>CM053608.1:48221941-48272593 GCA_028646535.1 Procyon lotor
CAAGGAAGGGCTGTTGAAACTTATGGATAGCATTGTTCCAGCAGCACGATTAGAGCTGTGTGCCCTACCTGAGTGTAAAAAGGTTAGAGAGGGTACAAGGGTGTGACAAAGGTAAATCACTTTTAATCATTGCTTACTTGGGTCTTCTTTCCAAGAGCAGGAGAGGAAACTCGCCTACATGACACAATCCCCATTCTCAGGACCTAGAACTTGAGCATGTAATATTATGTTAGTTAGTCCAGATATATCAACATTTATACTCTCATGGATTAAACTACAAACCTAGCTTCCATTTACAAAGTTTTCCAAAAATGAACTTAAAAGCTTTTGGAATGCAATCCTTTCAATAATTGCAAAATGTATGTGTAACAGCTGCCTCTACAAGTGGGTTTTTTTTTTTTAAGGTTTTATTTTTTTATTTGACAGAGATCACAAGTAGGCAGAGAGGCAGGCAGAGAGAGATGGGGAAGCAGGCTCCCTACTGAGCAGAGAGCCCGATGCGGGGATTGATCCCAGGACCCTGAGATCATGACCTGAGCCAAAGGCAGAGGCTTTAACCCACTGAGCCACCCATGTTCCCCTACAAGTGGGTTTTTAAAAATAAAATTTTGGCTATTTTCAGCACAATTTAGGCCTATTTTTTTTTTTTTACAATTTAGGCCTATTAACATGTATCAGTGGTCACTATTTTTCTCTTATGAAACATGCTCCTCTGTTCCTGTGCACATTCACAATGGTTAGGTAACAAAATTTACATTTATTCATTTATTCATTCATTTATTTATTTAAAAAGATTTTATTTGACAAAGAGACAGCGAGAGAGAGAGAGCGAGCGAGCGCACAAGCAGTGGGAGGAGAGAGAAGCAGGCTTCCCACTGAGCAGGGGCCCGATGTGGGGCTAATCCCAGGGCCCAGGGATCACGACTTGAGCTGAAGGCAGACGCTTAACTGAGCCACCCAGGCACCCCCAAAACTTACATTTAAAGTTCACTAGTAACAAATCTCAATTTCGCACTTTAGGTTAAGCTATTTTAATGTAGAAAGATTTCTGTTAGAATGTCCTTTGTGAAATTCTTTGGTCCTGGGTTACAGTTACCTGCCTACTGATCGGTTATAAATGGCACAAATGCATTTATTTAATTTATAATAAATCCTCTCATTTTATAGATGACAAAATTGTGGAGATCAGAGAGGTGGTGACTTACTTCAGGCTTCGGGGCTACTTTAGTACTAGAATTTAAAATCTAGGTTTTCTAATTCTTAGCCCACCAGTTTTTCTTTTACTCCATGCTGTCTCTTTATGACATAACTGCATTATAAAAAGACTCTTTTAGAAAAACACCTGCAGCCTATTAACAGTCATGTAAGACAAGCCTGTTGGGAAACTATAACTTAATAAGCTGATAGTTAAGAGTGATTAATAGGACTATATTTCTTCTCTCCCACTGTGCCACAATAAGCTAGGGTGGGTATTTTACCATTTCAAGATGAAAAAGAACAGATGTACTGTCAGATCATAGATCATGGGTAGTCATTAAGTTTTATTGTCTTTATAAAAATGTTCAATTTCAAGCATACTTGGTGCTTGGAAATATGTTGTGACTCTAATGTTGCAATACCATTAAAACCATAAACTGAGAATATGATGACTATTATTGTATACTTGTGCAACTGAATTGAGTGAAACGGAGGGTGAGTCATCCTAGGTGAGCGCTGGATATACAGTTAGTGGAGAAAACTTTCCAAAGGAATTCCACACATTCCCCCTTAAATGTATTCAACACTGGTTTAGGGACTGGGTCACAGTCCTTACCCCCAAAGGAAATAAAATTCAGTTGGGCAGATGGAAGGCATATTTGAAACATTTTGAAACTGTGCAGTATAGCGTATGATTAAGTGTAAAAACCAGCACAGAAATGCATTAGTGTAGGGGAAGAAGGGTTTAACATAAACTGAATATCTAAGGAACTTCAAATATTTGGCCTAACTGAATTATTAAATTGCTCTCTAGATTTGGGGGCGCCTGGGTGGCTCAGTCGTTGAGCGTCTGCCTTCGGCCCAGGTCAGATCCCAGGGGCCTGGGATCGAGCCCCACATTGGGCTCCCTGCTCTGCGGGAAGCCTGCTTCTCCTGCTACCATTCCCTCTGCTTGTGTTCCCTCTCTCGCTGTGTTTCTCTCTGTCAAATAAATAAAATCTTTAAAAAAAAAAAATTGCTCTCTGGATTTGGAAACAAATAAATTGATCACCCTGTTGATTGAACAAATGACTGAAAATCAGGTTAAAAATGATAAAGTTACAAGGCTAATGTGTGGCAGTCGCAGAGTTCTCAGATTTTTAATTAGTGATTTATTAGCTTGCTCGGTTCTAAATCCTACTCATTCCTTGAGAATTCTGATCTAGTAGTTTTCCTAATTCGGAGACTATAATGTCCATATACCGACCATAGTTGAAGATGGCTCTGTATTTTTCTCAGAAGAGTGACAATATCTGATTCTTTCTGAGAGCTTACTGGAGGAGTGGGGAGGAGTGCTTAGCTTAAGGTGGTGTCTGCACAGTATCCTTTTACACAATATTTCTCTTTTCCTAATATCTAGGAATAGAGAAAAAAAAGTAAAATTGATACTCAAATATCAAAATTCCGTATGAGTGGCCTACCTGACATCTTCACTTAGATATTAAGAATCTGAAACCTTAAATATATCGAGAGATCTCTTGTTTCTCCATTGTCTCTCTGCCACCTGTCGCCCCATCCCAATCTTTCCTATCTCAGCAAATGAGCACCACCATCTACTTCGTTGTTTTCAGCTTAAGACCAAAAACTCATCCTTTATCATTTCCCTTTCTGATCTTCTACATCCAACCCATCACCAACTCTTGTTGAGTTTACCTGTTCCGTATACTTTAGTCAACTTCTAGTGCCCTGTTCAAGTCACCATGATCATTTCCTCGGACTAGAGGGGTCTAACACAAGAGCAGGCAGTAGAGCATTATTGTTAGGAACAGAGGTTCAGAGCTGGACTGCTGGATTTGAATTCCAGCTTTCCTACTATTATCTGTTGTTAGGAGTTCCCCAGCTGAGCTGGGGAAGTGAGAGCTTCAGATGTTAAAGTAGCTGATTAATGCAACAAGCCCAAAATGAAAGAGTTAAGCCTTTAATCATGTGCTGGAATGGTTATATGCAAGAGTCTAAAATGAGAAGGCACTGACTGCCCCCGTTAACATTTCCCTCGTGGAAAAGCACACTAATCCATTGTCAGGTGTATCAACACAGACATGGGAGATGTCTCACTACTGTAGGAGCCTCGACCTAAAGGCTCCAGCAATTTTATGGACTCTGTGGTTGGGGGGAGGGTGAAGGTGGTGGGTTAAGAGTGGAAAAGTCAGTGGAACAAAGTGTTTTCAAGGTGTCTCCCACTGCCTCTCAAAAGGAAGACTCAGCAGAAGCATCTGAAGAAGGCTTCTGCCCCAGGCCTCAGATAAAGAGACCAAAAAAATGAAGGCACCAGGCTAAGAATGCAAATATTTGAGGAGCATGACTGGGCAGGGGAGTCTGAGTTGTTTATCGCAACTGCCTTCAGAGACTGCAATGTATTGGCTATGTGCCAGGTGTAGGTGGGGGGCAGCAGCCTTTTTCCCATGAGGCCTATCAGGTAAAGACTTTATAATTGCTCATAGGCACATCTGAAAAATCACACATAGGCTTTTAACCAGGAGCCAGACTCTTCAGCCATGTGAACTTGGGCAAGATTCTTAACCTTTTTCTGCTACAATTCATAAAGGAGATGTAAAATTATGAGAATCACATATTGAATGTTAGTTTTCTATTGCTGCTGTAACAAATTACTACAAATTTAGTAACTTAAAACCACAAACATTATCTTAACAGTTCTTGAGGTCAGAACATTATTGGAGTAAGGGTGAAAAATAATATGATTACATCAATAAATGTAGAAATGAGCACTTGATAAAGTTCAAGTTCCCCCTCCCCTTTTTAAAGATTTTATGTATTTAGAGAGAAAGAGCACGTGAGTGGAAGGAGGGGCAGAGGGAGAAGGAGAGAGAGAATCTGGACCTGACTCCACGCTGAGTGTGGAGCCCAATGTGGGGCTCTGTCTCACGACCCTGAGATCATGACCCAAACTGAAATCAAGAGATGGATGCCCAACCGACTGAGCTATCCAAGCACCCCAAAGTTCAACCCCTTTTGACAAAAACTGTCAAAATTCAAAATTTAGAAGAATTTCCTTGATTTGATAAAGACATATTGTATATCAAAAATTCTACAGCAAATACCATGTTAATGGGGAGACTTTATTCTCATCAAGATCTGTTCCAAGACAGGAATATCAGTATTACTGTTAATGTTTAACATAATACTGAAGGTTTGGCTAATGTTATAATGTAAAAAAAAGAATTAAAAGTTATCAGGATGGGAAGGAGATAAAATTACTTGTAGATATGATTGTGTACAAAAGAAATAAGTGGATTGAGGGGCGCCTGGGTGGCTCAGTCGTTAAGCGTCTGCCTTCGGCCCAGGTCATGATCCCAGAGTCCTGGGATCAAGCCCCGCATTGGGCTCCTTGCTCGGCAGGAAGCCTGCTTCTCCTGCTACCATTCCTTCTGCTTGTGTTCCCTCTCTCACTGTGTTTCTCTCTGTCAAATAAATAAAATCTTTAAAAAAAAAAAAAAAGAAAGAAGTGGATTGAACAGAACAATTATTAGACCTAATGGGAGATAAGAATGATAGTATTTGTCTTTATCAGAAACAATCAGAAAATTTAAGTGGAAATTATACAATACCTAAAATAGCCTCTAAAACTATAAGGTAAAATATAATCTCTCAAAAATGCAAAAAAGAAAATTACAGGTAAAATGTTAAAACTGTTTAAAGACTAGACCTGAGGGTATGGAAAAACTTTTAAGACCCAAATAACTCAAATGAAGAATTGTTTGCTACAAATTTAAGAGGTTTTTTTCATTTGAAGGACATCATAGAGAAAGACAGATGACAGATTGGGAAAAGATATCCATAATGTCTAAGTCCAACAAGAGGTTCACATACAAAATATTCAAACAAATGCTGCATATCCACAAGAAAAAAAACCCAGGAAACCCAGTAGACAAATGGGCAAAGGATATAGTTAGGCAATTCAGAGATGGAGAAGCCCAACCAGCTAACAAATATATGAAGAGATGCAAATCAAAACAGGCAAGTTTCAAGTAAACATCAGGTTCCACAGCAGAATAGCAAATATTAGAATATATCAGATTTTAGTGACTATATGAAGAGATGCAAATCAAAGCAGGCAAGTTTCAAGTAAACGTCAGGTTCCACAGCAGAATAGCAAATATTAGAATATATCAGATTTTAGTGACACTAAAGCCTCACAATTTAGAGTGTTAACTGGTAGGGCCATTCTGGAAAGAATTCTTGAAAAATGTGGTTAGATTAAATATGAATGTGCCTGTGGCCCAGTCGTCTGGTGCTTCTATTTCCTAGAAAAATTTCACACTTGTCCATAGGGGGACATTATTACTTATTTATTATGGCCTTGTTCAGGGTTGACATTTGTATTGTTTCCAGTTTTCGTTTTAAAACAATACTGCTATGAATATTCTTGAATGTCTATATATGTGCCAGAGTTTTCCTGGTAATTGCTGGATCATAGGGAATGGCCATCTCCAAATTTAATAGATGATCCTATTGGTTTTCCAAAGTGGTGATGTCATTTAATATTTTCTTTAGCAGTGTATAAGAGATGTGACTGCTCCTAGATTCTTGCCAATGCTTCAGACTGTCAGATTTAAAAAATCTTGCCAATAGCATCAGTGTGAAATATATCTGTGTGACTCTAATTTTCATTTTCCATATTACTTAAAAGTTTAGCAGCATTTTTATAATTTATTGATCATTTGGGCTTCAGTCTTCTATGAAGCACATTGTGGCAAAGAAGATAATCTATAGGATACCAATCATTTAAAATTAGTTGAGTCTTAAAACAATGGCCCAGAATGCTCTCAGTTCTTGTAAATTACTGTTTACAGGGAGGCTAGAACTATTTCTCCACTTTTTGGGTAAAATGTTCCATATATATTCATTAGGTAAAGCTTGTTAATTGTATTGTTCAAATCTTCCATATCCTTACGGATACTTTTCTGCTTGATTTTGTGAACTATCAATCACCAAGGTCTGAGAGGTATGTTAAAATCCTCAGCTCTACCAGTGTGCTTCTATATTTATTCTCATAATTCTTTTAAGGTTTGCTTTATATAGTTTCAAGCTATATTGTATAGAATTTAGTTTGGAATTTTTATATCTGATGGTGAATTAACCTTTTCACATTATGCAGTTTGTCTCAATGCCTTTTGTCTTAAAAGTCTATTTTATCTGATATAGTAACATCAGCTTTATTTTGGTTATCTGCACTGTGTATATATTTTTTCATCCTTCTAATTTCAACTAATTGTTCATCTTATGTCACGGGACTCCTTATAAAGCAACTTATAAGTGGATTTTATTTATTTTTACCCAATTTAATAATCTTTACTTTTAAACATTTATTTTTTCATTTAAATTTACATAATAATTCATATTTTGTATTTATATCCACTGCTATCCCCTTCAGGATTTCCAGTTTGACTTTTGTGGATGTACATATTTCCATCTCTTGTATATTTTCTATATGCTATGTCTCTGTTCTGTATTACACAAAATATTCTGATTCATCTTCCCGTTTATTCTTTCTTATGGTATATCTATTCTTTAACCATCTTTTAAATTTTAAGTTAAAATATTTTATTTTTTATTTCAGAAGTTCTATGTGGTTCTTTTTCTGAGTCTTCCTTTTCATGTTTTAGTCCTGTGTTCCTTATTTGTATTTAAATTCTCAGGCAAGTAGGCAAGTAGTTTATTGGGGAAGTGAATGCAGGCACGTAGTTTATTGGGGAAAGGGAAACAAGGAAGGAGGGAATGCCAATACAGGGATGCCCTACGGATTAATCTTCACTGTAGGCGACTGGGACTCTGTTCCATCAGGACCTTTTGAAGAGCTGGAATCTCAGAATTGTCCACTAAGAGAGTGAAAGATGAGAGCATTTATCCATTAGCTTTCACAGTCCAATGGTCAAAGGTTGCCCCAGGGAGGGCAGTCTTCCATACTTCCAGATATGTATGCTTGAGTGCCTAGTCAATTTCCGAATAAACTGATAAGAGAAGCCCAGGGATAGGGAGCAAGAGGGAAATGGTACAGGTGAAGCAAAACACTACCAGATTACACCTGTCATTCACTATTGCATAATTGCACCATCTAGTGTCTGCTGGGGTCTAATTCTTAGGATTATAGTTTCCAATGGCCCTATACTCATGGTCCTTTATGTGTTTTGTGATACTCTGCTCTGAGATTTCATTCTTTGGTAGTTTATCTGTGGGAATTCTTTGGGAATTGACTTAACAGTTGGCTCCTTTTGAGTGGGGGTGCTTTTGAGCATCTGAGTACATTACCAACCCAGTACAATTTTAAACCATATTCTTAACCTGAAGTTTCTTTGGCACCATTCGAGTGGTGTAAATTTGGACTAGAAACCCAAATAAAAGTCTGTTTGTGGTTATGAATTCTTAGAAGAGATTCTTTTCTTCTCTACTAGCATCTAGGGCTTGAGAAATCTTTCTTTTCTATTTTCTTTTCTTTCTCTCTCTCTCCCTCTCTCCCTCTCTTTCTTTTTCTTTCTTTCAAGATTTTATTTATTTGAGAGAGAGAGGGACTGAGCATGAGCAGGGGGCTAGGGGGGAAGGGCAGAGGGCGAAGCAAACTCCCTGCTGAGTGGGGAGCCCAACTCGAGGTGCAATCTGAGGACCCAGAGATCATGACCTGAGCCAAAGGCAGACACTTAACTGACTGAGTCACCCAGGTGCTCCAAGAAATTATTTTTTCTTATTATCTCTAATGTAGGAAGTAGATCTGTCATTTAGTCTCCTATTAGACTCCCCACCTCAGTCAGGCCACTTGTGTCTCCATGCCCCATAACCCTACAAGAAATCAAAGGTCAAGGTCTACAGGATCACTTTCATCAGAGTGAAAACTGGGTCCACATTTTCATGTGACTTTAGGCACCTAAGTATTCCTCACTTTCTTGCCAGCTTATTAGCATGTTTTAAAAGTTTTTTCTTTTTAATATTATGCATTGATTTTGGGTGTTTTTAAATGGAAGGATCAGATTCTCGAGGCTGAAATATTGCCTGAGATGGAAATGAAAAAAAGTAAATGAAATTTCTCATAACTCAGGAAGTCTTTTCAAATTTATCATTTTGACCACACAATAATTAGAGCACAAGTTGGAGAATCAGTTTCCCTAAGTTACTAGCTGTGCGGTCACAGGTATGTCAGTCAACCTCCTATTGCCTCAATTTTCATCAGAGTAACAGTACCCACTTCACAGGGTTCTGATGAGAATTTAACAAATTAATATACATACAGCACTTACAGTAGTGGAAAATATTAAGTGTTCAATATACATTAGCAATTATATTACTGGTATTATTCTTACTATTATTACTATTACTCTATATTATTTTTAGAGAATAAAGTATAAAGTATACTTTATATAAAGTATACTTTTATATAAAATATACTTTATATTATGCTATAAAGTATACTTTATATAAAGTATAGTATACTTATATATACTATATAAAGTATAAAGAATACTTTATATTATTTTTTACTCTATATTATTTTTCCAAGCTTATCTTCTAGCCAATCTACTCTTTTATTGCCCTCTGAATTGAGTGTGTGTCATTATTTCTCTTAAAGTTCTCCAACTGTAAGAGGAGGTCATTCTCAAGGAACGCCTGTGCCATTACTTAGGGAGAATTTTCAGCCCAGCCCTCCAAGAGATCCCACTCATCATTACCACCTCACCATCTATTCTGTTTCCTTCTTTTAAGTTTGGAAGGGTTCTCTGTGGGGAGCAGAGGGAACCTGACAGGTTGTCCTATTTGGGAACAAGACTTTCAACAATGCTATCCTACCCTATCTCACCTATCCTAGTAATCCTAGCACTAGAACAAAAGCTCCAAAGACAAGATTTACAGCTTTGGGAAGACCTCCAAACAGTAAGCTATCAGATTTAGGTTTGAGTCTCAGTTCTGTGACTTACTAATGATATAAATGATGTTACCATCTCTACTGGATTCTCAAGTATTGTTGTAATATTTAAACAAGAAAAAGTACTTAAAGACCTTGGTAACAGGGATGCCCTAAATTGGTAGGAGAATTTTTAAGAGGTTAGGAACCCTTGTTTAAAAGATAGGAGGTCATTTTTAAAAATCACAATGACAAACCTTTACTTTCATCTAGAGGAATTAAGCACACTGTTGATAAATGCTTGTGAACATTATGCAACATGAAGCCTAGGGGATGTAACATCATCATTAAACATGAACTGGGGGGCGCCTGGGTGGTTCAGTCAGTGTCTGCCTTTGGCTCAGGTCATGGTGCCAGGGTTATGAGATCGAGCCCCACATGGGGTTCCCTGCTAAGGCAGGAGACTGCTTCTCCCTCTCCCACTCCCCGAGTGTGCTCTTTTTCTCTCTCTCAAATAAATAAATAAATGAATCTTAAAAAAAGAATAAACATGAACTGACATCACCACACACATTACTCCTCCCCGGACCAAATGCAGTGATCATTAACTTATGCACAGAGGCTAGAGTTTGTGTGTCAACATAGAGTTCAGCTGTATGTACTAATTCTTCTAAGTACTTGTGACATTATGTCAAGAGTTCAGCAGCTGAGTTTCACACAGGGCAGTGTGATTCATCGGGATTATTAGGATCCTCCTGGAATAACTTCCCTGAGTTGATTGCCTTTGACAGATCAGTTTGCTTAGATTAAAAAGCAATTGCTGCTGTCTAGTCAAATTTAAACACTTTGGCTAGAAGAAGCTGAACTCTAACTCTGTCCAGTCTATAGAAACACCTTGATGTGAAAAATACATTGAATGTAGTGATACAAAGGGAAAACTGAGTTAGCAATACCCTCGGGTACAGTTTTGTGATAATGTGAAGGGCCATACATGCCAAACAAAACCTGACCACAGGTATATGGGAGGGAGGGAAGAGTACCTTGCTTTTCATAGCAACTATATCTGTGCCCAGTGTACTGCTAAGTCAGTAACAATGTTTGAGGTGCCACTCTGCTCCACATTCATTCAGCATTCACTACCATTAGACTTGGGGTAAAATGGAATCTTCTGGACTGAACAATGGAAAGTATCTAGGGATACAGACATCTTTCTCTTCCCCCTTTCTGATTGAACCTAGTAATTTAATAGGAACAGTACTATCAAGAGGTCTAAAATAGCAGTATGCTAAAATTTAAACCATCTTTTAAAAAAATGAATATAATATCCAGTTCAAGTGAAATTTTTTTTTTTTTTTTAAGATTTTATTTATTTGACAGAGAGAAACACAGCGAGAGAGGGAACACAAGCAGAGGGAGTGGTGTCAGGAGAAGCAGGCTTCCCGCAGAGCAGGGAGCCCGATGCGGGGCTCGATCCCAGGACCCTGGGATCACGACCTGAGCCGAAGGCAGCTGCTTAACGACTGAGCCACCCAGGCGCCCCCCAGTTCAAGTGAAATTTAAGCTTACTGCCTGACATTGCATTCCCAGACTGCATGAGTTGTAGATAAAATGGAGGTTAAGATGACATTAAGCTGATATCCAACCTGTCTCTGGTGGATCAGCAAACAGAGCACTGAAACTAGTGTTAGAAGAAACTCTCATCTACACCATCCTTTTCATCACAGCTTCATTTCATGTTTGGGCTTCCTGATATCTTTGAATATGGAGGCTGACTGGGATGTTTAAAGTGGAGGAGATGAGAACTCTGGCTCGATGGCCTTTCTCTTCTTAGGAATTTAAGCCCCCTGAGAATATAATCCTCACATGGACCCAGGCTAGAGAAAACATTGGTTACAGAGAGTTTTAATTTTAGTGAGTTTGTAGTGAATTTTTATCAACAAGGAACACCCTTGCCATGCCCTCTATTAGTATATTTGTGGAGTTGTGCAACCATCATGATGATCTAAGTTTAGACACTTTTTTATCACCCAAAAGAAACCATTAGGTATCTGATAGGTACCACCGAAAAGGTATCCGTTAGCAGACTGCCAATGCTTTTTACTCACACAGAGAAGAGCCAGCCTGGAACTTCCAGAGGGACTTGGCCAAATGCAGCACCATGGAGTACACCATGGACCTGTGCACCAACAGCACTGTGCAATGACAGCTGGCCAGCTTGCTGGAGGGCACGTCAGACAGGTCAGTAATCATCCTCAATCTCTTCCCCAAGTATATTTCTGTGCCCAACAGGTCTGAAGCCAACCATATGAAACAGCTGCAGCCCAAAGAGGAGGCCAACTACCATGATATGTGTATCTAGCTTTTGAGGGAATGTGTGCGCTCAGGGGTTGCTGGCTTCCTTGAGTGGTGGGTCATCCAGCTGCCAGACCAGCTGCCACCTCCTGTGGATATACACTTAGGGCCAGGGACAGACAGAAGCAGCCCTGGAGGTGGAGCCCATTTGTCCTCACTCTCTTCTGGGGTGACTTCACTTCTTCTCACTTCCCACGCAGGTGCCTCCCCCTGCTCCTGCAGGTTCTCTAGGTTTTGGGCCTTCCCAAAGAGTGCATGAGCCCAGCTCATACTTGATGTAGCCGTCAGTCTTCTTCTGGCTCAGGATGCATGAAGAGAAGTAAGGCTTGTTCCCATAGGGCCACATCACTGAGTGACTGTTCTAGGGGAAGAAGTCAAACTGGAACAGGTACTTGCGTGAAACTGTAAAGACAATGGCCTTCATCCAGAAGCGCTTGCTGGATGGACACCGTCGCCCATAGGAAGACAGGCGTGGTGGCACCACGAGGTGGTGACCACGTGGTTAGGGATGATGAGGGCGTAGCAGAGCAGTTCCGAGTGGGCAGCCGCGCACAGGTACACAGCCTGCAGCAGCGCAGTGCCCCGCCCTGTCGCTCGGCCTCCTCCAGCTCTGGGATGCACAGGTGCTTGGCGAAGAGCAGCTCACTAGCCATGCCTAAACGGATCCCCATATTGGCTGGAAGCTTCCACAACCGCACAGGGAAGCCCTGGGCTCGGCAGGCACCACGTCCTCGCTGCTGCTGTGGATGTTGTGGCCGTTGCCTAGGGGACTGCTTGTGTTGTTGGTTGTAGGCTCAGCGGCTCCCTTGAGGCTGTGCTTGGCTCAGCGCGGGCCTCCGTGGGGTGGGGCCCTAAAGCATGGCCTGGGCTCCGCTCTCCTACAGCTGGTTCAGCACGCGCCAGTGCCTCTCTCTCCTCCGAAGGAGCTCCGGGTGGCGGAGGTGGCATCCGCGGCCCAGCACGTGGCATACGGCGCTCCTAAAGGGGAGCAGCGGGTGAGTCAGCTGGTCCACTAGCGCAGCTCCCCTCCCCCACAGGAACCGCGGGCTCCGCTCTCGCTGCGTCACGTGGCTGCGCCCGGACTTCCGGGGGCTTGGCCTCCTAACGCTGGTGGTCTCCTGTGTGGGCAGCTACCTGCCCGCTCCTGCCACCGCCGCCTCAGCACCACCAGGACATTGGTCACCTATCCCTGCTGTGCCATCAGGAAGGCGCTCTGTGCTCCCTGCCTGGGCTCCTCAGGCCAGGCCTCCTTCTCCTCACCGTCGGACTCGAACAGTGGTCCCAGGCAGGAGTGGATGGCTGTGAGGTGGTCCAGTCACAGCCAGCACCACCGTCACTGCAGCAGGGAGAAGCCCTCTGGACTGCTTGGCCCTGGCTCCTGGTTTCGGGGTGGGGGGCACCGCCCGTCGGGTCCTGCCCATGCGTCTCAGGGTCGGCACAGCTGCACCAGGGACTTCTATGCTTTGTGTGCAGGTTGATGCTTTTGAGGTCGGCAGGCTTGTAGAGGGCGAAACTCCCAGAGGCCTGCAGGGTGGTTGGCAGCAGGAAGATCTGGAGCTCGGTGGTGATGTGCCGGTAGTCATGGCTGAGGAAGGTGCAGTGCTGCAGCAGCGGTAACAGGAAGCAGAACCCGTCCCGGAGAACCTGGCCTCCTCCACGAGCAGCAGGCAGTCCTGGTCCTCACCCAGCATCTCCTTGGGGTCATGGTCACCTTTGATGCAGCATATGAGGCTGAATAAAAGTTGGATGACCCAGTAGAAGTTGCTCTGCATTTGCTCCACACACACACACAGGACAGGAACAAGAGCATATCCTTGGAGATGATGACAGTGAGCTTGCAGAGAATGAGGCAGTTCCTCTGCAGGAGGCAGGCTCCTGTGTTCCTCTGCAGCTTGGTGCTGAAGAGCAGCAGGTATCAGCCGGCCAGTGGGGAGCCCAGCTTGAAGATGCTGATGTGGGCGGCCCCCTTGCCGAACACCAACCAGAAGAGGAAGCAGAAGATGGCCACCTTCCCTATGTTAAGGTAGGACCTGCAGGGGATAAAGTTGGGCATGGGGTGGGGCTCCCCCTGACAGGGTCCAGGTGGTCAGTATTGATGCCAGCTGCTCCTTGGTGTACTTGGAAGAGAACACTTGCCACTGCTGAGCAGCAGGAGGAAATCGCTTATGAGGTTGGTGGAATTGGGGGCTCCGAATAACTTGTGTAAGTACAGCCACAGCCACTTAAGTATGGAATTCACAAGGACGGTCTTGCTTCAATGCCACAGGTAGTTTATACATAGGGCAGGAGGAATGCCAAGGTGTAGCAGGTACTGGTAAAGCAGTAAGAGTAACAGGAAGAGGCAGTAGTTGGACCAGAGGCCAGAAATAGCCCAGAGTGCTGGTGGGTGAGGATAGCCACTGCAGGATGACCATGATGTGCCTGCACAGCCCAAACATGTTCACGGCCGCCAGGAAGATCTCCAGTCCAAGTTTGTAGAAGAAGAACTTGGGGAGTAACCCCTGTTTCAGCCACTGGGGAGTACTGTCCTTTATAGACAGCTTGGGCAGCTGGTGGGGCCAGCAGGTGCTATGGATGGTAATGTTCCTGCCAGTGGTACATGATGGCCTCAAACGCAAGCAGCAGCAGGGCCTGTAGGTGGTTCTGGATGTAGCCCAGGTTCAGGAAGCCCTTCCACACCCCCAAACCAGTTGGCAGGATTGGTGGACCTCTGGTACAGCAAGAATTGTTTGATCTCTGTCTTCTGCAAGTTGGTGCTATTGAGGAAGGGCTCAGTAGGTTCTGGAATACTCATAGGGGTTGATGATCTTGACAGACCATCTTGCACATAAATGATAATACAGATCCAGAAGGTGGACTGGAAGGAGGCCAAAAGTGGGAGCAGGACAGGGTGAAGCACAACCAGCAGGAGGTTCATCACCAACACCTCCTTCAGGGTCATCCAGACTTTGTACAGGACCACCCACTTGAAGACATGTAGCTCCAGCAGGCATCACGAGAACACCACACAAGTCCCAGAAGCCAGTGGTCAAGTCCAGCAGCTACGTGGTCACCTGGCCCCACCTGTTGGCTCTGGCTTCTGGGACTTATGTGACTTGGTGGGAGCCAGCTGTGCTCAGCCCCTTGTCCCTGAAAACCTCCTTCTGCTGCCGCATCAATGGGGTCCCACTCACTACACACTGCCTGTGAGCCCGGCACAGGAGGTAGTGCCAGGTCAGAGGACGTGCTCGATGAGGTGCATAAAGGGCTGGGTGCAGGGCAGGGCAGGGTGCAGGGGAGCAGGAAGAAGCCAGGGATGAGGATGCTGGAGAAGAACTTGGGCATGTGGAACCGCTCCAGGCTTCAACAAACTGCTCGTTGGTGAAGCCCATCGGGTCGTGCCAGTGTATGGCAAAGCTGTGCAACTGGAAATGATACACAGCAATGAGCCCCAGCACAGTGTAAACTTTGGCCAGCTACCAGAACACTTCGAGCAGCTTCTGCCACAGGCTGTAGTAGATGTGGAAGAGGGTGAGGCAGAGCAAGAAGAGGAACATGTAGATGATCTTAGAGATGATGAGGCAGCCAGCAAAGCTGACCACAATGAACATTTCAGCAGATGTGTAGATCCAGTAGTCGGCATAGACACCTGTGACTGGCTCCCCCAAACTCTGAAGCAACCTTCACATGAGCTCTGTGCCTGCCATGGTGACCTCCATTGGTGCAGGGGGGCCTTCACCTTCAGCAGCTTCTCTTTGACAAGCTGGTGTAGCCACAGCTAAAAGGTTGGAGTGTACAGCACCATGGCGCTGAGGTTGATGCAGAGGTAATGTATGTTCTCTAACCCCAGATAGCCAGGCTGACAGACCCAGGGTGTTGGGGAACTCAGGAAACTGCTCTGTGGCCCACAGGTAGTGCAGGCCATACAGTGCCAGCCTGCACATGGTCCAGATGGGGCAAGCCCAGAGCAGCAGCATGAAGACATGAAGGTCAGCCAGCTGTAGTAGGTGATGTGCCATATGATCATGGTGATACGGGCACAGCTGTACAGAATGCTGGTCCGTGATGAGGTGGGCCCACATCTCTCTAAAGCTCAGCAAGCCTGGAGCTCAAATGGGTGCCGCTGGGTGGGGCTGTGGCCAGTCAGGCTGTGCCTGATGTAGATGTCCACCTCTGTGTCAGGCCCTGTGAACATCATTGATGTGTAGCCTCCTCTTTCATGGCAGCAGCAGCCCTGGCCTGGCCTTGGGCCATAATCTACCTTGGTCAGCTCCACTTACTGCTCTTCCTTGCCCCTGATGCCTCCTTGGACCCTTGGTCCAGCTGGGTGGTATGTGCAGAGCTTCAAGAGTGAAATTCAGGGGGCGCCTGGGTGGCTCAGTCGTTAAGCGTCTGCCTTCGGCTCAGGTCATGATCCCGGAGTCCTGGGATCGAGCCCCGCATCGGGCTCTCTGCTCAGCAGGAAGCCTGCTTCTCCTGCTACCACCATTCCCTCTGCTTGTGTTGCCTCTCTCACTGTGTTACTGTGTTTCTCTCTGTCAAATAAATAAAATCTTAAAAAAAAAAAAAAAAAAGAGTGAAATTCAGAAGCTTGACTGTAAGACCTCCAAGGCCCCGGAAGAGGCTTCAGTTTAAGGTTGGAGGTCTGAAGAGATGAACCTGGACAAAGATGGCCTTCTTGGTCTTCTTCACAATGATTGAGTTCTGTGAATGGGCCACCTTTCTCAAATCTTTAACAAGCACATTGGCAGTGGGGCCTGGCAGGCTGCCACCAAGGCCTGGGGTGATACACCTGTCAAACAGTAGAGCAGGTGTCCTAAGATGAGCTCGGGCAAGTGAATTCCCATGGAGCAGAAGGACAAACACTCACTTGATGTTGATTTTCAGCATGAATACACATTATGGAAGCAGGCCCTCATCATCCTTCTGATCTTTTGGGTTTTAAGCAGGAGGTGTCAGAAAAGTTACCACAAGGATAACTGGCTTGTGGTGGCCAAGCGTTCATAACAATGTTGCTTTATGGTCCTTTGATGTTGTCTCTTCCTGTCATGGTGAAGCAGAATTCACCAGGCATTGGATTGTTCATTCACTAATAGGGAAGGTGAGCTGGGATTAGACCATCATGGGATAGGTTAGTTTTACCTAACTGATAATGTATTGCTGCTGTGGTAATCCTGCTTAGTTCAAGAGGAACCTTCCTGTCATTTTTAAATAATCATAATTCTGAAATTTACTTTCACTTCAAAGAAGTGTTCTGAGCTGAACACTTATGAATTCTATTTTGCTAATGCTGGTTGAATGAAAAGTTTAACAACAAACTAAGTACAATCTTATTTAGACACTCAAAATTTTGTTCCTAGAAGGATTTTGGAGATTATCTGGTCCATGGATTAAACAGTAGCGACTCATTGCCAAGCAATTATTGCCAGACTGACATGAGGGCCCAGTGATGCTGGATCCTACAATTAAAAAAAAAAAAGCCACAAACTTGGATATTTATGGGAAATATCCAAATTTTGAAATGACATAATGAATTTAAAATTCTGTTAAGGTGAGAGGCTCTGCTGTTTTCGTTTCTTTGTATCCTGCTTTGTTCCTCCCTGTGCAGTGGATTGGTGATAGATATTGCTGAAGAGTTTGGTTGAAAGAATTCTAGGAGATTGTAGATCTTTCTAGATCTCAAGACTAATACAGACAGGAAAAAAGTTATGAGCTTCAGCCTTTTAATATAAATGTTGGCTATTTGGAACCAGATAGATATTAAGAAGCCATGTCAATGAACTTTCTTCCCTTCTTAAGCTTTCACTTTTGATTAACCAGTTGCTTATGAAGTTGGATCTTCAAAGATAACCCTGGGAGTTGTCCCTTCTATTCAGCTAGAATTTAACAAAATGCTTTATAATCAAGCATCTGTTCTGTTCAGCTCAAGTTTTAAGGTTTGGTTCATCTGGAAGTAAGGCTTTCTTAAGGAAGCTTCCTGGGCAATCCCTGGGCCTGGGAAACACAAGGTGGAGAATCTAGCACAATTATTCAAAGCAAAGCCTTCAATATATTTAAAACTATACTTGGGGGAAAAAAATAAAGCTGTACTTGGAAGCGACTGAAGATACATTTTAAAAATTGAGAGTGGGTGCCATTTTTTTTTTTTTTTTTTTTTTTGAGAGAGGATAGACTGACTATTCCTTGAGATGTTTTTCTCTTTGGTTGAACTTGGGATTTGATTTCTTTGTTTAAAAAAAAGAACTTGGGGTGCCTGGGTGGCACAGTCAGTTAAGTGTCCAACTCTTGGTTTCACCTCACTCAGGTGGTGAACTCAGGGTTGTGAGATTGAGCCCCAAGTTGGGGTCTGAGCTTGGTGTGGGGTCTGCTTAAGACTGTTTCCTTCTCCCTTTGTCCCTCCCCCTGCTCTGTCTCTAAAATAAAAAAATAAAAAATAAAACAGAAAAAGAACTTGGTTGAACATTTTGCTCTCGGAAGTATTTTGAGCTCTTTATAGATGACTGGCATAGTCCTTAGTTTCCTGATAACTCTCTTAAGATTTCCTACCTGAGGAAACTTTGTCTCATAGCTGAAGAACAAAGCCTCTGGCCACATCCTGATGTTCTGGTGTGTGGTTGATCATCTTTTTAAAATCTCAGGAAAAGCCAAGGTGATCCTAACACTTTTCTTTTCTACCTATAAGTATTTAGAACTAGAAGTCTTTGAACCAATACAACTGGTATCTAAATATGTTTTGCCAAGTAAAGTGATCCTTTTAAAATGGACCATTTAATGGTGAAAATGAAAATTGTGAACATTCAGCATGGGAGAATGTGCGTTGCTGGAAAACTCCAAGAAATGCAGTACAAGAATTTCTGTACTGCAAAATTGAAGTGCTTTTACACCCTTGTTTGTGACTACCGGTTTGCGCTTTGTTTAGGTAATATAGATTTTTTTCCCCTTTAATGAATCACAATTAAACTATATGTTTTATATATCAGTAGGTGACTAAGGGACACTTCTGAAAATTAGTGACTAGCAAGTGCATTTCATGTGTGAAGCAACATTTTGGCAGATGGACTTAGCCTGAAATTGAGACTGCGTGAATTGGCTTTCAGGATCACATATTAATTCCATGTGGAACCCCACCAAATCTTTTGGCATTAAACAGAGCATGGTAGAAATACTTGAATTGTACATCACACTTGATGAGATGGGCTTTCTGATAAAAAGTGAGTCCAGAGGCTAGACATCTGGTGTTGTGGTTTATGCAAAATACATTGTCAGATTGCAGCATATAGAAAAACAATGATCGTCATTCTCTTTTGCTGCCATTCTTCCCAGGAGCATATTATAGCCGGAACTCTGATCAAAATTATATTAATAATAATAGTAATAATAATAAGCTTCAGAGTTTTTCAAACTTACCATTATAACTGGTTGTTCTTAAGGAATGTGACTTATGCCCTCTTGTTTTTTTCTTTCTCACAAATGTATGTAAGATCTGCTCAGAGGGTAAATGAGGAGGATGTATGTTTTCCAAATGATGGCTTCTCTTTTTACTACCTGCTTTTATTTATGAAAAGAACATGTTGTATTTCTTCTTCTGAAAGTAATTTATTCTTGTAATTTGCTGTTTAGTTCTGGTTAATACTTACTATTTTGAAGGCATTCTTGATCATTTTCATCAAATTATTAGTTTTACTTTTGTAAACTTTAAGTTTAATGATGTTAAATTGTTATTCCTTTATTCGTTATGAATAACCTTTGCATGTTTATTTTAATAGAACTTGAAGTTCTATTCAAAAGTTGATGAAGATAGTATGTGTAACTGGTTTAAGCCACCATGATAATTCTGCTTGAAGTATTCTAAATGTAAAGTTAGAGAAGTTATAGTGATTTGATCCATATTTCATATTTATTTAGGTTAAGATATGAAGGTGAGGGTGGGAAAGAAGTGCTAGTATTCATTCATCTCTCTTCCATCTGGAAAACCGCACCCCCCCATTCCTTTGTACATTTGTCAGATTCTACTTACCCTTCCAGCATCTTCAAATAGGTAGCATTAATTATCCCTTACAAGGATGCACAATGAAAAGCTTCTTTCATGCAGTGTTTCTTGAAACATGGGAAGTTTTGGGGCACCTGGGTGGCTCAGTGGGTTAAAGTTTCTGCCTTCGGCTCAGGTCATGATCTCAGGGTCCTGGGATCGAGCCCCGCATCAGGCTCTCTGCTTGGCGGGGAGCCTGCTTCTCCCTCTTTCTCTGCCTGCCTCTCTGCCTTCTTGATATCTCTCTCTCTCTCTGTCAAATAAATAAATAAAATCTTAAAAACAAACAAACAAACAAACATAAGAAGTTTTAATGGACCACCTTGGGGCCATGTTTTCAATAACAAGTTGAAGAGACTTTTCCCAAATTGCTACTGTCAAAGAGAATCTAGACCCGTATTAAGGGAGGCAGTACATGGCAATTTATATCAATGGAAAAACACTAAACCTTATTGAAATCACTATTGTTCACCGACAAAAAGGGAGACTATAATTTTGAAGTCCTCTTCCAGTGACCGAACTGCTGTTTGGCTGAATTGTCCTGGCCTTCTCTGAGTAGATTTCTAACCATAAAATGAAATATCTTTGTTACTTGTGGTTATAAGCTTTTGTTCTTTAATAATAAATCTAACTCAGAGACATTTCTTTACTGTAAATTTGTCTCTACTGAAGTGCTCATAAACAGTATCTGCTTCCATTACCAGTGGTAGAACCAGGTTTGAGCATCTTGTAGAGTAAGCATATGCACTGAGAATCAATATGTGTTTTATTAGCACCAGGAGACTCATTGAATTGATTTTTTTCTTTTTGCCTTTATGGGCAATTGCTATAAAAAGGTAAATTAAAAAGTTAACCATCTGCTACCTCACTTTTCATTTAAAATCTTTTATTTGATTACTCTTTCCAGGTAATCAATGCTTTCTATTTTGCTATTATGCTTGCTGGTGAATGAAGGTGGGTTTAATTTATAGCTTTTATTTATCTAACGGTATTGTCAGAGTCACAATCTTTATGCATCCTATTAGTAGTCTGGAAAATATTTCTTACTACATCGAAACAGAACAAAATTCAATTTAGAAATATAATTTCCTGCCATGGAGACACTTGATAACAGGGGGGAGATTAATGGAGCCCAGTGACAGAAACTTGATTTAAAGCAGGAGATTAATACTGCTTTATCAGCCTACACTGCAAGTGAATTGGCTCTGAAAGAAAAAAAAAACTGTTTGAAGTTGCTGAGTTGTCTGCTTGTTGGTTAGGAAAAGGTCTCTGGAGATTTATTTTGTTATTGCTGAGTATTTGCTGCATGCTTGTCTATTTGACAACATAGGAACAAACCTGCGGCACAACACCAGACTTGCTTATTTTACAGTAGTAACATGTTTCTTATTATTCCTTTAGATCCCACAGGAAGCTTGAATGCTGTGGAGGTCAGCTTCTGACTTAAGGGGATTATATTCAGTAAATCATGTCAAAATTAACGAATAGAATTGCGCTGACACTCCAGTTTGGTTGGATTTAAGTAAAATGTTTAAATGGTATTTTTAATTGCAAAGCTCCTGCCCCTTAAATCCCATTATAAATACTTTTTTCTATCCTTTACAGAAGTCATTTTTTCCCCCCAACTATAAAAGTGTGAATCTTCCAGAAGAATTTAAAGTAAATCTGAAGATTACCTCAAAGGGTTGAAATGCCCACTAGAGCTGTTCTGAAACAAAATACGGAGCTTTGGTAAACTGTTAGAAGGCATGCTAAATGTAGTGGATCTAGATTTTGATTTTTAAAAATTTTATTCCCAGGAAATTAAAGTATTCATAATGCTGGAATTAAAGTTTTGAACTTGTGCTTGAGGTATATGAATTTTTAAACTTAGTATTTGTCTAATAAATCCCTCCTGGGAAATAAAAAAGAAATGGAATGAATTCCTTACCCAGTAGCATCACAAAAATGGCTCTCTGTTTTTTAAAAGCTTGAATTTTTACATAATAAGTTACAAATTATTATGTAATTAGTTATCTCATTTCTGAGGGAAAGAAATACTTAACTTTCATTTGTTTTTATTAACTTTGAAATTTTGTAGAAGTGAACTAAAAAAATTTCTTGCATTTATTTTTATTAAGTTATATAGTAGAAAAAGAATTTTGCTGGAAGTCATACTATCTGGATTATAGTTTAAGGTCATTTAATAACTTTCTGTTTTCTTATGGACATTTTTAAATCACCTTCTGTTTCTAAGACAGCTGAATAGTAATAAGATCTGCGTAACGACTTGCAAGGTTATTGAGACTATCAAATGGGATGAGTTATGCAAAATATTTACATTTATAAAGGGCTATAGGAGCATAAGCAGTTTTACTTAATATTAGTATATATAGACAACCTTAAATATATTATGTCTAGGATTTTATTGGACGGAGATTTATCATTTCAAAGACATCTACATTAATTTTATGTTGACATAACTAAAACTGTCAATATTTCTTGGAATTGATCCATCATAGGTTGTTTAGATATTTTTGAATATATGGAGAGTAATGACCTGTAGCACAATTCTCTGGAACTAGTTGCGTGGGATAAATTAAGTAAAAGAAATTTAGGGCCAATTTGATTTGCTCAGGGTGGGCTCTCAGTGTTTTAAAAATAAATGATAGTGGATGAAGGATAGTAAAGATGGTCATGAGTTCTAAGGGCTCTGAACCAGGTCTTTGGGGTGGTGCTCTGTCTGATATGACTTACATAGCCTCTTTAGGCTTCATTAGCTTGTGGACTCTGTTTGGTGCTTGAAAAAATACATATGCCTGAAGGGAGTATTAGACCCTCTTAAAACTCTTTTCCTGGCTTGAAGGCATGAACCAAACTCCCAGGTAAAGCACATTAAAGTGGCTAAACATTGACTCAGAGGGAAAAGAATTGCTTTCAGGAATTTAAAATCATTTCAAGTCATAAGAATTTAGCAGAGAAGACAACCTAAAAGGGTTTTTAATTTCACTGAACATGCATATGCTTTTATTCCCTCTTGTTTCACAGATCCAGAGGGACCTTCTTGAATATGCTTCTTTGACCTTTGCCTAGTCATCAAATTACCCTTATCCTGCTTTTTGTCTTCTGCACTTCCTTTCCCAAATGGCCTTTCTTTGGTGATGGAGTTTAAATTGTGCAGTGCCTACTCCAGACACTGGCACTTGGATTAATTTTAATCCTCTCCACTCTCCTTTTGCTGGGATGTGACCATCAAGTGTGCTGACCTTTTGGGAGCCAGTCTGGGTTTTGCCTGGGGTTCATGGCATCCCCAAATATTTGCAAGCATTTTATTTTCCATTTTGGGGAAATAGTATTGGAGATTTTTCTTCTCTTTTGTTTTTGTTTTTTATCTCCCTGGTTTTCTGTGCTGAAAGTGACATTTGGGAGCAGGAGAGCCAGGTGTGAAGATTACTGACTGAGACAGCTAAGTTGCCATTATGAATCTGAATTGGCAAATCAGACTCAGGGGACACAGGCAGGCTTTTATCAATACTACTCTTACTGAACGTTCTGGAAGGAAATGAACAGGAGACCAGCAAAGAGACACAGTGTCATCAGCTCATTGGGTGGCCTAGCAGGTACCCTAGTAGCAGTTTTTCTTTGCCCTCTCCCCCCTATAGGGACAAGGTGTGAGAGTCAGGGTATGTGGGGTCACCTTGTCACAGAGTGGCCACTTCCCCCACATTATTTGTATATGGTTTTCATCAAGCTTGAGGTCTGCATACCACCTTAAAGATCCCCAAGCACAGGTTTTTGTTTCACACAATGTGGAGGGAGAGACAACTGTTCCCCATTTATCTTAACTCTACTGTTTCCAAGGAAACAGGACCATGGGGGACCTGAGGTCATTCTCAGGCAGGCCTGCCTCATCCAGGCCTGATGTTAACCCTTTATTTACACTCATACGTGCTGTTGTAGAAATGTCGCAACATGGGGTGCCTGACTGGCTCAGATAGTGGAGGATGTGACTCTTGATCTTGGGGTTGTGAGTTCGAGTCCAACATTGGGTGTAGAGATGAAAAATAAAAATAAAAAATAAGTATCTTTTTTCTTAAATATCTGAAAAAAATAAAATCTTAAAAAAAATGGTAGCATCACTATGTGCAATGCTAATACTAAACTTCAGGGTGCTAGTAGAGTGTCTTTAATATCAGTATTTACCCTTGTGTGTTTTCTGGGGCAATAACTAGAAAAAGAAAGCATTAGATATTTATGCATTTATCCAACCCTTCACATTTTTTGAGTGTATACTGCATGCCTCACCTGATTTTAGGTACTGAGACTGCAAAAAAGGACAGGAGACTGACCTGGCTACTGAATACTTCAGGATCTGGAGGGCAGTTCTCTCAGCATTTGGATTACTACAACACAAAGCTCCCACGTCCGTGTAGAACTAAATGTTCTCTATGGAAGCTCTAAGAAAAGAACTCACTCTTTTGCTACTATTTTGTATCTTATAGACCTTATACGCCTTTCCTTATAAACATGACCATATAGAAAAGTAACTGACATTCACAGTGATTACTCTAGAATGTTTAAGATCATTAAGTCCCCTCTGAATCATGGAAAAAGGACTTTGGAATTGTCTGTAATTTTTTATATTTTAGACTACCAGTATTATGTTCATCCTTGTACACCTCCCAGCACATTAACACAATATTGTATGTCTGGGAAGTGAATGATCAAGGTTTCTTTTTTTTTGTTGTTTCTTTTTTTTTTTTTTAAAGATTTTATTTATTTGACAGAGAGAAACACAGTGAGAGAAGGAACACAAGCAGAGGGAGTGGTAGCGGGCGAAGCAGGCTTCCCACCGAGCAGGGAGCCCGATGCGGGGCTTGATCCTGCGACCCTGGGATCATGACCTGAGCCGAAGGCAGACGCTTAATGACTGAGCCACCCAGGCGCCCCAAAGTTTCTTGAATTAAGTCTAAATAATACCACTTTGGGTATTACACAGTATTCAAGACATTAAGTTATAGAAAAATAAACAAGATTACTTCAAATTCAAACTTACGAAGCTTGTGCTTTCCAAGAGTTTATACATGCTGAAGGAAGAATTACTTAAAGCACATTGGATAAGCCCATTAACTATTTCTGTAATAGGCTCTGGGAGAGTAGGGTGTTGAGGCATGTTATATCCCCACCCTTGAAACAGATGTCAAGGGTCATAGTTGCTGCTTTACACAACATGGCTCTGGATGTCACCATCTGATTTAATTCTAAGCAGGGAAAGCCATGGATCTGACCCGTTCATTCATTCATTTTTTTTTTTTTTTAGGATTTTATTTATTTATGTGACAGAGAGATAGCACAAGTAGGCAGAGTGGCAGGCAGAGAGAGAAGCAGGTTCTCCACTGAGCAGGGAGCCCGATGCGGGGCTTGATCCCAGGACCCTGGATGATGACCTGAGCTGAAGGCAGCCACCTAACTGACTGAGCCACCCAGGCAGGCACCCCTGACTCATTCATTCTGATTTCATTACCTAGGATACTTGTTTGTAACATTTACAGATGGTATTTTTTTTCTCATTATTTGATTAGATAATTAATTCATGAGTCTTTTGCCCATTTGGGGAACAATCTAAGTTAATTGCACCTGAGAACGTGTTCAGTATTTGGATTTAGTTTCAACAATTTTTGAGTGCCTACTATGTGCTAGGTACTTCCACGTGAATCATCTAATTTGATTCTCACATAAGCCTTTTTAATTTTTCACTTTTCAACTGTCCTCAGTTCTGAGAAGTTGAAAAACGTGACTGAGTCACACAGCTGGAAAGTGGCAGAACTAGAATTTGAAATCCTGTCTTTTGAGTCAAAAGGTAATGTCATTATATCACTGCTAACTATAAGTTGAGAAGGAAAAACAAGAGAACAAGAAAAAATTTTATGGTACAATTTAGAAGTCAGAAGGTAGGAAGTTGTAAAGGTAGGAAGCCAGAAGAACATAGTAACATACTTTTAGCTCCTGAAACAAAGCAAGTTTAGCACAGTGCTTTGCTTGGTGGCTTCTAGGTCTTTTTCAAATCTCACCTCAAGTTTTACCACGTCAAAGAGGCCTTCTCTTACCTCCTTATTTTCTATCTCAGTGCACTGTTTTATTTATTGCATGTTTCTTAATTTTTTATTGCATGTTTATCTCTTAAAAATGTATTTATTCTCTGTTCATTTCTTTGGGCTACGAGGTTGATAAAGCCATTCTCTCTCCAGAGTCTGTTGCAATGACTGCCATGTAAACAGACATTTAACAGAATACTTGTGGAATGAATGTATGAGTAAATGAAAGATAACCAACGAAAGGACCAAAAGTAGATGCCTGTCACGTTTTATCCTGGTTAAAAATTAGAATTGGTGAAACCAGAATTGTTTCAGAATGGGCAGATGGAGAACACTTACGTAACCACTGCCTCCCCAATCCCACCGAAATAAGTGTAGATGTTTCATTTAACAAGGAATACATCTTCGAGGAAAAGGAGATCAGGGAAAGACAACAGCCGTGAAATTAGGGGAAGTAGAGAATAGGTGGGTTATTTGCAAATGCCAGAGCAGATTGGAGAAACCTGGACCCTGGCCTACAGTTGGGGAAGTTAAAAAAGCAATCCCGTTCACACTACAAAATGCCAGGACAGCTCCTGAATTGGCGTCTTAGGTTCTTCTAGAAGGGAAAGTGGAGGTGGGGTTAAAAACAGAAGGACTGATTGAAAATTTGTTTGAGAAGCTATGGCAGAGAAGTCTCCTGTCCCCAAATCCAATGTCCCTTTCTTCCTTTTGGAACCCCCTTATCACTAAGTTTTAGCTAACTAAACGTGTGGTGCCTGGGTATCAGTGACTTTTCTCAGTCTTTCTTGCAGGGAGAGATGGCTACATGAATAAATTCTAGCTATATAAGATATGGTGCCTAAGGCTCTTAGAAGATATATTAATTGCCCTTCAATTTCTCTCTCCTCCATTCCTGTGAGCTGGCATAAGGATATCATGTGTTGAGTTAACTTGGATTATGTGAAAAGGGCCTCTTAGAAGAAGGTGGAACCACAAATAGAACACACCTGGGTTATTTTCACCCCCTTCTGAAGGAGCAGAATCCACCCATCCAGGACTAGCTTGCCTATTTTTGAACTGTTTTGGGGAAAAGTAAACTATCTCCCAAACTGACATAGAAACAGATCTTAAGACCTTCTTTCTCACTTTGGCACAGCTGGTGACTGCCTCTCACCTACCCTGGCAGGAAATTAGGTTTCTTTTTGCAGAACCATAGTAAAAACAGGGAGAGTAAATGAATGCTTACCTACTGACAATTTTAACTCCATTCCCCTTCTATTTCTTCTACTGGTTCCTGGAATATGGAGTCAGACCACCTATGTGTAGGTGATTAGAAGAGTCTTGTCTGAAAGATCTGACCAGCCCAAGGCAAAGGCCTTCATTTCCTGACACTGAGTGTTTGCCAGTGAGACACCTAGGCAGATAACTCTACAGAACTAAGTTGCCAAGCCTCACCATGCACACAGAGCTTTAATAAATTTGTTAGTGCAATACTTTTAAAGGCAGACAACCAGGAATTGTTAGACCTTTTAGGAAAGCATCCAGTAAGGTAGACAGAGATAGAAACAACTCAAAAAAAGAATCTTGGAGTAGGCACTAGGAAGGCAATAGGAAGAAGAAAATATGACCAAAGGAAATTATTAACCAGAGAGGTGAAAGAAGATATGGCAGCCATAGACAAAAAATACTAGCTATAAAAAAGTAACATTCAGAAAACTATTAGAGATCCTGAAAACTAAAACTATGAAAGAAGAAATAAAAATGCAGAAGGGGTACCTGGGTGGCTTAGGGTCCTGGGATTGAGCCCCACATGCCTTCAGGCTCTCTGCTCATTGGGGAGTCTGCTTGTCCCTCTCTCTTTGCCCCCTACTTGTGCTCTCTTGTTCTATCAAGTAAATAAATACAATCTTTTAAAAAATTCAACAGAGGGTTGAGAAGAAAAGTTGAATAAGCCAGAATGTAGACCAAAAAATAACTTTTAAAATATCTCAGTATTGAAAGATGAGAGTTTCCAGAATCGAAGAGCCCATGGACTCGTGGGAGTGTAAATGGATCCAACCAATTTAGAAAATGGTTTGGCATTGCATTTTGAGTAGAAAATAGGCATAATGTAAGGAGTAATTTTTTTTTTAAATTTTATTTATTTGACAGAGAAAGACACAGCGAGAGAGGGAACGCAAGCAGGAGAAGAGGGAGAGGGGGAAGCAGGCTCCCTGCTGAGCAGGGGTCCCAATGCGGGGCTCGATCCCAGAACCCTGGGATCATGACCTGAGCTGAAGGCAGAGGCTTTAACCCAGTGAGCCACCCAGGTGCCCCGTAAGGAGTAATGTTTTTATGACAAGACTGATAGTCCTATTTGACCATGTAAAGTATGTGCATGTGTAAATTTGTTAAAAATAAAACTAACATTGAAAAGAAAGCTATTATACTAGTTTCTTTTCACAGCAATAATGGCTACTGTTTACTGAGGACCTTCCATCTGTTAAGCATGAAAATAAGTTTTTTTCAGACATTATTTTTAATTTTTACATGAACTTTGCAAGTGAGCTATTACTACCATTTACAGAGAGAAAACTACCACCAGAAGATGTTAAATGATTTTTCCAACACCACATCTATTTGGCTTCAAAGCCCACTCTCCATCCTCTAGACCTGCCTTTACTTCTCGGAGGATCTAGCTCAGGATGTGATATTCCTGACTTTATGGAGGTCCTGGAAAGAGGTTCACATAGCTTTGCTGTGTAACATGCAGTCATGATGGTGACAGCAATGACAGGAAGTTCTGAGTTTGAGCACAGATCTAAATTTCTGATCCGAATTTGACAACTTTCTTTTCTTCTAGCAGCTGGAGGCATTTAGAAAGCTTTCTGGTGACCACAGAAGGAGAGAGAGCCCTCTGATGCCAGGTGCCTTTCCAGAAGAAACATGTCGAGTAGAATTGGGAGGGTGGATGAAATATGGCTGTTGATTCTCTGTCTTTTGTGAACTAGTTTAAGACTGTTAGGTTCTATAGAAGCAACTTCTAAGTAAACTAGAAGTGACAGATAATAAACATATAGCTAGGTCTGTAGCAAAAGAAATCGATGCACTTCAGGTTCCACATAGAAGAAAACAGTCAAGATGTTTCAGGTCCTTTTAGAGTGATAAATGCAATTTACACAATAAGCAAGAAGCAATGATTGGGAATAGATAGTGTAAAATCCCATCTAGGAGATAGAAAAGAGGTGTTTGATGGGGGTGATGTTGCTAACCTTAGGAACTGCCAACAAAATTGGCTCTGAAGGTTATAAAAAAACTTGTGAATATAAGCCAAAAAGACAGAAAAAGTTTAGGTTCCCTGTTGCTTCACATCACTTGCATAATGGTGATAGCGCCCACAGGATAGTACAGCTGCCTTGCTTGTCTTAGAGAAGTGAAACCAAACAACACTCGGGTCTACAAACACAAAAAGACATTTCATGCAATTACAGGCAAGATGAACTCCTCTGTTTCTAGAGAGCTTTCCCCAGACCCCTGCCAGATTTTATGTTATACTGTTGACATCCGTGAATCTGAATGGCACACTCCACTGGCAGAAGGCCTTGTGGGGCACAAAATGAACTTACTAAAGTTTTATAATGATATCTGTTATAAAATAGGTCTCATGCATCTCCCAACCTGTAAAGCCCATACATTTCAGTAGTCTTCAAAACATGGCCATGAGAGTTGAGGCAAATGTCCCTTTTCCCCCTCAGAAGACCATAGTCAATGTTGAGCACTGCCTCTCCTTCCCCATTGTAAAGGGGAAGCTTTACAAAAAGGCAACAAGCTGTCCTGTGGGTCAAGTCTGGCCTTTGGAGTTGGCAGAGAAGAGAGGATCTGAGCAGGATTTCGAACCAGTGAAACCCTGTTTTCTCAAGGCCACTCTGTGCGGGCAAGTTAGCTAACCTCTCTGAAACATTTATCATTTGTTGTAAAACAAGGATGATGTTATTCCCTTCTTTAGGATGCGGCTGTGAGCATTCAGTGGGATAATGCATACGGAACATACAGCAGAACCTGGACATAATCAGCACTCAGTAGACATCACTTTCAAAAGTTACTTCACTACTCTAAGCTTCCTTTCCTAACTCCTAGAATGAGGGCAATAAAACTCTTCCCATGGTGTTGTTTGTGGAATGAGAGCTAGTGTAGGTGGAGAGTCTGGCCCATGATGGGTCCTTGATGAATGGTTGTCATTATCCCTTAGCCCTACAAACCCTGCTGGAGGCTGGAGTTTCAGAAGGACTCAGCAGTGTGAGGGTTGAGCCCAGAAGACACACAAACCTAATGGAAATTACTTAGGTTAGTAAGATATGATCTCTTTTCACTCTATTTTTTTTTTTTTTAATCTCATTCAGTTAAGGTTCTTGGAGTTGATGCACCCCTGGCATACCCTTCAGGTGAGGAGCCTAGGGTACATCTTGACTGGTCAGATGAGCACTGACTGGTCAGACGTGCCTTGTTTCTTGGTTTCCAGGCCTAGTCACTCTCCAGAACTGTCTCCCTTTCCTGTTTAATGGCTAATAGGTAGAGAAAGGGCTAAAGAAAATGTCTGTGTTCTTTCTTACTGCTTTTTTCCCCTTTATTCATAAAAAAGATGAAAAATTTATGGCTTAAGGAATAAAATCTAGTCCGGCATATTTCAGTGTTCCTGTTAACTGTTGTTTTATAAAAATAAAAAAATTAAAAATGTAAACTCCTAGAACATTGACAACTATTGTATGATCTTTGACAGTTTCTGATTGGGAATTTGGAGGGCTTGGCTAGGCAGCTCTGGCTGTGGGTCTCTCCGTGGTTTACAATCTTTGCTGTCTGGAACTGGAACATCAGTGGCCTAGGACACCTTGTTCTTCATGTAGACTCAGCACTTATGGTCTCCTTGGGTGGGATAGTTTCGTTTCCCCATAGCATGGTAGCCTCAGGCTAATTCACAGGGCTTATGTGGTGACCTTGGGCTCCAGCACAAGTGTTTCAGAGAACCAAGCAAGCTGCATTGCCTTTTATGACCCAGGCTCAGAAGGAAGACTGGCTATGTAATCTGTGGGGTCCAGTGCAAAATGAAAATGTAAGTCCTTTGTGGCTAAGAATTAGCAGTCTTGCTACTCAAGATTGCAGTAGCATAGCATTAAACCAAGTAAGGAGCCCTTCTGAGCATGGGGCCCTTTATAGCTTCTTAGGTTCCATAACTAGGAAAGTCACCCGCACCATACTATAGGTGAACTGGTCAAGAAGGTCAACCCAGATTCAGGGGCAGAGAACAGAGAAACCTAACTTCTGAGGACAGGCGTGTCAAAGAATTTGAAGATATGTATTAAATCCTCACATCCAGATTCATCTGATTCCTCTCCCCCCCTTTTTTATGATTCCTCCTTTTTTTCACTTATCTGTGTTCTGTTGATCATTCTATTCATTCTTACTTCGTGTATATTATCTTTTCCTTATCTTAGGTTCCTTAGTTTTATTTGCAAGCCTTTTTTTTCCAGTTTTCATTTGAGGTTAGTCAAATTTAGATTTTAAATTACATATTTTTAACAATTGTATAGAAATTTGTCTTTCAAATTTATTTGACCAAATGCTTCTGGTCCACCTGGAAATGGCTTGTCATAAATTTCCATCTTTCATTGAGCTCTGTGCTCTGTAGCTAGCTGCCTCTGGGTTGTGTCACTTTGTGTTCAGCATCTGCCAGGGCAGAAGAGGGGGGCTGAATTCATTAAAATCCTTGAAGAGAAAGACATACTTCTTGATTGGGGTTCAAGCTGAAAGGAAAAAAAAATACATATGTTCCCCACAACATGCACAACACACACACACACACACACACCCTCAACACACACGCACCACTCTTTGTGGTGGACAAATGTGTGATAGTGCCCTCTACTTGAGCACATTGAACATCTTTGCCTGCTGCAGCTGAGGGTTTTTAAATTTAATCCTCATTATCATATGACCTTCATCAAGACTTTCCAGATTATTGTCTTCTACTCAGGCCACTGAGTTTCTTAATTCTTAAAAATTAATTACATACTGCGGCGCCTGGGTGGCTCAGTTGTTAAGCGTCTGCCTTCGGCTCAGGTGGTGATCCCAGTGTCTTGGGATTGAGCCCCACATCGGGCTCTTTGCTCAGCAGGGAGCTTGCTTCTCCTACTACCATTCCCTCTGCTTGTGTTCCCTCTCTGGCCGTGTTTCTCTCTGTCAAATAAATAAAATCTTTAAAAAAAAAATTAATTACATACTAACTAGCTTGTTTATGTCGCTTTCAGTTTATATGGCACTAAATTCTTAGATAGGAATTAGATATTAACTAGCATGTTTATGTCACATTAGGCTGACATGGCACTTTAAGTTTTATCATTACCCAGTTGGAACCTCACAGGAAACCTCTATACATTTGTTCCTACTGATAGTTGAGAATACTGAGGTTCAAAATGTAAGCTCTTGCTTTTAAGATATGGGGTTGAGGACTGAAGCCTGGTCTTCCAACTCCAGATGCTTAGTGCACTGCTTCATGCAGTGAGTTTCAGACTTCACTGAAGTCAGTGTTGAATGAAAAGTAAGAGGTTATATACATCCAGTGTTTCCTTACCTGTGTCAGCAACAAGGCTCAGTGGTGGTGGCAATGGTAAATCACAGATGATTACTCAAATGTTCAAGGCCTTGCTTGAATGTGGTTTTCCTTAATTTTTTGAATAGATAATACAGGAACATGATCAAAAGTTTGATCCTTGATCCCACAATGAACACATGCAACTGTATACATATATACCTTAAAACACTCACAAATGGTAGTATACCTTATGTTTTGTTCTGCACCTTCATTCGTTTCATATAGCAATGTAAGTTGGAGCTCATTCACCTAGAGATATCTTGTTACCATTATTGACTGCAGAATATTTCATTGTGTGTATGTGCAATCACTTACTTAACCAGTCCTTCAACCAAAGGGTGTTTGGTTTTTATCTGATTGTGTTCTGTTACCAAAAAAAGTTACATTTTAATTCTCTTTTACTTACTTGTTTGTGTATATGTGAGAGTATTTTTATAGGGTATAGGGTATATTAGGGTTAGAATATGTATATGTAAACTTTTCATAGATACTTAATTTTTTTTAAGATTTTATTTGAGAGAGAGTGAGAAGTAGAGAGAGAGAGAGCACACACAAATGGAGTGGGGGAGAGAGAAGCAGACTCCCACCAAGCAGGGAGCCCGATGCAGGGCTCAATCCCAGGACCCTGAGATCATGACTCGAGCCAAAGGCAGACGCTTAACTGACTGAGCCACCCCAGTGCCCCATAGATATTTAATTTTTATATGACTAGAATTTATGTGTCAGCAATTTGTGCATTTACATTTTGATAGACACTCCCAAATTTCTCTGTAAAGATGTTGTTGGAGGAGATCATGGAGAGGATGTGACTGCTAGTTGACCTGTAAGCTAGACCTGGGCAGTTGGAGGGTTCTCACCCTCTCCCTTGTCTTTAGAATACATGTTTTACCCGCCGTTCCCACGGCTGGAGCCGTTTTCAAGGACACAGCCTTGAGAGAGTAATGTTTTCTTCAGACCATCTGGATGGTATGCATGACTGAACCCCTCTAAGGCCTAATATAAAATTTTACAATTCTGATGGGTGGGTGTGGAGATCTACTTGTCTTATAGCCACTTACATCAAGCCTTTGTGTAAGTTCCCTTACTTAGTAAACCTGCCACCAAGCAGTCTGGAGTAAGTGGTCTGTCTCTTTTTTGAATCTCTCCTGGCTCTTTGTTTATTGGAGCTCATTTCAGATTTCACATGGGCATTCCTGAGGTTGTAAACCAACGATTGTTCTAATTACCTTCCTACCAACATTGTTATACGTGTATTTCTTTCACCTCTCTAATATAATATGCAATCAAATTTTGTTTTTCTCCATTCTGTTAAAAAGTGGAATCGTAGTGTTGAGTTTCACTTAATTTGAGTAAGGTTGACTAATTTCTAATACCATTTTCTGTGATGTACTGTTTTTGCCCACTTTTTCCTGGTTGATATTTTCTGATTGATATGTTGGAATCCCTAAATGTATTGCAAATAGTTTCCCCTGTTTGTTATTTGCAAACTGGAGAAAGAACATTTTCAGGCAGAGGGAATAGCAAGCGAAAATACCCTGAGGCATGCAAGAAGAATAGAAACAACAGTGGGGCTAATTTTGTCCACTTTGTGATTTCTTTTCTTTTTTTCTTTTTTTGAAGATCCTTTCTTCTCTCTCTCTCTCTCTCTCTTTTTCTTTCTTTCTTTCAAGATTTTGTTTATTTATTTGACAGAGAGAAACACAGTGAGAGAGGGAAAACAGGCAGCAGGCAGAGGGAGAGGGAGAAGCAGGCTTCCCTCTAAGCAGGGAGTCCTATGCGGGGCCCTGGGATCATGACCTGAACTGAAGGCAGATGCTTAATGAACTACTGAGCCACCCAGGCATCCCTTGTGATTTCTTTTCAAGCAGAAATTAAAAATTGTTATGGAGTCAAGTTCATTATTTTTTATGTTATGGTTGTAGTGTAAGTTCAAAACCATCCTAATATGAGATTGTAAAAATGTCTCCCATGCTTTCTTTTAAGCAATTGTAATGCTTTTATTTTGTATGTTGAAATCATATATCCATCTGTAATTTATTTTTGTGAAAGGTTGTTTTCCCCCAGATGATTACTCAATTGTTCTGACAAAATTTACTGGACAATTCATCATCTTTTGCTTACCGATCTGTAAGGATACCTTTATCATATCTTAAATGCCCGAATGTATTTGAGTCAATTTCAGGACTCGTTCTGTCCTTTTCAGGCATAATATCATACTGCTTCAATTAGTGTAGCTTTATAGTATCTTCTCTGGTTGGACTTAACTTCTAATTACTTTCCTTTCTTAGAATATTCTTGCAAGATTATTTTTTCATATTTAACTTTAGAATTAGATTGTTTCATTCCAAGTATTGCTGGTGGTATCTTTATTGGGGTAGCATTAAATGGATATCTTTATTTTAATACTGAATTTTCTAGCTGCTCCTCTGAATTTTAAGGTGAGTTTCCTTGGAGTCAACAAATGTATGAGGACAAGTGTTAATAACTCATTTTATAGAGAAGCAGAGATCTTTTTAGTTCCAAACATCCTTATTGTTCAAAGTCACAAAAATGACAAATCTTGAAAAAGGCCTAAGACCAGATGTTCTCCCTTTATACTCTTGATCTTTCCATGGTTATATGGTCTCCACATCCAGCCAGTCTCATCTGTCCCTTTATGACAGGGAAAAGCAGGTTCTTGAGACCAAGGGTGCACCTGACATGACACACAACAACACTAAGAAACATGATGTAGTAAAAGTAGCTTTAGAGTGGGCAAGATTCCAGTTCCTCCCTGACTTTGCCATTTCCTATCTATGAGATCCTGGGAAAATTATTCAACTTTTGTAGAAACTCAGCTGCTTCTTCAGTAAATGGTGGATGGTACTTAATTTGTAGAGGATTAGTGAGAATGTATCCTCCCCTGTTTGGCTTTTGTAGGCATTCAATAAATGGTAGCTATTTCCCCCCTTTAGAAATATAAAATACTTTCCCATATAACATTGTGATTTTGTGATCATTTTGTAGCGTGAAGTTTACCAGACTGGTGATTTTTTTCCCCCACAACTAAAGCTTCCAGCTGTACTAAGGGAAATACCTTTGGCCTAGATGGGGAAATGGGTTCTTTTTAAGAACCATTTTCAAAGAACCTTTTTAAGGTAGTATATGGCCTTGGTGTCTACAGCTTTCCCTATTCAGCCGCACTATGGCTTTGGGCCTCTTCCCTGTCCCTTTAAAGTACATTTTCGTCTTCATTGGTGGGTTCCCCCAATCCCTTCTTTTTTTCTAAGACTAATTTTCACTAGAAAATAGCCATTTAAAATGAAGAAGGACCAAAACTTCATAGTAAAAAATGGAAAAGATCTAAATTGGTCTCTTGCCTTGAACTAAAACTAAAACTTATGAAAATTCAGGGACGCCTGGGTGGCTCAGTTGGTTAGGTGGCTGCCTTCGGCTCAGGTCATGGTCCCAGGGTCCTGGGATCGAGTCCCACATCGGGCTCCTTGCTTGGCAGGAAGCCTGCTTCTGCTTCTGCCTCTGCCTGCCTCTCTGCCTACTTGTGATCTCTCTCTCTGTCAAATAAATAAATAAAATCTTTAAAAAAAAAAACTTATGAAAATTCGTTTTTCCTACTGTAAGAAATTAATAATAATTATAATTATGAACTTAGAGGCAAGAAGGAATTAATCATGACTGATTTGCTTTTGGCAAAAAATTTCCAAGACAATTGTATGGTTATATATGATATCATTTCACATTTTGCACCATAAGCAAAAAATGTGAGGACTTCATCAGTTTTCCAAGATTCTCTCTCTTAATCAGGTGGTATTTACATAATTTTTTCTTTTCTGTACCCAGCTGTTACTCTACCTGATGATTTTTTTTTTCAATTGTAAGAGGTTCTAGCTCTGCTGAATCATTATTTGTCAATGGCTTTGCTCATAATTCCAGCATTTCTCAACCATAACTTTTGCTGACTATGAATTCATTCATCTTTTGCAAGTCTGGCAATTTCTCTTTGTGATTGTCTTGCTTTCAATTTGTACTAGTTTTTTTTTTTTTTTTTTTAAATAAGGTTTGTGACATCTGCTAGTGTGGTAGGCTGAATGATGGCCTCCCCAATCATGTCCATATTCTAATCTGTTGAATTTGTGAATATTACCTTATATAAAAGGGACTTTGTGGATATGATTAGGTTAAGGCTCTTAAGACCATAAGGATCTTATCCTGGATGATTCAGGTAGGTCTAGGTCTGATGTAATCACAAAGGTGTTAAGAGGAAGGCAGGAGATCAGGGTGAGGAGTGGATTGAGACTGGAAATAAGAGATTGTAGTGATGCATCCACCAGCCAATGAAAGTCTGCTGCCTCTACAAGTTAGAAGAGGCTAGGAATAGATTCTGCCTTGGAACCTCCAGAGAGAACAATCCTGCCAACACTGTGGTATTAACCCTGTCTTGAATATCAAGTCTCGAGTATCAAGACTCGTTTCAGACTTCTGATTTCCAGAACTACAGAAGGATAAATTTGTGCTGTTTTAAGTCACTTAGTTTATAGTAGTATGCAACTAATATAGCCAGATGCTAGCCAAAATACTGACCTCAGAGAGCACAGGAGTGGATAGATGCTCTTTTGAAGAGTGTTGGGTAACAGAGTTAATTTATTAGTGAATATTTGACTTTAGCTTCTCCATATAGCCTATCACTGAGGTATGTGAGTGTCTGTGTGTGTGTGTACCTGTGTGTGTTTGTGTGTGCAAAGAAAAATGAATAATAAAAGAGCAATTTATACATTTATCCTTTTCCTTCTGTCTTATTGGGATCCAGGATTCTTCCTTACAAAGCTAATGGATCTAGTTGGGTAAATGGTCAGAGATAAAAAACTGAAGACACTGCAGGACACCGATGACTAAACGTAAGAAAGAGCCTGTAACTATCTGAGGAACAAAGGCAAATTGCTGACAGGCTAGTGAGAAATAGAGCCTACTGATTCTGGAACATTTTAAGAAGCAGAGAATGAGAATAGGAGCAACTGTACCAAGAAGTAGGACTTTCAGGAGCAGAGATGAGGAAGGAGGATTTTTAGAAAGTATTAGTGTGTATTGTGTATTATAATTTATACCTCTTTTGCTTCCCAACCAGCTCTCCTTAAAGAAAATCTTTGGTCCTAATCCAGAGTTAGGATTTTGTTTTCTGTTTTTAAATATATTGTTGCAGTGAGGCTGGTGCCAGAGCAGGAGCAAGCACAACTTTATCTGGATTGCAGGTTATCAAATAAACTATTACTACTTCTTACCAGAGGCTTCGAAGCCAGATCTTTCTGACCTGTGTGTCTGCATACATACAGGTCAGGATGTCTGCAGCTTTGTGATCTGTATGTCTGCATACATACAGGAACCAAGATGTCTGCAGCTTTCTGATCTTCAGCCTTTTGGGTTAAAACTTCTTGTTGATTGTCTTCTTAGAGGTGTCTTAATTGGCAGTCTGAGCAGTTGCTGTTGGGCGAGGCCTTCAAGAGAGAAGCCTTTCAAACCTCAGCTTCGTGCTTCTGTTTCTCATTTTCTTTGCTTTTTTGAACTTATAACAGTCAAACATCTGTCATGTTGGAATTCCTTTCTCTGGCTGCATTGTCCTTGGCTTGTCTTTAAACTGTTTTGGATGGATATTCCTCTCTGGGGCAGCTCCTCTACTTTTTTGTTGAGCACGGTGTAGGAGTTGGGAGAGTAAAGTCAATGAGCTGTGTACATTTGCACATAAGAGCGCCCATCCTTACACAACTTCATGTACCATCAGCTAAAGTCCAGGTCTGATCAGTAACAACCATGATTATAACCAGATCCCCAGGATATAGCACAAAGGAAATGCAGAGTATCCAGCTAATTTTCACATCGTGCTTGGTAACTTTCAGCCTGAAGCACTCGGAGGATTCTGAGCAGTTTCAATAGATGTCTCCTTTACTGTGTGCTTTGTCCTAGCCCCTGGGAGACTCAAAGGCAGTTTTCAACTTTGAAATACCCCTTCATGTTATTGGGCTTGTGGGTGCTGCATGAAATTATCCTACCATGTGCTATGATAGATGAGCGTTTTAGTTTTAGTATTGTTACTTTTCCCTGAATCTAAGATTAGCTGAATGATCAGCCATTGGCCAGTGAGGTCATTCAGGGGGATGTTTTTGGGAATGTCATTGCAGAGCCAACTGTGTTCATGCTTCCCATTCCCAGCAACAACTCCCTCATGGGGAAGAGGGGCTCTTTCCAAGTATTTATGACCTAAACTGATAAATTCAGGAAGAACATAATATGTCGTATTTTCCTTTAGGCTCTGAAAGTCCTGCATTGCCGTGCCCATATGGACTATTTTGTTGTGTCAGTGCTTCATAAAACATGGCTGAGTCCAAAGAGCCAGGGCCTTCAACTGGCCTGTGCAACTGACAGGCAGGCATGGTGTGGCCAGGAGATGCATCTTTTCTGGCTTTGATGGTATAATTAAGTCCTGAGTGATTATTGAAGAGAACTAATAGCTCTGGAAGTGCAAAATAAGGAAAGGAGTCCTTAGTCCAAGTGAGAAGCAAGAACTAGTGTCAGCAAATTTTTGATGAAGGTGACACAGACAAGCCCGAGTTATCCTTTTTTTTTCCCCCCTCCCTATCCGGATTTGGTGAGCAGAAGGAATCTGTTACAGACAGAATCATTTACTAAACAAAGATGAAAATTCTTAGATAAAAATCTATGTTTTGCCTGGTGGCTGGCATGCTAGGATTATTTTGACAGAAAGTAAATAGCAAGGCCATATGTGAGATGTGAGAGAGAAAAATTTGGATCAACCTCTGTGTTATTTTATGAAAAGATCCAATCAATTTTACTCCCATTGCCAGAGGAAGAAGTTATGTAGCCATGTTGGGTAAGGTTCACAAATTGCTCTCCAATCAAGAAGTAAATAATATCTAAACCTGAAAATTCAATTTTTATTAAGAAATTCATCTCTGGTTACCCCAGGGTTTATGAAATCTTTTGGAGCTTGTGGAGGAAGGCAGTATATCTCAATGTACAAAACCAGATTGATTGGGGTGAGGAATTTTAATTTTTAGGGTCAGGAATACACCTCACCTTTTAAAACAGGCTTAATGAGAAAGGAGCAGACAAGTATTGCTTTAAAAGACATTTTAATTCTTCTTGTGTTGTCCTTTATCTATATTACCACTCGTATTGCTAGTTTCGTGTACTTTACAAATTGGGATTAATGGCTTTTTTGCATAAGAGTTTCAAGGTCACACATTCATAAATTGGGTAAATAAATAAATCCTTCTCCACATCGACTTGCTGTGTACTTAACATCTATATATTCATTATTTTCTGCATTCATAAGATGCCAGTACTGCTATTAATAAAATTTGTATTTCCTGTACAGGGCTTGTTTAACTAGAAAATGTAAGAGTCCGTGCTTAACATAACATTTTTTATGGGTGGACAAGTGGAAATATTTATTCTCCTCTTGCAAGTCCATTTTCAGATACTCTTCTGTAAGAACAAGTGATAATAATAGCAACTATTCTTAAACTGTATTGAAATTTTACTGTGTGAAAAGTACTTTACACATAGGTTCTTATTTAGGAAGGGTATTATTATCCTCATTTTTGTGGTGGAGGGAACTGAGTCTCAGAGATGTGAAAGAACTTGCCTCTGTCATCAAGGGTAGGTAGGTATCAGAGTCAGATTTTGAACCAGGCCTGTCTCAGTTTTAAAAGCCTAGCTCTTTCTATAGGTTCCCACCTCTTTTTTGAGAACCAAATCCCTCTAACTTTGCCCAGTGATATCTTCCCTGACCTCTGCTTGCTACAAAGCCTGTGTCCTGGTGCATTATTAAGGTATGATTTTCTGATAGGGCATCCATCAGGATATGCTGGATTAGGCAAATGAAGAACCCCCAAGTCTCAGTGGTTTAAAACTGCAAATATTTTTTGCCCATCGGTCATGGGTACCACATGTCTAGTTTGTCTCCGAGGAGCCTCTGATTCATGATTTTCTCACTCGGAGCTCAGGCTACTTAGCTGGACACGGTGGCTGGGTAAGGGAATAGGCTAATCAGGCATTGGCTCTTACAATGTTCTGCTGGAAAGGAAGTGTGCTTACTCTCTCATTTCATTGGCTGAGACAATTCACTTGGCCTAATTATGCAAGGGCAGGGAAGTGTTAATACTACCAGGTGGCAGGAAGGCGACATCAGGCAGTCTCAGTGAGTAAGGTAAAATACCACGTGTTTTCAAAAGTAACTTGTGCTGGTCTTAAAAAAATATATTTTAGCTTAAAAAAGCTAATACATATTAGCTTCAATTTTCAGAGGTCCTTAGATCTATTCTAAGGTTCAGAAAAGACATCATTATTCAGAGATTGTTCTGGTTTTCAGTTACCTATGTTAATGACTTCCTTGTAGAAAAATTCAGTGTTGGTATCCTTCACTTCCCTAAAAGGGCACTATCTATAATGATTTGTTTGTTAGCTGGATTTTAAAGAAGAGGTGGAGGTAGATTTAAAAGTGACTAGCTTGGGGGTGCCTGAGTGGCTCAATTGGTTAAACTGCATTCTGCTGGGGTCATGATTTCAGCGTCCTGGGAGGGCTCTCTGCTCAGCAAGGAGCCTGTGATCTCCCTTTGCCTCTCCCTATTGCTCATGCTCTCTCTTTTTCTCAAATAAATAAATAAAACCTTAAAAAAAAAAGTGACCAGTTTAAAGGATAGAAAATAATTTAAAGGACAGAAAAATTTAAAGGATGGAAAAATTTTCCTAATTCATCTGAGTGTCCTCCTCAAGGGTTCCCATTTACATAATGTGTAGCAGAGACTGAAAATCAAAATTTAGACTTCTAATTCAAATGGGAGAGATCATTTGGTATCATCTTTTAGAATTGTTTTTGTGAATAGGAAGGTGTAAATTAACTCTCAAGTGTCAATTTGAACGAACCTGTGAGGCAGATGACAGGAAAATTGGTTCGAGAAATTTCTCCAGCAGAGGGGACAGTGTTGGTTGGGACTTGAAGGCAAGAGAAACCTTAGCTGTCCTAAAATAAAAATTCTGTGCAGTGATTGCAATTAATAGCCTGTCACATAAAAATAGAATGAAATCATCTGGAACTCTGTCTTGTAGTTTAGTCCAGAATTTGTGATTTTAACTTTGGCATTTGAATTTTGTGCTTCTTTCGACATTAACTAAGCGTAGCAGCCCCACAAAGGCATAATATAACTACTGGAGCTCTTACTTCTGCCTTGCAGTGCCTGGTAGTGCTCTTGTGTGCTCTGTGAAAGATGCAATCACACAATCAAAGTAATATTTTCCCTGAGGGGTCCTAGGGCGGACTGGTTCCGCAATTTTCCAGTAATTGTTTGGAAGAGACAGCCCTAGAGTTGGTCTTTCTCTTAATCTCCCCCACCTCAATTCTCTGCACTCTGGCTCCTGGCTTCTCTTTTGCCAGCGTCACTTAAGTACCTGTGATTGGGGTGGATTGGTCTGTGCCATTAATTACTAAGTGGGATTTGGTGCCTCCGTGAATGAACTTCTACTCCAGAAATCTCCTCTATCTCTGCAGGCCAGTGCCCAAAATAGCCTTGCACAGGAGCAATAAGGTTAAAGAATTCTTGAGCATCAGAACCTGTGAAGAGCTGAGGTGACCTTTTGAGGTCAATACACTTCTTTTGTCTTGAGTTCACAGCCCAGATAGTTTCTGAGAGATAACTAATGTTTGTGCATATGGATTTTCTTTCCTTTTATTCATTGGCCTTGAGAAGAAAGCTGTGATGTTGATGAGCCACATGAGATTGCTCTTTGGTTTTATTATTTTTTCCCTCTGTTTCACTGAAAAGAAAATGGAGGCTCTGGGTTGTTGACCAAGTCAAATAGCTAAAAAATGCTGGAGTCCAAGCATTTGGAGCTTTTCAGACTCCCAAGTCTTGGACTCTTTTCCTCTACATTGCTGACATTTCCCTGTTAGTATTCTAGCCATGAGAAATAACAACACAGAAGCAACAATAGTAGTCCAGTGTACTCCCTTCAGAATCCCGGTAACAACCAGCAGTTGCAGACCTGGACTCCCTGTGAATTACTACTTGTAGATGGGGTCCTGCTTGTAACGTGGTCTGCCGCCCTCTGCTGGCAAAGTGGCTCACTTTTCTTGTGGCTTGGTTTCCTCTGGCCTTAATCTTGATCTTCCTAGTGCAGCCTCTTTTCTCAGTGTATGCCACTCTCGTTTGAAGGTGAGAAAACATTCTGGTTGGCACTTCCCTTAAGGAAAATATCAGAGAACATCAAAGAAAGCAGGACTTGATATTTCTTCAACAATACACTCCTATGTGTGAAAGCTCCTTTTCTCCTGCCATCTACTGAATGATCAAGTATGGGTCTTGCTTCACCTCAGCTTTGGCATGCTTCTGATTCCCTTTAAATCAGAACGTTCTCCTTCAAATCATGTCAATGGGAGGCAGCCAAGAAGACCGACGCCAGAGATTTATCACATACCTGCGAGTCCTGGGAACCCTGGAAGGAGTTGGGCCAGAATTCCTCAGGTCCTCTAGGGAGCTAAGAATGGAGAGGATCCATGATGAGATCAGAAAGGTAGGTTGGGTTCTGCAGGGTAGTAGTCAGGTGGGGTGGGTGTGGATTCATGGTGGGAAAAGGCAGGTCTTCACGTAGTGGGCCCCTGTCTAACAAGTTCGCCGAGACTACAGGCAGGCAAGTGGAAATTGAGTGAAAGTGCTTCCAAGGTGGGGACAGCTGAGAGATTTGGCTAGTTAAGATTTGATTAGCAAGTAAAAGGGCAGAGTTCTCATGTGCTAACTTAAGATTTTTGTTGGAAAATAAAAAAATAATTATATAGGGTGTTCTGACCACTCTTCTGTCAAAAGGAGTTGTCAGTTTGCATCATTTCTTTTTTTTTCTTTTTCAAGATTTTTATTTTCAAGTAATCTCTACACCCAACATGAGGCTTATACTTAAAACCCTGAGATCAAGAGTCACTACCAACTGAGTCAGTCAGGCACCCCTAATTTGCATCATTTCTAATATACCATCTAGGGGTTGTTAATTATGCTCACTGTGATGAATCTTGGAAAAAATTACATAAATTACAACACCGGTCACTTTATCTGGAACATATACCAGAAGAAAAGTGGCAAATTATCTTATGTTAGTGGTTCTCAGAGTGTGGCCCCTAAACCAGCAGCATCAGCATTACTCATTAGAAATGTGAGTTCTCAGACCCCATCCTAAACCCACTGAATCAGAAACTGTGGGGGTGGGGCCCAGCAATCTGCATTTTAACAAGCCTTCCAGATGACTGTGGCACACACTCCAATTTGAGCAGCACTGCCTTAGGTGACAAATGTAAAAAAGTACTATCGGATCATTTCTACTGAAGAAGAGTTGTAAATGATATGTTGGAGCAGCAGGAAAGGATGCAGAAAGGTAAGGCAAAGATTTGAAAGACCTATGTTTCTGCTGTGTTATGAATGGCTAAGACACTTGAAGTTTGACCACTGGATCAATCTGGGTAATAACAATACAATACAGCTTAAAGGTGGATTGCTAAAATCACAAAAGGGCAAGGTGGAGAGTCTGAAAGAAATGATGACAGCTAGGATTGATCAGGCTCACTCTATCATTGTTCTAGGGCTTTGCTGTGAAGCATTGCCCTGTGTTCTGACTCTGTGACCTTCTTTGATACAGACACAATAAAATTATATCTTCCTGAAAAGGGCAAGAGCAGAATTATTTTATAGAAATTAATTTTCTTGGGGGAAAAAAGGAATTGGCAATGCCATCTGAAAATATTATTAAAAATATTTATTTAATTTGGGGAATAATAAATGAGAAAGCATCAGCTTTTTCTTTAATCCTTTATTAAAACTATGATTCATAAGGCTTCAATTAAAAAAAAAGAGGACCATAAGCATCAGTCTAGTCTTCACCTTCTAGTTATTTCTTTCTTGAAAAACCAGCATTTTAAAAAACAAGGTGTTATATGACAAAGTGCTTCTGGAGAATTTAGTCCTTATGGCTAGAATTCCTGAAATTGCAAAATAAGTCACTGATTGTCGTCTTGTGCCAGAGAGATGAAGGGAAACCTGTTCTCAATTACTGGGCAGCTGGTATGTTTTAATTGTTTGCTTTTTATAAGCAATGAAATAAAAGGAGTATTCCTTAAGTATCCTTATACACTATTAATGCAGTGCTTCCCACACTTACCGTACATCACAATCCCCAGGGAACTTGTTAAAAATGCAGATTGCCCACCCCTTGAGGCTCTGATTTAGTAGGGATATGATTTTTAACAAGCATCCAAATGATTTTGGTGCAGGTGTTTTGAAGACCACACTTTTCCAAACTCTGCCCAGGGCCTACCCATAATTTATGTGCTCATTATTTTAGCATATCTAAAAGTGATTGACAATTCATAAAAAGCCAGTTTAGTGAAGATAAAGACTTAACTATGAGTAGCACATGCTTATTCCAACAGAGCTTTGTTATTTGGCATGTGGGGAAAATGAGTATTGCATAAAAAAGAAAAAAAATTAATAAACTTTATATTTTAAAGCAATTTAGGTTTACAGAAAATTGAGCAGTGTATCCCATATACTCCCATATACTCCCTAATCAGTTTCTCCCTGAATAACATCTTGTATCAGTGTGATATACAGTATCATTAACTAAAATCTGTAGTTGATACTTGAGTATTAACTAAAATCCATAGTTTATATTAGGGTTCATTCATTGTGTTGTACAGTTAAATGGGTTATGACAAATGTGTAATGTTCTGTATCTATCATTGTAGTATCCTACAGATTAGTTTTACTGGTCCAAGAAATCCCCTGTGCTCTGCCTATTCATCTCTCTTCTGCTCCCCTCCCTGAACTCTTGGCAACCACTGATGTTTTCATTGTCACTATAGTTTTGGCTTTTCCAGAGTGTCATATAGTTGTAATCATGTAGTATATAGCCTTTTCAGATTGGTTCCTTTCACTAAGCAATATCCATTTAAGATTTCTTTATGTCTTTTAGTGACTTGATAGCTCATTTCCTTTTGTTGTTGAATAATATTCTATTATATGGATGTGCCACAGTTTGTTTATTCATTCACTTTTTGAAGGACATCTTGGTTGCTTCTGGTTTGGGACAACTGCTGGTTTGGGACAATAAAAAAAGCTGCTATAAACGTTTGTGTGCAAGTTTTTGTGTGGATGTAAGTTTTCAGTTCCTTTAGGTAAATACCTAGGAGTGTAATTACTAGATTGTATGGTAAAACTATTTGGTTTTGTAAGTAACTGCTAAGCTGTCTTCTGAAGTGCCTAAGTCATTTTGAGTTCCCACCAGCACTGAATGAAAGTTCTTGTTCCACATCCATGCCAGCATTTGATATTGATGATTTTTTTGAATTTTGCCATTCTAATAGAAATATAGTGGTATCTTATTGATGTTTTAATTTGCAGTTCTCTGAAATGTGATGTTGAATATCTTTTTACGTGTTTATTTGCCATCCGTATATCTTCTTTAGTGAGGTATCTGATTTACTCTTTTGCCCATTTTGTAAGTGGGTTGCTTGCTTTCTTATTGTTGTTTTAAGGGTTCTTTATGTATTTTGGTTACAAGTCTTTCATTAGATGTTTTGCAAATATTTTCTCCCAGTCTGTGACTTATTTTCTAATTCTTTTAACATTCTCTTTTTGCAGAGCTGAAGTTTTTGAGTTTCATGAAGTCCAACTTGCTGATTTTTCCTTCATGAGTTTTGCTTTACGTATTCTATTTAAAAAACTCATCTCTAAACTCAGGTTACCTGGATTTTCTTCTTTATTCTAGAAGTCTTATAGTTTTGCTTTTTACATTTAAGTCAATGATCCATTTCAATTTTGAGTTAATTTTTGCAAAAGGTGTAAGGCCAGTATTTAGATTTTTTTTTCTTTCCTCCCTCCTTCCCTTATTTCCTTCCTTTCTCCCACTCATCTTCCCTTCCTTCCTTTCTTACTTCTTTCTCTCTCTTTTTTTTTTTTTGTAGGTGGATGCCCAGTTGCTAGTTTAACAAACTACAATTTGTTAAAAACACTACACTTTCTTCATTGAATTGACTTTGTTCCTTTGTCAAAGATTAGTTGACTCTATTTATGTGGGCCTATTTTTGGGCTCTTAATTCTGTCCCTTTGATCTCTTTGTCTATTCTTTCATCAATACTGTACTGTCTTGATAATTATTTTATATTTATAGTTATAATTCAAGTCAGGTAGTATCAGCCCTCAGACTTTGTTCTTCTTTAATATTGTATTGGTTTTTCTGGGTCTTCTGTCTTTTCATATAAAGTTTAGTTTTTATATTTGTTGAAACACAAGGTAACTTTTAAGAATTTTGATTGGGATTGTACTGAATCAATAGATCAAGTTGGGGAGAACTGACATCTTAAGAATATTGAGGTATCCTACTGTAGAAAGCCACTCCTACGTTTTGCCACTTCACAATGTGTCTCTTTGGCATTAGGATTATTTTAGACAGATTATTTTTAAGACACAGAAGACTTAAGAAATTATTCTTTTTACTTCTCCCTTAATTGCTCAAAATAATTTAGATAGATAAGGAGTGTGTACCAGGAAGAGAGCTATCACCAAAGATAACTTTGTTTTATATAAGAAAGACTTCTCCACATAGTGTGACAAATATTTGATTACTAAAAATGTGCTCTTTCTGTCTCCCTGTGAATCATATTCCTGTCCTTTGAAGTCCCAAACTTCTATCCCCTTCTTCTTAGCTCAGGGGAACATATAAGCCTCATTTGCCTGAATACATGTGAGTCTTACATTTTTATGGGGCCCTGGTAATGTACTTAAATTTGTTTTTTTCCTGTTAATCTGTTTTATGTTAATTTGATTATTAGACCAGCCAAAGAAACTAGAATAGTAGAAGAAAAATTTTTCCTCTCCAACACTATCCAGGGAAATAAAATTTTATTAAGTAAAAACATTTCTCTGTAAACTTTAAATCTTTAGTTTATTAAAATATTTTTACAGTAATATTTACAAAATATAATGCTAATCACTCTTTCTAAATGTATATGAAATGAAATTTGAACTTTTACTTCTGATTCAGGGCTTTATTGTGAGTTTCATTTCTCACTGGTTATCAATATAATTGTATTTACTATTTAATATTCTTTCTCTGTATTAGATATCTTAGTTATCATTGTGGTTCTTTGTTTGCATATCTCTGTTGCCAGCTAGATCATAGGCTCCTTCAGCACCAGCATTATATCTTGGCATTGCTGTTTCACAAGTCTGTAGACATTTTATAAATGTTTGTCTGATGGATCATGACTGCTTCTAACATCTATTTCTCTCCTTTTAATTTTTGGCTTTTAATCTCTTTTACTCAAGAAAAACAGAAAAACCACATTTTAAAGAACTCTCTACTTAAAAAGAACCAGTGATGATGTAAACAAAGTTGTTAGTATATCTTTGTGAGAGCTATTGTGTTTTTTCTTGAAGTACAGTGCTATTCTGTATTTTCAACATACAGAAAATTTGAATGCCCATGTGCTTTCCATATAATAAAATAATTCTTAATATTTTTTCATAATTTCTTTATCTTGCCCTCTCAATACGGTAACACATGCTCGTACATATTGACACACACAGATGCATATGCTATGCCATTTGAAAATTAATAATAAGTTCCAAAGTCATAAATACATCAAGCCTCATCTAAGAATAAGGATAATGGAAATATACTTATATTTTATAACTTATCATAATATAATTATATACATTATTGTATCTATTTATTATATAAGTATATATTAAATATAGGTATTGTGCTTACTTATATAACTTATATAATTATGTATTATTATTTTGTATAACATTATTATAAGTTATTATACTTAAGAAAATTAACAGTAATTGTATAACACTATTTGGTAGCCATTCCATATTTAAATTTCCCCAATTGTTACAAGAATGTCTTTTATATGAACCAATCTATGTTCCCACATTAAAGTTAACTGCTGTGTTATGTTGTGTGATGTGATGTATTAAGTTGTAGTGTGTGGCCTCAGGTAAGTCCCTTCACATTTTTGGGCCATTTAGGATAATCTCTAATATCGGTCTGAGCTCTGAGGGTATATAACTATAATTATAGATCATTTTAGGTCTATAATTTTATGATTTATTTTTAAGGAACACAAAGGTAGAAATGTTATGAAGTAATTTGACAGGAACTGATAAACTACCAAATATAAGAGCAGTGTATTTAAGTCAGATTTCAAATACTATCCAGACTCAGGCTTATTATTATTATGTTCATGGAGTTTTTAGTATTTCTTCTATATAGAACTCAGCTGTATGAAAATAAAAATCTGTCTATTTATGGGGATTGATGTGTTTAAATATCACTGAGAACTAAGATAAGAATTGAGGCCTTAGAGTACAGATTGAAGCTTTTCCCAACACAGTAACATTCTAATCTAGTTTGAACCTGGTCAGAAAATAAAACGTTTTAGACAATTGAATTAACTTATGCCAAAATAGTAATAATTTTTAGGCATTTTAAAACATTTTTACATTTTGTAAAAGCTTTAGATTTTTCAAAAATTATAAAAATAAGGTATCTACATACCCTCCCCCAGGTCCCCTAATTGTTTATATATTGCATAGCTAAAGTACAATTCTTTTTTTTTTTTTTTTAAAGATTTTATTTATTTGACAGCGAGAAACACAGCAAGAGAGGGAACACAAGCAGAGGGAATGGTAGCGGGAGAAGCAGGCTTCCCGCGGAGCAGGGAGCCCGATGCGGGGCTCGATCCCAAGATCCTGGGATCTGACCTGGGCCAAAGGCAGACGCTTAACGACTGAGCCACCCAGGCGCCCCTAAAGTACAATTCTTAAAATTCCTTTGAATATCCCTTAAGGAAAAGGATTTCTTTTTTTACTTGTAGAATATCTCCATTTAGTTCCATATTAGACTTTCCAGTATTCTTGGACTTTCGAAATCCCATGCCCACTTTCCAGACTGGGTAAGCTTGTTCTCTCTCACATCTTTATAGTTATGTAAAAGTTGTAATTCCACCTCCAATATTTTTCCTTATAAGAAGCTAGAGAGCTGCTAAAAATGTAGTAGGGTAGATTCTGAGTACTTTGTGATTTAAACATAAGACTTTGTTCTGGAAAACTCTTCTTAGAACAGAATGCAGGAGTGAAAAAATATTAGTTAAGCACTTATATGACAAAGTTGGCTGCAAACTCCAGAAATGAATGCTGGCATCTTAGCTTCATCCAGGTTAGAATTTTTAAAAAATTGTTATTGCTCAGAAGTGCTTAAGAGATTATGGCTTTACTTTTCCTTTTAAGAGCTAAAAAAGCCCTGAGAATAATTTACATTCACACTGCTTATTTTTGTTACTTTTGAGATGAATATGTAATGTTTAAATAGTGCTGGGTAGGTGCTTCCTCCCCCATCCCACAGCTGTAGTAAACTGTTATATCTTTCATACATAGCATTTTATTTTAAAAAATATGTTCTAGACTAAATAAGCTTAGCATCCTCAAGCAAAACATTTAAAATCTAAGTGTAATTAACATTGACTTGTGTTATGATTTATAATTAACATAGGCCTTTCAATTCCTCTGGTTGATTTTAGGAATTCTGACACTTGTCTTGATAAAGTTAACTTAGAGGGACATTTGGAATAGTATTGGTGAAAAGATGGCTTAAATCCAGAAATTTGGGTAGGAAGTTATATAAATTCAATGTGGATTCATATTTTATTTTTATGTTTACAATTTAATCGTTTCAGAATTTAATAGAATATTTCTTATATGAAGTCTCCATTATGTTCATCTTCCTCAGGGGATTAGTGAGATTAAGGGAATAATATTAACTCAAAGCTAAGAAACTAAATTGTGAAAGCCAAATAGTCAGGCTTCAGGGAATTGCTGTAATGAAAGTGTATCCAAAAAAGTTTGAGATAAGAATTAGCTTCCACGTATAGCTAAATTTTTTCTTTTCTTTCTTTTATTTATTTTTTTAATAGGGAAAGGGGTCTTTGGTCAAAATGGATATATTTGGCTATCAAAAGGCGCTGTAGTCTCCTACTGCTATTTGCATGACTAAGAATATAATTAGTACCTCATGGGTATGGTAACCAGATTTCTTTGATAAGATTCAGTTTCTTAAAGTAGATTGCCAAGGTAAAGTATAATACATGAGGACAAATTTAAATTTGTCGCTAAAGAAAGCCAAAATCTACCTACATAAAAATGTTAATACCAATTAAATTATGTTAAGAATGTTTAAAATGTTGGCTCAATGGAGGAAGAGAGGAATAACAGAGGGAACTAATTCATATGCACCAATCTGGATGGATTTATCTGCTAAGTAACAAAAAACTGACTAAAAATGGCTTGAACAATGAGAAACATTTATTATCTCACATAACAGAAATGTGAATATGGAACAGCTCCAGATTGATTGATTCAGTTGCTCTACAAGAATGAGAACTCAAGTTCTTTGCATCGTTCTTTCTTTCTTT
>CM053608.1:48273093-48314657 GCA_028646535.1 Procyon lotor
TTCTTCTTCATGGCTGTAGAGTGTGCACTGAATGGATGTACTGGAATTTACCAAACCATTCTCTTTTTGATGCAAGTTAGATTCATCTGACCCCTTGTATAATAAATACTACTGCACCAAACATCCTTGTATAGATTTCTTGGTGCTTATTTGTAAATATTTTTAAAAGAGACATTTTTGGGTTACAGATTAGGTGTATTTGAGGCATGAATTAAGAATAATCCTGTTAGGAAGGGATGGGGAGGGAGACAAACCATAAGAGACTCCTAGACTCAAGAAACAAACTAAGGGTGGCCGAGGGGGGGGTGTGGGTGGGTAGGGATAGGGTGGCTGGGTTGTGGACATTGGGGAGGGTATGTGCTGTTAAGTGCTGTGAAATGTGTAAGCCCGACGATTCACAGACATGTACCCTGGGGCAAATAATACATTATATGTTAATAAAAATTAAAAAAAAAGAATAATCCTGTTAAATTAATTAATTTCATGTATATTTAATAGGTATTCACTTGACAAAAGTCCAAAAGTCCCAAAGAACACAGTAAAAATTAAATTTCTTTTCACCTCTCCTTGTTTTTCCTCTGCTATCCTCATACTCAATTACTGTTATTACATATGTGTGAGTGACTGTGTATGTGCATATGTGTGTGTATGTATGTATCTGTGTATTTCTTCTTCTTAGGTAAATCTCTAGAAGTAAGATAGCTAAGTCAAAGATTTGGAAAGTATTTATTTTTACAAGTGAAAAAAATTTGTTTCTGTGAAAAATATTCATGTTTGACTACTTTTATATTTTATTTTATTTTTTTGTTTGGCTACTTTTAAATTGAGCTATTTGAGCCTTCCAAGCAGGGTGCCATGAGACAGGCCTTGAGAATTCATCTCATGCCTGCTTTATTCACTTCAGCTGTTCCCAGAACCTCCATCCCTTCTAAACACCGAGGGTTTTTCAAGGGACACATATTTATCTTCACCAGTATTAAAACAGTAGATTCTGAGTTTTGTTTAACCTCTACTCCTTCCTTCTAGCATTGGAATCCATGGCAAACGACAGTAATAAAGAAATGATGCTCGGGCTCTTTTGTTCTCTCTCCAGCACTATGGAGGTAAATGGTGCAATTAGATTTTTGCATGACAACATAAAGAGGCCAATATTTGATGATGGACAGCTTTCTGTGCAGAACAATGTAATCACTGAAATGCTGTTTGTCTTCTTACCTTTTCATTACTGTCTTTTTTGTTCAATTCCAGTGCTTTTTATAAGCTTTCATTTATCTGTGAACAGTCTTGGTTGAGTATATGAGGTTTCTAATGATGCAGATCTACAGACAGGCATATTCTCCGTATTACGGTTTTAAAAGAGTCAGAACAGTATCAAGAAAGCGTTGAAATTCTCAAAGATAGGTAGTTTATTTTATTAATTTTCATTGTAAGTTTTGGTGAACAGTGTAGAGATTTATATCAGTAAATAAAGCAAGACTGGGTAGTAGAATGTTAATAGGATTTAAAATCAGGACAATGAGTTTGGGAACCATCTGTGCCACCTATAAACTGTGTGACCTTGGGAAAATCAAAATAACATCTCAAAATCAAAATAAAGTAGTGTGGGAAAATCAAAATAAGTAGTGTGGGAAAATCAAAATAAGTAGTGTGTCCATTTTCTCATCTCTAAGTGTTCACAGGATTGTTGTGTGTATTAGAGAGATAATGTATGCAGAGTACTTTGTCAAGTGTTATCAAGGGTTATCTAAAACTATAATCATAATGTTGAAGTGAGAAATGGACAGAACTTAATAAAATCAACAAGAATAATTTTCATAATAATCTCCAACATTTCTCATTATGCTGGAGTTTTAGCTTCAGAAATGTGTTTTTATAGTTCAATAAATGAAAAGTTTGAGGGGCGCCTGGGTGGCTCAGTGGGTTAAAGCCTCTGCCTTTGGCTCAGGTCATGATCTCAGGGTCCTGGGATCGAGCCCCGTATCAGGTTCTCTGCTCAGCGGGGAGCCTGGTTCCCCCTCTCTCTCTGCCTGCCTCTCTGCCTACTTGTGATCTCTCTCTCTCTCTCTGTCAAATAAATAAATGAAATCTTAAAAAAAAAATTTTTAAAAAATGAAAAGTTTGAAAGGCTATACCCTTTTTAGGATGGAACATCTCAATGATTCAGACTCTTACGGGCCTTAATGCATGTTGCAAGCAGCCTACTGGGACCAGAGCAGAGGGTAGGAATAAAGGTGTAGTGGGAGATAAGGCCAGAAGGACTAGCGAGGCTAGATTGGGAAGGACCTAGAATGCCAGCTCCGAGGAGAATGGATCTCAGTTGTTGAGTGTTAGAGATCTGTGCAGCTGTCTTTTTGGGAGGATGATGTGGAATATAGAAAAATGCCAAGAGATACAGCAAGAGGTTGAAAGTTCTTCAGTGTAAAAGGATCCAGAAACATACCTAACTGGAATTAACTACATAAAACGAAACTGTTCAGCATGTTCTCAAGTGGAGGCATGGGTTCCCCAAAGTTCCTTTAGAGGTCACTGCTGCTGCTGAGTCTATTTCTGTGGGTGAAGATTTGGTCAGGAGTGAGAGGCTCACCTTTGCATTCCTGGGAGATTTTATATCCACCTGCCTGACTATGCAGTAGATTCCGGGTTGGGTTTGTTCACCAGGTGAAAGAAAATATTCCAAAACAGGCACCGGACATTTCTGAGTCTTTGCTCAAGGGAGTGGGTAGAATAACATAGTTCAGCAGACCCAGGCTGTAGGCTTAAGTCTGTTCCTCCTGGGTGCAACAAAGGTTTGTATGAAGTGGGAAACATAATTGTGGAGTGCGATGGACCAGTTGTGGAACAGGCTGGGAGCGGTGAGAGTACTAAGGACCATTGCCACATGTCAAACATGAAGTAGCACTGTCTTAAGTTGGAAGGTGTAGTGGGAATGATGGAGACACAGCCAGACGGCGGTAACAGTGTGAGAGAAGAAATGACATTAGATATAAAGGAGAAGCTAGAAAGAGGAGTCAAGGATTGTGTCAAGATTTCACACTCTACTGGGCTGGAGAATGGAAACATTATAATTGAGAACTGGGAGGAGGAGTTTTGGGTGGTAGGGAGAAGAAAAGTAGTAATGTCCACCAAGTAGTTGGAAATGTAGAAGTAAAGTTGAAAAGGGTGTTCAGAGTTAGAGAGAGAGAAAGAAGATTTGTAAGGTTTCCATTTATAAGCTGAGGGAAAGGCCTTGGTATAAGAGAAGTTTTTACAAATTATATCCCAGTGGAATGAAATAGTTTACTTTCACAAAAAAAGTTTATTCAGATTATACAGGATCTATTCTGAGCAAGGATGTTCAGCAACCAGTGCTGGCTCTGCCAGTTCCATTGCCTTCCTTGAGGGCCATGGTATGGGCACCCCTTAGCACTCAGAAACGCTTGTTGAATGACTATGTGGAGCCATACTGACTGGCAGATCCTGAAAGCAGCAATTTGCACAAGGTGAGAGTCTTCAATTCTGAGCAGTCATCCATCTACTTGGTCACCAAGTATACCAGTGGTGCTCTACTTTGTTGCACTTTAGGATCACCTGGGGAAGGTTTTAAAAAAATCCCGAGGCCAGGCTACAACTCAGGCCAATTAAATCCCACCACTCTAGGTGATTTTAATGTACATCCAATGGTCAGAAACACTGCCAAATATCCCTGGTAGGCACTGGTAGATAGACACCTTTCTAAGGTGTTTAGAAGTTAGAAACTCCTTTTCCTAATTTATTTGGAGACAACTGTTTTAAAATAGAAAATTGTACTTTGTAGCATTTGAAGTCATCTTATGTTATTTTAAAACTCATCTTTTAAAAATATATAGTTTCAAGGGCATTAAAGAATAAGTCCCATATAAGCCATTAACAGCATAATAAAGCTTAACTGCTTTTATAGTGTTCACATTTTATGGTAACTTTATTGTATGTTGCAAAGTTTTCTGTTCCATTATTTTCCAATGGTACTGCCATTTTTATTAAATTATGCAAAGGAATGGTTTAAAAGCACCTCTGCCAAAATATTCAAATGTTGTGGTTCAGTGCCAATATTTCTGTTTGACTAAATCCTTTCAGATAACATAAAAGCAATTTGTTCTTATTGAATGGAACAAATGTTTGTTTCTTAGGGAATTTTTTTTTTTTTTTTTTGTTATTCAGGTCTGCTTATTTTTAGAGATGGAAGGCATTGTATAAACTGAAATGGTGTTGCATCAAAATTATCCTTCATCAATTTGTTATACGCCACTTATTTTTAATTGATGCTGGCAGCTCCTAGGTTGCTCATGGGTAAATTTGTTTTGCTGATTTAAATATTTGGAGATAGTTGCATGGAGTCTGGAGAGCATTACAAATCCTGAGTCTGTATTTGAGAAGGCTGTGGCTTATAGAAAAACAGGAGGGTAAAAAAAAATCACATTGTTTTATTGAAGACTTTTTGAATTAGGGATAAGATTGATTTTCATCGTTAGAGTTTACATGTCTATCTTTTTTTTTTATTCCTCAGAGCTGTTTTATATATTCATTTGTACTTATATTTGTATTCATGAATAGTTAACCAAATTATATAAGATGAGGGTTGTTGTATGTTGGGGTTTCAAGGAGCCAATCAGTTCATTCCATCTTCCCTCTGATTTCTAAGCCAATTGAGAAATAGATACAGGAAATGGACAATGAGAAATAGACATGGGAATTTTATTACACATAAAGCTAGAGAATGTGGCTTAGATATGGGGCTAAATGGGCTTCCTACTCCCTCTCCAACAAGTTTAGGACATGCATGGGGAATGTAGTTGAGTCTGCAGAGTGATAGTTCCTCTGCCATCTCCTTGAAGTACTATGGAACAACTCATACCCGTTGGGCCCAGAAAACCTGAGTAAGAGGCCACTCAGGTATAAAGCAGCCTTGAACCCATTGATCCACCCAGCAGTGCAAAGTAAACTAATAAATATCAGGCTCTCATCACAAAACAGAAAAAAATGTTCCTCCTACTAGTAGTCAGGTAGCTATAGTGTTTACAGGTAGAGCAGAAGTTCTCATTTTGTGAGCCAGCAAGAATGTGAAAATGTGAAAGGAAGGTTTCACTTACACTGGGAAACTCAGTTCCTATGGACCTCTAACTCAGTACTATACTGCACCGAAGTTTTACAATTAGGGCTTATTTCCCTGGGCTAACTATTCCTTCTTTTATTCCTGTGATTCATTAAAATGAATTTGATAGAACGAGAAGGACAATCCTATGTAAAATCATGAGAAATACCATAATGTGTGTCAGGTTGCTTTTTTGTGTTGGGCGAGGATAACATAGCATGAAACAGAATTGTTTGTTTTTTCCTTTCCTTCCTTCCTCATGTTCTTTTCTACTTCCCTCCCTGGCATCACTGGTGAGGCAGGTAGCAAATCCACAGCCCTCAGTGTCCTCACCTCAAACCCTAAGCTCATTTCTGTGCTTGAATAACTGGGTCACGGTATAGTAAGGCGTTTACTCTTGCTTTGATTAAATAGTTGCCCATGGTTAAAAAAAAGAAAAAGGCAGCATACTTTTTTTCCTTTTATTTTATTTTTAAATATTTTATTTATTTATTTGACAGAGAGAGATCACAAGTAGGCAGAGAGGCAGGCGGGGGGCGGGGTTGGTGGGGAACAGGCTCCCTGTTGAGCAGAGAGCCTGATGCGGGGCTCAATCCCAGGACCCTGAGATCATGACCTGAGCCAAAGGCAGAGGCTTTAACACACTGAGCCACCCAAGTACCCCTTTTTCTTCTCTTAAAATACATAATTTTATAAATTAATCTGTTGCCTGAATTTTATTTGACGAAACATGATCTGGTGGTTACACAAAGCACTCACAAATGAAGATCAGGGAAGATAGACTTATGCTATCTCCTACCTGGTCTCCTTACCTTCAGACTAGCCTCCTCCAATTCTCCATTTCCCCAGAAAAAAACACCCAAATTATATGTAAAAGCAAGAGAAGGCTATTTACAAAGTTCACAGTGGTTACCTTTGAGGTGAATGGGTGAAAATGGTCAGGGGAGTAATTGGGGAAGGTCTTATGGGCCATCAAAGGCACTGATAGATACTTTTAAATTGGGTAGTAAATACATGCATATTAATTTATATTGGTATATTCAACCTTTCACAAATATTATTTATATTTTTTATAAATATTTTCTCATTCGAAATTATAAAATTGATTTTAAAAAGAATCCAAATCACCTGTGTTCTTGCTTCTCTAAAGCTTCTGCTCAGCTTCTAGGAGTATGAATTTAAGAACTTCATATATGCTTAGCATGCAAGGCTATATTAGTCAATATTCCAGTTGCAAGTGATAGAAATCCAGTTCATATTATTTAAGCACTCCACCTACTCCTCCCCCAGCCCCCACAAAGAAAAACAATTTGTTGGCTTATGTGACAAAGAAGGACAAATGTGCCCTTAACTTTGGTCTGGCCATATCCACAAGTTAAAATGACAGTATGAGTTCTTTCTTTTTGTCTTTCTCATCTATGTTACTGTTTGCATTTTGGCTTCTGTTTCTCTTACTATAGTTGACTTCACCCACCTGGCTAAGGAAGATAGGCACATGGAAGTCCAGCTCACACTGCACTTCTAACTTGTAGTCCTAGGGGAAAATAAGTGTCTTTCCTAATAGCCAGGGTTAGCTATGTAATTTGTGGGATCTCTTGTTCAAACACCAGGAAAAAGCATCATTAAAGGTACTAAAATATAAAATGCTTTTTAAAAAAATTCTGTATGCGATCTTTCAACTTGTCATTGTGGTTTTTTTTTTTTTTTTTTAAAGATTTTATTTATTTGACAGAGAGAAACACAGCAAGAGAGGGAACACAAGCAGAGGGAATGGTAGCGGGAGAAGCAGGCTTCCTGCTGAGCAGGGAGCCCGACGCAGGGCTCCATTCCAGGACTCTGGGATCATGACCTGAGCCGAAGGCAGATGCTTAACGACTGAGCCACCCAGGCGCCCCTAAACTTGTCATTGTGTTTTTAAAAAAATTTCTTATGTAATGTCCTTCCACGTAAAGAAAACTAAAACTTTAAGAGTGAGTATGACTCTCACCATTTATCATTATATTGTGTACCACCAGTATTTTTTTTGCAACACTAGTATTTTTTTTGCAACACCAGTTTTCAACGCAAATATAAGAACATTTAGCTCCTAGATGGAAGTACTGAAATTATACAATTTATAATACATCCATATAACTCATATATATTGTTCTCTTACTAATCCAATGGGAATATTGTGCAAAATGAACTCAACTCTTTTTATTTCACTTCTTGATACATTCACATTCTACTTTTTCTTCCTTCGGCTTAACAGTGAGTAAGGAATAACTGAAAGGAAAAGCAACTATGAGTTGCCCTATCTTTCCTTTCATTCAGTGTCATCATTTTTAGTGAGTTTGATAAAGGGAAGAGACACAGGTAAGAAAAGGTATGATGAAGTTATTTGGTCTCGTTTCTTAAAATGCCATTGCATTCTTTCTGCATTGGAAGAAAGTTCTGGTTCAAATGGAAGTCATGGCCTCTTGGATCCCTCAGCACCACCATTTATTCAGTTTTAAATGTAATGTACTTACCTCATCCTTTGAGTCTTATAAAACTGCCCCACCTGTGGGTCCCCTGGAAGGCTGTGCTTATGGGCACCATAAATGCTATCCTGCAAACAGAGCATGTAGATTCTTTGCTCATGTGTATGCCCATTGTTCAATGGGACTTTACTTAGAAAACAGAAGTTCAAGATAAAATTATTGAGAATTTCAAAATGGCAACAGCAGAGCATTAAACCAAGTGCAGGACACTTTTGAACTGACTAAAGAGGCCTTTGTCACAGAACAGGTCATACACCCCAAGCTGGATCTGCTGGTGGCCTTGACAAGGATTCTGATTGGCCAAGTTTGGGTTATGCATCTATTCTTTTTTTTTTTTTTTTAAGGAGTGGGGAGAGAGATTATGTATCTGTTGACCCTATCACTTGGTCCAGGGTATGGAGCCCTCCGATGGGTCAGGCTTGGCTTACTTGTCCACAGCTAGGGCCAAAAACAATGTGTTGTCAGCCTCCTCAACTAGAAGGAGTAGGGGAGTGCTTTGTCAAAAGACCCAATAATAGGCAGACAACATATGTTTACTCTAAGGGGCTTTACACCTGTCTGCTTCATTTTTAACTCCTGCCAGGGCTTTAATCCTCAAACACTCCACACTGTTGTTTCAGGGACCTTTTTATCATTGCTAGGATATACCAGCTTCTTGCATGACTCTGCTTTTGCACATGGTCTTCCTTTTTGGAACACATTTCCTCTCCTGGAAAACTTTTACTAATTCTTTAATACGGTTCAAATTCAATTCCTCTCTGGGGTTGGCTCTGACATCCTCGGGAAGATTAGTTGCTCAGACCTTAAACATTTACATTTTTTTAAAATTTGTTTTGAGAATTTCAAAATGACTCAAATTAGTCATAATTAGTCATAGCACTATTGCTTCTATTCCAAAGTATTTATTTTCTTGTTTACTTATCTCATTAGATTCTGGGCTCCTTGAAAGCAAGAATAGTCATTTTTTTTTTTCAGTGTTCAGTGTAAGGCAAAAGCCTGTTATGCAACTGGTCCTAGATAAGTGTCTATTGAATGAAACACAGTAAAAAGTTGGTGTCATAAAATAGTGTTTTCAAACTGCCTTCTCTGATATTAACCTTGTACCCCAAAAGGATGCTTTCATAAATGAATCTTAAATTTGAGATATCATTGGGGGGCATCTGAGACTTTTCAGATTCTTTTTTTCTGAAGCACTGGGCTATTTTCTGAGTAAAGTAAAAAACATCTCTTGGCTAAAACTCTCAGAGGGAACCAACTGAATGCAAAACTCAGAGAAGCATCATTTTGAATTCAGATAAATTCAGTCTATTTCCTAAGATCAAGTGCACTGTCTAGGGGTCGGTCCTGGGATACTGTTTGTGGGCAGGCAGTGGACACTGTTTCCCACCTTGCCCACTGGGCTGATCAGCCTGGGCTCCAGAAACTCAGGAGCTCCACATATCACGGATGTGAAACTGGTCATACATCACCTTTGTCATGATACCTGTTCTCACATAATCATGCTCTTCTGTAGCGGCACCATCTAGGGGGTACTGAAAAACAAATGAGATGATCCTATGCTTACCTTGAGATCCCCTTGACAGTTTTGCATATTTAGAAGCTCTATTCCAGCACATGTCAAGAGGAAAGGACTCCTGCTCAAAACTCTTATCTTTGAGAAATTTGCTCCAGGGAAGGAGCACCCATTAGAACAATGTAGACAGTTGCCTCATATTAGAAACAGAGCTATGCTGAGAGTCCTGAAAGTCCTCTGAAATTGAATATATGTAAGGACTGGGATCCAACTACAAGGACAAAAATAGAAGGACAAACAAGATGAAAGTGGCGACAAACAAAATCACATAGAAGCAAATTAAAATTAATCAGTTATCCATTAGGTAGTGGTGCAAATGTGTTAATTCACCTAAAGAGTAAAAAGCAACAGAAAGAAATATTATAATAATTCAAAATTGTAAGAAGAAACCTTTATTGTTACAAGATCTCAGTTCTGCTTCATAAAATCTTGATCTTTTTCTTTCGACCATACTTTAGATATAATCTTTAAGTTTGACTGTTCTCCAAGGAAATAAAACATACACAGATGGTTTTATATAGTTCCATGTAAAATATTGTTTCCTCTGGATAGTTCATATGGCTAGAAGTTATTTGCAGTTTGACATTGAATAAAGTACAGAAATAGCTCCATGTTTCGAACTTGTTTTCCATTGCCCCATAATGATAAAATCAAGCTAATGAAAGAAACCCTTAAATATAAGCTAAAATGGAGTTTATAGTTAAGAAACTGCTGGAATTTTGAAAACATACAAATTAAGCAGGTCATGTGTCTGCTCCCATATTTCTAGTGCAAATAGTTCTTTGCATTTATTGATTCAAAAAACATTCACTATCCATCATGCCTCTAAGAAAATTGTAAACTATGATTAATACACCTTGTAAACATTATATTTGATTGGTCATGATGCCGTATCTTCATAGAAAAATTAATCACTTAAATCAATATTGAATTGAGACATGTGATTAGGATATTTAAAAACCCTCTACTCTAATCATTATTTGGTGATTTTTCTAATCCTGAAAGAAGATGAATGTTGTATCAGCTAATGACATCTGATTCAGGGCATCTTGTAACTGACAGTCTCCAAGGAGGGAAAGTCCACTACTAGAGCTTGTTATAAAGGGTAAAGGAAAAATGTGACAAAAAAAATTAGAAGTGCCAGAAAAAATAGGCTGTAAATTGATAGTAATGAATGTGAAGTTTTCCTCTTACATGGTAACAATAATCTATCACCTCCCACACTCTTTTCAGATGAAAAAAACCTAATTGGCCTCAGAGATAACATCTGCTAAATGTAGTGTTGAATAACAGGTGGTTAAAAATGTGTTAAATAGCACATTAATTAAATTGGTACCTACACATTTTCAGACTTTAAAACTTCCTATTAAATGATTGCGTACATTTGAAGAAATGTGTAGCTGTTTTTGTAGAGATACTTTAAATCCAAATACAATAGAAAACTGTCATTGACTTAAATCAAAATTAAAAAAAAAAGTAAACTCATTTTTTTCAGCCTTTCGATACTTCATAACCAGAAGAAGAAAGAAAATTATTGAGGGGTGGGGATGGTTGAGGCAAACAATAAATACGCATGGACTTTGTATATCCATGTGCATGTGAGTACATATGCTCAATGAAGTATTCAACATTGTTCCACTGTTATTAAATTTTACACATACATGCACACCAGTAATGCAAGAGGGTGTCTACGTTTAATATTGGCCACCATTTAGCCTTGCCTTTATATTTTGGAATTCTGTAATTCAAGTCATTTCTTTATATATAAATAAAATGTTAAGTATAGGACTTATTGAACTGTTCTGTTTCAAAAGTATGTTTAAGAGGAAGGGTGAATTCCCTAATTCCATTTGGTTCTATATGCAGAGTACTGGTCCACATATATATCCACACTGATAGGCACTCTGTGGAAAAAGGATTCTGTGCCTTACTGATTTTGCAGAATTACCTGGTAAAACGAAGTTAAATACGTTTCTTCAGCACATGACTCTTTAGGACCTATGACTAATGTACATTGTGACTCTTTGAGAGGTGGGCATAGTATTTAGCTTTGACCTTAGTGTTTTGACCATGAAATCCCAGACAGTAAAGTCCTTCATCATAGGACGGAGGAATGTATTGATGTATTGCTTGAAGTCAGTTTCCCTATTTGTGAGGGTCATCATCTACCTCTGATTAGAGTTAGAATCTGAACGGTGAGTGCAGAAAGTGACATCTGCCCAGTAGGCCAGGTCATGGGACCCCCACCCAGGAATCTAAAGTGCCACAAAGGATGGACCCTCCCTGACACAAAGGATGGACCTTAGAATCAATGGATGACCTGGACAGGCATCCAGAACAGCACAAAATCAGGAAAGGAAGAGGCTGGGTGAGGTGCATGAGGACTTTTCCTTCATCGTCATTGAGTTGTTCTTTCAGCTTCATGGGACTTATTTTGTAGTATTTGTATTCACTGTCTATTTCTCTCTCTCTTTTTTTACACTAACCTATCAGTTAATGATTAATACATCAGTGAATGGAGGTGAGGGCAAACCAGGCCTGATCCTAATGGAGGAACTGAGGCCAATTCCTTTGGTCTGAGGAGGTTGAACAGTCTAGAACAGTCTTTCGTTTGGTCTGTGGAGCTTTCCTGTGCCAGGTACTCAGAGCTGTTTCATCAAACATATCACCTAGATACACTTTGAACTGCTTTTCACTCATTGCTACTCATATTTATACTCTTTACTAAGATCTTAAATGTTTTCCAGTGTTTCTCTAATATTAATTCTACCCCTGGTGACAATATTTGTGACAGCGATTTGTGTCCTTGGGTTATCTCTAAGCATGGCTCCCACTTGGCCCTTTGCAGGAGCCTACTAAGAGCGGTGAGAGAGTGCATTATCTGTAGAGAATTTAAAAACAATAATGAGGCCAGTTGCTCTGCTTTCTACCTTTGTCATGCTTCAGTGATTTTAAGCAATGCCAGTCATAAAAATACTCCTACCTGCTGATGACACCTGCATCACCCCCGCCCCACTGCCGTGCTCGCTATTAAGAACTCCTGTTGGAGAAACTAAGCAAACTTTATTTATGTATTTTATGCTTTCCCCTCCTAATTTGTCTCAAGGACAATTTAATTTCACTTATTTGGTTAAACAGAATTATTTAAAATCAGGAATCTTACCCACAAAAATTTAAAACTGGTTTCTCACTGAGTTGCTTCTTAATTACTGAAGGAAAAATGCCTATGTAATAAAAAGCACTAGACTAAAATACGTGAACTCCTAGACTTTTTTTTTCTTTGTTCTAAGAGAGGCATCATCACACTGTAGCACTTACTCTTGAATGCAGAGACCTCATTGTAGTGGTGGCTCTGATGCTGATAAACCTTAGGCATGGCATCAACCCTCTGGGCCTCAATTTCTCTCTTTTAAAGTCAGGCTGATGTTCTCAGAGGTCATCAGTGGAGAAACTAGGCAGGTTACTTCACAACATGGTAATTTTAGCTAGGTATGCCAAATTGAAATAATTTTTTAAAAATCTGAATTAAAAAAATAACGATTATATAGCAGTCACAGTCTTGTTCAATTTCAGAAAAAAAAAGGTGTAAGATCTACTAACTCCTAAATACCGAACTCTGAATTTCTAGAACTCTCAAATACAAAACTCAGATTTCTGGAATTCAAATGGGAAGAGGAGGAATTCCTCCATGAACCAGAAATTCTCTTGCAGACTTTAGGGGGTAAAAAACCCCACAACAAATCCGGAAAGGCATGATGTTTGCAGATGGCACATGCTTTATAATCAGGCTGAAATCGACTATGATGATGTTGCTACTCTTTCTGCCTCTGTACCTCAACATCGTTTTTAAAAAAGTTTTCCTCAGGTCTCTTCCCAGTGTTGGAACCCATAGAGGATACAAAAGTACTCAATATACATGATGGACATAACTGAACTGTCCTGGTTTTCATCTGGGAAATGGTGTTTTAGACGTGGTTCCAAAGATCTGTGAATGGCTGCTGCTTTTTCTAGCAATTGAAAAGACTGGTTTTTCTTCATTCTCTTAAGCATTCATTAAAAAAAAAAAAAAAAAAGGATTGCTTGTCAAGTCTGTGTTACTGCTGTTGTTGGGGTTAGGATAGAGCAAGGAGTAAGTTCCCTGACTTGAGGAGCTTTCCTTCATCTCCTCATGGGATGGTGGTAGGAGAAAACAGATGGAGTCAAGATGTGTAGGTGTAGTTTTTGATTCATTTGGAGTCCTTGCATAATAAACCTTTTATTCTAAACATTGAGCCTAGCATTGTGAGAGTAATGTACTTTTGGGGGTCAAAAGTTCCTACAAATATTTCCAGATGCCAATTAAACCTTAGAGTTTTGACTTAAGACTGAGTGGTCTGTCTGTCTTTCAATTCAGGCCAGTCCACACTCTGTAGGCCTGGTCCTTGTCACTTTCCCTAAGCCAGTGCAGTCATTTCAGCTTCTAGAGCTATGCTTTCCATGTGGGCTGTGCCTCAGAATCACATAAGAAATCACTTAAAGTACTAGTTAAAAAATATATTTTAGTATATGTATAATAAAATAGATATATTCATTCTCTTAGATATACTCTAAGTTCCTAGGAATGTGGGACTTGGGATCCATGGTATTCATAAAGTGCTCCAGGTGATTCTAATTAGGCCAGCTGGCCCCATTTTTCAAATCATATCTTAGAAGCTACTACCAGATTAGTCTGTCTAATGCAAGGATTTCTTCAAGGTTCTCTTCTGAATGCTGAGGACTTTATAGTATAAGGTATAAGATATTTGAGGAGTCTGCCCACCTTTCCAACCCCATCTTTGATTGCTTCATTCTGGTACCCTCTGCTTCAGTCCGTCCTGCCTACTGATTTCTCCTTGGATGCCATCAACACTCCTGGGTCCATGTCTTCTTTGTGCCTTTCCTCAGATCCTCAAGGTCCTCTTCACTTTTCTCCAGGTTTTCATTTTTCCAAAGCTCAGCTCTAGTCCTATGTTGGACATGAAAACTCCATTTTGGACTTGCCTAGCCTTTACCTTTTGGGTCACTAATTTACCTCTTGTCATTTGTGACCACAAAGTCTAGTTCAATTCTTGGAAAGGTTTCTAAGTGACTGGTACACATTACAGGCCATTTATAGCATTTCATTAATGATAAACAAAAAAATTACTAATATTCTTTAGATACTAGTGCTTCTATTTTAGTATTTCATAAGGCATTGTATAAATACAATCTGCATCGTATGGCTTTTAATGTGTTAATCATTAAAATCATGCTCAGTGCCTGGCATATAAATTATTTGTTGAACAAAGTTAGGAAAAAGCCTGTATTATTGTCTCAAAACCTTTGGTGTTGCTTTTTGCTAATTGTTTGGTGCCTTCCATAATGAGGGTTTGAAGCTTTGCTTTTCACTCCTGTGTTCTCATTATTTCTTTTTTAACACACAGTGGGAGTTTAAGCTACCCACTTGACACCATTCCTAGTTCCTGTTCCAGAATGAAGCTATTTATCATGACTTCAGAAGGCAAGTAGAGTAACCTGAATTACCCTGTTATTAAAGTAAGGTATAAACCTAGAGGCTACTCCACAGTGAACATTCCATCAGCTCAAAAAAACTCACTGTGCTCCATAAAACTGATCTTGTTGGCTATATGGGCTTGTTTATTATTACAGAGTTTAGGGCAGCTTTGAGGAATTGACCCTGGTTCACTAGAGAAATTTCTGTTTTATATTCTTTCTAAGTATACTAACTCAAATTCTTCCAATTTTAATTTTGTTCATGCCTTATACTCTGTTTTCATTGGATATCATCTTTCTGATAACTATCAGAAATAGCCCTTGTTATATCTCAAAGCAGACGTTTCATTGATTCTCATAGTAAATCTTCCAGAAGAAAGGTACCTGATAAAACAGTGGCCTGTGTGTATCTGAAGTTAGAAAGCATCTTTTGCTGTCAACTCTGTGGTTGTAAATATTCTTTGGTAACACAAATGCCCGAGTGAATGGCAGCCAGACTTTGCTTATTTTGGTGTAGATATTTACCAGAAGCTGAAAAATGGTTCCTCAACATATTTTACTAAACTACACAATGAATACAGTATGACTCTAAATGGACTCTTGAGATTCAGGGTGTTTTGCTGAGCTGAAAGTGTAAAACCTGGCAGCAGGTTTTGGCTTTGTTCATTCATTTATTCAGTAATTACTTAATGAGCGTCTTTTCTAGTCAGATACCACAAGAGGACCTGGGGTAAAAAGGCAGGTACATCTTTGTCCCATGGAAGTCATAGTTTGCTCAGATAGACATTAAGCAGAAGATTATACTAGTAATGACTTATTTATTGTTGCGATAATGGTATAAGGTAAAAATCTAGTGTGTAATGAGAGAATGTAATTAGAAATCCTGACCTCATCTGAGGTGGTAAGTTGGGGGGAATGGTCAGAGTGGGAAGTGTTCAGAGAAGGCTTTCCAGAAGGGTCTTATTTAATATGAGATCTGAAAAAAATAAGTGGGAATTAGCAAGACAGAGGAGTTGCCAACTCCGCAAATATAAGAATGATGAATGCTAATAGAAATGACATACCTATGATAAAACCTCAATTATGCTCGTCTAATCCTATTTTATATTTGTTCTGTCACTGATACTAAGTAAGAAGGACTGTATCATCTATAAAACCTGGTTAAAATAACTATACTATAAAGGACTAGAATGCTTTTAAGGAAACTTTGAAGGTCAGAAGATGAGACAGAGACTGAATGTTCACAAGGAGAAAATGCCCACTAGAAACATCACAGGACTGTTCTAAACCATTCTAATAATCTTTTACATTAAACAGAAGAAAATCTTTCTTTGATGTACTTCTTGACATATGGGAGTTATAATATATCTTAGCATTATACAGATCAAATTGTACCTGATAAATTGTTCAGCTATAAGAATATACTTAGCATTTTGGGTGTTTAATAAAGTAATTGTTGCATTGTCTTTATGTCCAAAATAATATAAGAAACAGAGACTTTGGGAAGGCAAATCAGACTGACAGAAAAAAAAAAACCAAGATGTATTAAATTTAACACAAGTTATATTGTGAAAAGTGTTTGAAATCAAGTAACCCTATTTTTCATTTTTGTTCAGAAAGTTAAATGGTCATTAAGAACTAAAATTATTCCACATTGACCAGAACAATAAACAATGTTCACTGGAAAATACTACCGAATTTTCTCTATCCCTCAATTTGTAGCCACTGGTATTTTAGATGAATCTAAAATATTTATTGAGATTCACTTGTGTTTCCTCCCAATTAGAGGCACGGTGTAGGAATTCAGGGCCAAGCATAAGATAAAGGAGCTAGCGTTGCAGTTGCCATCCGGTGTCGGGTGGGGCTACAGTCACCTGGGCCACTTGACTCATGCCACTGAATTTAATTCTCATAGCAACTTCTTTTACATGTGGGAAAACGCAGGCTCAGGGAGCTTAACTAATTTGCTGAAGTATTTGAACCACGATTTAGATGTAGTACAAAGCCCATTTTATTTCTTCTCAATTAGAGAAAAAATGTTTTTTCCCCTTTACAGAGAGAATGCCCGATTTCTCTTATTATCCTGGATTAGTGGTTGTCTATAAAATGCTGAAAGGTCTCGTAAAGGTAAACTTACATCTGGTGTGTGGTTCAAAGAGAATTTTCTTAAGTAGATGGTAAAATGTTCCTTAAAAGAGCTGAGTGTAGAAACAGAACTTGGATTGCTAATGACTTTCTTGTTCATATTTACTTTAAAGTTTTACTTTTTTTATTACAACTGTAAAGATGTTTAGAAAAACAGAAAAAGAGCATAAAGAAAAAAAAATCACAACATACCACCACCCAAAGACAACCATTTTATTAATATTAACATTGTCTACTAGCCTATTTTTTTATGAATATATATATGTGCAGTGATGTAGTTATACTAAATATAAAATCTTATCTTTTTCACTTGACAGTATAGGATAAAGCTTTTTATCCTTCGCTAAAAACTACTCATAAAATTAATTTTTAATAGGTGCTTATTATTCCATTGTGTAACTTAGAAACAAGCAAGTGAAACATTCACTTTGTATATATATATATACACAGCAATTATTACGACTCATGCTCAAGATTTAATTTTTTAAATATAAAGTTCAATAAAATTGAATTTTTTTCAGCGAAAACTCTTCTAATAAAATAATAAACTTGTTTTAGATTAAGACATTTGCCAAAAGGGATAAATTCACAGTAAACATTGTAGGTCAAGCTGTGTATCTTTCATCTAGACTTTTATTTTATTTTATTTTATTTTATTTTATTTTTTTTAAAGATTTTATTTATTTGACAGAGAGAAACACAGCGAGAGAGGGAACACAAGCAGAGGGATTGGTAGCGGGAGAAGCAGGCTTCCTGCAGAGCAGAGAGCCCGATGCGGGGCTCGATCCCAGGACCCTGGGATCACGACCCGAGCCGAAGGCAGAGGCTTAACCCACTGAGCCACCCAGGCGCCCCTCATCTAGACTTTTAGAGAAAATTTTAATCCAGTTCTTTAAACTTAAGTGGAATTTGGGAAAAGACATTGCTCATTTTTCCTGCATCTGAAGATATATTTGGTAGGAAGGCTTTTTATTCTTTTACATTTTGATTTGATAAGACAAAGAATTCAGCAATTATAGAAAATAACAAACATTATCCCTTTTCTTGACTTTTTATTTTATTTTTAAAGATTTTATTTATTTGACAGAGAGGGAGAGAGAGGCCACAAGTAGGCAGAGAGAGGGGGAAGCAGGCTCCCTGCTGAGCAGAGAGCCCGATGCGGGGCTCGATCCCAGGACCCTGAGATCATGACCTGGGCCGAAGGCAGAGGCTTAACCCACTGAGCTACCCAGACGCCTCTTGACTTTTAATCAGTAAATATTTTATCCCAGAAAACCTGAAACATTAAGATGCACTTCATATATAGTTCTACTTGTAGTCTGACGTTTTTCTACCTGGCTACTGAGCATAGATTCTACCTGGCCACTGAGCATAGATTCTACCTGGCCACTGAGCATAGATTCTACCTGGCCACTGAGCATAGATTCTACCTGGCCACTGAGCATAGATTCTACCTGGCCACTGAGCATAGATTGCAGAATTAGAGAGCCTGACGTCAAATTCCGATTCTCTACCTAAGCTCTGTGTGAATTTGAGCAAATGACTCAATGTCCGACTTCATTTTTCTCACCTCTAATGTGGGCATAATAAACATTACCTACCTCAGGGCACTCCTGTGAGGATTAAATGAATTAATCCATGTAAAGCATTAAGAATGGTGCTGGTATACTGCAAGTTCTCGATAAACATCTACTATTCTTTTTGTTATTATTATGCCGTAATCTTTCATTTGACAAAGATTTTGTTAACCAGAACTTTGGTTAACTTGCCATTTTCAGATTAGAGCCTGATCTGTTCTGTAAGGACTTTAAGGTCACAAAACCTAGATCCCTCGGGAAGGCTACCTGTTCTTTTATTTCATTACCTAGGCCAGGGATCTATTTCTAGATGTTTATTTCTGAGGTTACTCTTTGGTTCAGTTCCTAATTTGATTATCAGTAATATAATTTGGGATGTTGAAGCTCACCAAATGATGAATTATGGAGCTCATTCTGTAGCTACCTCCAGCAGAACCCTGCCTGCCCCAATCTCTACTTGGAGGGAAAGAGGAAAGCATGAACTAAGGACAATGATAATGCTAGTCTGGAACAAAGGGCTTTTGTAGGGAAGGTGGGATACATGTTGGCAAATGTAGGTTGGCATTAGATTGTAGAAGGCCTCAAGTGCATGGGTAAAGCTCTGGATTCTGTTCTTTGGGTTATAAAGAATGATAGGTTGGAACAAGGTCATTTTCCCAGAGAATCCAGAATAGGGGTCACCTGTCTGTTTATACCACATGTCCCCCAATTCTTGTGTGTGTGTGTGTTTTTAAAGATTTTATCCATTTATTGAGAGAGAGAGAGGGAAAGAAAGAGAGAGGGCATTCATGCACATGAGCATAAGCAGAGAGGGGACATAGGCAGGGGGAGAGAGAGAATCTCAAGCATACTCCACAGTGAGCATGAAGCCCAATGCAGGACTCAGTCCCACGATCATGAGATCATGACCTGAGCTGAAATCGAGAGTTGAATGCTTAATTGCCTGAGCCACTCAGGTGCCCCTAATTCTTGTGTTCTTAGATTCATTTCCTTCTCAGAGAATATAAGAGGGCATGATTTTCACATCTCTACTACTGACCAAGTAGCCTAGTCATCGAGGAAGATATTTTGGGGCAGGTAGTTTTTCCACAGTCCTTAAGTCTCTAGCAGATAACTTCCTCTTCTGTTTCTATAGTGTTGGCCTTGGGACCCAGAGATTTTATTGTGACATTTCTATTCTTTGGAGGCTAAAAAAATTAAGATTTGACTGTTTTAGAAGCATAATTTGAGGATTATCATTTGTTAATCTCCTAGCTATAATAAATTTTACTCTTACAAATAGTTATTTGCCAGGTTATACTACATACACATGCAAAACAGATACTATGTATTTTCCAAGTAATCAGAATCCTTGTGAGTTGTGCCCAGCAGCAAATGGTGCCTTAGTCTAAAAGGTTAATTCTTTTATCAGCTAAAGAAGTTCTCAAGCATCTTTCAGAACATAATTGTCTATGTAACAAAGTTGCTGGATAATGAGGGGAAACATTTCCATTAATAATATAGTGCAGGAAGTACAAGGCAATTGCAGTGAGGTTAAAGGGTAAGAACAAAATGCCAGAAGGAAGTTGTTAATCGAAAGGCTATCTAATGTTTATTGTGTTTTGTAGCAAATTCTGTGGAGATTTTATGTACCACCCCAGACAGAAATTAATTATATCCAGCTCTAGATTTCTGCAATTTATTCATGCCCTCATTTTTTCACTTCCATATCATGTTGTAATTAGTCAGTTTATACCTGTCTTCCCTACTAGACTGCTGATACTTGACATTGGGAATGGCGTACTCATCTTCTGGTGCCCTGCACCTGACTTAGATGTGACACATAGTACATGTTCAATAAATACTAGATACTTGTTGAGTCAGAGTCTGTTTATAAAAGTCAGTATAAAGCAATAGATGATTGCCAAGGTCAGTGGCAGCTTAAAAGAATTTTAATTTCATCACAGAGAGTCATAATAACAGTATTCCACAGGGACATGTCAGTAATGACAAAGACTTAACCTGCCACTTGACCTGTTTTCTGTGACCAAGAAGGAGACCTACCAGATAATGTCCACAGGTTGTATTTTGTAGTGTTTTGGAAAAAAGTGGGTATAAATAACAAAGAAAATTGATGGATACTATTTGGATTGATCATGGACATAAACCTAGGAGTGGATCTTAGGAGGATCAGGGCTGTTTCCTTGGCCAGGTGGCAAAGAGGCAGCAGTGGGAACAGAAAGCAGCTGCAGCCTTGGCCCGTATCTAGAGTTACTATGATCCCCAGAACTCCTGGGTGGTAGTGTGGCCTCTGTCCTGACTGGGCTGGGATTGGTCTGGGGAGCCCAGGTGAAAACTTGACCTCAGGAGATCATGCCTCGGCTTCTGTCATTCTGATCCAGATCATCCGTAGGTCACGTCCCACGCCATGGTGTGAAAATACATGTCTGTCTCTAGCTGTGCCCTTGATGTAGGCTTAGAAAACCTGTGCCAGGCAGTGATCAGCAAAAAAAGGGAACTGTCAGAGTGCACTTTAATGGACCAAAATTAAATTCACTCAACTTTTTGCCTTTGATTCTATCTCCACCACCAGCTCTACTACCATCCACTGTAGCCTCCTAACTGGTCTCCCAGGCATATACTTACGTCTGTAAGTTGGAAAATCTCAGGATGCAAATCAGATTATGTCACCACCAATATCCCTTGCCTTCCAATGCTTAAATTCCCATAAAGTTTCTTATTCTTCTAGGATAAAATCTATAATACCCACCCTGGCCTCCAAGCCCTGCATGGTGTGACACTTGGATACCTTGCCAGCCTCTGCTCCTGTTATGCTGGCCCTTGCCCTTTCTCCAGTCTCCAGTCACTTCCTCTGATGTGACATGCTTCCTCACCACAAGGCCTTTGCATATATGGCTCCCTTTCCCTAGTCCTCATTACCTGCTTAACTTCTCAGCCTTCAGCTCTCAGTTCAAATGCCTTTTCCTCAAGCAGAGACTCACCTGTTTAATTATGTTTCCATAAAACTGTTCCCTTTTTTCAAAGCACATATCTCAGTTTGTAAGTATACATTTGTCTTTGTGGTTATTAGATCAATGCTTATCTCGCCATCAGACTCTAAATTTCATGAGTGCGGGGATTATACTTTTTTTGTGTCCTCAGTGACTAGCACAGTGATAGATATAAAATAGTTACTCAATAAATACCTCATTACTAAATAAAAATGGCAGTTATCATCATAACTAACACTTGCTGCCATCTGGACACTCTTCTGGAAGTCATTTATAACTTATTCAATCCTCACAATGCCATATTAGACATATTCACTATTATTATGCCCATTTTACAGATGAGGAAACTGAGGCCCATATAAAGAACTCAAGGTTGCACAGTAATTGGCAGCATGAGTATTTGTACCCAGTTTCCATGCTCTATCACTATCTGCTGTCTGTCTTTTGGAATGAGGAGCTTTATTATTTAATCCAGACACTAAACCTATGAACTAAGAATTACCATGTCCATTGCACAGATAGGTAAACTGAAGTTAAGTGAGTTAAAGTAAATCACCCAAGGTCATGAGCTTGTTAAGTGGCAAAGTCAAAATTTGAATACAGGTCCCCTAAAAATTATGCAGTTTCCTTTGTAGCAGTCTTTTTCTGGGTGTTATTACATATTGAGTGAGAAATTCTGGTCTAGAGAAAATAGCTAGAGAATCACTAATTATAATAATACCAAATATAACTCATGATTTAATGAGTACTTGCTGTGTGTGGGGTGCTGTGTGATGTTCTTTCTGGGGATTGCTGCACTGAATCTTGACCAAGAGCCTGTGAAGGAGAAGCACCCCGATACTTTCAGGGGCTTGGTAAAATTGGGCTATATGAACCAGGGAGCAAATATTGCCCCAAAGAATAAGAAGATAAAAAGCTAGAACGGTTTGCAATTTGTGTGGCTGGATGCTGATGGCTGGATTCATTTTTGAAGCTCACCTGAGGTTACAGAGAATGAAATACCAGTAAGGGATGTTTAAGCGGGAGAAAAAGCTTGTGATTTATGTGTTGTCCTCTTTGCATTTAAACAGAGCAGACACTGATCAGGATAGAAACCACACAGGAAAGCCCTGGTCTGCAATGTCATTTCACTCTAGTCTCCTCAGTGGTATGCAGTGTGGTTATGAGATATGCTGAAATGGAAATTTCAGGCTGCCGTATTCTGAAATGTATTTATACTGTGTTTTTATAGTCTGTGCATGTACCTTCTGTTTATTACTAAATAGGCTCTATATTCATCGTTGTTGATTCAATCGAAGACTGACATACTGACATTGAAAAGATGAAGCAAGATTATATCTCAGAGTAAAACATGCAGCCTAGAAAATGAAAGCTCAGAAGTAAATACCGATATCTGAATAAAGCAGCAATTTTCAGAGTTTACTTTACATGGTTCTTAAGGAGCCTATCACATTTATATCTGTGTATGTTATTTCTCATGACAAAAGTAGTGAATGTTTGTTTAATACTTGCCGATAAGGGTGAGGTTTTGCTGAGGACTTGATTCTTCCAGAAAAGCCAAAAATAACAAAACAAAACAAAACAAAGGTAATAAATTATTGCCTGCATTGGTACAATACCTTTTTCCCCCAAAAGAAGGTTCTGGTTGTTGCAATCCTAGTATCAAAAGAAGTGTCATTTACATTACTTGCCTCCAAATTATGGGCTAAAGATATATCAGGATATGAATGGAAATCTCTCTTTTTGTGAAATGCACATTCATGTTCCATATATGATATGAAATATGCCTATTATCCCACAGATTCTTTTCCTACATTAACCTCTTCCTTTTGCTTCAGAATTACCTTTAAAGAAATGAAAACCGAACTGCATTTTCTTTTTTATTTTTCTTCTACAGAATCGAAAGATTTTTTTTCCCAGACAGAAAGATTTGCTGCTGCCTGTATCTTTGGGCTTTACCTAGCTAATAAACAGCCCATGGATTATACAAACATAACTGCATTTCCATTATCTCTCTCCGACAAATTACAGCCTGCCAATAGAACTGCCATAGCAGAGAACAAGCATTTGGTTTTTAACTGTCTTCTTTTGCTGAAATCCTTAAAACAAGGCCATGATTCTTCATATTTAGTTGAAATAGAAGATGCTCAGGCTCAGTGCACACCAGGAAATTGCAACCTCCCTCTCTCCCTCCCCCTCTCCCATCTTCTTTCATTTATGGAGATCCTTTACTGCAGTGCAGTCCTGCAGAGCTCTCAGGGAGCCGGAACCCTGGGCGGGGGTGTGGGGTGTGTGTGTGTGGGGGGGGGACTGCATGCCAAGCACCACGGCCTCTTTTATAGCCAAACCACAGAGCCTCGCTTGAGGTCATCTTTTACATTGTATTTCGGTTTTATAGACCTGCTTTCAATATAGAGAAGACAGACATGTTGCTGAGATGTGTGCAGCATGACAGTTTTATAAGAAGAAAAGAAAAACCCAGTGGTTATTCAGTCATCTGCCAGTCTTATCTAATGCTGAGGTTTTGGAAGAGTTGGTGGAGAAAGAAAAGTTCTCTCTTTAGTATGTGACGGTAGATACAGGAAGCTGTTTTGGCCTGATTCGTTTTGTTATTTTTCCCTGAAAAATATTAAAAGGGGGAGAACATATTCACTGTCCTGTTTTTTTTTCTCTCTACACATTTTTATGTTATTATGAAATAAATATCATATTTTGAAATGATCTTACTTGGTCTCTTTGGACAAAGTACATTTGTAAGAGTTTCTTTGGCTTTGCTGGGGTCTCTACGACTGTGGGATATTTTCCTCTTTGGACCCCAAGAGAGAGACATGCCTACTCTCGCACTTATTGAAGGTTGTTTAGGGAGGGAAACCCTGGCCTTGAGGGTCTTTCTTGGTAATGGCCTCCGCTGTACCTGTTGCCCAGCAATGCAGCAAACTCCTCTCAATGTGAGGTTAGGGTGTAAAAGGAGGCAGTCCCTGCTGGGTTTACCCCGGTGAAGATTAGCCACAGAGGGTTCATAGCCTAGGTGGTGGCACTTTAGGCCAGTGCCCTTACTCTCTGAGGCTTCGGTTTCCTGGTTGGAATAATCAGGACAATAAAACCTACCCTTTCCCTCCCCCACAGGGTTGTGAAAATCCAATGGGATAATGCATGGGAGACTTGGCAGCGTAGAACAATCTCTCTGTGTTAGAAGCTATTTCTGGTTTCATTGTCATTACTGTTTTTATTTAAGGAGGTGGATGTTCCTCTCCTTACTTGCCCCATCTCCCTAAATGTATTTGAACCTTCTGTGTAGCTTGGAGAATTTCTTTCTCAAATTCTTCTCCCTCCCCAAATTCTTCCTAGCCATCATCAGAAGGCTGAATCAAATACTTGGTTTGTTGTCTACCTCTCCTGCTAGGCGACAACTCCAGGAGGAAGGTGCCGTATCCTTTGGCCCATCAGTGTTTGTAGCCCAGGGCTAAGCATACGTGCCGTCAGCAAGTATTCGTTGAAGAATGGTGAAGAGTGCTTCAAAAGTTCACGAGTCCACTGTTTGGACCTCTTTTGTTTTTCCACTTGCCTCTTCCGGTAGGGGCTGCCGTCCCCAGGGAAGGTGAAGATGGTGGAGATATTTTGGGCAAGTTTGAGCTTTAGTATGGAATAGTCCAGTGATTTCACATCTTATTAAAATATGCCCCATTTCCATGATAGTTTGATTTTCTTGGCACCTATAATCCTTTTAGGAAAGCAGGCCAAATTTTACTTTACTAAATCATTTGATTAAAAAAAATGCTTCAAGGAATCAAAGAATAAGTGTTTTTATACTTGTTCATGGAAACCAGACCTCTAGCTAAAAACATTTACTTATTTCATTGCTGACCTCTCATTTGAAGCTAGTTCAAGTGAAGTCTAGATTGTTTTTAGAAGCTTACAATTAACCTCAAGTTGTGAAAGTGAGGAGAAAACGATATGAATATTTATTTTATTTCAGTGCATACTCAGAACTTGTGGAGACCTGTGTAATGGACTATAGTCTTTAGTGTAGTACCTTTATAATTTAAAGGATTTAAGAATGATTATCTTTACTAATATTAAATTATTTATGTTGAAATATTAATAGAGTATACATCTTTTATGAACTGTGGAATTACTGTAATGTTTTGAAAGTTTTTTCCTATTCTGTTTTTCACTGATTCAGTGCATGATACTGCAGAGGGTTTTGTGATTTTTACATTGAGTATTTAAGACCAAGATAATATGCAGTACTTTTTGCTGCCTCTTTGGAGGACTGCAGAGTGAAAATGAAATATTTCCTGAAAAACAGTTTTGGAAGAGAAAATATAAAGGCCAATATATACATTTCATATCTGTATAAATGTTTATGTTCACATACATATATATGTAAATGTCATTTTAGAATTTTCAGCAGTGCTTTTTCTTTTGAATTATGAAATATTTATATAAAATAACATCTGTAACATTTTCAGTGTTACTGAAATAATAACAAACAAGCAGTTCTTAACATGGATAAATCTCAAATATTCTTTTTATTTTTTATTTTATTTTAAAGATTTTATTTATTTATTTGAGAGAGAACGAGCACAAGCAGAGGGAGTGGCAGGCAGAGGGAGAACCAGGCTCCCCGCTGAGCAAGGAGCCCAATGTGGGACTCGATCCCAGGACCCTGGGATCATGACCTGAGCTCAAGGCAGATACTTAACCAAGGGAGCCACGCAGGTGTCCCTTAAATTTTTTTTTTTAATAAATACTTCATTATGCTCCTTTGAGCCCACTGACAATTGCTACTTTTATTTTAATTAATTTTTTAGAGAGGTGGGGAGAGATAGAGAGAGAGACAGAGAATCCCGAGTAGGCATCACATCCAGCATGGAGCCTGATATGGGGCTCGATCCCACAACCCTGAAATCATGACCTGAACTGAAATCAAAAGTCTGACGCTTAACTGACTGAGACACCTAGGCACCCCCACTACTTCATTTTAAATGTAAAGCATAGTCAAATGATGATGTTTTAGTTTCAAGCACCCAGAAACAAGGTTTCATAGAGTAGCATTCTGCATTGGAGGGTGAGTGGTGGGTCAGCCTATAACCCCCTGCCCTCCTGGGTCCCTCCAGGCACAGAATGAATGCCATTGTCAGTATGGTCATTCAGTCTGGTGACCAGGCAGAGTTATGAAGACATGGAAAGTTTCTTTAACTCAGGTTTAAGATAATAAATGTATCGAGAATCAGTGAACCCATGTTGTGGGGTGTGAGTTGTACTTTATTATTATTTATTATATATATTATTTTGTATTATCATACTATTGTTTTAAGTGCAATTGTATTAAACAGAAATATCAAGTGGTATGCCAAAGGACTCAGCTATTCATTTCTGGCCCCTCCTGACTAGGAATTGATGACCTGTAATTTTGTATATCTGCTCACCATGGAAACTGTTTCTGTTCTGGTCTGGTTCCCATTTCTCCTGTTTGTCAGTTGTTCAGGCTTTTCATGTCCTTTTTTCTCCATGCTCTTCTGCCTTGTCCCATTCATTTGTGCTGGAGTCAGAACTCTCCTGGTAAAAGGATGCTTTTTATTACTTGCAGATTTGTAAAGATTTGATCTCTGTTGCCTTCGTCATTTATAGATTCCATGGGTTGCTTTCTCTGATACAGTGCAAATTGTTTGTGTCTGCTCTTATTTCAATATAACTTTTTAATTTTCTCAACTATGACTGTTTTAAAAGATTTTATTTCTTTATTTGAGAGCGAGAGAAAGAGAGAGAAGGAGGGTGGAGGAGCATGAGCAGGAGGAGGGGCAGAGGGAGAAGCAGACTTCCCACTAAGCTGGGAGCCCAACACGGGGCTTGATCTCAGGCCCCTGGGATCATGACCTGAGCTGGAGGCAGACACTTCACTGACAGAGCCACCCAAGGCACCACTCTCAATGTGCATTTTATCCATTTCCATCTGAGTAATTTTCTTGTTTAGCTCTGTGGTAAAGGGGGGAGGAGGGTTACGGGTTCCTTTGGCTTTTTGCCAGGAAATAATAATTTCAGTACTGGGTTTGAGCTGACAGTGGGATTCTTCATTGGATAGATGTGTAGACACCATTACATTTTGGTGTCAGTGGGATTTCACTGTTTATTAAAGGGTTAAATAATGTGCCTGCTGATTGTGAAGACTTCAACATTCTCATGAGTCAAGGTAGATATTAGTTCTACATGGAATATTTCCATGTAAATAATGAACACGCATAGGTAAATTCAATATTGTGCTTTGTTCTATGAATACAATTTTTCATAATACCTGCTTTTTAAAATGCTTTCCTCATTAGGAGAATTTTAATCTAGAAATAACTGCTTCCCCTATTTTCTGTGACTGAAAATAGATGTTGATTTACAGAGACTTAGAAAGGCTGTGGTCTGAGGGAGAATACAAATATGTTGTGCTTATGTTGGTCATAACCCTGTTGCCTTAGTGTGGTCTCTAGATCTATAAAATAGGCTTAATGTCAGAAGTCAATTGAGAACAGATGTTGTCTGTTGATTGCATGTTTATGAGTAGGTTTCATATAAAATGTGAGGAGTTTTTCTTCTCCAAATGCCTATCATATTGAAATTCAAAATATGATTTTTTAAAAAAAAACTATTTAAATAATGTAAAATTTACAGAGGACTTGCAAAGACAGTAAAGAGGGATACTGCGTATCATTCACCCTAATACTAACATGTTACATAACCCTGGTACATTTATCAAAGTAAGAAATTCACATTGCTATAATACTATTAGACTGCAGACTTTATTTGGATTTCACAAGTTTTTTTTTTGCCTGTGAAGATAGACTTTTAAATCATTTTATTTATAGAGTACAGAATTATTTTACTAAAAAAGCTTAATTAAATTATACTTCTAAGGGATTAGGAATGTAGATATAATTCTAATCTAATGTAGATTAGATCTAATGTAGATAAAGTTTTGGAAACTTCTCAGAAAAGTTAATGAAGGATGTTAAATAATTTTATAAGATGAAAACATGAAAACATTTGTCATTTTAATTTTGGTGCACAGAATTGATTATTCTGACCAATATATTTATTATTCTATATAATGAATATAGTATTATTTATACGAATGCTTCTTTCAAATGAATGTAGTTTTATTTTTTTTAAAGGTCAGGTGTGTGAATATAAGGAAATTTCTACAACAGTCTCTTTTTTCGTCCTGTAGTCTTTAAAGTTAGTGACTCTCTCACAGGCTTTCTCCTGTAAACATGATGAATTTTGTATGTTATGGAAAATACTGTCAGTTTTGATGAAAACTAGCATGATTTTTATTTTTAAAAGAATACATAAAAAGCATAACTGATGAATAAAGAGATAAATACAATGGTGTGTAGGGAAATGATAGAAGTAATTTTGTTTTCTTCATAGAAAGATGTTACATTAACCCTTCTATTTTTTCATTTCATTTGATGGCTTAGCAAATTAATACATTTTATTTTATTTTTTATTTTTTAAATTAATACATAAAAATTTTTTTCTTTGTCCCACTTTGCTCTTTTGTGCTCCTTGTGCTTGGTGTAGTTATGATACCTTTAATCTCTGGCTTTTCAAACATTTGTTTTCCTAACTACCTGAGAACTAGTGTAAATGTAAGGGAAATAGATTTTTTTTTTTTTAAATTTTATTTATTTTATTTGAGAGAAAGAGTGCACTCGGGGAGGGGCAGAGGGAGAGGGAAAGAGAATCTTAAATACACTCTGTGCTGGGAGCCTGACCTAGGGCCCTATATCAGGACCCTGAGATCATGACTTGAGCTGAAATCAAGAGTCAGATGCTTAACCGACAGCTACCCAGGCACCCTGTGTAAGGGACATAGATTAAAAAAATGTATGCTTGGGTAGTGGTGGGGGGCGGTGATGTCATAGACTGGTCCTGACTTTGCTCCCCTCACAAGAAAAACAACTAACAAGTATTAAAGAACAAGATACCACTGAGAGCATCCTAAAATGTGTAGGTGAAGTTGAAGCATCTCCTGTACACAGAGACCAAGAGAGCTTGCATCAGGAGAGTAAGAGAAGTGGCTACAACTGACTGCAGTGCTCCTCCCCCAGGCCAGGGGCAGCACCACACCAACAGACCTCTGCTGAGCCTCCAGTCCTTCAGTTTGTTCCTTTGTTCCAAAGAGAACATTGTGGGGACAACCAGCTCTTCCCCAGAATTGTGGGTTTTTTCCAAGCCCTACTTGGATCTCACACCTCCAGGGATTGCAGGGCAATCTGTGGTGCTCAACCTGGGAATATAACTGTGATGGGCAAGTGGGGAGGGGCCTAGAGCAAACAGGACATGGATCTGGGCCGGCTGAGTTCATACCTATGGTGCCCAAGGAGTAATCTCAACCGGAGGTTTTGCTCTCTGACTAGGCAACCAAATTGGGTTGCCCTCTGACTAGGGAACTCAGCAGTGTGCAGATATGTTTAATATAGGTCCTCAAATGAGTTTTGAGGTCCCTAGAATCCTGTTTACTCACACCCAGGTGATGAGCTAAATCATAGCCCCACCTACTGTGAAGTGTCTTCCAACCCTATCTGACCAGAAGGGCCGGAGACAACTCCTGAAAGATGTATGGTCCAGCAGCACTTGTGTCAAGAGGTGGGTGGTTAGAGCCAATAATTTGCAGAGAAAAGCCAGTGACCCTACTTGGTCAGGAAACTTGGGGTGCAGGTCAGCATAAGTTAAGTCAACAAAGAGCTTTACCAGCATTAGAGCTGCTTCTCCCACTGTGCCCGGGTAGGGAATTTAATTTGTAGTCCTGTCCATTGCTGAATATAGCCTTTAGGCTTCTGACCAAGGAAACTAAGCAGAGTACATGGGAAGCTATGTAGCTCATCCAGTAGTCCTATCTACAGTAGCCCTTGAATAGAGAGCACAGCCATGGCTTATCCTGTCTGGAGAGCAAAACTAATGGCCTCCCCTGACCAGGAAATTCAGAGTACACTCTGGCCTGATTCAGGTCCACAAATAATGAGCTGTATAGGCCCTGGGTCCCATTCTGCTGCCCTTCCAGGGCAGGGAAGCTAATTCATAGTACCATCTAGTACTGAATCTAATACCCAATCCCAACTGTCTACTGAGCCTGACCAGAAAATCCAGGCAACCATGGAGTCCATCTTACAGCCTCTCAGATAGGGAACCAAGCGAGCGGTCTTATCCAGTTGTCATCAGCCAGTGGTACACTGGCTCCCTCAGTGTACCCCCATCCTTGTCCTCAGAGCTTGAACAGTTGCCTTGCCCCCCAAATAGACCATGGTAGCAGGCTCCCCCTGTCCAAAGATATAACCCAGAAACCCAAACTGAGCTGAGTGGTAAAGAACTGCCACTGCCAAAGCAAACCGGTAGTCTAGAAGAGGAGCCTGGTTACTCAAATGTGCAGATACCAACAAAAGGAATCAAGGATCATGAAAAATCAGGTAAATGACACCACCAAGGAAGCTAGTAAAGCTCCAATAACTAACTCTAAACAAATGGAGAGCTATGAATTGTCAATTCAGAATAATCCTCATAAGGAAGTTTAGTGAAGTATAAGAAAACACAGACAACTAAATGAAATTAGGAAAACGATGCATAAACAAAATGAGAAATTTGACAAGGAAATGGTAACCATCAAAAAACCCCAGATATCCTGTGGTTGAAAAATACAGTAACTGAACTGAAAATTCATTGGAGTTTCAAAAGTAGACTAGATCATGTAGAAGAAAGAATCAGTTAGCTGGAGGATAGAACATTTGAAATTAGCCAGTCAGGGGAGCAAAAGAGAAAAAAAAGAATGAAAAATTGTGGAGAAAGCTTATGGAAATTATGGAGTACAATGAAAAGAAATGCTAGACACATTATGGGAATTGCAGAAAGAGAAGAGAAAGAGAAAGGGACAGAAAGTATATTTCAAGCAACATTGGCTGAAAATGTTCTAAACGTGTGGAGAAAAATGAACATCCAGATCCATGTGGTCTAAAAGACCTCAAATAGGTTGAACCCAAATAAGGCTGCACTGAGACACATTATAATTAAATTGACAAAGAAAGAATTTTAAGAGCAGCAAGAGAAAAAAGAAAAGTTATATAGAAGGGAACCCCTTCTATAGAAGGGGCCCTATAGATATAAATCTGTCTATAAAATTATAGACAGATTTCTCAATAGAAACTTTTCAGGCCAGGGGAAAATGAGATGATATATTTAAAGTATTGAAAGAAAATAGCTGTCAGTCAATAATTCTGTAGCTGGCGAAGTCTTCCTTTAGTAGAGAAGGAGGGATAAAGACTTTTCTGCACAAGCAAAAGCTGAGGGAGTTCATTACCACCAGACCTGCCTTACAAGAGATGCTAAAGGGAATTCTTTGAGTGGAAGTAAAAGAATGCTAGTTAATATAAAAACATACAAAGAGAGTGTAAGTCTCACTGGTAATGGTAAATATATAGTTATAATTAGATTCTGCAATATGGTAATAGTGTACAATTAATTTACAATGCTAGTTTTAAAGTTTTAAAAAATGAATGTATTAAAAATAACTACAATAACCTGTTATTAGTTACATAATATAAAAAATGTAAATTATAACAACAATAACCTAAAATGTGAGGAGGAAAAAATAAACTATAGGGTTTATGGATGCTATTGAAGTTAAGTTGCTATTAGTTTAAAATAGGGTGTTATAAGTTTAAGATATTTTATGTAAGCTTTATGGTAATCACAAGGGAAAATTCTATAGTAATTACACAAAGGAACATGATAAAGAAGTCAAACAAACCAATATTAAAAGACATCAAAACACAAAAAAAGACAATAGGATAAGAAGGATAAGAAACAAGGAATAAAGGATTTATATAACAACTAGAAAACAAATAACAAAATGACAATAGTAAGTCCTTACCTATCAATAATTACTTTAAGTGTACCAGATTAAACTCCAATGAAAAGACATCAGATGGCTGGATGGATTAAAAAAAACCCTGAAATCCAAATATGCTGCCTACAATGGTCTCCCTTTAGCTGTAAAGACACACAATGACTGAGAGTGAAGAGATGGAAAAAGACATTTCAAGCAAATGGTCACCAAAATAAGCAGGGTAGCTCTCCTCATATTGGACAAAATAGAGTTTAAACCAAAAATTGTAAAAAGAGACAAAGAGGGTATTATATAATGATAAAGGGGTTAATACTTCAAGAAGATATGACAGTTGTAAATATTTGTGTACCCAACATTGGAGCACCTAAATATATAGACCAAAATATAGCAGAGTTGAAAGGAGAAATAAATAGTAATACAGGAATAGTTGGGAACTTTATTACCCCACTCTCAACAGTAGGTAGGTCATCCAGACAGAGAATCAATGGATTTGAACAGTGCTATAGGCCAAATGGATTTTACAGACATCTATAGAACATTCTTTTCAACAACAACAGGATACACTTTTTTTTCTAAGTGCAAATGGAATGTTTTCTAGGAAAGACCATATGTTGGAATACAAATCTCAGCAAATTCAAGAAGGCTGAATTCATAATGAATATATTCTCTGACCACAATGGCATGAAACTAGAAAGTAATAAGAAGAGGAAGACTGGAAAATTTGTGAACACATGGAAAGTAGACAACATTTTCCTCAAAGACCAGTGGCCAAAAAAGAAATTAAAGGGGAAATTAAAAATTCCTTGAGGCAAGCAAAAATGGAAACACAGCATTGTAGGTTGCAGGAAAAACAGTCCTAAGAGTGAAGTTTATAGCAGTAAATGCCTATATTAAGAAGCAAGAAAGATTCCAAATAAGCAACCTAACTCCACACCTTAGAGAACTAGAAAAAGAGGAACAAACTGAGTCCAAAGTCAGCAGAAGAAAGGAAATAATGAAAATTAGAAAAACAATAGAAAAGATTAACCAAACTAAGAATTGATTTTTTGAAATTATAAACAAAATTAACAAAACCTTAGCTAGACTAACCAAGGAAAAAAAGAGAGGAGCAAGTCAACAAAATTATAAATGGAAAAGGAGGCATAACAACTGATAGAAGAACCTGATGTTACAACCTACAAGAAATCAGAAAATTCTTAGGTAATGTACAACTTACCAAGACCGAATCAGGAAGAAATAAAAAATCTGAACAGACCAACTATTACTAAGGAGATTGAGTCAGTAATCAAAAGTCTTCCAATGAAGAAAATCTCTAAACCAGATGGCTTCATTGGTGAATTTTACCAAACATTCAAAGAAAAATTAACACCAATCCTTCTCACACTTTTTCAAAATAATGAAGAGGAGGGAGCACTCCCAAACTCATTTTACAAGTTCGGCATTAATCTGATGCCAAATCCAGAAAAAGGCACTACTAGAAAAGAAAATTATAGACCAATATCCCTGATGAATATAGATGCCAAAATTTTCAATAAAATACAGACTGAATGCTGCAGCACATTAAAAGGATCATGCAGCATGATCAAGTGTGATTTATGCCTGGGAAGCAAGGATGGTTGAACATATGCAAATCAATCAATGTGATACATCACATTAATAGAATGAAAGAAAAGAATCATTTGATCATCTTAACAGCTGCAGAAAAAGCATTTTGATATAATTCAACATTCATTCATGGTAAGAACTCAACATATCTCAATATAACATAGAAGAAACATATCTCAATATAATAAAGGAAAGTCCACGGCCAACATCATACTCAGTGGTGAATGGTGAGATGTTAAAGATTTTGTCTAAGATCAGGAATAAGAAAAGGGTGCTCACTCTCATCACTCCTATTCAAAATAGTATTAGAAGTCCCAGCTAGAGCAATCAGGTAAGAAAAAGAACTAAAAGATATTAGAGTTGAAAATAAGGAAGTAAAGTTAGCCCTATTTGCAAATGACATGATTTTATATATAGGAAATCTTAAAGACTCAACCAAAAAACTCTTAGATCTAATCAATGAATTCAGTAAAGTTGCAAGATACAAAGTTGATATACAAAAGTCAGTGACATTTTTATACACTAACAATGAAATTTTTGAAAAAGAAATCAATCCCTTATAATAGCATCAAAAACAATAAAATACTTAGGAATGAATTTAACTAAGGAGATGAAAGATCTCTACTCTGAAAACTGTAAAACACTGATGAAAAAAAAATCGAAGACACAAATAAATGGAGAGGTATCCTCTGTTCATGGATTAGAAGAAATAGTATTAGAAAAATGCCAGTACTACCAAAAGCCATCTATAAATTTAATGCAGTCTTTATCCAGATTCCAATATCATTTTTTACAGAAGTAGAAAAAACAATCCTAAAATTTATATAGAGTCACAAAAGATTTTGAATAGCCAAAGAAATCCTGAGAAGGAACAAAGCCAGAGGCATCACACTTCCTGATTTAAGCTATACTATAAAGCCGTAGTCATCAAAACAGTATGGTATTGGCATAAAAACAGACAAATAGACCAGTGGAGCAGAACTGAGAGCCCAGAAATAAACCCAAGCATATACGGTCAACTAATATTGACAAGGGAGCAAAGAATACTCAATGATAGTGTTTAGGAGAAAAGATAGTGGTTTCAATAAAGAGTGCTTGGATAATTGGATATTTACAAGCAAAAGAATAAAGTTGGATCAATATCTTACCACACTCACAAAAATTAACTCAAAGTGGATTAAATACTTAAATGTAAGACTTCAAACCATGAATGTTCTAGAAGAAAACCTAGGAATAAGACTCCTTGACGTGGGTCTTGGTAATGAATTTTTGGATGTGATGCCTGATGTACAAGCAACAAAATAAAAAAATAAATGAGTCTGCCTATATCAAATTAAGAAGTTTTTGCACAGCAAAAGAAGCCATCAACAAAGTGAAAAGACAGTCTATGGAATGGGAAAAATATTTGCAAACCATCTGTATGATAAGGGGTTAATATCCAAAATATATAAAGAACTCATAAAACTCAGTAACAAAAAAATCTAAATAACCCAATAGAAACATGGGCAAAGGACCTGAATAGACATTTATCCAAAAAAGATATGTGAAAGGCCAATAGGTACATGAAACGATGCTCAACATCACTAGTCATCAGGGAAATGGAAATTAAATCCATAATGAGATATCCCTTCATACCTGTTAGAATGGCTATCATTAAAAAGATAAGAGATAACAAGTGATGCTGTAGATGTAGAGAAAAGGGAACCCTGTGAACTGTTAGTGGGATTGTAAATTGTTACAGCCATTATGGAATACAATATGGAGGATCCTTAAAATAGTAAAAATAGAACTATATGATCTAGCAATTCTACTTCTGTCAGTATATCCAAAGGAAATGAAGACACCAACTAGAAAAGATCATGTTCATAGCAGCATTATTTATAATAGACTAGACATGGAAATAACCTAAGTGTCCATTGATGGATGAATGGATAAAGAAGTGTGACACACACACGCACACACACACACACACACACACACACACACACACACACACTGGAATATCATTCAGTCATTAAAAACTAACAAACAAACAAACAAACAAAGGAAATCTTACCATTTGTGACAACATGGATGGACCTTGAAGGCATTTTGGTAGGTGAAATGGGTCCGACAAAGTAAAAAACTATATGATCTCACTTATATATGGAATCTAAAACAAAAAAAGAACGAAGGAAGGAAGGAGTGGATAAGGAGGAATAAAGGAAGAAAGAAAAGAAGGAAAGGAAAGGAGGGAGGAAGGAAGGAAGGAAAAAGAAAGAGAAAGAAAGGAAGGAAGGAAGGAAGGAAGGAAGGAAGGAAGGAAGGAAGGAAGGAAGGAAGGAAGGAAGGAAGGAAGGAGGGAAGGAAGGAAGGAAGAAAAGAAAGATAATGAAACTCATAGAAAAAGAGATCAGATTTGTGGTTGCCAGAGGCAGAGGGTGAGGGGCAGGGGGAGTTGGAGTAAGATAGTCAAAGGTATAAACTTCCACTTATAAGACAAACAAGTAGTAGTCACATAGTGTATGACATGATGACTATAATTAGTGTGATATATAGAGAAGTTCTTGAGAGTAAATCCTATGAGATCTTATAAGGATAATTTTTTTTCCTTTTCTTCTTTCTTTTCTTTTTATTGTATCTAAATGAGAAGATGGATGTTAGCAGAACCTATTGAGGTAAATATTTCACAATATATAAAAATCAAGCTGTCGTGCTGCATGCCTTAAACTTACACAGTGATATATGTCAATTATTACTCAATACAATTAGGGAGAAAAAGATACATTAAAAAAAGTGTAGGCTTGAAAATTTATTGAATCTCGCAAAGGAAACCTTAAAATTGAAATTACATTTCTTTGTATATGAACTATATCAGGAATGGTTTACAGGAAAAGCATGTTTTTCCACTGCTTCCCATAAAGCAAATTTTAAATGGCAGTGGGGAGGATCAGTGTTGTTATGGCCAAATTCTATTTTAGGTATTCCTACTTGGCATTTAGTGGTGGCACAGCAGAGAGTTTGGCCTTAAATCTGGGGCTATTCCCAGAATGGAAGCCTATTTAAAAGAATTGCTGATGATGAAAGGTTGACACATGTAATGATTTTTATGTAGGCCAATGCTGTGGAAAGATTAAAACAAAGAGGTGGAAATAGGGAAATTTTCTTAGCCTTTCCTCCTTTGGATTGTCCTGGTTGGACTGGTTCCCCTCATGGTGAGGCCATGGGGCAAGGGAATAATGCTTTCCAAGGTCTATTAAATGTATTTTTTGTCTTCATATTTGGAAGTTCTCTGTAGTCCAGAACTGCCTCTTTGAATTTTGAAAACCTAGTATCACTGTAGTTGCTGTGCTCAAGAAGACCTACTGTGTAGTGCCTTATAGCTAATAGCCAGTGGCAGTACTCTTTAGGGGCTGTCTGTTTTGATTAGTATTATATTTATTTTGGAATGATAGGAGCAACCTTGTACAGTGTTCGGGAGAAATTCCTTAGCTTTTTAAAGATAAGCAAGGAGAGCATTATTCATTTAGATATAATACAAGCTCCTCTTTGGTTCAGCTAAATAATGAGTTTATATTAGAGAAATGATGGTATTTAATCCAAAAGTAATTCAATTTGAATTACAAACTCTTAATGATCTTAATTGATTTAATTTTCTTTGCTGGTGCTAGGTGGGAGTTTATCACATTTTATTTGGTTTTGTGAGGGGTGAAGTCAAGCTGAGAACTTCAGGGGGCTACCCAAAAAGAGTGGATATAGAGACTGGCCCTAATACTTCCAGTTGGTGGGGGCCTAGGGATGTGCTTCCCTTGTTCAGGTGGAGAGGGTACGGTATCCCTTGGTTACCTGAGCTTAAGAATGCTCCAGAATAACCCCAGGAAAGAAAATCAAGTTCTGACTGGTTGAGCAAACAATTAAAATTATAGGCGGCAGACACTTTGCTAGGGTTTGTTACTATCCCATGTCATATTTTTATGGATTTATATCCAGAATGAAAAGGAATTTAATGGCTGTTATTATTGTCCTTTAACTTACCACCTTTGTAGGTAGCCTCATTGCATGCCCAGCCTTCAGCTTCTCTTTTGCTCAAGAAGTCATCGGGAGATAAGCTTACTATATATGCACTGTTGGGTAAAAGTACAAGATCTTCAAAGAGAGGCGGGACACAATTTGAAAATGCTTTCTTGGTGTATAGCTTAGTAACACATAACTCCCCAAGCTTAGCAGCCTAAAACAACAAACATCTATTATCTCAAAGTTTCTGTGGGTCAGAATCCAGATATGGCTTGGCTAGAAACTTCTGCCTCAGTTTCTCTCATAAGGCTGCAATTAAAGTGCTGGCTGGAAATGCAGTATCTTATCAAGGCTCATCTGGGAGAGGATCTGCTTTCCAAGTCACTTATATGGTTGTTGGCAGGATTCAGTCCTTCCTCAGCTTCTTGCCCCATAGGCTCCTCCATAGCAGCGCACAGCATGGGATCTGACTTGTCTCAGAGTGAGTGAGTGAGTAAGAAGGGAGCCATGGTCTCTTTGCAACTTCATCTCAGAAGTGGTATCTCGTCATTTTTCCTGAATTCTGTTTACAGAAGTGAATATCAAGGTCCAACCCACACTCAGGAGGGAGGACTACATAGGGCATGAATACCAGGATGCAGGGGATGTTGAAGATCATTGAGAGGCTGCCCCCACAGCATCGTACAGCTTTTCCTATTTCAAAAGAAAATTGAACCACTATTTGTTCCAGTATTTGTTTATATAACTTATGCATGTAGAAGTCACTGATTAGGTGAAAAACTGCCATGTCTGTAGTAAGGTTGTTATTGGGGAAAATGTGGCTAAATCTGTGGAGCATGCTCTAATGATTATGTTTCAAATCCTATCCCTTCAGTTTCCGGTCACTTTCAGGAAGCATTTTCTCTTGTTTCCTTCTTTACCAAGGCAAGGACCTGCTCATTGGTCCAAATTGTGTGTTCCTAATCCATTATATCCTTCCTTCTTATGAAATAGAATTTATTCTCTGGTTTTTTTGTTTTGTTTTGTTTTGTTTTTTACATAGTTCTACAAAGTGATTGGATTAAAAATCTGAGAAATCAATTCAGAATTAGATTTTAGTAAATGATTATTCTTTTAATGCCTTAACCTGTCCAGGTCATAATTGTAATTCCCTATGTCCCTATGTACTCCTCATTAAGTCCTTAAATGTAACCTCAGAATTGTCTTTCTTGATCATTTTCCTTAAGTAGTCACTGTACCCCTTGCTGATTTTCCTCCATATCATCCAGTTAATTATCTTTCTGGCACTTCCCATTACCTGAGAGTATCTGCCTCATTTCTGTGTTTGTTGGTTTATTGTCTCTCTCCCTTTCTTAAAGCTTAAGCTCAATGAAGGTAGGGATGTTATCTCTTTTGTTTACTGTGATGTCATCAGTACTTAGAACAGTACCTGGTCCAAAGTAGGGACTCAAGAAATACTTGTTGAATGAATGAATATAGGATTTCAGGAACCAAAACCAGAAAATGGAGAACTGTATTTGGCCAGGGAAGCCTTTGGGTATTTCTTCTACCACACCTGTCTTCTTCAGCTGTGCGCTAAGTTTGACTCAGTTCTAGAGTAGACTTAACTGTGGTCAGCTGACATTACTGCACCTTTGAGTCTGAGAAATTCAGCTGTAACATAGTACTAGTAATAGTTGGTAGGTACTTAGAATGTCTTCTAGCTTTAAAAGCTATGAATCCATGTTTCTTTCTTTTTTTTTTGACCATTGAAGAAAATGTAAGGCTTTGGTAGAAGAAGCACTCAACCTTTGTAATCTATCTTCTAATTTTTAAAGTGATGCCTCCTGCTATCAGGTATGATGGGTGTGTTCTGGGGACCCTTGAATAACTGTGGGATGGCATAGAAAATAGCAGAGAATACAAGCAACTCATAAGAAACCACATTCCAATACATCTGGAGAAGACAATTACTTAAGGTCAAGATTTAAAAAAAAAAAAAATCATTGAGGATGGTTTGCCCTGAATAGAATGACAATTTAAATAAAAAAAAATCTTATTCTCTCCTTGCTGTGGTTTCATTTTCACCAAATGTGGAGCGTGACTTGATAGTTGTGTATTGTGACTTAATACAGCTCATCATCATGTTTTTTTTTCCATTGCAGCAAACTGGGTTGAAAGCTTGAGGGATTTCTTCTGCAATAATTCCCCAGATCTCATTCCTGGTCAGCACCGTGCAGCTCATTTCCATTAAGCAGATAGTCCTCCTTTTTCTTCTTTGCTTCCAGACTCATAATTCTGTGCTTATCTGCACTGAACTTCATTTGCATTTATTAGCCGGGTAGGTACTTGAAATATCTAAAACTCTTTTATCTGCCTCCTTTGTTTCTCATTATTTGCTGTCTCTTCCAATTTAATATTAACTACAAACTTGAAATGTTTCTTCTGAAACTGTTGTTCAAATTCTTTGCATACCAATATAGGGCCTGGAACTGATGTTTGCTGGGATCCTAGTCAATAACGTGATTCTGCCTTGAAAAGTTGTACTTCTCACATTTTACTTTTCTTACTTGATTGACTGAGGTATTGACTGTTTATATAGATTAATTAATTTGGTTTTTATTGAACATTTTGAACCATTGAGGCTCTCTACTACGGTAGATGGTGCACTAAGGAACACAACAGTGAACAAGACAAGGGCTGCTTGTCCTCATGGAGTGCACAACCTGCTTTATGTAGAGAAATATATATGTAAATTCCACATCATTTTGCCTTCCACCCAATCCCTCCAATTTTCTGTAATTGTACTTTTTAAGGCTTTGGGCCTTTATTGAATACTATACAGGTGATATATATATATTTTTAAAGATTTATTTATTTGACAGAGAGGATCACAAGTAGGCAGAGAGGCAGGCAGTGAGAGAGGTGGAAGCAGGCTCCCCACCAAGCAGACAGCCCGATGCAGGGAGGACCCTGAGATCATGGCCTGAGCTGAAGGCAGAAGCTTTAACCCACTGAGCCATCCAGGCACCCCTATATAGGTGATATGAAACTCAGAATTATTTTAAAGACATTGTTTATTCTCTTTCATATTTTTTTCTTCATAAAGACCTATGGGAAGAATTCCTTTCAGATTTCAGCATCAGAAATGTTTCTGCTGAACCAATGGTTTGCTTTTATCTTCCACTCTGATTCAAGAATATATTTTACTTACCTCACTGTGTTGGCTGCTGAGTAACTTGCAGGCAAATTTGTAATCCACTTTCAGAAAATGCACCAACTCTTATGGTGGGGCTTTAAATCCCCCCCCCCTTTTTTTTAATAACATATAATGTATTATTTGCCCCAGGGTACATGTCTGTGAATCATCAGGCTCACACATTTCATAGCACTTAACATAGCACATACCCTCCCCAATATCCACAACCCAGCCACCGTATCCCTACCCCCCCTCTGCCTCTCAGCCACCCTTAGTTCGTTTCATGAGTCTAGGAGTCTCTTCTGGTTTGTCTCCCTCCCCATCCCCTCCTGTTTCATTTCTCTCCCCCACCCCCCACCTTGCCTCTCAAATTCTTCATATCAGAGAGATCATGTGATACTTTTCTTCCTCTGACTGACTTATTTCACTTAGCATAATACCTTCCAGTTCCATCCATGTCATTGCAAGTGGC
>CM053608.1:48320767-48345325 GCA_028646535.1 Procyon lotor
CCAAACTATGGAAAGACCCTAGATGCCCATCAACAGATGAATGGATAAAGAAGATGTGGTGTATATATATACAATGGAATACTATGCAGCCATCAAGAGAAACGAAATCTGGCCATTTGCAACGACGTGGATGGAACTGGAGGGTATTATGCTAAGCGAAATAAGTCAGTCAGAGAAAGACAAGTATCACATGATCTCTTTGATATGAAGAACTTGAGAGGCAAGGCAGGAGTTTGGGGGGGTGGGGGAGAGAAATGAAACAGGAAGGGATGGGGAGGGAGACAAACCATAAGAGACTCCTAGACTCAAGAAATGAACTAAGGGTGGCCGGGGGTGGGGTGGGGTGGGGGGGGTAGGGATAGGGTGGCTGGGTTGTGGACGTTGGGGAGGGTATGTGCTGTTAAGTGCTGTGAAATGTGTAAGCCCGAAGATTCACAGACATGTACCCTGGGGCAAATAATACATTATATGTTAATAAAAATTAATAAAAAAAAATTAAAAAAAAAAAAAAGAATCATGCAGACAGGACTTCAGAAGTAAGTCACAGTCTCCTTAGAGTATAGGGAACTCCATCCAGTCAGGTGGTAAATACAGCCATGATACCTTATTCCCTCAAAAAAACCAGCATCATTACTCACTGCAGCTGCACTGAAGCTTCCAAGTGCATGTGTACGGTTGTGCAATTCATGACCAAACACTGGCAAATGCTTTGAGCTACTATCCTTTGCTTTGACAATACAAGACCATTCTTAAAATTTCATAGTGGTAATTCATGAATCCATTGCTCCATTAAACGTGGGTAAAATTAACCACTGGAATTGGCTTAAGGATAATTTAAATTTATGAACATAAACCACACTAAAAGTCCCTATGTGGAACTATTTGGAAGCCAAATGGCTTCTCTCAGCTATGGCTGAGAGTTATTCTTATCACAAGATAAGCATGGCCTCACACAAAATCAAAGTTGACAACAGGCAGTCAAATATTTTAAGCTTACAAGGAAAAATCCCACTATTCTCATGCTAGCAGTTAGCTGACATAAAAGTTTTGGGGGGGTGGGGGGTAAGTAGAAGCAAGAAATAAAGTTCGATTCATCATCTACAACAAAAATTTTAAAATTATCCTCTAAGGAGGGAAGATGTAGGAATTTGGAGAAATGACAACCTGCCCCCCTATAACCAAGTGCATTCTTTCTCTCCCTCCAACTTCCATTGCCCCCCCACCCCAAGAACTGTGGACACTACAGCTTTCTAATGAAGTAGGTACTTCATTGCACTTGCTTTGCACTTACTCAGCATCCTTCTAAATGACTCCAAAAATCGTTTCAAATTGGAAAAGTGACTAGGTCAAAAGATAATCCTTGAAGAAATTTTGGAAGTAATTACCGTTCTCAGTATGAAAAAAAGATGGAGGTAGAAGAGAATTATAGTCTAGGGTGGGGTGTTTTCCCCGAAAGTTACTAAACACACCTGATTATATTATACCAGGCTCCCTTACTATGAAGCTTTATTCTTCAGACATAAAACAAACAGAAAGCATAAGATTAAATATGCATAAAAGCCAGACTTCCAAATGAACACCAGCATTCAGATTTTTTCACACATTCAAAGGTGCATTTTCTTCTGGGAACAATTTGTACATAGTTCCAGATGTTTTCCCTTCCAGAAAACAATAAATACTACTTAGCATCCATTTTGCCAGTGTAAGCAATGGGCACTTTAAATCCTGACTGCTGCACCATAGCCCACTTAAATCCTGTCTGCTGCACCATTACAGCCCGTGCCTCACCTGGACTTGTACTGTATATTGATGCTGAAAGAATCCATTCAGATAAATTACTGACTGGCAGCAGATGAGCTGATAAGGAGAGAGCATCATTATTTTGCAAAATGGTCAATGCAGGGTGCTGTAAAATAAAAATATAACCAAGGAATGCTTCACAAATGTAGCACATTTTATGGCAAAGGGGCTGATGAATAATGTGCCTCTGGAGACCATGCACTCTTCTTTCCCTGCACTGATTGTGACACACAGGACAATGTTATGCTGCTGGAAGTGTCCGGCCACCAGGGTTAATTGGCTTATAAATTCTTTTGGCAGCAGAATACTGATCGCTTGATAAACGGATTATTAAAATGAAGGAGCACAAGTGCATAATGAGGAAAATTCTCAGAAAGGAGTTGAGGTTTCTAATTCCTAACTCAGCTGTTATGGAAGGATAAGAATAACTATCATTAGAGTCACCATTTATTGACTACTTACCATGTTCCAAGTACTGGATTTACATACTATGATGGTTAATTTTATGCATCAACTTGACTGGATCATGGGACCACCGATATTTGGTTAAGCATTATTTCTGTAAGGGTGCTTCCATAAAAAATTAGCATTTAAATCAGTAGACTCAGTAAAGCAGATGGCCTTCCCCAGTATGTGTGGGCATCATCTAATCCACTGAGGGCCTCAATAGATCAAGAAGGTACAATACCCAAAAAAGAGATGACCCAATTTAAAAATGGGCAGAATATATGAATGGACATTTCTCCAAAGAAGACAGATGGATAGCCAAGAGACACACGAAAAGATGCTCAACATCACTCATCATCAGGGAAATGAAAATCAAAACTACAGTGGGATATATCAACTCGCATCTGTGATATGACTAAAATCAAAAACACAAGAAACAACAGGTGTTAGTGAGGATGTGGAGAAAAAGGAACACCCGCATACTGTTAATGAGAATAAAAATTGGTGCAGCCACTGTGGAAAACAGTATGGAGGTTCCGCACAAAGCTAAAAATAGAACTACCCTATGACCTAGTAATTGCATTACAGGGTATTTACCCAAAGAATACAAAAACACTAATTCAAAGGGATACATGCAGCCCTAAGTTTATAGCAGCACTATATACAATAGCCAAGATATGGAAGCAGTTCAAATGTCATGTATTGATAAATACATAAAGAGTATGTGGTGTGTGTGTGTGTGTGTGTGTGTGTGTGTGTGTGTGTGTGCATGTACACATATATTTACAATAGACTATTACTTGGCCATAAAAAAAGAATGAAATCTTGCCATTTGCAATGTCATGGATGGAGCTAGAGTATAATGTTAAGTTAAATAAGTCAGTCACAGAAAGGCAAATTCCATATGATTTCACTCACAAATGAACAAAGGAAAAGAGAAAGAGAGAGAGAGAGAGAGAGCAACCAAGAAATAGACTCTTAATTACAAAGAACAAACTGATGGTGACCAGAGGGGAGGTGGTTGGGGTGGGACAGGTGAAACAGGTGATCAGGAGTAAAGAGTACACTTATGATGAGCACTACTGAGTAATGTACAGAATTACTGATTCACTATTTTACACCTTAATCTAATATAATGCTGAATGTGAACTATATGGGAATTGGAATTAAAAATCTATTTTAAAAATAGATGAAGAAGGTGGGAGAAGAATTTGACCGACCCTCCCTCTCTGGTTGTTTGCGCTGGAACATGGATCTTCTCCTGGCTTCAATGTTCCTGTCTCTCAGGCCTTCAGAATCGGGCTAACTTCTACCACTGGCTTTCCCGGTTTTCTAGTTTACAGATAGCAGCAGATTATGGGACTTCTAAGCCTCTATAATTGTATGAGCCAATTCTTTATAATAAATCTTTTCCTAGATATATCCTACTGGTTCTGTATTTCTAGAAAACACATACATTTCTAATACACATATATCCTCGGGGCACCTGGGTGGCTTAGTGGGTTAAAGCCTCTGCCTTCGGCTCAGGTCATGATCTCAGGGTCCTGGGATTAAGCCCCACATCGGGCTCTCTGCTCAGTGGGGAGCCTACTTCCCCCTCTCTCTCTCTGCCTGTCTCTCTGCCTACTTGTGATCTCTCTCCTCTCTGTCAAATAAGTAAATAAATACGATCTTTAAAAAAAAATAAACATATATCCTCTTACTTAATCTATGAAGAATACTCCTGTGAAGAAGATAATATTCCCATTTTATAGACAAAACCCATACTCTTAACCACTTTGCTCCACTGAGTGTGATATTCAATATATCTTAGAATATAAAACTAGTTTTCTTAGAAGGGAAGAATTTGTTATTATCAATAGAGATGCTTTAAAAAAAACTATCGGGGTGTCTGAGTGGCTCAGTTGGTTAGACATTTGACTCCTGATTTCAGCTCAAGTCATGATCTCAGGGTCATGAGATTAAAACTCATGTCAGGCTCTGCACTCACTGAGGAATCTGCTTGAGATTTATTCTCTCTCTCTCTCTCTCTCTTTCTTTCTCTCTCTCTCTCTCTCTCTCTCTCTGAGTCTGCTTGATATTCTCTCCCCCACCCTCTCCCTCTTCTCCTCTCCCCATTCATACTTTCTCTCAAATAAATAAATAAATCTTAAAAAAAAACTATTAAGAAAAAAGAAACAGGAGTCACTTAATTCCATTTTTAAAAATAACCCAATAGAAAAAAAAATCTATTCATAGAACAAACTTCACTAACTTGGGCTAAAATGCAACACGAAATAATCTTTGTGAATTTTACATTATACTTTTAGTACCATTAATGTTGGCAAGCATGAATTATTGATCAGATAGCTTTCAAAGCATTTCATATATAATGTAAAAACAACCCAAAGCACATTGGGTTTACCAAGTGTGGTAAGGCAATTACCAAGGCACCATTGTGCCTATCTATTCATAGATAATGTAAAAACAACCCAAAGCACATAATGGAAACACAAAATAAGTTATTATTTTTATAAATACTATATTTATTTATCTGTACCCTCAATAGTGAAAAAAACAATTTATTTAAAAGAGAATAGTTACCTTCAGCCAATATGGTATAAGTCTCTTGTTCACAAAATGGTAAAATTACCCTAGAGAACTAAAGCAATTTGTAACAATTTTGTAACTTCTTTTTATTTACCAGAAAGAAAAGATAGATGGATGGATACATGGATGCAGGGATAGACAGATAGGCAGACAGAACAATTGAAAGGAATCTTCATTTATAAGGAAACATTAGAATTTTAGACCCTTAAAGGTTACCTGTTCCTAATTTCCCAAACACAATTTAGCCCTAGGACAAAGTAAATAATATTTAACTTAATAGTTTCCTATAGCTGCTGTAACAAATTAACACATAAGAACAAAACAAATGTATTATCTTACAGTTCCAGAGAGCAAAGGTCCAAAATGGGTTTTATGAGCTAAATTACAAGTGTTGGCAGAGCTGCATTCTTTCTGGAGGTTCTGGGAGAGAGTCTACTTCCTTGCCTTTCCCAGCTTACGGAGGCTACCTACACTCCTTGCATTATGGCTCCTTCCTCCATCTTCAGAGAACATTACTTCAACTTCCGCTTCCAATATCACATCTCCTTCTCTAACTCTGACCCTCTTGCCTTCTTCTTCTAAGAACCCACATAACTGCATTGGGCCTACCTGGGTAATGTGGGCTACTCTTCCCATCTCAAGATCCTTAACCCCATCTACAAAGCTCCTTTGCCATTTAAGGTAACATATTCACAAAGTCTAAGGGTTGGGACATGGACATCTCTGGGGAGCCGTGATTCTGTCTACCACAGACTCTCTGTTAGACAACTATCACAGCTCGCTGGGGGAGGAAGGGGAGCTAGGAGCTTCTTTACCTAAGGAACTAACTTATTCCTAATCATAAAGTTGGCCAAAGGAAGTTAGACCTAAGAGATCACCCCCAGAACTTCTCTTATATATTTACTGCATTTGGTAATCCCATCCAGTTTGTCTTAAATACCATGTACATGCCAAGGATTCCAAAATTACATCTCCCGATCAGATTCTATAACCAACTACTTACTCAACACACCCACCTGGATGTCTAGTAGGTACCTCTGACTCAGTACATCAAAAACTGAGCTCTTTACTCCTCTTCTCCCAAACCTGCTTCTCTTATAGTCTTCTTTACCTCCATTAAGAGCAAATTTCTCCTTCCAGTTGTTCAAGCAAAAACCTTAAAATTATCCTTGACTCCTTTATTATTTTCACAGCCTATATCCATCAGCAAACTCTGTCAGTATTCCATTCAAAATGTATCCAGATTCCCACATCTTCTCATCTCCACACCCTGACCCAAGTCATCACCATCCCTCTCCTGTGTTCTTTCAATTACCTATTAACTGGTCACCCTCCTTTTATCCTTTCCCCTATGGCAATTCTCAGCATAACAGCCAGCATGGTCTTGATAAAACCTGAGTGTGGTGTATGTTATGTGGTACCACCAAGATGCCCCCTTCAGAACTGAACTACTTGCTATGCCAACAGCCTGGAGCACTGGCTGTCAATGTCTTATACCTGAGTCTCCTCTTGGAATTGCCCTCATCTAATAGGAGTTGCCTCACTGAACTGTTGCCTTTCCCTTAAGGCATAAACAATGACTGATCAATGTGGAGATACACAAGCTCCACCCCTTTTCCTTAGTGTGAGCCAAGGCAGCTGCAGGGCTCCCTGTGATGGGTTGAGGCCTCTGTTGCAATTGTATCACATTTCATCTCCTTCCCCTGCTAGTTCTGCTCTCCAACTCACTCAGAGGTGTTGCTTCTGAGAACATTTACAAAACAAACCTACTACACACAACTAAGCATCTCAGAGCCCATTTCCAGGAGAACTGGACTTAATCAAGATCACATCCCTTTTCTAGTCAAAAACTTCCAATTGCTTTCCATTTCATATAAAACTCACAGTCCTTATAATGGCCTAAACATCTTAAGTGAAATGGCCCCTGTTGCCTCATCTCCTACCACTCCTGTCCCTACCACACTGGCCATCCACATGCAAGCATACTCCTTCCACTGGCTGTTCCCTTTTCTGGAATGCTCTTCCTCTGCATATCCACACTGTTTACTCACCTCTTCCAAGTCTTTACTGAAATGACACTTTGCTCAAGAAGTCTTTCTTAATCATGATACTGGAATTGCCCTGCACTCCCATACTTCATACGTTACTTTGTTTTTCTCCATAGCACTCACCCAAACATATGCTGTAATACATGGTTTGCTTTATGTATTATCTTATCTCACTATGAAGCATTTTGTGTGTGTGTGTCTCTTTCATTCGCTGCTGTATCCTCTATGCTTCAAATAGTGCCTAGTACATGGTAGGTCCTCAGAATACTTGTTGAATGAATGAATGAGGGCTGATTGTGTACCAGACACCTCTCTAGGCTTATTTTGCATATATTATCTCATTTCATACCTGCAACAACCTTGAGAGAGAAGTATTATGATATCCATGTTTCAAATGAGAAAATAGTCTCTGGTAATCACACCAGAATGTCATATACAGAAGTGATAAAGTACAGATGTGATGTGAACCCCTGTTGGTCTAAACGCAAAGCCACATTCTTTCCACTATACTAGGCATTCAGGTAACACAATTTGAGCCCATAAGGATGACTACCTGACTCACTTGGAGTACCTGTCCCTCTATAGTTACATTACTCTCTTCCCAAACAAATGTAATCTCAACTGAAAAGACAATTCTAAAAAACAATTTCATTTTATAAAATGTCTGTGTTTTTTTGTTTTGTTTTGTTCTGTTTTGTAGACTTTCTTTATTTATTTGACAGAGAGAGAAAAAGCACAAGCAGGGAGAGCAGCAGAGAAGAAGAGGGAGAAGCAGGCTCCCCACTGAGCAGGGAGCTCAATGCAGGGCTGGATCCCAAGGCCCTGGGATCATGACCCTATCTAAAGGCAGCTGCCCAACCAACTGAGCCACCCAGGTGCCCCTAAAATGTCCATGTGTTCACTGTTACTATACATGTCCCACAAAATATTTAAAACTCCTAGCTTTGTAGTAATTGCTGTTATATATGCCTATAAAAGACTAATTAACATGCAGATAATTTCTGGCACACACCAAAACCTTCCCCAAAGCTAATTACATTGTTGGTAATGTTTGGAACAGTAGGGGGCGGGCAAGGGATGCAAGTGTTGATAGAAAACAAGTCTGGGTCTTATATCTGAGTTAATGGAAAAAAATAACTCTCTTTCTCCCACTTAGCAAAAGAAAGCTTTATAAAGGAAGTGGGATTACATGAGCTTTCTAAACTCCAGAGAGGAGGAAGTTTGGCAAGTTGACACTATGGTCTTATTCAGTGCTCAACACCCATTAACTTCAGAGAAAGCTTCTAGCCTGGATCAGCTGGGCAGGATGCAATGCAAATGGGAAATGAGCCTGACCCCATCACAAAAACCTTTAGCTCCATACACATGTGGGTCTGATGGAATCCACTGACATAAAAGGAAGGTGAGAAAGCTCTAAATTGGCTTTTACCATCTAAGGATGTTCACACACAAAGCATGCATTGTACCCACTAATGAAAGACATCTGCTAGAGTGGTTACACATTGCAACTGAATGAAAACTAATGACATGAAACAGCCACAGTGCCTCTAGACTGACCCCTCTAAAACCTCAGGCCCAACCTGTAACAGGCAGAGCTAAACCAGTTTATCACTGAATTATGCATCATTTAATAAAGACTGGTGTCTGAAAGCTTGAGGAAATGGCCTCCAAAGTCCCCTTGTCCTTTTCCCAAGCTCATCTTTAACTCTTCAGGGACTGACTGAAGTAAAAGTTTAAACTTTATAAATGATACTAAATAACCTTAGGGTAGGCTGATCTTGTGGTTCCTGGGGTCACTTACTTGAAAATTACTACTCTGGCAGAGTTAACTCCTGCTTTTGTAATTCAATGGAGTGTGAATTAAGTGGAAAGGATGCATTCTCTTTTTTGAACCACCACTGGAATCTTGAAACTGTTGGTCAAAGTAAGTTTCCATATGCCAAAAGTCAGCATTGATTTTACTAGTGGCAATTACAGTCATTATCAAAATATATTTTATTTTATTTTTAAAGATTTTATTTATGTATTTGACAGAGAGAGAGAGATCACAAGTAGGCAGAGAGGCAGGAGAGAGAGGGGGAAGCAGGCTCCCTGCTGAGCAGAGAGCCTGATGTGGGGCTTGATCCCAGGACCCTGAGATCATGACCTGAGCCCAAGCCAGAGGCTTTAACCCACTAAGCCACCCAGCCATCCCCCTAAATATATACTAATCTGAATCAAAAAATGACTCCTATAGGCTTTAGGCTCTGCCCAATAGCTTTACATTTTTAAGAGAGGGAAAAAATGCTGCTAACCCCATCATTGTCATAGAAACAGAAAAATCAATGCCTTACAGGAAGATGTTTCAATAGGAATGAATCATGCAGGGCTGAGAATAGGGACATCCACTTCAATTTTAGACCACTAGGGATAAAAGATTTTAGCAAAACTTCAGCTGAAGTCAAGGAAATCATGGCAACTTCTACCATCAGTCCCATACAGAAGCTTTTCAGTAATAGTCAAGGAATATATAGTTAGATAGGCTTTAGGAAGTCAAGAAGACTTCCAAAATCTTTCTTTATTTCTCTTTACAGTATACAGTAATTTTTCAGAAGAATAAATTTGTATCACTGTAGGAATTGTTTAGGTGCCTTGAAGTCTTATCTTTTTTTTTTTCCTGACAATGCACCAAAGATCATATTTCTCTTTAACAGAACCAAAAAAAGTAGATGAAACCAATATGCATTTATTATTAAGTTCAGCAGCCAAAGATTATGTCGAAGACTATAGCACTTGTAATGCTCCTTCATCTGGGAAGACACTCTATTAAAAATCTCCCCTTTGTGCTTTTGCATTTCATTCCTTCTTTTTCTTCCACCAAGGAAATAAAAGTATCAAGAGTCTCTGAAATATTGGATAAAGATAACAAAAAGGAGCATTCACAGCCCAGGAAACTGTTAGTAATCACTAAGAGTTTGTTACTAACTTTAATTTTTCTTGAAGTACTTTACCATTTAAGATGTTTTAGAACAGAAAACAATATCTGGGATGAGAGACAGAAACTATTCTAAGCACTTAACATGTATTAACTCAATCTGTACTCAAAAAAATGTTATAATAAAGATCCTATTATTATCCCCTTCTTACAACTGAAGAAACCAAGGCAGAAAGAGGTAAAGTAATTTATCCAAGGTCAATAGCTATCAGTGGTGGAGACCACCAAATCAAGATAGCCATACTCCAGAGCCCATGCACTAATTCGCATCATTTTATCTTTAGAAATGCAGAAAGGACAACTTGAAGTTTTCATTTTAATAATGAACTCCCCCAAAAAATCATTCAGTTTCTGTGTATTCTTATTAAGGTCCCAAAAGGTGAGATTACACATCTCAGTGAATTTCTCTCAAGAGAAATAATGTGGATCCTCAATTCATCTCAAAATTTCATACAAAATATGAAGTATTCTTTTCCTGGGGTAAAGATGGTCAATTTCTGTTAAGAAAAAAACATCATAATGAGAAGAGCCAGGCTGAGATGTTCACTCATATAGCTTCATTATTTTTAGGGTTTAGTTTCATGTTTCAAAACCACCACATCAGAGAGTCTCAAAGCAGATGGCCCCAAAGCAGGTTTTGACTATCTCCATCTCCATCCCAATCATATTTGGGAGGTAAGCAACATACAGATTAGAAGTCTAGCAAACAGAAAATCAAAACAAGGCATGTTCTGCTGTAAAAACTAAGTAAATCCCAATCTAATCATTTTAAAATTCAAATGTCTACCTTTAAAAAAACACCAGAAAAGGAAACAAAATAAAATTTGGCAGGAATATGGACCCTCTCTCTCCAGTCTGCTCTACTCCATGTGATTTCCCCTCCTATTTCTGGATACTTGACCATGCATGTATACTTGACCACCAAGTATTTTGGAGCAGCTTTAATTTCCATTTGCCATGATTTGAAAGGACTTTACACATCTTTTAAGCATTCTGATTGTTTAAGTGGAAAATTTGAAATCAATATCTCCAGAAACTCTTGAGAAATCTGAAAGGGGATAAAACTTAAGATCGATTTCTAGAAACAAGTATTTATAGGAAATTCCAGAGTGGAATAAATAAATCAAGTCCACCAAACAAGTAGAGAAATGACCATCCTCTCCTAGAGAAAGTAAATATTACTTTCTTCTAACATTTTGCCCTCTATTATTACTCCAAAGAATGAAACAAATGCGCATGCATGTGTGTATGCACTCACACTCACATTCTTTCCTTTTCAAAGGATTTGCCTTTGGCAGAAAAGACCAAGGATCCTATTGAAGGTCTTGGATCATGAGGGAAGAGGTGGGTAAACCTACTGGCCCACTGGCTTGGCTTTTGTTTGGTGTCTGAAGATGATCCAGAAGTGATACTGAAGGATCCATCCCTCTCCAAGGTCCTGGAGGCCTGAGGCAGTCTATTCTTTATTTTACCTTCTTCCGATCAAGTATGGTGCTCCACACCTTACAGGAGATTGATTACTGTGGACTGGTTTATATTGTTTGGCAGAGTTAGAGGGAAATTTGAAAGTTAATGAACAATTTAATTCTCTAGAGGATGTCTGCATCGTCTGGAGAATTTTGGTAGTATAGACAAGACAGCCTTTGAATACAGCTGTGATGTAAGAATTTCAAATAACACTGAGGGTACCTTAGAGCCATTTCTTATCACCCAAATCACTGTAAAATGAAACTTGACAATAATCAGCAATGATATATTATGGGTGGCATGCCAACAGAAGCCCAAATGTGAGACATCAACTATGAGCTAACGTTTCTCTGATAGGCATGATATTAAGATAGAACATTACGGCCTTCAACTACCCACAAAGATCCATCTTATAAAATATTATTATTATTTAATTATGAATGTGGCAGTAGGTTCCAGGTTTTTAGGGATACCCTGAAGCTATCACTAAAATATTTCAGATAATATAAAAGCATGTACCTGTGTAAATGCTAATAATAATAATACCATGGCAGAGCAGAGCAGAAAGTTAAAAAAATAGAGCATAACTGTGTGGGGGGGCCCTGGTAATTGGAAGAGTCAATGGCCATATGATTCAAGAAAATAGTCTCCCTTGAGAAGGAGACTGATTGTCCTGCATTTATACAGCAGCTAACCAACACTAAGCACACTTTCCTATGCATATTATTGGTGCCAGCCCGATGAGGCAGAAAATTGCATCGTGTCATTTAATTTCCCAATCTTTGTTTTCATTGTATTAATCTTTTGGCTTTGCTTCACTTTATAATTTGAAGGCTCAGCAAGAAGCAAACCAAATGGAAATTCAGCTTACTTTCATGTCTAGCTGAATGTGTTTGGTGCAGTTTCCAAAAGTTTAATTCTACGTAATACTGTCCATGAATAATAATAGGCTGCTTCTGCATGCAGACTTATTAGTGTTTATTAAGGGTTGCCTTAAAGTCTCTGGGAAATGTGCCCAAAAGTCAGTCACCAGAACATGATTAACAAATTGGTTACAGAAGGAGAAAGATAATTTTTAAAAACAGAAGTATATCATCCTGTCAAGAAATAAGAACTAAAACCCTCAAAAATGGATTCAACCTAAGTGAGCTTATCTTTCTTTCTTCCCTCTCTCCTTTCTTTATCTTCCTTCTTCCCTTTCTGTCATTCCAATAAATAAAATAAAAGGAAATAAATATGAAACATAGAAGATTCAGACTCCACTGAGCTGCATAAAAGTTAGTATCTTAGAACATAAATAAAAAGCATTCACAGTATTTAAGGGGTGATAATGGACTGTAGAGCTTTGAATTGCTTGGACTTTGGAATCAGACCAACCTGGCTTCATCTCCTGCCATCTCTACTTGCCAGCAATGTGTGTTTTGGTGAGTTATTTAACCTTTCCAAGCTTCATTCCCTTGTCTGTAAGATAGGGAATCTATAAGGAGTGTCTGATGAGGTTATTATGAAAAGCAAGTATGAAATGCTTATAAACACCTAGCACTGGATCTGGCATCTAGAATATCCTCAGTGAGGGGCATGTGACATTGCTGCAGGGGCTGCTCACTGTTACGGCCACTGTCATCAATGTGTACTCAATAAAAGTAAATGAAAGGGTGTAAAAAGGAGCCAGGGCAGGTCCCTTACCTCTACCAAAACAACTCCAGTGTCACAAATACTGCATTTGAGAATGCTGGGCTTTGGAGATGGAGTTCTCTTTTTCTCCTGACTTGTGGTATTTGTAATGATTACAAGCTTGCAATATATAACTGACTTTAAAACTGGAATATACCTTCTACATAACTTTTTCATTGTTATAAACATTGTTATAAAGGAATCACTTCACCAAAGATACTGAAACAGTGATTCTTTTGTTTGTGGCCCCATCTAAAACATGGCTTATAATGAGTCATGAATAACAAAGAAATACCAGCGAACCAAGGAGGAATATATGAAATCACATCTGGAGTAGACAGCGGGCTCACTTAGCTTCTCAGATCTCACAGTCACTAAGCCCCTCTTCAAAGCAATATTTTAAGAAGTCCAGTGGGTCTCACAAATATGGGTAAGAAGAAAAGAAATGGAGAGAGGAATTCACCACACTTCCTCAAATAAAAATAAGGTTCAGCCAAAATTCCCTTTCCAGTTAAGATTGTCTAGTCCTTTACTGGCCACCAATTCCTTTGATAGATCTTGACTCATGTGACACAGCAGCCAAGGCAGGTACTATTGAGTCCATTTTAAAGATGACAAAAAGCAAGGATAGGGAAGATTATGTGACATGTCCAAAGCTATATAACTAGTAAGGGGCAGATTCGAGGCTTGAATCAAGGTCATCTGACTACAAATCCAATGTTTACACCTCACATTGGTGTTGAACAGTTCACAACTTAAAACCCCTGCCATCTCTATTCAGAGGAATATGTGATTTGGTCTAAATATCCATAGAAATGGACTAGTGAAGGTTACTTTTTAAAGAACATCAACTTTGACTTAATTGTTTGCTTTTAAAGAATATGTCACTCTGAGAAGAGATATGGGTGGAATTTTGTTGCGTTTGCTTTTGTTAACTTTTCTTTTTAAAAAATTGCATCACCATACTTTTTTTCTTTTTAGCTCAAAAGATGGGAAACACTGTTTTCTCCTTTTCCTCAGATTCCTATCATGCTATTTATGGCAACCAACCCATTACGAATTGTAGCAATGACATCCCTCCCTCAGCTCAACTCCCCAGGCATCCACAAGCAGCAACTGAAAGTCTCTAGGCTTCCTGTGACTTAGACTTCACTTTTTCAAGAGTCCCTAGAAATAATGTTAAAATTACAAGAATTTGCATTCCTAGTCAGCTCAAAATACCTGCTAGGTTTGTTACTATACATCCTTCTCAAAGTGAGTCATCACTGTTATAAAATGAATTGGTCTTATATAAATGTCAGTCCTGGGTTATATTTGTCAAGAAACTCAACCTGTTTCTAATACCTTGTTTGAAATCAGAGGATGGATGAGCTTCTGTCATACACTATGACATGGTATAAATTTATCGAGCCTATTTTTGCCCAATGGTGGAGGTGCCTCAGGAAGTTAATTACCAGCACTTTGTGCTAACTGACAAGCAACTTCTTAGCTCCATGAATGCTATCCCAAATAGTTAATCATGAAACTAATACAGATAAGGTAGAAGTATGCATGCATCATCAGGACAAGTAAATTATTAAAAAAAAAAAAAGATCATTATGAGTTCTGTAGCTAATGTTTAAGGTTGTTCTTTAATGCTATTACCAATTGCCTTTTCAATTTTTTTCCTCAAGATTTTTTAACTGTTAAGGTATCTTCTATTAGCTCAATTCATTTCCTATTAGTCTTGGAATTTAACAAGGCTTCATAGCAAAGCAGGTCTGGAAGAAATCTTATTAACTTTCCCTCCGGATAATAAGTCCCATATGGAATAAAAAAAGAAATCCAACTTCCAAAAGACAGCAGTCATTAGAGTCAATGGAGGGTTAATGTGATTTTTAATAGGAGATCCATTACAATTCTCAGGACCCATAAAGTTGGAACCACACTGGGCATCTATTTAAATATAATCCGTGATTCCATTATTATCCTCCTCTAAAGAAAAACTAACATCCTCCTCCCAACAGTCTCAGATTTTTCTCAGGGAATTATATAAGTCCTGTCATCTCTTTTCTTATAAATAAACAAGATATTTAAGCTTGTCTTTCCTGAAAATTTTTCACTAATTAAAAAAACCTTTATTCCATTGCTCATTAGAAAATTAATTTGAATTGGGAATCAAAATAAGTGGCTCTAGTGTGAAAATCAGTAACATAAAATTGACATTTTATATAATTTTATATTTTATATAATTTTATATCAGGTACACATGCATCAGGTATATCTGGTAATAGATAAAAATGTTTTCTATCATACATATTGCTGAATATCCATGCTTCATCTACAGCTTCCTCTGGAAAGCATCAAAGCTAAGAAGAATTAAAAATGACAACACAATTCAAATAAGTAATTCAGAAAACTAAGAATAATTTCCATCATTGAAATTGCATGAGAAAATAAATATCATTATTTGGAAGGGTCTCTAGAAGGCAAAAGTATAGGTAAAAAAAAGTTATATTGGGGATTAAAGGACAAATGTTAGTTTTGGATTCAGAAGACCTTGAAGACCCTAATCAGAAGAGTGACTTTCGCCAAATCATTTCACTTCTAAAAGCTTTTATTTCTTTGTCTGTAAAATGAAATTGTTAGAGCAAATATATATCATCTGAAGTCCCATAAATAATAATCTAGCCAGAGCATCCTGGAGGACCAGACTGAATCCAGGCTCAGCAGGAAGAGCATTGTGGTCAATTAGTAATGTCTGCCGTGGAAGGAAAATATGGGGGCATATGAGCACGAATTTACTATCAGCAGATTAAAGGATTCTTAAAATTTTCTTTCAAATTCTAACATTCTTTGATTCTATTAAACTATAACCTAGAAGAATATTTTTTCTTGTCCAGTATTTTTTTGGTACAAATAAATGTTCATCTCAACTCATAGCAGAATGATCCGAGCCATTATCTTTGGAATTATTAAACAATATGATCCATTTTGACAAGAGAGATTCAAAATAAAGAAATATAAAAGTAAAGTTGGGCACGGTGGTTCTGAAGCTTCCCTATGAGTGTGAGAAGTTCCTGGATAGAAAAGAGCACTTTCACTCCATCTTGCCCTCCCTCACAGACTAACAGGTGAACAACTAATTAACTCCGTAAAACAAAAATATTGTTTAAGTTGGTAAAGATTTCCCTAGAAATTATCCATTTTCCCCCAATCCAATGACACAGCAATATTCATTGCTTATAATGAGGTATAAAGACTGGGTAATGCAGATTAAAGTATTGCCAACTTCAAGGTTTACCAATAAGCTGATTTGCAAGACAACAATATTTCACATCATGTGCTGTAATATTATATATCAATGTTTAATAAGCACTTCATAAGTTTTGGCAAGCAAATGAGAAATGGATTACCATAGAGAGGTGATGAAATATTTATAATGCACAATAGCTACTATTACACTGTAGCTGTTCAAGAAATCTTAATAGCAAATTGAATGGAAATATAATACAGTAATGGATGTGGAAGTGTTCAATCGGCCATTTACAATGAAATATGAAAGTGTTTAAAGAGAGTAAATACATTTGTAATGGTTTCTGATTAGCTATAACTATATATGATTCAACAATCCCTTATAAATAGTATGCAGATATTATGATGGCTCATAACACTTAGAATAAAGTGGCAGCCTTGGAGAAATTTTTTAGGAATCCTTAGTAACTTTCAATAATTAAATCTGTATTGTTACTTTGGAAAAAAATTCTTCTTTCACTTGCCATATTTTCCTAAGAGTTTTAAATCGTCTTTCTTTATTAAATGGTCCTTATTTGTGGTTAGTGGTACTGTTTTTCATTTTTTATAAATCATAAATTTCGCCTCTGTTTTTGTTCTTATAAGACTTTCCACTTATAAAAAATGGGCCAAAACAACAACAAATTATATCATACACACACACACACTCACACACATTCTACCAGGAAAGAAAGTATTCTCTAAAATTAAGACAATCATAGAATCATCAAAAATTCCAGTCTCTCTGTATTGTTTAGTACAATTGCCAAACCTGTAATTCATAGGCCCTTCATTCCTTCAACAAACACTTCACATCTCTGCCTAACACCCTGCAATAAATAACCTCTGGTTACCTCAGGAAACAGACAATAGTCCCTACTGGGCCTGTAGAGTGTGACAAAGTTCCTGTCCACCCCTGCAACCTCCTAACTCCATTCTGGCTCTCTAAGCTCCAGGAGCACCTGTCCTGAGGCCTCAAAATAAGTCCATCTAGCTCTTGTCTCAGGTGCTTCACATATATTCTCTCTGCCTGAAACACCTTTCCTGCCCCGCCAGCCCCATTCTTGCTTCAGAGCTCAGCTCCTTCATCACTTCCCACAAGCTAGGTCAGGATCTCCTATGAGGATCTCACAGCACTCTCTAATTAGTCCCTTATCATAATCGTCACTAAAATAATTAATGGTGTTTATGTGTTGTCTCACATTTAACTCTCCTACTAGAATATAAACTCCATGAGGGAAGGAAGAACTGTGAATCTTTTATGTCTTAATTGTCTCCAGCCTTGGGACAGTGTCTTGCATATAATAATGTTCAAAGAATATTAATTTATTATAAATTAATGGATATATAAATAAAAAGTCCATTCACAGACATTATGTCAATTACCAAGAAGAGAGAACAAGGTAGAACCCAAAATTAGTTCATTAAATCGCAGTTTGGTTTTATAGACACCAACTGTTATAATCGGAATATTATTCAAGTTCAAACATGTGGGGTGTTTTAGGCTTTATAAAATATTCCTGCCAGCAGATTGCAACTGCAACTCAGAACCTGCAATATTTTCACCCAACTCACTCATTTGTTAATTGAGATGGATCCAGATTCATGATCTGGCCTATTTTGTCTATCTTTGTTTCTATTAATAACTAAAACTGCACTCTCTAAAGGTAAGTCCTAATTATGCAAAAGAAATATTCTTGTCTACTATACCTCTCCTTTATGCTGGGTGAGGTAACAAACAAGAAAATAGCATAACCAGAGTAATAGGATTGTACCAGAGATCTCCACACAAACAGAATCAAAAGATCTATGTACCTATCTATATTTATCCATTGAAAGAGAACAGGAGAGAGAGTTAAAGGAATGGGCTCATTTATTTTAATGATTTAATTTTTTAATTAATTTTTAAATATTTTAAAAGGTCATTTGGCCTCTCAATTGTGGGGGCTGGCAAGTTCAAAATTCAAAGGGCAAATCAGCAAGCAGGAAAATCAAACAGGATTTCTATGTTTTGATCTTGAGATAAAATTCCCTGTCCTCCAAAAAAAACTCATTTTTTAATCTTAAAGCTTTCGACTGATTGAATGCATCCCACTCATATTATGGAGGGTCCTCTCTTTCACTTAGAATCAACTGATTATAAATCACATCTACAAAATACCTTCACAATAACATTGGGTAGCAAAGCCTATCCAAGTTGACACATCAAATTAACCAACACAAGGACTCTGATAGATTTGAATTCTTAAGAACAAATATTCAATCCTTTCTATCCCCAGTGAGAGGAATATAAATTTCTTGCTCTATGAATTGACGTTATCTGCTCTGGCAAATGGAATACAAGCTCATCCTGAGACAAATTTTTCAGCGTGATTTTATGGCTTGAATAGTTTATTTTGACTGTTCCCTAGTGTCATGAGAATGGGTTTGTTCCACAAAAGAATTTTTATTTTAGGCCCTAGAATTAAAACAGTTTGTAGAGCAGATCAAAATCTAACCACCACGAGCACCTGGTTGGCTCGGTGGGTTAAAGCCTCTGCCTTTGTCTCAGGTCATGGTCTCAGGGTCCTGGGATCAAGCCCTGCATCGGGCTCTCTGCTCGGCGGGGAGCCTGCTTCCCCCTCTTTCTCTTTGGCTGCCTCTCTGCCAACTTGTGATCTCTCTCAATGTCAAATAAAAAAAATAAAATCTTTTTTAAAAAAATCAAACCAACAATCTGAATCAGAGCTGGAGGATAAACAAAGCCACCATCATAAACCCACCACCACTGACATACAACATGAAGAAAAATAAATCCTTATTTATTTCATAAACTACTGCAATTTGAGGATTGTTATACAGAAAAATCACTAGCAAAAGCTAAATAATACAAATACTTTGGTGAAGCCTGCCACATTTGATAGTACAGCTGATCCTTGAACAATGCATGGGTTAGGATTTTTGACCCCTGAACAGTCAAAAGTCCATATATCATTTTTGACTCCCCAAAAAGTTAACTACTGATAACCTCTTGTTGACCAGAAGCCTTACTGACAACATAGTCAATCAACATATAATTTGTATGTTATATGTAATAGATATTGCATTCTTTTTTTTTTAAAGACTTTATTTATTTATTTGACAGAGAGAGAGAGATCAGAAGTAGGCAGAGAGAGGTGGGGGGAAGCAGGCTCCCTGCTGAGCAGAGAGCCCGATGCGGGGCTCGATCCCAGGACACTGGAATCATGACCTGAGCCGAAGGCAGAGGCTTCAACCCACTGAGGCACCCAGGCACCCCTAGATATTGTATTCTTATAATAAAGTAAGCTAGAAAAAAGAAAATGTTAAGAAAATCATAAGAGAAAATACATTTACAGTATCATATTTATTGAAAAAAAATCTGCATAAGTGGACCAATGCAGTTCAAACCTATGTTGTTCAAGGGTTAATTGTAAAGGCATCGTATCCAATCCATTTATGCTACCAATGATAAATATACATTAGCTATATGAATCTCATTCTTAAGTAGATAGTGCACAGCATGACCTCTATGGTGGATATTTGCTTTACAAAACATAATGTAAGTAGAGCTATTTAAAATTTATTTAGGACTCACCATGTTTCAGACAATCTGAGCTCAGCATGTACAAAGATGGACGTGACATAGTTTCTCTGTTTAGAAGCCAATAGACTAGAAAGGAAAACTGTACATGTCAATGTATAGAATGACAAAAGCTAGACATTAAGGTATGAGTTATGGCCTCACCTCTCTTCTAAAGCCTTCTGACCAAAGCCTTCCTCCCATGCCTTAAGACCTGACTTGTTATGATTTTCTTCTATTGGCTCCTGAGAAAGATCTATTGCCTTAAAACCAACATCTATGTAATCCATTCTCTCACCTAAATAGAAAAATAATTTTGTTAAGAGAACAAAACAGAATGACAGACACAATCATGACTCAGAATTCCATCTTTGAATTCCAACACTCAAAGTTGTCTGTCACCTGTCCCAGCCAACTTCTATAGCTTAGCTCCTACCACACCCAACATGAGCATTCCACTCCAGTCACCTTCGTCACTGCTGCCCCAATGTGCCCACTGTGCTGCTTTCAAGGTAGCTCTTGTCTCTCAGTTTCACACTCAGACTTCTCAACTTGGCTTTGTGATGCTGGCACTGTGCTCTGCAAATCATATCTTTGTTTTTTGCCAGGTAGGCTCTGGGAATAAGGGGCATAAGGAGAAAGGACTGAGAAAGGGATTTTTTTTTTCTTTCCTATTTGCTCTCTGCTTGGGTCAGCATAAGGAAGAGTTCTTTGACCCAAAAGGGGCAGTTAGTTTGGTTCTAGCTGCAGTGGCAGTTTTAGTTTGCCTTTTTCCCCCCAGACTTCCAGCACCAACTTTAGCATGCCTTTTCACAATACTAGCACCAGCCCTTCTTCTGTGGTTGGAGTCCTACCTTCTTGGGATCACTCCTCCAAACGTCTACATTCTAATAATCCCAGCTTCTTCTTGTCCCACCAACCTGAGAGATGATTGTGGTTTCCTGAAGTCACTGCCTCTCATGATACCTCTTCATCCCCTTTTGCCTTTTCAGTTCTCCAACTTCTGGTAATTCTTTACAGGAAATTCTCCCTGCTAAATAAGTGGTGTGGATTCTGCTATCTGACTGGATCCCAACAGATACAGTCTAATGTAGCATCCTTACTTTTAACTCTTGATTTGGTTTTGGTTTAGCTTTCATTCCATGTTCTCCCCTCAAGTCAAATGAATGGTTACCCCTCTCTCAACCTCCAGGACTTAACACTAGTCATGTATCCTTGATGATGGCTTCTGCCCCAACTGTTCTCACCCTCTGAACTCCAACAGTATGGCTATCACAGGAATATATACTCTCTGTGGAATGCAACATGGAAGACTGGCAAGGGACCTTGACCAGAACTCAGAAAGCCTGGTTCAAGAGCCAGCTCTGCTAGCCACTAGTCCTATGAATGTGGGTCTTTCTGGGATTCAGATTTCTCCCCTATAAAGAGGGAAAGTTGGATTAACTAATCTCTCAACCCTGTTATAAATGCACTCTTTCAGAACTCTGTATTGTTTTTTACTGGAAAACACTCTCTTTCCAAGAAGATTATAACCCCCTTAAGGCCAAAAGCTTTGCCTGAAACTATCTTTAGCATGCCTCCCACGCTACTGCCATCCTTAGGATGCCTGGCACAGTTTTGTGGGCTAAGCACACAATGAGAGCTCTCTAAACCTCTTCTAACTAAAATCTCAGAACTATATTCAAAATCTGTGTGAACCAGAAGTTGCAAATTAGTGGGCTGGAAAGCAAATTCTGCCCATAAATGTGATTTGTTTGGCCCACAGTAAATTTTTGTTAACTAGTTGCCATGATTTTTAAAATTGGGAAATAGTATATACAAATCCAAAATGCAGCCTTCAGATTTCACAGATGAGAAAATTTAGGATGAGGAGGTAAGGGAAATTGTCCAATGTCAAGGACTCCATCAAGAGGAAAATGGTCACTGAACTATGTGAATACCTCTTTTGATTTTGGGGTTCCTGAGTCTCCCTGCTTCTAAACTGATACCATGAAGTGGGGATGAGGGAAAGAGTGCTATAACAAAGGAAAACTTACATCTCAAACTATTTTTTGTCTTTGTTGTTAGCCAAATCCTCTCATTTATCATTGATGAACAGCAGGTTTTAATACTCTATATAAGACTACCTTTAAACATTTTGAATGCAATTTTATTTTCAAGTAATTATAAATGATCGACATTTCATTTCATTTGTATTGGCATTCATAATTCACAGAATTCACGGTGATTGATTTTGAAGAAAACTGATACCGAAGTACTTATTCTCTGTAATGTAAAATTAATAGCAGATGCATGACTGAGGAAAATTTTTTCCTGCTGTTTTCATAGCTTTCAAAACTCCTGGACTCTACGCTGTTTATATCCCAGATGCTATGCTGTCCCCCTTACCAATTTAATTCACTGTAGCATTTAAAAGTGGTGGCTACTCTCTCTTAAAACTCTTTTGTGGCTTTCTGCTTTGAAGTAATAACAGCAGCCACCATTTCCTGAGCCCTTGCTATGTGCCACACAGCAGATTAAGTGCTTGGTAAACGCTATCTTGATTAATACACAAGAGAAGCTTTGAAAGTAACATTATCCCCATTTTACAGAGAAAAACAGATGAAGCTCAGAGACGGTAAGTGGATTGCCATCAATGACCCTGCCAGCATGTGGTGGCACCATCTCTCTCAGTGTTCTTCCTTCTTCTGTTTCCTCTACTTCTTAACCTCTTTCATAGGCCCATCTTCTGCTGGACCCCAATATGCTCCCAGGCTTCCATTTTCACCTATGTCACTGACAAATACAGTAACACCAGTTGTACATGGCTATTCCAGAACTGTCTCCTAAGCTCATGGCAGTAAAGAGTTGTAGTTAAAAGGGGGATTTGGAGCCCAACAGCCCTTCAAACTCAACCTGTCTACAACAAAGGCTTCGTTTCCTCTTGTAAGCCTGCTCCTCCTCTGCATTTTCTTTTATGGTGAATGGCACTGCCACTCTTCACCGATTCATTCAAATCAGAAATCTAAGAAATTCTTGCCCCTAATACATGCACTCTCCTCAAGATTGGAATTTTTAGCTAATCTCAAGAATCTATCATCCCTATTTGCATAAGAGGGATCTCTTTCAAAATTTCAAATCTGTTCAGATCTGCCCACTTCATTTAAACTCCCTCAGTAGATCACCAAGATCTTTAGAATGCAATCCAAGTGGTTAAAAAGAGCAGACACAGCCCTTCAACATCCGCTCTTTTCTGATTCTCCAGTCTGACCTTCTACCTTTCCATTCCCCAAAGGCACAAATATACTACTGGTGCCCTGAACAGAAACTAGTTATTTGTTTCTTAATATGCTGACTAATTCAGTTTCCAGAAGTCAAAAGTACCCTCCTAGCTAACCCTTCCTGCCCTTCTAAATGCTGCTCATGCCCTCTCTTTTCACATCTTTGATAGCTCCTAAGTCTGTTAGGTCCCTCCCGGGCAGCACTCACAGCCTGCCATTACCTATCCCTTAGCTAGTTCACGGACAAACCTTGCTGCTGGTTGCTGATCAGTCTTATTTACTAGACTCTGAGATGCCTGAGTGGAGTTTTATCAGTTCTGTAACCCAGATCCAGATGGTATCCAAGAGGCACCTGAAAAGGAAAACTATACTGGAAAGCCAACTAAGTTCTAACATAAAAAGCAGGCATGTTGACAGTACTACTATAAATCTGTTTGTGCAAATATAAAACTGTAGTCCAGAGAACAATTTTGCAAGTCTAATCCAGTCGTTTTAACTTATATATCAGAATCAGAAAACTTAGTTAAGTGGCTTTATTCTAGTCTAGGCTCATCCTAGAACATCAGTTTAGAAAAGGTTAAATGATCTGAACCTGTGTCTCAAACTAGAACATAATCACTCTCCAAGCTCACATAAATAATGCATTTACTTATAATCTGTCATGTTATAGAAAAGGTCTTGGACATTGTGGAGACATACTTGGAAGAAAATAAGACTTAAGTTTTCTTAAAGCTAAAGAAAAAGTCCTACAGTGATGGAAGATGGAGACTGTGAAGTGGACAGGACTATGAAAGCTGAAGAGACGTAGGCAAAAATCCCTAGTGAGATTAAGATTTAAAGCCCCAGTGTAGGAGGGTTCCCCTTTCTCCGCATCCTCGCCAAAATCTGTCATTGCCTGACTTGCTAATTTTAGCCATTCTGACTGGTGTGAGGTAGTATCTCATTGTGGTTTTGATTTGTATTTCTCTGCTGCTGAGTGATGTGGAGCACGTTTTCATGTGTCTCTTGGCCATTTGGATGTCCTTTTTGCAGAAATGTCTGTTCATATCTTCTGCTCATTTCTTGATTGGATTATTTGTTCTTTGAGTGTTGAGTTTGAGAAGTTCTTTATAGATTTTGGATACTAGCCCTTTATCTCATAGGTCATTTGCGAATATCTTCTCCCATTCTGTCAGTTGTCTTTTGGTTTTGTTGACTGTTTCCCTTGCTGCACAAAAGCTTTTGATCTTGATGAAATCCCAATAGTTCATTTTTTCCCTTGCTTCCCTTGCCTTTGGAGATGTTTTAGGAAGAAGTTTGCTGCGGAAGGAAGAAGTTGCTGCGGCTGAGGTCGAAGAGATTGCTGCCTGTGTTCTCCTCCAGGACTTTGATGGAGTCCTGTCTTACATTGAGGTCTTTGATCCATTTTGAGTCTATTTTTGTGTGTGGTGTAAGGAAATGGTCCAG
>CM053608.1:48345825-48364530 GCA_028646535.1 Procyon lotor
CACCTTCAAAATATAGTGAAAATATTGTGCATATTTTCTGATGTTGATGTTTTTCTTGCACCTTCTGGCCTTTGGAGGCAGAGACCCAGCCCTGAGGTTGACTGCCTGGCTTCAGGCTGCAGGGTAAATCTATGCCTCTGTGATTGGAATGCAGAATTGGGGCATGTTGACCCCATTTAACAGTCTTCAAATAAGCTGGTAGCTAGTAAGTTTCACTCATGATTAGTCATTTCAAGAAAAAATGATAAACCTAAGTATTTCATTACCTCCAACTATTTTAAAAAGCTTCAGTAAAACAATGGAGAGACAGAAGAAACCAGGACATGACGTGAGGAAATCTCCATTTCATTCTGAGAGCTATCTCCAGGTGACATTTGACCAATCATTTAACCTATCTAGGCTGCTATTTTTTCAGCCATTACATGAAGGGCTCACAGGAGATGATGATTCAGCTGCCATTATAAGATTCCAGACAGAAAGAACCTTTAGCAAAGAAATCAAGTGGAACAACAGCTATGATGGAAGGCAATCTATCCTAGTACTCAGAGTGTGAAACTGAAGTTGGAGAGGTTTCTGGACCCAGCTGGATATGAACTCGAGAGAATCACTTGTTTTCATCACACAGGTCAGTAGGGAGGATTCTATAGATAATTTATGTCAAGCACTTAGCATGATGCATGATATACATAACTGAATCAATGTTAAGTTATTAATATTTTACATTTACAGCATACAGTTTGCTGTATATACTGGAATAGTGCACCAGATTCTTTTAGTCTAATGTTATAATAATTTAAGAGATGTTGACATGACCCACAGTTTATCCCAAAACTAAGGGAGAAGAGAGGAGAGGTCCAAAATTAAGGCCTGGGTACTGCCTTAAACAGCCACTGTGAAGACCGGAAATGATATATGCAAAGCCTCATATACTGATATGTATTAAATGCTAACTCTTAGTCCATTGATGAATATAGAAAAATCTTAAATAATCAAAAGCCAATTGTCTGGTTCACTGTAAATAATTGTACCTACCATGCACACACTCTACTGCTCTAAGATTTTATTTCTTGGTTTAGATTTTATACCCACTCACTGAGCTAAAAAGAAATTCAATATAAAAAGGGAATAATACCAAACTATCAGAGGGCAAAATAGTACACTGCCAAAAAACAGTTATATTTGATTCCTTTTTGTAAATCATCCCCAAGAGAAACCTAATTCAGATACTTTTAGACTTATACATGAACTGAAAACTTGCAAAGGAAAGTCATAGTGAAAAAAATATATCTTAAGGACAAGTTAAAGATTTATCAAGATTGGAAAAAGGTAAAAAAAAGTTATATTTTTCATTACAAATATCAAAAGATAGCTGATTTCTGTTTCCTGGATTTAATACTGTGGTTTCTCCTAACACAGCTATTTCACATTTGTTGTGGAAGCAATTTTTTCCATTTCCTATAGTATACCTGAGTTGAAATAATAATCTAACTTTGCAATACAGGTTAATATTGTCCTTAAATATAAAAAGCATACTTCTTTGATGGTAACCACAATTTTGTACCACATGTTTAAATTACCTACAGTGTAATCCTCTGCTGTAATGATTTTATATATCTAAAATTCCCCTTTTAAATTCCTTGCCTAGATTGTCAACATTGTCTATCAGGGTGCTTCTATAAATCACTCCTCCATTGTTTCCCTCATGCCAGGCCTCACTGAGATTCGATCCTTCTTTCCTGCTTCTCTCCTCCTCCTTACACTCTCCCCTTCTCCCTGTATATCTGAATGTGGGTATCTATTCATCTCAAATATTTCTTCCTTCCAAATATTTGTTCTTCTCACCTTTCATCTAATACAAAAATTTCTAGGCTCTGAATTTGCCTTTCATAAACATGTTTCATGAAAAAGAACCTTTTCTCAAAACTGTCTTGAGTGCACTCCCATAGCTCACCATGAATTTTCTTTTTTAGACAGAGTATGAGTGGATGGCTTTTGAGTTAACTTTGTGCTTCTATCTGTATTAGGGGTGGTGCCTACCCCACTCTAATATTCAGCAAAAATATGTAATTACCCCAATATGAGTCACTTGGTAAATATTTATTGAACTAGGCCCTGTTTTAGGCACTGGGCAATCCAGCAGTAAATAAAAGTCTCTGTGGTCTTGGAATTTATATTCCAGTGGAGAGAGAGAGACAAACACATAAGCAACAACACTAAAAGCAACAACTAAAAGGATATCTCAGATGGTGATGGGTACTATATGTGCTTCAAAACACACACAAAAGTGGTTTGACGATCACCATTTCACGAAGGCCCTGAAAGTATTTTGTAAGGAAAACATCCCCAAATGTGTTGATCATAAATACTTCATTTACATATAGCACATTTGGACATCTTACAAAAGATCTTAACTGACTACAACAGCATAATTATAGAATTTTGGTAGCAACAAAAATCCTGTGAAGGGTACAAAGCATGATACTATTTCAGTGCACCTGGTAACACTCCTTTTTTGTTTTTTGGTTTTTTTTTTAGTTTTTCTTCGCTCTGCATTCAACCCAAGACCCACTTTTTCTCTTGCCTAAAACCTAACAAGTAATGGTGAGGTCTCAGGCACTATTATTAGCCTTGAGTGACAACAGTAAAAGCCACAGCAAGTGTAGCTTTACACAGTCAGAGATGTTATTGCAGAAGAGCCCACCTAGACAAACATCAGAACTCTAACAGTCACCTTGGCTGCTTGGTGTCCACCTCCAGCCACAGAAAACTAAAGCCTGAGAGAAGGGCACCCCGTATATGTTTGCATATGTTTTCTTGGAGTACGGTACTTTGGTAGAAAAAGTTGAGAACTAGTTCATGAGTATCAACAATCCTACAAATTAAGGAAGTATTTTTGAAAAAAGTTGAAGGTAAACTTGAGACTTACAGATCTTATTGAAGGAATTTTCTGTGAAGAGGTTTATACCACATATATAAGAAAAAGCTCAGTATTTAAAATTAATCAAGTTTGAGGGATGCCTGGGTGGCTCAGTTGGTTGAGCGCCTGACTCTTGATTTCGGCTCAGGTCATCATCTCATTGTGAGATCGAGCTCCACATCAGGCTCTGCATTCGGCCTGGAGTCTGCCTGGGATTCTCCCTTGTCTCCTTCTGTCCTTACCTTTGCTCGTGCTCTAGGTATATACATATATGCATACATAAATTAAATCTTTATTAAAAAAGTAGTAGTCGTTTATATTTTCTCCATACAACATGAAATAAAGGATATGGACAGATATCATAAAAAAGATAATTCAGCAGTTAAAATTGCCACTTATGTAATCACTAAGATTTTGCCTTCTATTAGTATGCAGATAAACTAAATTCAACAAAAATAATCATTTTCACCAAATTTATATAACATTAATGGAAACAAAAAGCAATAAATATTTTCAATTAAATATTTATAGCTTCTAGCTCCTCTCCTACCTATCTTTATTAATTTCCTATGGTTTCAGGAAGAAATTCATTTCGAAAAGACCAACATTCTACCAGGTCCTCTAGCAAAATTCAATTTTAATTATGATTCATAATTATTAACAACATATAATTTATCTTTCTTAAGAGTGCAGGTAGTCTCCTAATCTGGGCAAAACCACATATGCCTTAGGGATCTATAATTTATTTCCTCTCAGCAAGATAATTAACCTATAAGGGTACACTTATTTTCCTTAAAACTACAGGAAATTATCGGTTTTTTTCTCAATAGTAAATTCATTTCCCATGTGAGGATTTTATAAAGCATGTTTTGGTATGAGAATCTACCCTACCCATTTTGGCCTTTTTATCAATTATATCATTATGCCCTACGGCAACCATGTTGAAAAGTTATTATTACACCCAATTTTAAGATAAAAAAAACTTAATACAGAGGTCAGGTGATATGACAAGTTCATAAAATGTTTTACTAGGGTTGGGACCTCAATTTTTTGCCTCAGCCTCAGGTCCTTACCCCTCTGTCCCTCAGAAAATCGTAGATGGTATCATGGGCCAAGCTGGAGAGCAAAGCCATGGAAATGATACAAAGCAGAGAAATAACGCTAGAACACAAGAAGTTATTCCCCAGTGGTCACAATTAATAGCCAGAGTCACAAATAATAGCTAAAATCCACATACAAGCCTGTGGTCACAAGCCAAGGAATTGATCAGAGACCAAGAGCTTCACCATCTGCAACTCTTGCTGCAATCAGCAGGCTCCCTGGTCAAAGCAGAGACACGGGGCCTGATCTCTTTATGCAGGAAGGGAGAGGTAGAGAGGGAGCACTGGACCAAAAGGGTTTACATCTGCTTTCTCTGGGTAGACCATGGGAAAACTAATGGAAGCAATGTCTCCCCAACAGAAGATTTACATTTAACTGCCTCCACGGGGCACCTGGGTGGCTCAGTGGGTTAAGTCTCTGCTTTCGCCTCAGATCATAATCTCAGCGTCCTGGGATCAAGCCCCGCATCAGCCTCTCTGCTCAGCAAGGAGCCTGCATCCCCCCCTCTCTCTGCCTGCCTCTCTGCCTACTTGTGACCTCTCTCTCTGTCAAATAAATAAACAAAATCTTTAAAAAAAATTAATTAGGGGCGCCTGGGTGGCTCAGTCGTTGAGCGTCTGCCATCGGCCCAGGTCAGATCCCGGGGGCCTGGGATCGAGCCCCGCATCAGGCTCTCTGCTCTGCAGGAAGCCTGCTTCTCCTGCTACCATTCCCACTGCTTGTGTTTCCTCTCTCGCTATGTTTCTCTCTGTCAAATAAATAAAATCTTTAAAAAAAATTAATTAAAAAAAAATAACTGCCTCCACAAAGTACAATTTGTCAAGTTTATTTCCTTTATTCATGTAATATTGAATATGAGTTTAAAAGTCATTGAAAGTTTTCTTTTTTGATGTACTTTTAGATATGAATGTAAGAAAGGTACAGTTTTATCAGCTAGGTCAATTTGAAAAAAAAATGTATAATAATGATGGCAAACATGGTGTTATTTTTTTTAATTTTATATTTGAAAATATTATGTTATTTCCCAGAAACTTGATGATCGTAAGATTTTATCAAAAGTTCAGGCCAGAGTCCTTAGACTAATTACCACTAAATGGAAATAACTTTGAATTGTTTTGAATAGATCTCCCTGTTTTTCATTTCATCCTTTTTTTGGGGGGGGGTTTAATTTCATCTTTACTTTTTATTATAGAAAGTGTATGCAAAACATACACCAAAGAACAGTTAGTGCAATAACTTTCTGGGGCGCCTGTGTGTCTCAGTCAGTTAAGCACCTGCTTTCAGCTCAGGCCATGATCCCAGAGTCCTGGGATCGAGCCCCACATCAGGCTCCCTGCTCATCAGTGAGTCTGCTTCTCCCTCTCTTCTGTCCCTCCCCCTCCCCCTGCTCATGCTCTCTCTCTCAAATAAATAGATAAAATCTTTTTTTTAGATAAAATCTTTTTTAAAAAATAAGAACAGTATAATGAACTTCTGTGTAAACACTACTCTGCCACATTGATAACTCTTGGTGTTATCTCTAACATATTCAGAGCTTCAAACTCCAGATTATTAAAGTAAATCTCAGATATATCATTTTATCTGTAAATAATGCAATTGTACTTCTAAAATTTTTTACCCAATACCATTATCATCTTAACAATTCAGTGATTATTTAATATTTTAAAACATTTGGTCACTCTTCAAATTTCTCCAACTGACTTATCTTTCTAAATATGTTTTAATTAAGATTCCAGTAAATTCTAGACATGATGACTGGTCAATATGTCTCTTATGTTACTTAATCAAGGTTCCCACTCTTTTTTTTTTCCTTCTTCAAATTTATTTATTCAACAAGCTACAGAATTCTCCATAGTTTGGATCTTGCTGCTTACTTCCCCATGGTGTTATTTCACAGGCTTCCCTTTCCCCTGAATTTTTGCAAAATGGTAGATGAATAGGACTTTCTTGTTGTTTCATATACTCTGTGATTGCTGCTAAAAAAATTCCATCTCTCCATGCATAAGCTTTCCCACTTGCTCATATGAATGACTCACCCTTCTCAATGAACTTGCTCATTCATTGACGGAGCAACATTGAGTACCTGCTGCACACAGCTCAGTGTGGAGTTGGCAAAATGACTGTAGCACTGAAAGGAGGTGCTCGTAAGTTAGAATTGTGCTTACAAAGAACACAAACAATTGATGAAAACTTCCTCTTACTTCTTTCCTTTTAGGACTCAAATAAAAAAAATCAGAGACGAAGGAGAAGAAATAAAAACTGACATCACAGGAATACAAAGGATTATAGGAGAATTTTATGAAAAATTATAAACCAACAAATTAGACAGCCTAGAAAAAGTTGATAAATTCCTAGAAACATATAGCCTCCCAAAACTAAATCAGAAAGAAATTTTAAAAATTGATTAGAATGATTACTAGCAATGAAATTTAATAGGTAATCAAAGGATTCTCAACAAATAAAAGTCCAAGACTAGATGGCTTCAAAGGTGAATTCTATAAAACATTTTAAGAAGAGTTAATACTTATTCTTCTCAAACTATTCCAAAAAATAGAAGAGGAAGGAAAGGTTCCAAATTCATTCTACAAGGCCAGAATTACTGTCATACCAAAACCAGATAAAGACACTACAAAAAAGAAAACTACAGGCCATTATCACTGATAAACATAGATGCAAAAAATCTCAACAAAATATTAGCAAACCAAATCCAACAATACGTTAAAAAATCATTCACCACAATCAAGTGAAATTTATTCCAAGGATGCAAGTGTGGTTCAATATTCACAAATTAACCAAATCAATCAACATGATACAGCACATTAACAAGAGAAAGAAAAAAAATCTGATCATCTCGATAGATGCAGAAAAAGCATATGACAAAGTACAACATCCATTCATAGTAAAAACTCTCAACAAAATAGGCTTATAAGGAACATACATCAACATAATAAAGGCCATATATGAAAAACTTGCAGCTAATGTTATACTCAATGGTGAAAACTGGGAGCTTTTCATCTAAGATCAGGAACAAGACAAGAATGTCCATTCTCAGGGCACCTGGGTGAGTCAGCTGGTCGAGCATCTGAATCTTGATTTCAGCTTAGGTCATGATCTTGGGATCATGGGATCAACTCCTGCATCAGGCTCGCTCATCTCAGTTGAGAGTCGGCTTGGGATTCTCTCTCCCTTTCCTTCGGCCCCTCCCTCTGCTCTTGCTCTCTCTCTCTGAAATACATAAAATCTTAAAAAATAATAATAATAATAAAGAAAAAGAAATATCCTCTCTAACCACTTTTATTCAACATAATTGTGGAACAATAAAAAGAAATAAAAGTCATCCAAACTTGTAAGGAAAAAGTAAAACTTTTTGCAGATGACATGATACTTCATATAAAAACTCTAAGACTCCACCAAAAAGCTATTAGAAGTAATAAATAAATTCAGTAAGGTTGCAGGATACAAAATCAATATACATAAACTGTTGCATTTCTATACAATAATAGTGAAGCAGGAGAAAGAGAAAATAAGAAAACAGCTCCATTTACAATTGCACCAAAAACAATAAAATACCTAGAAGTAAACTTAACCAAAGAGGTGAAAGACCTATACTCCAAAAACTAGAAAACACTAATGAAAAACACTGAAGATGACACAAACAACAGGAAAGATATTCCATACTCATAGACTGGAAGAATGAATATTGTTAAAATGCCCATACTATCCAAAGCAATCTACAGATTTAATGCAACCCCTATCAAAATACCAACAACATTTTTCACAGAACTAGAACAAATAATCCTAAGATTTTTCTAGATATGTCTCTTCAGACAAAGGAAACAAAAGCAAAATTAAATTATTGGGACCATGCCAAAATAAAAAAGTTTTGCACAGTAAAGGAAAGAACAAAACAAAAAGGCAACCTACTGAATGGGAAACTATAATCACAAGTGATACACCAATAAGGGATTAATATCCCAAATATATAAAAAACATACAACTCAGCAGCAAGATAACAATATTAATAATAATAATTTGATTAAACTCAGCAAAAGACCTGAATAAACATTTTTTCAAAGAAAATTCAAAGAAAATCTTATAGATGACCAAGACACATGAAAAGATGCTCAACATTACTAATCATTAGGAAAATAAAATTAAAACCACAATGAAATTCACTTAACACCTGTCAGAAGGGCTAAACTCAAGACAAAAAATAAGTGTCGGCAAAGCTATGGAGAAAAAGGAACCCTGATGCATTGTTGGTAGGAATGCAAGTTAATGCACCCACTATGGAAAACAGTATGGAGGTTCCTCAAAAAATCAAAAATAAAATTACCATATGATCCAGTAATTAACTAGGTATTTACTCAAAGAAAATGAAAACACTAATTCAAAAAAGACATATGCACCTTATGTTTGTTGCAGCATTATTTACAATAGCTAAGATATGGAAGAAACCCAAGTGCCCATCCATAAATAAATAGGTAAAGAAGATGTGGCATATATATGTGATGGAATATTACTCAGTCACAAAAAAGAATGAAATCTTGCAACCTGCAACAACATGGATGGGCCTATGGGATATAATGCCAAGAAAAATAAGTAAGTGAGAGAAAGACAAATACCATATGATTTCATTCATATCTGAAATTTAAGAAACAAAACAAAGAAAAAAGAGACAAACAAAAAAATAGACTTAAATACAGAGAACAAACTGGTGGTTACCAGAGGGGAAATTGGTGGGATGATGGGTAAAATATATAAAGGGGATTAAGAGTACACTTATTTTGAAGATCACAGAGAAATGTATAGTATTTTTGAATCATTATATTGTACACCTAAAACTAATACAACACTGCATATAAACTGTACTTTAAGTAAAAACAAAACAAAAAAACTTCCTTTTAGAAATACAAGAAAAATAATTTAATTTTCTAACAATAGTTGAGTTACCTTAACAAGTACTTTGTCTTAATGAACCCTCACCTTTACCCTATGAGACAAGCATAATTCAGTGTTTACCCTCCTTCAACAGGTGAGGAAACTGAGGTTTGGAGAGGTTCCATGATTTGCCCATTTATATCAGAAGCCACTGCTGAGACAAGCACTTGGACCTGGACTGTCTTGCTTCTGTGCCCATATATCTACCCACTGGTAATACTGTCCTGCCCCACTAACTCTCTGCCTCAGAGTCTTAGCAATAGAAATACTGAGCAATTCTCTAGCTAATTAGTAATTCTATTTCTTCTCACGCAGTCATTTCAATCAATTTAACCGTGATGAGTGATGAACAACAATGTGTTTGTGCAGAGACCTGAATAAAGTTTGTGTCCATGTGTCCATGGAAGGAGCACAGGCTTTGTAATCCTAGCAGACTGATAAGAATCTTGTAATTCAATAATGTGATACATTTTACTGTGAGATTTTTGCCTGCCGGTATTCCTTTTCCTAACTATCTCTCCTCCTCTCCAGAAATCATATTCTTTTTTTCTTTTTTTTAAAGGGAGGCAACTTTTTTCTTTTTTCTTTTTTTTTAAAGATTTTATTTATTTATTTGAGAGAGAGAATGAGAGAAAGAGAGCATAAAAGGGGAGGGTCAAAGGGAGAAGCAGACTCCCTGCTGAGCAGGGAACCTGATGCAAGACTCCATCCTGGAACTCCAGGATCATGACCTGAGCCAAAGGCAGTTGCTAACCAAATGAGCCACCCAGGTGACCAAGGAACTGTATTCTTTTTTTTTTTTTTTTCAGATTTTATTTATTTATTTGACAGAAAGAGATCACAAGCAGTCAGAGAGAGAGTGGGAAAGCAGGCTCCCTGCTGAGCAGAGAGACTGATGCGGGGCTCGATCCCAGGACTCTGAGATCATGACCTGAGCCGAAGGCAGAGGCTTTAACCCACTGAGCCACCCAGGCAACCCAAAGAACTGTATTCTTAAAAGCCAAAGCTTTTGACTTCTAAGAGTCAAATTTCTGGAATTCAAAAGCTAAGGCCAAAAGAACAAATACTAGATTCTATCAAGAATACTGAGGAAAGCCATATCACCTACCCTAAAGGGCAAGTTTGTGTCTATAGTGTGTAGGGCCCCAGGCAAATATTTTTTGTGGTGCTTCTGCCTATCTAAAGTCATATTTAAAAATATATTAAGAGGGGTGCCTAGGTGGCTCAGTCGATTGATTTTGGACACTTTGACTTGATTTTGGCTCAGGTCATGATCCTAGGATTGCGGGATGGAGCCCCATGGTGGGCTCTGTCCTGGGCACGGAATCTGCTTAAGAGTCTTTCTCTCCCTCTGCCCCTCCTCTGCTACCTCTCCCTCTTAAAAAATAATAATAATAATAACACACACATAAAGAAATTCCTATCCCCATGTGAGGTATAGTGATTTATCAATGAAGACTTACAATAATAGACAGAGAAGAGGTACTTTGGTGTTTATTATGGTCTAGGGAATGCATGTAAAGGTTCTTCATCCTGCGTTTCACAGGAAGGTCACACAAAATTAGCCTGTGAGCATCACCTTGGCAATTCCATGAAAAAAATACCATGCCAGCTAGTCAGAGCCATTTCCCTCTCAGACTATGCTTCTGGGACCAACTCGGTCATGGGGCCCTGGGAGAACTTCATAGGCTGGAGTCCTACTGCTCCTTGACTGAACCCACGTTGATAGAGAAGGTCAAAAAGTGAACCAGGAAGAGTGAATGGGACAAGGGCCCATAAGGATTCCAGTATAGCCCCCAGGGTGCTCCACTTAGATGGCACGGAGGACCCTGGCAGGGTGCTGGCCCCAGAAGGGGCTTAGAAACTTTAGCAAAAAGCACCTTTCAGTTGGTGGACCTACTGAGGCACAGGTCCTGGAGCTGGAGTCCTACTTGAAAGCCAGTCGAAAGCCAGTACTGACAAAGTGTCATCCAGTCTGGAGAAGGGAAAAAACAACAGAAGCTTGACCAGGGAATAAGGTCACTTGGAACCCAACACTCTGGTGACTCTTATCCCAATTATCCCTTTCTCACATGGGAGAATGTGGAGGAGATATGGCTATATTTGAAGAGAAGGAGAGAAAACAAACTCAGAATCCTCTCCCAAAGTTGGAGGAGTGGTAACTCATATCCAATAGCATTAGTTATAATACCCTAAGCAAGTACTTAAATATCTTTAATTTTAATGTCTTCACCTATAAAATGGGGATTATAATATCTGTTTCTAAGAACTGCTATAAGGATTTAACGAGCTAATACAGGTTACATGTCTTACTTACATGAGGCACTAAAGAAATGCTAAAATATATTTTCATGTAATTATTTAATAACCGCACATTGGGCATTAAGTATAGGAAGCAGCAAGAGAAAAAAGCAACTTCTCCATCACCAAGGAATTTATCATTAAACTATACTAACACTAAATCACAGAAACAGAAAACCAAGAAGAACTACTTAAATATAAATCAACTGAAAAGGGTGATTGGGATACAATACAGAGACAGAGAAAAGGCATGAATGGATATTATTGCATTTAATTGGGAAGGCTTCCTAGAGCAGGAGAGCTTCTGAGTCTGATATGTTAGCAAGGTAAGGAACAAGAGAGAGAGAGAAGGAAGGAGCACTCACAGCGGAGAAGACCAGCAAACAGAGGCGGATGGGCACAGCTTCTGTAAGGAGAAATGAGATCCCTAAAGCCCCCAACGCAAGTTTGGTAATTCTTTCCTATTGTGATGATTGTCAGCAGCGAACCCAGAAAACACACTGGCAGGCTGAAAGCTATTTCATATGTTGCAAATAAACACAGCAAGAACCTTGCTAAACTCTGACTGTTTGAAAACAAAGCCCTACTGACTTCTATACTTGACAATGGCAAGCGTATGAGTTTCCTAAGTCGATCAGGATACAAATATATCCATACTAAGTTTACAAAATGTTGGAGGCCCAGGTGAAAATGATGCCAAAACAACCTAAAGAGGTGTGACTCTGAGCTAAATCACAGCTGCTTGGCACCACAAAGATGGTTTAGCTCTTTCACGCTGTAAAAACCAAGAGCTACTGGGCTACCTTAAATGGAGAATGAGGTTGCAGAAGTAAGGCAGCGAATGGCCACTGAGGGAACAGTTCACTTTCCACACAGCTCACAGAGATCCGTCAGCCTGGAAGCACACAGTAGGGGTCTGGCAACTGGACAGGAACTCCAGTGGCCGCTCCCTCCTAGGGGACACCCATCACTGGCTCCTCAAGTGCTCTCACAGTGCCATGCTGGGAAATGTTTACCAGTACGCTGTGTATAAGGAGCCTTGATTTGAAGCTTTTGCCAATTTCTTCTGAATAAAAAAATTCCCTCCAGGGCCAGCCACTTTCAAGCTGTAAATGTGCAGTCCCTGAACACAGAGACAGGAGAAGAGGACCACTATGTGTTTTGGGGGAACCACCGCCGGTGTCTCAAAAACTGACTCAGCTTCTCAGCGCCCCTACTCAATGGATCAGCTTCTTGCTGCTGCACCTTTCTCTCCTCTACTCGGAGCTTTCCTCTTACTACTTATCTCTGTGAACCTTTCTGCCACCAGCTCTATGTCTCATTGATGTCTGATTGAATTAGCCACTCTCCAGCTAGAAAGGAGAGCTCCACGTGATTGGAATTCTCTGCCAGACTAACTGCATCTCTAATGCAATCAGATGCGATTGTGTCAGTGGCCGATGCCTGCTACCAAGGCCAAGAGTTTGTTCTGGAAGGCACAAGAACATTTCAGAAAGGGATGGTCTACTATGGCAGGCACCTTGAATGGTCTGGGCCATCCAAAGCTTTATAGCATAAGCAATTAAGCACCTGATTTGTATTTGTGTTAGACCAATTGCTTCAGTATCATTTGGAAACATCTTTATCTATACTCCATTCCCACTGGCTTGCCCAGTTTCACACTGAGCAGGGTCCACCCAGAGGTGAGGGCACTGCAGCAAACTATCGAAAGCTTAGAACGGGAGATCTGAGACCTGGATGGAGCCAGGTCCAGCAACAGTTCCTTTGTCTTTTTCTGTGACCTTAGACAATCTCACGTAAACTTTCCAAATCTAAGTTTCCTCATTTTATAAATGAGAAAATTGCTGCTGCCCTACCAAATTATAGAGGATGTTTTACTGAAGTGGAAAGGAGGAGGAGGAAGAAGAGGAAGAGGAGGAAGAAGAGGAGGAGGAAGAGAACTACCCTTACTTACAGAAATGAATTTAAAAAATTTTAAAGCAAAATTAACTTTTTTTTTCCTGAACATGTAGGTATTAAATGTGAGATTGGAGCTACTCTAGCTGAAAGAGGGGGCAGCAAGGAGAAGAGGCTAGGGCCCAACCTAGCCCAACCTCCCTCCTGCATGCTCCACCCTCCCCTAATTGATGAAACCCTAGGCAGGCCTCAGAACACCACAGGAAAATGACTAGCCTATACATATGAAAGATGTTTTGATATCCAGAAGTTCTCCTCCTGCATCAACTTGGAACAAAAAAAAATATTTCCCCACAAAAACATTCAGTCATCCTAGAAACAAAAAAACAAAAAAGCATCTCTGGAAATTTTTATTGCAAACAAAATTAATTGAGAAGTATTTTAACAAGAAAGTGTTGAGACTACTGGAATCACAATTTCTAATTTCCTACTGGGAGCTAAGTCATGAATGGCCCTTACTTCTACCAAAGATACAATAAAATATGTAGTATCATTGTTGCAGAACGGAGGAAGAGAGAAATAGGTTCATTTTATCCTCACACTCTATCGTATTTTGCTACTTATATTTCTATTTACTGCAATGCACACTAATCTGATCTGAATCAGAATGAGCAGAAAGAAAGCCACATATGCAAAAGTGCTTTTATTATGGTCGTTGTTAGTAATAATACTATTTTTAATATTTTTACATTAGCCTTCAAAATCATTTTCTTGACCTTATCAGCGCTTTGGATATTATTGGGTAAATACCAAAGGTGGCTTTCAGTGTTTAAAAAATATTTGGGTTGTTGGCTAGCTATACAGCAAAATGTCAGTTTCGAATCTTTACTACTATAGAGGGTACAAGTTTAACCAAAGCGAAGGTCATGGAATGAAACAAATATAATAATGTTAACAATAGCAAAAGTGCTTTTACTCTCTAGCTTTTTACAGTCATCTTGAAATCAGATGAGAATAGAGCAACAACGTTCTGTCATCCATAATTTCTAGTCAAAGGTAGAAGCCATAGTTAACCAGATCATATACCAGCCTATGTCAGATAGTCAGTATCAGTCAGAGTCCCAATAGGAAACAGAATTACAGATCTTCCGGGTACCTGGGAGGCTGAGTCGGTTGAGCGTCCGTTCGACTCTTGGTTTCAGCTCTGGTCACAACCTCAGAGTCCTGAGATAAGAAGCCCGCATAAAGCTCTATACTTAGTGGGGAGTCAGCTTCACAGTTTCCCTTTCCCTCTCCTGCTGCCTCTCCCCCTGATCACACACACACACTCTCTCTCTTTCTCTCAAAATAAATAAATTAAATCCAGTGTGTGTTTTACAATTACAACATGTCTCAATTTCAGCTTGCCATATAGCAAGTGCTCGGTAGCCACATGTGGTTACTAACTACTATGCTGGACAGCACAAGTGTATACAGCATCGACCACCTTGAGCTCCCACTGCGGTAGGGGTGGTAGGAGGACGGACATAGGCCAAACCTCACCAGAAGCCAGGGGCAGAGGAGCCCACTGATACAGTCCGTACAGGTCAGCAAGTCTGAATGGAATAACTTTCATTATCTTTTACCATCACATTGAGTGATAGATATTCTCAAGATCTGAAATGTAGAGGTATGGATAGAAAGGTTTGCTAACTGACTATTCCAAGCATTATATTAAGTGTACCCACCCTATATGATAACTGTTTCTCGAAGTGCTAGGAATGAGAATAGGGGTATGAATATGCAAAGGAGGCAACATTCCATGAAAAGAATCACTTGGGTGATTTGGTCAAGAATGCACTGATACCAGCATTCGCTCAACAAATTAAGTATCCTCCATGAAGGGGCCAGGCACTCTGACTCATTAATGACACTCTTCAACATTATACTAAAAGAAAAATACTTTAGCCTATTAAAATATTTTGTCTAAAAAGAGACATAAAAGAAAAGAAAAAGCCCAAAAAGTATATTTCTTAAGCAAAGATTTTATTTTGTTTTATTAAATCAGTGTTGTGATTATATGAAATATTTGTTAGCCTCTTTAATTTGAAAAAAAAGCTATCACTTTATCATCAAAAGTAGTACAAAAGTATATGGAAGGGATGGGCTTGGATTCAAAATATTTAAATCTTCTCTATTAATAATAGACTATGTACACTCAGAGAAAGACAAATACCATATGATTTCACTCATATGTGGAATTTAAGAAACAAAACAAATGATCAAAGGGGACAAAAAAGAGAGAGAGAGATAAGCAAACCAAGAAACGGACTCCACTGTAGAGCACAAACTGATGGTTACCCAAAGGGAGGTGGATGAGAAGATGGGTTAAACAGGTGAGGGGGATTGAGGAGAGCACTTGTTGTGATGAGCACCAGGTGTTGTATGGAAGTGTTGAATATCTAAATGGTACACCTGAAACTAACACACAGTATGTTAACTAACTGGAATTTAAATAAAAACTTAAAAACAGTAATAGACTATGTAAAGTTGAACGTAACAGCAGTCTCCTCATCTATAAATCGAGAGCATAAGAATATACTTTATACATTATATAACTTATCTATCCGATATTTTCATCTACTCAACAATTTAATAAGCATCCACTATGTGCCGGACACTGTGTTAGGCACTAGGTATACCCAAATGAGCAAAATATGATCTTTGTTGTGCTTAGCAGGAAATACAGACATATCCTAAGTCTGCTCATAAACCTGGGTCACTTGCTGAACATTCTTTTTTTAGCCTATGGGCAGATTCTTTTTATTTTTTTGTCTTTAGTTTTCCTTTCTTTTTTAATCCATATACTTCTAATTGCTTTGTCTTGTCTTACCTCATTGTCTAAGAGCTTCAATACAACCAGAATAGAAGTAATGGCAGAATTCTGTGTTTTGATCCCAACTTAAATGGAAATCATTCTAAAATCTCACCATTAAATATGCTTACTGTAAGTATTTGATATATATACTTTATGGTTAAGGTTATTTCCTTTGATTCCTAGTTTGCTAAATATTTTTTTTTATCATGAATGAATTTCGGGTTTTGCCAAATGCTAGTTCTGTAGCTGTAGTCAAGAACTGAAGGATGTGAGATTTTACCTTACTTACAGGTTAAGTTAGCTTGTCACAATTTGATGGTGGCTGGCAGAAGACATGAGACTCCATGGTCAGAATCAAGAGACATTTTTACCCATGGCACAGCAAGAGGCACAAATATCAGCATATTTGTGTCAGTACCCTTGCCCCAAAGTCCCATGGGAAAAACAGATGGACCCAAATGGAACCTGCAAAGGCAGTAGGTTGCATTACATGAAATGAAACCTGAGTTTAGAGAACCCAAGTCTTAAAATTTTTATGCTCTGCTCCAGAGGGAGACATTTTTATTATATCAGATAACAAGCATGCCTGCCTTTTGCTTCGGGGGAAACACTATCTCTATTTTCTAAGGCTGTTAACTTCACATGCACACTTATCAGACAGTCCTAAGCAAAAAAGAATCAATGTCTCGACTTGCAAGATGTGCAGAAACATGAGAATTGTGTTCCAACAATTTTTCCAATATGGTACATAGTAACACCAATACATTTTCTAAAGTTGAAAAACTTCATGTTCCTTGGATAAATTATCCTTCATTGTGAAGCAAATTTATACACATCTAGCTTATGATTTTTCCCTTTTTTAATGTTTGTGTTTTGCATCTATGGTTAAAAAATAATTATATCTATAAATTACATTGCTTTTATTGTTCTTGACCAGTTTTGGTATCAAAGATATACTAACCTTATAAAAATAAGGTAGGTAAGTTGTTCTCTTTTTCTAGTTAATGAATGAGAATATATAAAACAAGAATTTCTGTTATATTTAAAGAAAAATTAGTACCTATTCTATGGAAACTGTTCCAAAAAATAGAAATGGAAGGAAAACTTCCAAGCTCATTTCATGAAGCCAGCATTACATTGATCACAAAACCAGACAAAGACCCCATCAAAAAGGAGAATTACAGACCAATATCCTTGATGAACATGGATGCAAAAATTCTTACCAAAATATAAGCCAATAGGATCCAACAGTACATTAAAAGGATTATTCACTACGACCAAGTGGGATTTATTCCTGGGCTGCAAGGTTGGTTCAACATCCGCAAATCAACCAATGTGATACATTAATAAAAGAAAGAACTCTCAGTAGATGATGAAAAGGCATTTGACAAAATATAGCATCCTTTCTTGATCAAAACTCTTCACAGTGTAGGCATAGAGGGTACGTAGCTCAATATCATCAAAGCCATCTATGAAAACCCACAGCGAATATCATTCTCAATGAGGAAAATCTGAGAGCTTTTCCCCTAAGGTCAGGAACACAGTTAGGCTGTCTGCTATCACCCCTGCTATTCAACATAGTACTAGAAGTCCTAGCCTCAGCAATCAGACAACAAAAAGAAATAAAAGGCAACCGAATCAGCAAAGAAGTCAAACTCTCACTCTTTGCAGATGATATGATACTTTATGTAGAAAACCCAAAAGACTCCACTTCAAAACTGCTAGAACTCATACAGGAATTCAGTAAAACGTCAGGATATAAAATCAATGCACAGAAATCAGTTGCATTTCTATTCACCAACAGCAAGACAGAAGAAAGAGAAATTAAGGAGTTGATCCCATTTACAATTGCACCCAAAACCATAGGATACCTAGGAACAAACCTAACCAAAGAGGCAAAGAATTTATATTCAGAAAACTATAAAGTACTCATGAAAGACATTGAAGAAGATACAAAGAAATGGAAAAATGTTCCATGCTCATGGATTGGAAGAACAAATACTGCAAAAATGTCTATGCTATCTAAAGCAATCTACACATTGAACGCAATCCCTATCAAAACACCATCAATTTTTTTCAAAGAAACAGAACAAATAATCCTAAAATTTATATGGAATCGGAAAAGATCATGAATAGCTTGAGGAATGTTGAAAAAGAAAACCAAAGTTGGTGGCATCACAATTTCAGACTTTAAGCCCTATTACAAAACTGTAATCATCAAGACAGTGTGGTACTGGCACAAAAACAGACATACAGGGGCGCCTGGGTGGCTTAGTGGGTTAAGCCTCTGCCTTCGGCTCAGGTCATGATCTCAGGGTCATGGGATCAAGCCCCGCATTGGGCTCTCTGCTCAGCAGGGAGCCTGCTTCCCCCTCTCTCTCTGCCTGCCTCTTTGCCTACTTGTGATCTCTCTCTCTGTGTCAAATAGATAAATAAAGTCTTAAAAAAAAAAAAAAAAACAGACACACAGATCAATGGAACAGAATAGAAAGCCCAGAAATGGACTCTCACCTCTATGGTCAACTAATCTTCAACAAAGCAGGAAAGAATGTCCAATGGAAAAAAGACAGTCTCTTCAAAAATGGTGTTGGAAAACTGGACAGCTACATGCAGAAGAATGAAACTGGACCATTTCCTTACACCGTACATAAAAATAGACTCAAAATGGATGAAAGACCTCAATGTGAGACAG
>CM053608.1:48365030-48386847 GCA_028646535.1 Procyon lotor
CTCCTCTCCTCTCCTCTCCTCTCTCATCTTGCTTTTTTTTCTTACATAGACCTAAATGAAAGTAAATAAAATTCTTGTTTCCTACCCGGGGTTCAGTCCTCTTCAGCAAAACTTTTGACTGTCTATTGACATGGTGAAAGAGCACTTGCAGGAAAGGTAAGAGGTGGTGTGTGTGTATATATACACACACACACACCACATCTTTTTTTTCCACTCATATATTGATGGACATCTAGGTTCTTTCTATAGTTTGGTTATTATAGACATAGCTGCTGTAAACATTTGGGTGCACATGCCCCTTCGGATCACTACATTTGTATCTTTAGGGTAAATGCCCAGTAGTGAGATTGCTGGGTCATAGGTTAGCTCTATTTTCAACTTTTCGAGGAACCTCCGACTGTTTTCCAGATTGGCTGTACCAGCTTGCATTCTCACCAACAATGTAGAAGGGTTCCCCTTTCTCCACATCCTCACCAACATCGGTCGTTTCCTGACTTGTTAATTTTAGCCATTCTGACTGGTGTGAGGTGGTATCTCACTGTGGTTTTGATTTGTATTTCTCTGATGCCAAGTGATGCGGAGCACTTTTTCATGTGTCTGTTGGCCATTTGGATGTCCTCTTTGCAGAAATGTCTGTTCATGTCTTCTGCCCATTTCATGATTGGATTCTTTGTTCTTTGGGTGTTGGGTTGGGTAAGTTCTTTATAGATTTTAAATACTAGCCCTTTATCTGATATGTCATTTGCGAATATTTTCTCCCATTCTGTCAGTTGTCTTTTGGTTTTGTTGACTGTTTCCTTTGCTGTGCAAAAGCTTATGATCTTGATGAAGTCCCAATAGTTCATTTTTGCCCTTGCTTCCCTTGCCTTTGGTGATGTTTCTAGGAAGAAGTTGCTGCAGCTGAGGTCGATGAGGTTGCTGCCTGTGTTCTCCTCAAGGATTTTGATGGATTCCTGTCTCACATTGTCTTTCATCCATTTTGAATCTATTTCTGTGTGTGGTGTAAGGAAATGGTCCAGTTTCATTCTTTTGCATGTGGCTGTCCAGTTTTCCTAGCACCATTTGTTGAAGAGACTGTCTTTTTCCATTGGACATTCCTTCCTGCTTTGTCGAAGATTAGTTGACCACATAGTTGAGTGTCCATTTCTGGGCTCTCTGTTTTGTTCCATTGATCTGTGTGTCTGTTTTTGTGCCAGTACCATACTATCTTGATGATTACAGTTTTGTAATAGGGCTTAAAGTCTGAAATTGTGATGCCGCCAACTTAGGTTTTCTTTTTCAACATTCCTCGAGCTATTCATGATCTTTTCTGATTCCATATAATTTTAGGATATTTGTTCTGTTTCTTTGAAAAAAATTGATGGTGTTTTGATAGGTATTGCGTTCAATTGTGTAGATTGCTTTAGATAGCATAGACATTTTTGCAGTATTTGTTCTTCCAATCCATGAGCATGGAACATTTTTCCATTTCTTTGTGTCTTCCTCAATGTCTTTCATGAGTATTTTATAGTTTTCTGAATACAAATTCTTTGGTTCTTTGGTTAGGTTTGTTCCTAGGTATCTTATGGTTTTGGGTGCAGTTATAAATGAGATTAACTCCTTAATTTCTCTTTCTTCTGTCTTGCTGTTGTATAGAAATGCAACTGATTTCTGTGCACTGATTTTATATCCTTATACTTTATTGAATTTCTGTAGGAGTTCTAGCAGTTTTGGAGTGAAGTCTTTTGGGTTTTCCACTTAAAGTATCTTATCATCTGCAAAGAGTGAGCGTTTGACTTCTTCTTTGCTAATTCAGATGCTTTTTATTTCTTTTCGTTGTCTGATTGCTGAGGCTAGGACTTCTAGTACTATGTTGAATAGCTGTGGTGATAGTGGACATCCCTGCCATGTTCCTGACCTTAGGGGAAAAGCTCTCAGTTTTTCCCCATTGAGAATGATATTCTCTGTGGGATTTCATAGATGGCTTTAATGATATTGAGCTATGCACCCTCTATGCCTACACTGTGAAGAGTTTTGATCAAGAAAGAATGCTGTACTTTGTCAAATGCCTTTTCATCATCTATTGAGAGTTTTTTCTTTTATTAATGTATTGTATCACATTGGTTGATTTGTGGATGTTGAATAAATCTTGCAGCCCAGGAATAAATCCCACTTGGTCATGGTGAATAATACTTTTAATGTACTGTTGGATCCTATTGGCTATGATTTTGGTGAGAATTTTTGCATCCATGTTCATCAAGGATATTGGTCTGTAATTCTCCTTTTTGATGGGGTCTTTGTCTGGTTTTGTGATCAAGGTAATGCTGGCCTCATGAAATGAGCTTGGAAGTTTTCCTTCCATTTTTATTTTTTGGAACAGTTTCAGGAGAAGAGTTATTAGTTCTTCTTTAAATGTTTGGTAGAATTTCCCTGGGAAACTGTCTGGCCCTGGGCTCTTGTTTTTTGGGAGATTTCTGATGACTGTTTCAATCTCCGTACTAGTTATGGGTCTCTTCAGCTTTTCTATTTCTTCCTGGTTCAGTTTTGGTAGTTTATATGTCTCTAGGAATGCATCCATTTCTTCCAGATTACCAAATTTGGTGGTGTATCATTGCTCATAATATGTTCTTATAATTGTTTGTATTTCTTTAGTGTTGGTTATGATTTCTCCTTTTTCATTCATGATTTTATTAATTTGGGTCCATTCTCTTTTCTTTTTGATAAGTCTGGCCAGGGGGTTATCAATCTTACTAATGCTTTCAAAGAACCCGCTCCTAGTTTCATTGATTTGTTCTACTGTTCTTTTGGTTTCTATTTCATTGATTTCTGCTCTGATCTTTATTATTTCTCTTCTCCTTCTGGGTTTAGGCTTTATTTGCTATTCTTTCTCCAGCTCCTTTAGGTATAGGTATAGATTGTGTACTTGTCACCTTTCTTGTTTCTTGAGAAAGGCTTGTAATGCTATATACTTTCCTCTCAGGACTGCCTGTGCTGTGTCCCAAAGATTATGAACAGCTGTGTTTTCATTTTCATTTGTTTCTGTGAATTTTTAAATTCTTCTTTAATTTCCTGGTTGACCCATTCATTCTTTAGTAGGATGCTCTTTAGCCTCCATGTATTTGAATTCTTTCCAACTTTCCTCTTGTGATTGAGTTCTAGTTTCATGGCATTGTAGTCTGAAAATATGCAGGGAATGATCCCAGTCTTTTAGTACCAGTTTAGACCTGGTTTGTGACCCAGGATGTGATCTATTCTGGAGACTGTTCTATGTACACTAGAGAAGAATGTGTATTCTGTTGTTTTGGGATGGAATGTTCTAAATATATCTGTGATGTCCATCTGGTCCAGTGTGGTCGACCCCTCTTCTGATTCTTGATTATTCAGATAAATATTCTAATATCTAAAGTAGCAACCTGAGGTTGACAGTGGCCCAAACACAATTTATATCTATCTGGATATGGTCACATTATAAACACAAACATTTTATTTACAAATAGTTTAAAATTTCTGAACAAGGGAAAAGATATAAGGGCCCCTTTATTTGTTTCATTACACTGGCAGTATATCTTTAATCTCCGAATATTGCCTCATCTTTCCTCAGTCTTTATTTTCATCTTCACATTAACATTCACATTATTTCTTGTAATGACTGTTAAAGTTATGGGCTTGACTCTGGGTTGTCTTGATATATTCTATATATTTTAAAATATGTATTAAATCACTCCTCAAACACCTTCTCTTCCCTAAGTTTCACTTAGGGAAGAAAAGTAATCAAAGAAAAGTAAAACAATGTCTTGACCTCCTGTGTATATACAAATATAATATTCTAGTGCCTACATTTACTTTTAAAAAAAATGACAGATAATCTAGATAGAAAACATTTGGAAGTTTGGCAAACTGGTCTATCTGCCCCTGTTCTTCCTGGGCTCACAGCAGCCTAGTTAGAGACATTTCTGTGCTTTTCTTTTTTTTTTTTTAAAAGATTTTATTTATTTGACAGAGAGAAACACAGTGAGAGAGGGAACACAAGCAGAGGGAATGGTAGCGGGAGAAGCAGGCTTCCCGCTGAGCAAGGAGCCCAATGTGGGGCTCGATCCCAGGACCCTGGGATCATGACCTAAGCCGAAGGCAGACACTCAGCGACTGAGCCACCCAGGCGCCCCATTTCTGTGCTTTTCTTGAGGCTGGGAGTAGCTATTAGACTAACTTCTCATTTAAAGGGATTATAGGAAGTGTGTGCAGGGGTGTCTGGCTGGCTCAGTAGAGCATGCAATTCTTGATCTCAGGGTTGTAAATTTGAGTCCTACATTGAGTGTAGAGATTACTTAAAAATAAAATCTTAAAAAAAAAGGAATATGTGTGTGGCTTTTGCACACTTGTTGAAAAAGAAGTTGCTTGCCTTTGATTCTCTCGCTTTCCCACTCATGCAAGCTGAAATCTGGATGTAGCTCTTTGCCAATGTCAACTTGCAAATGAGGACAATGAATAATGTTTTCAAATTTCCTATGGATATTAACCTTTGGGATTCAGGATGAAAAGTCAATTTTCTAGGCATTCTAAGGAATTCCACAAATCACAAGTTATTCTGTATTTTTTATTACTCTTTATGTGTTTTTAAATAAAATGAGTGACCATAATCATAAATAATGAATATCTTTTCTAAAAATAATATTATACTAAAATTTTCTAAGACTTTCTGTTAAAAAAATAAAATGGTAAATACATCATTTATTATTACTATGTATGTATTGTGGCAAGATTATATATTTTAGTCACATATAGAAATAACTTCACCTGATATTGACATTGGATAACAGAAAACATTAAAAGAAATGAATGTAAACACAATACAAAATAATTCATAATCATCTAAAAATATATATAGTATGACAACTATTTAATATTTAAATTATCTTAAATTGATATTTTAATTATTCTTAAAGTGATATTTAAAAAACACCCAAGCATTAATTAACCTATCTAATAGTCTTGCGCTTTGTTTTATAACAAATAATGCCGTTTTAAAAAACATTCTTTCATTTTTTGTTGACATTGCTCAGATTTTAAAAGTTGTACCGAAAAGTTGGTTCTTAGGGTACAGGTTTTTTCACATAAGCCCATTTACTTTTTTCAGAGATGAAACTATTTGGTCTGCTTGCCCTAAGTTTGATTTTGTTTTGAAATCAAATTTCTTTTTCTAATTCAGATTTTAGATCAGTTGCTGATTTAATGTTGGACTATTTTACAACATCCATATCTTCTTCTTTTTGGATTTCTTCTGTTAACATGATTTCGAAGAACTTGACCTATAGGAAGTATTCAAACACTGGAAAATGCCACTGAATATTATTTGAGTGATATTTGGATAATGTAACATTTAGATCCCCCAGAAAGGTTAACAACTCCACATTAAATCATGTGTTGAAATTGCCAATTTGAGAACTTATTTTACTTTCAAAACTTATTATATCTTGTAACACCATTTGTAATAAAGTATAGTATGCTTATAAACTGATTAATATTTATTTGTGGGGATGACTTACAATTAGCAGTAGACAGAGCCAGGAACACACACTTAACATAGGACAACAGGGGTGCCTGGGTGGCTCAGTGGGTTAAAGCCTCTGCCTTCAGCTCAGGTCATGATCTCGGGGTCCTGGGATCAGGCCCCTCCTTGGGCTCTCTGCTCAGCAGGGAGCCTGCTTCTCCCTCTCTGCCTGCCTCTTTGCCTGCCTGTGATCACTCTCTCTGTCAAATAAATAAATAAAATCTTAAAAAATATATATAAAATAGGACAATAACTACCAATAAGACTGACTATAACAACCACTTTTCCTTTTCATCCCTTGAATGAATGATTCTATATATTGAAAACTTTTAATTCTCCTGGGAAAATTATGATCCTTTTTCCTGTTTTCCTGACTTCTCAGTGTATTTTTCTCAGAATGCAGGATTTGGAAAAACATACATATTCCCCAGGATATACAAGGAAGGAATTTCCCTTGGAAAAACCAACCTAGTGGATTATAGAAGAACAAATAGCTAGAGCTCCCAAATGATCATGGGGAGCAAAGCTACCTTGCAACCTTGAGTGGCAGTGAGGGAAAGAACTTCAGTCTTATTTAAGCTGTTTTATTTTGGGATCTCTTGGTTATAGCGGCCCAGCCTTCCCCTTAACTAGTTTAGAAACTCTCTAAATGATTTATATCTAGGACTACATGGCTGTCTCCCTCATAGGTTGTTCAAAAACTTAGTCTTAGTATAACTTTGAATTGAAATACATCTTAGAGATGATCTAGTTCAACCCCCTCATTTTATAGATGAGTTACTAATTCCAAGAGATAGTAATTTTTTCTGTAAATTTTTTTCTGAAAATTTTTCAGATTAATAAAACATAGTTAATATGGAAGCAATTATGTTGATATAAGTTAATACATAAGAATATGGAAAATTTCTTCATGTATGAATAAAACTGTAATTTCTTTTGTAATATATTATGCTGATACAGCGTAGATGTGACACTGTTCTTTATCCTGTTACTGTGTTGTAAGTTTTATTTCTTCGTATTGTCTCAGTGTCTAGAGATCTGGATGTAGATGGAATGAGGGGGGCAAAAGTGAACTAAATTATGTGGTAAGCATCTTACATATGTTATTTCATTTGTTTAGGCTTCACAAGGACCTTGTGAAGTGTCATTAGACCCATTTTACAGATGAGAAACTGAAACTTAGAATAGTTAAGAAATTATCCTCAGGTTATATACTATATGACAAAGCTGTGATTTTTAGATAAATAATAGGATATATGAAGTTAGGAAACTTTGAAGAAAAATGTAATTTTTAATAATTACCAAGTAATTTTTCATGATATCCTCTTGTTGTATTGTCTGATATTAGTACACACAGCAATCCCTTTCCTCACGGCAAAGATACTGGACAAGTTCACAAGGTAGAATATGAGGTGGATGATTCTTGTTATTTCAAACACTTTATTGTCTTTCACCTTTGGATTCTGTGAATTTTTAAAGTACACAGTAAAGAGATAAAAAATTATTTTGTGCAACCAAAGTTCAATGTAGTTTAGATGAAAATGGGAATTAGAACTATGACAAACTACAACTGAATTTTAAATGAGTATGAAACTATTATAAAGCAATATTGATATCTTGAATCCTAAGTTCTATATTAAGGTCATAGTAATGGCTTAGTGTTTTATGAGCCTATGTGGTGTTAGCGACATCATCTCTTTAAGCTTAACTTTGCCTCAAGCAAAAATAAATCTTAATGTTGTAAACTGTATGGTAACATAACTGCCTTGTTCAGTGGGGATCATTTTTCCCCTAAATATCACTAATACCTTGCTGTGGCTTTAAAAAAAAAAAAGGAAAAGAAATACCCATTCCACTTTGTTGAAGTGGTAAATATTTCTACTATCAAAGAATGACTTATGGATAGAAGCTTTTCTATTTTTGTTTTTGCATTAAATTTTTACACAATTATGATATGTCAGGCTAAATGTAAGAGACCAATTCTGCATATTTAAGTCACTTAATTTCTAGATTGCTAATTAATGTTTGGATTTTAAATTTCTACATTTTAATGGAGAGTTTGGAACCAAATAGGTAGGGACAGAACAGAAAAAGGCTCAGCATTCTTGGAAAAAAGTCAAAGTTGAAGGAAAATGAGGATCATCTAGAGGTCACAGTTTACTGGGAAATACTAAGGCACTGGTTTCTCTGAAGCTCTGTAAGAAAATATTTCAAACAGTTATGACCCAGAAAGTCTTAAAGAGGGAAGTAAAGAAATAGTTTTTCTCGGTGTATAAAGAAAAGAAAATCTTAAACAAGCAGAATTATTAAAGAGGTGGGTTCTTGATTTATAGTTAGAATTCAATATTTCATTTGGCTCTTAATCTAAATTACATGATTTATAATTAGAAATATGTGTTACTATCTTAACAAGGAATTATATCTTTGTAGGAAAAATTCAACTATATGAATTCTAAATTTTATCCCTAGTTCTTCTGTGTTCATGCCTGAAGAAACTATGCATTGGGTCTAAGCTTTTGTGAACAGACAAAATTCATTGAGTGAGAACTATTGAAAACACAGGCATAGGTGGAATTGTTCTTCCAATTAGGTAGGAGACCTTAGACCTTTCACTTTTGTGTAAAACGATAAGTGTAAAGGAAAGACATTTCTATTCTTGCAATCTTAATTGTCAGATTATTTTAACTTTAATCTTTTTCTCACTAGGAGAAGATTTATTTCATTGGATTTTAGTTAGAATATAAATTTTTTTAAGTTTTAAGTTCTTGTTCATAGTATACGGGGTAATAATATCCTTGCTTTAAATTTAAAAATATGGAAAATAAGATTAATATTTTAATGTTAAACTGGTAAAATCCACAAAAATATGAAAATAATTCGTTGCCTATGATACTAAACCGAGAAGTTTAATTATCTAACTGAAGAGTTTAGAATCACTTCACATTCCATATACTGTGTGGGAGATGTTGGGGATGAAAGCCTAGGGGAAAATGATTATAATTCAGTATCAGAAAAGTGAATCATCTGTACTGCATCTTTTCTGGAGGAAGACACTGTGAACAAATTCAGGTTGGAAGAGTAAGGTCAGCAAAGCTCATAGAAAAGGGAAGTCTCAAGAACCAGATGTTGACAGTATCTATTTAGCAGTATCCTCAAAAAGGGCAGAGATAGAAGGACAGAAATATGAGGTGGCTGTACACATGAGAGGAGTGCTCTGTTGTGGGGCTGTGATCATTTCTGATGGCTTTTGAGATTAGCCATCTTTTGTTATGTTTGTCAGTCAGGGTCCCAAAAGAAATGAGACAGCACACTCAAATCTGGGTGATTCAAGGAGGCTATATAACCTAAGATTATTATGAAGATGTAAGTAGGATGTCAAGGAACTACAAGAGATCGTGCAAGTGCCCAGAGTTGGGGTGAAATTTTCATCATCCATTGGCTTAAAGTGTGGAGAGGAGGAAGAGGTTATCAGAACCTGGAAGGTGAGAGTTATATGGATCAGGTTGATTTAAGAAATGCAGTGACCTTCTTTCTGGTCAAGGGCCCTAGCCAGATAGAGGAAACCTCAGAATAGGGAATAAATATCCTCATCTCATTCTCCTTCCTCCCTCTAATTTCAGGTTAGGGTCCCTAACCTGAAGAATGAAGGTCTAAGATCTATTGCTCTAATCCACAGAAATCAGCTTATATTAGAAGAGCAAAGGGAAAGATATTTAGTAGAATCACAGTATTGTGGTTCTATGCACACACACAAAATTTTGCCAGCTGTTTTCTCCCCAGTTTTGCTGATACCAGGAACAGCATATTATGGGTGAGGGACATTTGCATTCTGGTCAGTGGAAAGAAATGTCTCCTTTGAATATTTGTAAGAAGGTATTATATTTTACTTATGAGTTTGAGAAGCAGTGAGTCATTTGGATGAATCTTGTCAGTTCTGTAGATCTGAAAAACTGAGGTTAGAGCACAATAAATTTACTAAGGCTTTTGAGTTCTCTCAGAAGACTAGTTATTGGATCTTTTTTTGGGGGGGACATTCAAATTTTAACGTGAATCCCTTCCAAAATATAGTCGGATCAACTTGGTAGAACTTGCTTCATATTTCTACTTAAAACATCTCACACTGAAACTAGTTCTGTTTTGGAATTTTTAGTATTCTTCAATCTAGATGGTTAATAAAGCAAGTGCAAAAAATGTAATAAATGATATATCTTTGAACTATAGTTTCCTGAATCCATAAAACATGAAATTACATCATAGATTTTCCAATGTGCTTCTGAAAATTCTTTATTACTGTTCTCTAAATGAGAAATTGAATAAAGAGCCCATCTCTTCATAAAAATGATTTTATAACCTTGTACTCTGCTTTAATGACATCATTGTATATTGAAAAGTTCAGAAGACCCTCAGTGTCCTGTAAATGAAGTATTCATTTCAAAGTATCACTCTCAATATTGAATTTGATTCAAATAAAAGATTTCCTTGGGAGCAAAATTGTTTTTTCACTCTTTAGTTTATTTGGTTGAGGGTGGATTTTCAAAAGAATTTGACACTGACTTTATATTGCAAAAATAAAATAAAAATTTCCAAAAGTTGAATCTTTGAGCTTCATAAATGAAGCTCAAATTATAAATTGTGTGTAATACAAGGAATCCATACATTCACTTGATGTTTATTGATTGCTTATCATGTGCACTGCACTCTATTGGGGTCTCAGAATGCAGGGATGGAAACCACCATCTGTTCCTTCCTAGAGCTTAGAGTCTGTCAAAGAGAAAGACAGATGGAGTGCCAGCCACAGCAGCCTGTAAAGAGAGGTCTAAGGAATGTGAACAGAGGGATTGCTTTTTCCTCTTTTTCTGGATTAACTCCAAGGACATGAATGCTAGATTTTTTGTTCTAGTCCCACAATTTCCTGAGGCTCTGCTCATTTTTTTCTCCGAGTCTCTTTTCTCTCTGTTGTTTAGGATGGGTAATTTCTATTATTCCATCTTTAAGTTTACCGATTCTTTTCTCTATCATCTCCTTTCTGCTGTTGAACCTATCCATTGAGTTTTGAAATTTTAGTTACTCTATTCTGTTCTAAAACTAGAGGATTATCTTTGCGTATTATATTTCTTTGTTGAAAAATTATATTTCTTTACTGAAAGCCTCATTTTTTCCCATTTGTTTCAAGTGTGTTTGTAATTGCTCACTGAAACATTTTTATGATGGCTACTTTAAAATCTTTGTGAAAGAATTACAACATCTGTGCCATTTGAGTATTGGCATCTGTTGATTGCCTTTTCTTATTCAAGTTGAGGTTTTTTTGGTTCTTGGTATGATGAGTGATTTTTAATTGTGCCCTGGATGTTTTGAATATTATATTGTGAGACTATGGATCTTTTTTAAATCTTGTATTTTAGAAGGCCTCCTTTTGTTATCATGCCAACAAGGGATAGGGTCACAACCTCATTACATCCAGGTGAGGTGGAAGTGTAGCTTTCCTACTTGGTTTTCCTTGATACCCTGGGGGGTGGGGGGGAGGAATTAGGCATTCCTTATTACTGTTTTATGGCTTTGGGAGTTCAGGTTCTGAGTAGGCTAACACTGACATCACCCTATTTGGGAGGAGGAGGAGAGGGGCCTCATTACCTTTCTACAATTGGTTTCCATTGACACCATGAGGTGGGGCCTCAATACTGCTGAAAAATCACCTCCTTACCGTCAGGTGGGAATGGAAGTCCAAGCTACCCATGTGGCCTCCTTTGACACCATGAGGGAGAGACTTTGCTACTGCCCAATGGGAATGAAAACTCCAGCTCCCTACTCAGCTTTCTATGACATCACCCTGCTGGGGGTGTTTGGCATGACACTATAGCTTGGTGAGGATGGAAGGCAGGGGTCCTTATTTAGTCTTACTGACAGGGGTGTGGATGGGTTTGCTATTTTTTCCATGCCCTTTTGCTGGAGTAGGGTTGCTGTTGTCTAAATTGTCTTCGTAGTCTTCCCTTTTCTGATCCTTTGGCTGAGGGCAGTTTTTTTGGTGGTAACGGGGGGGTGTGGGGGGGGTAAGTTCATTTTTTTGTATGCACCATTGGTGTTTATGAGTTTCTAGATTCTCTCTCTTTATGTCTGGGATATACAAGGCAAAAAAAGCGAAACCAAACCAAGCAAAAACACTAGGGAACTCACTATGACGTTGTTCCTTAGGCCCTAAGGTCCGTAGCCAATCTTCTTTCTTTTTTCCTTTCAGAATCTCCTTATTTCTTTTCTTTCCTTTTTTTTAAAATTAACATATAATGCATTATTTGTTTCAGGGGTACAGGTCTCTGATTCATCAGTCGTACACAATTCACAGCACTCACCATCCTTATTTCTGTTTTATATATAGTGACCAGAGTTATTAGCTGTACTATAGTGGGAGGAATAAAGAGAAGTGCCAAATGACATTATTTTACTTCTTGGATTTAGCCATGCCTGAAGATGACATTGGACTTTTCAGTTAAAAAGCTAATAAATTCCTCTTTCATTTGTTAAACTAACTTGAATGGATTTTCTGACACTTGCCTTGAGGCTCCTTGGAGTAAGAACAATGTCCTGGAGTGAAGAGATGGCACATGAGTAGAGCATTCCTACCCTGGAATAAAGATCTATTTGGTATCAGTCTTTAGGCTGAATTAAAACCTCACCATCCTCTCACATGGAATTTTACAGTTTTTCTGTCAATTCTGAAGGTTCTAAGAATCTAAAGTCATTAGTTATGCTCTGGGATTTCTTCAACCATAGGATCACTTTTATCCTATTAAATCATTAGTCAAGTAAATAAGGGTGGTGGGAAATAAAAGACATGAACTTCTCCAGCTTGGAGTTAGAATCTATGCTTGCTTTTGTCAGTAAAGATACATGCAGCCTGTCACCAGTCATTTGTTCTCCTTGTGCCTCAGTTACTATTTTTGTAAAATGAAAGGGTGGACTCTAGATGGTTTGTAAAATTGCACTAGCTTTCAAAATTTCTGTGCCTATTAATGAGAGTGAAAGAAAGTTAGGCAAAGCATTTTACACTTGGTTTCTTTGTGATTTAGTGTAAAATACCAGAAAATTAAGGTTGACATTATTTATCGTGACTTACCTTCGCATGGAATGCAAGGAAAGGTTATTGCTTTGCTAATACAATGGAAGGTGACATTTTCCTACAGAGCAGCAGTATGAACACAGCAAAGAAAATGAGTAAACAGGAGGTATCTTGGCCACCTCAGGTCTCGATTGTGCATTGATGGCATATGAAGGTTAAGAGCTGTCAAGTACATTGCGCTTTGAGTCAAAGTTTAAAAAATTATGCCAGAGACAGTGTTCATTTAAATAATTTAATGCAGAGGGGAAAATGATCAAGACAGAGTGCTAGATAGATATTTCCTATTCTATAATTATTCCCAGCAATAAAGCCTCAAAAATAGAGTAGCATATATTATTTACTTTTGTGTGCTTTAAAAAAAACACTTTATTTATTTATTTATGGAACAGTTTTAGATGCATAGCAAAATTGAGAGGAAGGTACAAGCATTCCCCCCCATATACTCGTACCGCCACATATGCATAACATCCCCCAGTATTGACATCTCCTATCAGGGTGGTACTTTGTTACAAAGGATAATCCTTTATTGATACATCATGATCAAAGTTCAGAGTTTTACATTAGAATTCACTTTGGTGTTTTAAATTCTATGGATTTGGATAATTGTATAATGTATAATGACATGTATCTATACTATAAAAATGTATAATATATAATGACATATATCCATACTTATAATGACATATACCCATACTTTAAGAATGTATAATGTATAATGACCTGTATTCATTCTTATAGTATCAGGCAGAGTGTATTCACTGCCCTGAAAATTATCTGTGTTCCTCCTATTCATCCCTTCCTCACCCCTTGGAGCCCATAGCAACCAGCAATGTTTTGACTGTGATAGTTTTGCTTTCTCCAGAATTCATATAGTTTGAATGATGCAGAATTGCTCTGATCATGACACATATTTATGAATGACTTTGCCCCAGGGGAGGATGCTTTAAATGATGATCTTCACTGTTCTTCAAAAGAGGCAGGAATGGTGGCAATAATCAGAAAGCGCCATAATTCAGTTTCCCATTTGGGTGTTCAAACCGACCTTGAAGGAATTGGTTAATTTTTCAGCAACTTAGATGAAACTTAGGGTAAGTCTCATCATATTTCTGTTTTTTTTTTCTTTTTAAGATTTTACTTATTTATTTGAGAGAGAGAGAGAAAGGGAGAGCGCAGAGGAAGAGGGTGAGGGAGAAGCAGACTCCCTGTTGAGCAGGAAGGCCGACATGGGGCTCCATCCCAGGATCCTGGGATCACGACCCAACCCAAAGGCAGATGCCTAACCAACTGGGCTACCCAGGCATCCCTAGATTGGCTTCTTTTGCTTAGTAATATGCATTTAAGTTTCCTCCATATCTTTTCATGGCTCGATGACTTCTTTCTTTTTAGCACAGAATACTGTTTCGTTGTTTGTGCCATAGCTTATTTATCAATTCACCTACTGAAGGATTTTGAGGTCCTTCCAAGTTTTGGCAATTATGAATAAAGCTGCTATAAATATCCATGTGCAGGTTTTGTGTGAATTTAAGTTTTCACCTCCTTTGGATAAATACCACAGAATGTGATTGCTGGATCATATGGCAAGAGTATGTTTAGTATTGTAAGAAACTGCCAAACTGTCTTCCAAACTGCCTGTACCATTTTACATTCCCACCAGCAATGAATGGGAGTTCCTGTTGCTACACACAGCCTCATCAACATTTGGTGTTGTTAATGTTCTGGATTTTGGCCACTCCAACAGGTGTGTAGTGGTATTTTCTTTTAAATTTGTATTTCCCTTTTGGCATTTGATGTGGAGATCTTTCCATATGATTTTTTGCCATCTGTATACATTCTTTGATGTCTATTAAGATTCTTTGGCCCATTTTTAAATTGGGTTGTTTTCTTATTGTTGGGTTTTTAAGAATTCTTTGCATATTTTGAATAGTAGTCCTTTATCTGATGTGTCATTTGCAAATATTTTCTCTCAGTCTTTGGCTTGTCTTATTCTCTTGGTGTGATAGTCCTTTGATCCTTTGACTGTTCTTTTTGGCATCAATGTTAAGTCTCAACTTGCTTATGTGGTCCTTTCATATATATTGATTATGGACTCAAAGGTGGAAGGAGACGCTGGTGAAGGGATTTCAGGAGAACATAGTCTTGTCTTTTCTGTATAACTCCTTAGGGAAAAGTCAGGTAAGTGTGAGGAAGAGAAGAGTTTGCCTGTTCACACGGCAACCCCATGTGCTGGTAGGGCTAGTAAATAAGTCTTCAAGCTACGGTTTGGTCTTAAGTCAGGGGGTGAATTTTGGCATTTAGAAGAGAATGAGTTTTATTATGTTTCTTCTTCTCTTATTTCAAAGAAAGCCAGAGGGAAGTGATGAAATTCATGGAATTTAAGGTGAACGAAGTAGGCTTACTTTGAATTTGTGGTGAGTTATAATAGTTATTATTGCAGTTAAACCAGCCTGTCCTAATTTATAAATTAAGTTTTTTCCAAAGAAGGAACTTATTTTTGAGTCAAGGAGAAATAAAGCAGGAGTTTTTCCTTACCAGAAGAAGCCAGGGCAGTTGTATCACACTCAGGCAGCTTCGGATTATTTTCTCAGATGCTAGTCCTTGTGGTTGCCAGTATGGTTGGCAAGATGCTCATTTCAGTTACAGAAGTCTTTAAACTAAATGCTCACCTGTTCCTTCCCTGCCTTGTTAACAGACTGTCATTCAAAACTGAATGGGGCAGACTGGGTTTTTTTTTTAATTTGCAAAAAAATGAAGCTGCTCATTCAAAAGAGTTAACAACAATTTATTTTACATTTTGGTTTTTAAAAATAAGATTGCTTTTATGAAAATTACTGGAGTGAACAGACATGCAAATGTGACAGCTAATGCAGTGACAATTTATGTTTTATTTTCTTCCTTATAATTATGGATTTGAGTGACAAGATTGCTAGTATCACAAATGCCAATATGGTTTAGAAGGAAAGGCACCACAAAATAAGTGCTCCAGTGTGTCCTAAAATATATTTGGTGCATTTTAGCTTTATTAGGATGAGTATAATATGCTTTCTATTTTATTATCCATTCTCACAGATAAGTAGACAGTAGTGTGTGACTAGGAGCCGTTTTGTTGAGGAGAATTCCAGATGAATCACAGCATCCACTTTTGTTATTGCGATGGGCCTCTTCATTCCCTGGACAAGCTGAGTCACTAATGCAGGGCTGTTTCCTCTTGTTGTCCGTAGGCTATCTGCAGTGCCACGCATGGCTGCTACCATCTCCATCAAATGCCATTACAAGTGTTTGTTTTTGTTGCTGTTTATCTTTTTTTCCCTCTCACAAGAAACTGAAGCAGGAATGAAGCTGATGGAGCTAATAGAGATTTGGGATTAGTGATTTTTTTTTTTAAAGAGTCATGGGTAGTCCCACTGAAGTTAATAATGTCTGTTGAAGTGAATATTCTGAAAAGGGGCATTCAAGCTGTCTTTGATTTTAGCATTATTTGAGAGGATTCGAATTTACTTCTTTAGTTTAATTTGATAGTGAAGGAGGTTCCTGGGTCATCACAGATGTTTTGGCATCTTTGTTTGGTAACAAAGATGTTTATTATCACCTGAAATGATCTCCCATCATATCTATATGCAACGAATTGTGAAAGAGGGATGCATTTCACTAACTGTATCGGTGGATGTTGGAAGGCAGAGGAACATAGAGGCTCTTCGAGGGAGGACAGAAAGTGACTTTGGACAGGTCAGTAAAAAATTAGGTAGTAAAGATCAACGAAGTCTACTGACTGTACAAGAGGTTAGGGTCCTTTCCCCTTCACTGTATGAACCAGGACCTTGCCTATTTGTTGGCGAGTCATTTGTCTCAGGAGGAGAGGAGACTTACTTATCACTATCAACAGCTGTGGGGATGGGACAGTGTTTTCTTAGAAAGCAGAAATGAACCAATCCAAAGCAATCAGAAGTTTTGGGGAGCAGGGACCCCTGGGTGGCCCCATCTGTTGAGCGGCCAACTCTTGTTTCTGCTCGGATCATGATCTTGGAGTTGTCAGATCAAGCCCCATGTTTTGCTCTGTGCTCAGCCAGAGTCTGCTCCGGATTCTCTCCCTCTCTCTCTGCCCCCTCTTGCCGCCTATGCTCTCTCCCTCTCCCTCTAAAATAAATAATTATTTTTTTTAAAAAAAGGAGTTTTGGGAAGCACGGAGCAGGAAAGGGGAGTTGTACTCTATGAATCTTACTTGAAAGAAGGAATAAAAGCATGAGCATTTGAGTTGAATGAATTTTCTGTCTAAATTCTTTCATTATTTGCAGACCTCTTTATATGATCTGTTCTCTTACTGTTGGGTGCAAGTGCTGTGTAACATTTTCTATTGATTGGACGACTCAATAATGTACAACAGCCCTTGTCCATCATCTCTGACATGATTAAGAATGCTAGATATGATCACCTGACAATATTCCAGGAGTTTCTTGGAGGAGATTCAGGAAATGAAGCTTCTTATATGGATTGTGTATGTATAGATTCATTTTATTTCTAAATTAGGATCTATTTTCTTTCACTACTTCTTTTTTTTTTTTTTTTTTTCTTTCACTACTTCTATAAAACATGGCAAGTAACAAGGTTATCATTTGATTTTCTTTGTTTTTGGGAAGAAAATTAAATGTGTAACTTAAACACCAGAAACTTATCTAAAAAAGCTTTGCAAATATATTCCTTTCTATGCTGACAACTATGGAAAAGTGTTATAAATTGCTACACTGTATTAATATGAAGAGACAAAGTGAGGTCAAAACATGCCAGGATGACTTCATTGAAGAAAAAAACTTGATTGAAAGCAGGAACGGCCTGCTTGTTCCTTGAAAGCTATTTGAACCATTTCTCCACTACCATATTTGGAAACTGAAATTTTAGACAGCCAGGGCATGGAATAACAGAACGTCTAACTCCCCCTCTCTGTTCCCCCCTCCTGACTGGGAGGCCTCTTCCCTTCCATTCCTAAGGATTGTCTTTCCATCCCTTTGCATATTATTTATACTTCTTTGGTAATGAAGTGAAGAAAATGTAATGACAGTGAAAATGTATATTTTTCTGTTTGAATGAAAAGGGGTTTTAAACAACATAGATTGTAATGTATCCAGATTTTTTTTTTTTGTCTCAAGTAGTAATGAAGTTCTAATAGTGCACGGTTGGGCTTAAGTTATAACATTATTCCCCCAGTTAAATATAAAATTGACTCTCATCTTGTTACATTTATGCTTTCATTTTTTTTAAGGTGAAAAAGTTAGGAAACACTGGATACATCAGATATTCCAAAATCTAAATATTTTGCAGTTGTTATGAATCACTAGCTCATGTTGTATTTTTTCTTCATCTATTATTATATTCTGTAGGATGAAGTTTTATTGTTTGAATTCATATTATTTGACCAAAATATCTGTTCTATATATTTACATTAACTCCCAAATAGTTTGAAGCAGGTGGTAAGTATATATGAGTATATATATTTGTGATAGGTTTTATTAAGTTCTACCTGTGCACAGTTTTAAGAAATCTCTTTTGCCTGTCCATCCCTAAGCATTCACTAATTCTGTGAGAACAGTACATAGTAATTTATAGATACTGACATTGAGAGGTAACAGACAGGAAGTGTTCCTTTAAAAAAATGGAATGCATTTCTAAACATCTATTTTCTCTCTCTCTCTCTCTTTTAAGATTCTTTCATTTATTTTAGAGAGAGAGAGAGAGAGAGAGCGCAGAGGGAGGGGAATGTGGGAGAGGGAGAGAGACTTTGCGCAGAGTGCCAAGTGCTGACATGGGGCTCGATCTCACGACCCTGAGATCATGACCCAAGATGAAACCAAGAGTTGGACCCTTAACCAACTGAGCCACCCAGGTGCCCCTGAACATCTGTTTTCTTAAGAAAAAGTCTAAAACAGGAATTGCAAATGCATATACTGCAGGACCCAAGAAGATAATGTGAATATAGTAATTCTAAGATTTTACAGTAATGGCAGTTCAATAAATATTTTACTTTTCTCTTAGTTCTGCTCTAAAATAAACAATGGTACAAGCACATGATAAATAACCATTCATCCTGGTCTTAGCAGAGAGCAGACAATAGTCAGGACCCAGCTAAGGAGAAAGGGGCTGCTTAAGCCTGTAATTGGTGCCATAAGGGAGTATGGGTTTAATGTGACCAACTCTACCAATTTCTCAAGAGGTGTCATAAATTTGGATTTGTGATATTTTACATATATTTTACATAATGGCAGCATAAAAATAGAATAAAAAATTTTGAACATCTCATCTCATGACAGTGCTCAGGAAGATAAAACATGTCTTCAGTCCAGACTTGACCTATGTCTGTCAGTTTGCAACCTCTGGTCCATGTGCTGGTTATTCTTTTTTTTTTTTTAAAGACTTTATTTATTTATATGATGGAGAGAAAAAGAGATCACAAGCAGGCAGAGAGGCAGGCACAGATAGAGGGGGAAGCAGGCTCCCCGCTGAGCAGAGAGCCTGATGCGGGGCTCGATCCCAGGACCCCGAGGTCATGACTCGAGCTGAAAGGAGAGCCTTTTCCCACTGATCCACCCAGGCTCCCCTTAAATAACAATCTTTTAAAAAATGCTAGTGGGCAGAAGCATCTCAGAACTAATTCTCTGATCTCAGTAGAATTGGAAGCATTTGGTTGGATAGTAGTTCCAGCACTTGAACAAGTCTCAATTTCTGCTGATCATCTGTCCCTGGGATTGCTATAATAGCCTCCTAGTGGTCTCCTGGCTGCCTGAGTCATCTATTGAAAATGCAAATATGACCTTGCCTTCTTTTGTTTAAATGTGCTCCAATGGCGGGCCTTCATCTGCAAGATGAAGTAGACCCTGATCTCCTCAGGCTGACAAAGCCCATCTCTCCCTCCTCCTGCTGCCTCTCCAGGCCCATGACTAACCATTCCCTATCTTGCATCTTGTTGATATGAAAGTCTTGTTTTTCTGCACATTTCATGCTCTTTAATGACTGTGCTTTGCTTGTGCAGTTCCTTCTTTCTGGAATTTTCTGTTCCTCTTCTTCGAGTGACTCACTCTCACCTGTTCTTCAGGGGTCTGCTAAGACCTCATGTCCTACAGGTCGCTTTCTCCCAGGCTTGTCTCACACCAGTTAGCACCCCATATTAAAACGAGGTGTTCATCCTCCAGGTGGGAACATCCTAAACAACAGAGAACACACATTATTATCTTGGATTTCTCAGTTCTCAACAGGGTTCCTGGCCAAAGGAAGACAAACAAATGATGTTTGTTGAACTGAAATGAACTGAGTGGTCCCAGGATCTTTGGGGGCAGCAACAGTAAAGTGGATCAGCACATTCATCAAGGTACTAGGGACATACAGCTGTTGAGACAGTGTGGGCGACATACTGCCACACACACACACACACACACACACACACACACACACACACTCTCATACACTCACATGCTCACAGTCATGGAGGGCTAATGTATAAGGACCAGCCTCGGTTGGTGGGTTGAGAAAATGTTATCAGTTTTGGTTAAAAAAAAAAAAATCCCTCCCTAGCTGATTTGTGCCTATCCCTGTAAGAGTTTAAAGGTGAATATAGAACCTGAAAACTACCTGGTTAAGTATTTTCTTGAGTGCTGCTGCCATGTGACTTTCAGTGACATCCAGAGGGAGCATTTTTAATTTTTAACCCTTTCCTTGGGGCTACCTTCCAAGGACCCCTGAGGGCATTACTATGGGACTCTCCAGGTTGCTGTTATCTGTTAATTCTCTTGTCCTCACTCACCATCTGCTTTTTGGACAAAGCCCTGAGGAGGCCCAGAAGATGCCCTTGGGAAATGCTTAGGCATGTGGATTGTAAGTTGGTTTCACCCTACATGCCAATCCCCAATGAATGGTAGTAACACTAGTGAAACACAGTGAACCCAAATCCCTGTCCACAAGGAAACATACAAAGAAGCAGTTAGGTTATAGAACGCAAGTGCCATGACAGGACAGGGAAGAAGGAAGACTCACAGTCCAATCCAAATTCTAGAGCAGCTACTCAGTGCAGTTTCTGACAATAAGGAACTTGCCATAACAGAAATCAGTGCACTGTTTCCTCTATGAAGTCTTGCCACAGAAAATGTCAGTGGACTTCAGCAGTGTGTGTAGTGATGTAGCCAGTTTACATTTAGGTGCAAGCTCTATTACTCCAGGCATGTGGGTAATAAGCAGTTTATTGACAGGAAATATAGTGGTAGTGTTCTAGAAAACCCTCTAAGGTAAACAAAGGGGGAAATTCAGAGTTTGTTAGAAATACAGCCTTTGCCACCAGACAGACTCAGGTTTGTAGCCTTGAGAAAGTTACTTAGCCTCAAAGTCTCATAAGTGGGGTCATAGGGTTTATTTTATAAATTTGGGTGAGGATTATGTGAGAAAATGTCTGTAGACCGCTAAGCCCAGTACTGGCCAAGAGCACTCATCTAGTATGTGTGTGTTTTATACTCCTGCTGTGGAAGTCAAGATATGATTATACCTGTCCCTCCCTGGAAGTTTGGAGTTATATTCACTGATCAGGTATTGCATGCCAACACTCAGTCCAAATACTGCCAACTGAAATAGACTCCTAAGGTGGGCAACTTGCCAAATGTAGGTGCATACTCATTTCTGTTAGACCCTCAGCCTGAATCTGTTTTCTATGGCTGGAATATAATGGTTTCAAACTCAGAATTCAGACATGTCAGTTCCTTAAAAAAAATTTCTCTAATTAATATGCATTCTTAGATTCATGACCATGGGAAAATTAGCTTAAGCCCAATATAATATATTTATTTCCTTTGCAGAATTTTAGTCCTATTTGTGTGTACTAAATAATTTCACTCAACAAAATATTTTGCCTTGGAGAGATCTGGCAAGATGGCGGAGGTATAGGATGCACAGAAAAGCACCGGGTCCCAGAAGCCCAGCTAAAGAGGCAGAAAACCACGCTAAAAGCCGGCAAAATGTTTATAGCAGCAATGTCCACAATAGCCAAACTATGGAAAGACCCTAGATGCCCATCAACAGATGAATGGATAAAGAAGATGTGGTATATATATACAATGGAATACTATGCAGCCATCAAGAGAAATGAAATCTGGCCATTTGCAACAACGTGGATGGAACTGGAGGGTATTATGCTAAGCGAAATAAGTCAGTCA
>CM053608.1:48387347-48405469 GCA_028646535.1 Procyon lotor
GGGGTGGGGGGGGAAGCAGGCTCCCTGTTGAGCAGAGAGCCCGATGTGGGGCTTGATCCCAAGACCCTGAGATCATGACCTGAGCTGAAGGCATAGGCTTTAACCCACTGAGCCACTCAGGTGCCCTTAGTACTATGTTTTTTAACCTCCATGTATTTCTGGTCCTTCCAATTTTTTTCTTGTGGTTGACTTCAAGTTTCATAGCATTGTGGTCTGAAAGTGTGCATGGTATGATCTCAGTGTTTTTGTACCAGTTGAGGCCTGATTTGTGACCCATTATGTGATTTGTTCTGGAGAATGTTCCACATGCACTTGAAAAGAATGTGTATTCTGCTGCTTTCGGATGAAATGCTCTGAATATATCTGTTAAGTCCATCTGGTCCAGCAAGTCATTTAAAGCCCTTGTTTCCTTGTTGATCTTCTGGTTGGATGATTTGTCCATTGTTGTGAGTGGGGTGTTAAAGTCCCGTACTACTCTTGTATTATTATCATTGAGTTTCTTTTTAGTTTGTTACTGATTTATATATTTGGCTGCTCCCAAGTTAGGGGCATAAATATTTATAATTGTTAGATCTTGTTGGATAGACCCCTTCATTATGATGCAGTGTCCTTCTTCATCTTCTTCATCTCTTTTTGCAGTCTTTGGTTTAAAATCTAGTTTATCTGATATACGGATGGCTACTTCAGCTTTCTTTTGATGCCCACTAGCATGATAAATTGTTCTTTGCCCTCTCACTTTCAATCTGGAGGTGTTTCTGGGTCTTAAATGAATCTCTTGTAAGCAGCATTGCTTGGGGGCATTGAGTCCATTTACATTCAGAGTAATTATTGAAAGATATGATTTTAGTGCAATTTTATTACCTGTAAAGTCATTATCCCTTAGATTATCTCTGTTCCTTTCTAGTCTTTGTTAGTTTTAGTCTCTCTTTCCCACTCAAAGTGTCCCCTTTAAAATTTCTTCCAGGGCTGGGTTAGTGCTCACAACCTCTAGTTTTTGTTTGTCCTGGAAACTCTTTATCTCTCCTTCTATCCTGAATGACAGCCTTGCTGGATAAAGTATTCTTGGCTGCGTATTTTTCCCATTTAGTTGTTGAATATATCATGCCACTCCTTTCTGGCCTGCAAGGTCTCTGTGGACAGATCTGCTGCCAGCCTTATGTGTCTACCACTGTGCATTAAGGACCTTTTCTCCCCAGCTGCTTTCAGAATTTTCTTTAATCTTTGTTTTTAGGAAGTTTCACTATGATATGTTGTTATTTTGACCTTTTTTATGGATTTTAAAGGGAGTTCTCTGTGCCTCTTTCACTTGAATATCTGTTTCCTTCCCCAGATGAGGGGTGTTCTCAGCTGTAATTTGTTCAAATAAACCTTCTGCCTCTCTCTTGCTCTCTTCTTTTTTTGAGACTCCTATGATATGGATAATATTGTGCTTTATGGAATCTCTGAGTTCCCTGAGTCTGCCTTCATGATCTAATAGTTTTCTTCTCCTCTTCTTTTCAGCTTCTTTAATATTCATAATTTTATTTTCTATATCGCCTAGGCTCTCCTCTGCTTCTTCATTCCTCATTGTGATTATATCCAGTCTGTTTTACATCTTAGTTACAGCATTTTTTATTTCAACCTGACTAGTTTTTAGGTCTTTTAGATCTGTCGCAGGGTTTCTTGTCTATGCTTTTTTCAAATCCAGCCAGTATTCTTATGACTGTTATTCTAAATTGTTATTCAGATATATTGCTTAGATCTGTTTTGAGCAAGTCTCTGGCTATGGTATTTGCCTGACCTTTCTTTAGAGGAGAATTCCTCCACCTTGTCATTTTGGCTATGTCTCTATCTTTTGCATGTTATGATAGTTTGTTATATTTCCTGTACCTCAGAGTAATGTTAGATTAAAAAGAGGCCATACACTATTGAGGGCCTGGCACTTTATGAAGTGTTTCTGGTGTATGCTTTGTGCACTCTGCTGTTGCATTTTGGCTGCTCTTTCCCACTGGTTAGTCCTCTGCAGAGTTCCTCATTGTTTGCAGTGGGGAGTGCTTGGACATTTATCTGGGTGTGTTTTGATTCGTTTGTTGAAAGCAGCCAGGGAAAAAAAAGGAGAGAGAAAGAAAAAGAAAAGGGGTGGGGGAGGGAAACCATGCTTAAAAGAGAGAGAGAGAAAGAGAGAGAGAGAGAGAGAGAGAGAGAGAGAGAGAGAGAGAGGAAGAAAGGGAATGAAAAATCCCAATAAAAAAAACTATAGGCCTGATTCCAGTGGAAAAAAAAAAGGAAAAACAAATAAAGAAAAAGAAAAGAAGAACCTGCTCCCTTCCCTGTAAGAAAAGAGAAAAGGAAATGAAAATACTTACTAACAAACAAAAAACTATAAACCTGATTCCAAAAGAAAAAGAAAAAAACAAGTATAAGGAAAAAAAAATACAGCCTGGTCCTATTTCCACCAGAACTGAAGGGGACTCTGAAGCACTATATTATCAGTAAACTTGGTGCTTGCGGCGTACTGCCTGTTTTGTTCTTTTGGGGGAGAGGCCTGTTGTGCTGTCTCAGAGTGAATCCTATCCTCATCAGAAAAACACTTGCCAAGCATAAGGGGGCCAGCTTTGATGTAAGTGGCTCCCATCTCCACTGGGGCCTGCTGTGTTGCTTTTTGATGTCCAGCTGTGTTGGTGGTGAGGTAGTAGGGGTTGTGTGGTGTGGGAGTGGTGGGGTGATGGTAAAATGGTAAAAACCATACTCTCTCTCTGGGGACAGGGGATCTCACACCTCCACTGTTCAGAAAGCCCTCACAGAAAAGCGAAGGCCCTCAGCACACCTGGTATTCAGCTCTCCTGCATTTTATCTTTGGCACAGCTGGGATTCAAAACTCATAATCTCAAAGGAGCCAAACTGCTCACATCTGCCACGCAGTCTCCCTCCAACCATGGAAATCCTTACAATCCTCAGATCCACTTTCTGAGTGTTCCTGGTGATCTGACCTCGATACAATTGAGTTCAAGGGACAAGAAACGACCAGGGTCCCCCTACCACCCTGCTATCTTAACTCCTTGATGATGCATATATTTAAATAGAGCCCGAGAGTCTGCCTTTTTTCCCATGTACTGAATTATTTTACACAACAGATTTTAGATATAATTTTTTTTGTGTGTGATAGAGCATATGACCTGCAAATACAGCTAGCATACTGTTATCTGAATAATCCTCATTTAACCAAGTCTGATCTTGTTCTTTTGAAAGGAAAACTAAGACTTAGATTTCTTTCACAAGTCCTCCAGGAGTTTCTTTGACTTTTCTTATTTCAGAATGGCATTAGCAGTATAAAATTATACAGATGTGCTTTGTAGGTTAATATTTTTTAATATGCTAAAGACTTAAACCCTTATTCTTTGTAATATTGGTGTTTGCATACTTATTACTTTTTTTGTAGCCAACATTTGTTGAATCATTATTATATGCTAAGTGCGAAGGCAGGTACACGAATTAGCTCATCATGCCAACATTAATGAAGAGAAATAAGTACTTTCATTCTTCCTACTCTACTGATGAAGGAATTGAAGATTAAGGAGGTTGTGTTGTTAAGGAGGGGCAGATCTGAGACCAAATCCCTGTGTACATGAATCTAGAGCATGAGGTCTTAATTTCCAGATTGTACTGTGTACAGTCTGAATTGTATGAATTCAGGTAGTTACATGAATTCTGGTAGTGAACGAATTCTGGTAGTTACAATGTAAACACAAGAGAGGATTCTATTATCTTAATATTCTAATATCTTGACATAAAATTACATGGACAATTAAAATTATTAGACTTAGTGAAAAAGTAAGTGTGTGAGATCATTCCAGTTGTTCAATTCCATTTATACTTTGACTTAATTGTTTATTTATTTTACATTTGTATGGGTCATTTTCTTCTGGAAATACAGTGTTTTTGGGAGATACTGAGCAAAGAATCTTGGCTGCTGTATCAGAAGAGATGCATTCAACTGCAGATAACATATTTGTTATAACAAAATGGCTTAAAGAATAAAGATATTTATTATTTTCCGTGAGTGAAAGCCTTGAGGAAAGTGATTCTAATGTTGGGCAACTAAATGGTTCATTCAATAATGTCATCAACAGTTCAGATTTTTCCATCTTTCTGCTCTGTCATCCTCAGTGTATTGGCACTTGTCCTCAGATGACCCTCATTGTTTCAAGATGGTGGCAGCAGCTCCTAGTGTCACTACAAAACCAAGGCAGAAAGAAGAATTGTTTTCTCTGATACAGCTTGTTTTTAATGAAAAAAAATTCCCATAAGTCCCCCAGCATATCTCTTCCTGTCACTTTTGTTAGACTTTTAATGGACTTAAAACTGACCATTGAAAGTTGGTCACTAGCAGAGAGAAAGGAATGATCATGACTCCTTTATATTAATTTTTATCTCCCTATTCCCCTCACCCGCCCAAGGCTGAAAGTGGGTCTAGGCTTTCAGAAAGTGAAAAAAAATCAGAGTTCTTGAGAAAGAAGAATTTTGTGTATCTGTGTGTGTGTATGTATGTATGTATGTGTTTGTATTGGAGGTTGGGTGTGTATGGCTCTTGGATAACAATAAATAATGTGCAAAATAATTTTCTCTGAGCAGGAGGAATCAAATGAAAATTTTATTCTAAGAGAAAATTGTCATATATGCTGAAGCCTAATACCCAATCTGAGGCAACCACATTAATATGGCTGTAAGGTTTTAACTAGCTATTAGTGGAAATTTGGTTACAATGAGAACCAGAATAAGGATGATCAAAGATTCTATTATCAGCACTTGACAGTGCCTGATACATTTTAAACAAAACCCTTTGCTTTCACTTTCATTTCTGGCAAGTAGCTTGTCATTTGAGTCTGTATGCATAATCTTCTTCACACTACCTGCTGGTCACAGGGAAAAATGATGAGAGGGGGTCTTTTGTCATTGTCATTCATCTCTCCATTCATGAAATCAGTGAATAGGAGGTACTAATAGTTCCACCTAGTTTAACTTAATATTTTGTAAGTTTTGGATTTTGCAAGTTTTGTCCTCTGTTACCACCAATATTGTGAGGTTGGTGTGATAGATTGAAAACTTCACGAAAAATCTTGAAAGCGGTGTGGATGTGAATTTAGTATGATATTTTTCATCCCACGGATACCTGTCATTAAACTTTGCAGATAATATTATCAGTTGCATGCAGAAAGGAATATTGAATAGGAGAAAAGGTAGCTTTTGCTTCAGAAACTTATTATTGTCAGCAATAATTAATTACTTTTACAAACAAACTTATAGAATTAATACAGGATGATGTACTCCACTCACTACAGGGTACTCTGATAGAATTTTAAACATGCTTCTGATTTAAATTATGTATTAATTGGTTCAGGCACCAAGTTGAAAGGCCTGGCAGTAATGATAAAACCAGGTAAGCAGTCTGATTAATGAAAGGAGCTGGGAAGAATTTGCTACAGGAACTGAAGCGCTTTGTCTAGTAGCACTAATCATTGTAATTTATTATGGGAAGCTTCTTCCATGGCCCTGAGTCATAGCTGTTATTCCTTCTGTAAGAATGTATTGACTCACATGTTTAAAAAGATTGCCCAGAGGGGGGAAAACTGTTTATTTTAAAACAGAAGAAAGGAAAATATTATCCTCCTTTTATTATGAAAATCAAGGATGGGAAAAATAAGATGGGTTGCACAATGATATGTGTATCCATATTTGAAAACTTGGTGCCAATTAGAACAACAGATGCTGCATTGGATTACCATCGCATATGATAAAATGTTGGAAGACATTTCATGGTTCTTACAACAACAGTGAGTCATTATTATTCTTATATTGTGAATTAGATCATGACGACAATGAAGAAACCAAGGGAGTGTTTAAAAGGATCTCACAGAAGATAGAACTGGAAGGAAAAGATGGACATCAAGGTTGTTATTGTGAAAATAAATAGAGTTTGTAATGTAAACATTTGAAATATATCTTTCTGGCCCCTGGAAATTACTTGTAGTTTTTTTTTTCCTATGTCATCCGATTTAGAGATATACTTAGCTGTATCTATAAAATAAAAGTTTACAGTTGTGTTGATAACATTTTCCAATGTATTTCATGTTTGGGCTCAAGTGGAAGAGCTGGTTGAGAAAGCAGAAGATGGTTTGTCTGATTGTACCTTTGTAGTTGTTCTAACAGTAGAGTTGGATCCTCTTGTACCCCTCTTGCTCTGCATGCTGTTTTTCTTCTCTTTCTTTCTCCCACATTATTACAACAGTTGCCAGAGTCCTGAAGGTTTCTGTCTTGTTTTCTTGACATCCAGTGGGAATAAATTCCCTAGGTTTTGCCTTCACTGGAGACAGAGTCGCTTTGGGGGCACTACTAAGTTGCATTTAGTTGCCAGCCTACATCATTCATTTACAATGAGGTCTTTAGGGAAAATATATAAGATTTCATAATAGTGAGGGAACTGTTTTTGGGGAAATTCCATTTGAATGAAATGTGAGTCTTAAAGGCATGGATTAGAAGTCATGAAAAAAAGACATAGCTGAGATGCTTTGAGTTAGCAAGAACAGACATTTTTGTGGTGGTGATGGTTCAGCTTTTGGTGGTGAGGATGGGCAAGTAAAAAAGAGAGATAAAAAGGGAGCAGTAACCAAGCAACTTTAAAAAATGACCAGATGACCTCAATAATAGGTGCATCTAATATTCTATTTGAATTTTTTTCCACTGCTGTGATGTCAACCTATCAGCAGAAGATCAAAAATATCCTAGATGACATCTGAGTGACATACTTATTAAATATATATTTGAGGAACATCTACAATATGACTAGTGGTACTGGTGGTGCCTCTGACCACAGGGCACACAAGCAACACAGAGGAGGAACCCTTAGGAGGGCAATGGGAACTCAGGTAGTCTGGCTGAAATAGGGAATGTCTGAAGTAAGGTATTCTTGAAGAATGAGTATCAATTAGATAGCCAGTGAAGAAGGAGAAGGATGTTCTCACATCCTTTATGGAAAGTAGGTTATTCCATAAAGTAGGAGGGTGAGGTGTACTGAATCAGTCATGACCCTGATTGTATTAGCCCAGGCTGGTGGATATGTCCTTGCGTGGCCTTTCCTCTATGTGTACCTATGGAGAGAGAGAGAGAGAGAGAGAGAGAGAGAGACAGAGAGAGAGAGGTAGATGTGTGTCTCTTACTCATCTTATAATTCCCCAGTCCTATCAGACTAGGACCTCTTCTTCATGACCTCTTTTAACCTTAACTACCATCTTTTCTTTTTATTTACTTAATTTACTTATTTATTTATTTAATTTCCCCCCCAAATATGTTTATTTTATTTTTTCAACGTTACAAGATTTATTGTTCATGCACCACACCCAGTGTTCCATGCAATATGTGCCCTCCTTAATACCCATCACTAGGCTCGCCCAACCCCCCACCCCACCCCTCCTAAACCCTCAGTTTGTTGCTCAGAGTTCACAGTCTCTCATGATTCATCTCCCCCTCTGATTTCCCCCCATTCACCTTTCCCTTCCTTCTCACAGTGCCCTCCATGTTTTTCTTTATGCTCAGCACGTAAGTGAGACCATAAGGTAATTGGATCTCTCTGCTTGACTTATTTCACTCCGCATAATCTCTTCCAGTCCCATCCATGTTGATACAAAAGTTGGATATTTGTCCTTTCTAATGGAGGCATAATATTCCATTGTATATATGTACCATATCTTCTTTATCCATTCAACTGTTGAAAGGCATCTTGGTTCTTTCCATAGTTTGGCAATTGTGGCCATTGCTGCCATCGCACTACTGGGTATTTACCCCAAAGAAGCAGATGCATTACAAAGAAGGGCCACATGAACCCTTAACTACCTTCTAAAAGGCCTGTTGCCAGATGTAACCACATTGGGGTGAAGGGCCTCATTTGCCTCTTGGGAGGATGGAACTCAGTTCATAGGACTGATCACACTGGATTTGATATACTTTGCCAAGGATTTTGAACTTGAAGCAAGAGTGACCTATTTTTAAAGGGAGTTAAAGAATGATAATGATGATAACAGCAACATCATAATTATGATTATAATAAATAATAATAGCTATGCTTTATTGAGTTCTTCCACATGCGAACTCTGTTTTAAATGGTTTACATGTATTAGTTTTGTTTTGTGAATCCTTCTAATAACTTTTGGGGTAAATAGTATTGCAATCCCTTTATAGATAATGAAACTGAGCCACAGAACTTTACCTGAGAACCTTGCCCAAGAACTGGCTTTGAATCCAAAAAAGGCCATGTTGATACTGACATTCATTTATACATTCAGTCCACATTATCTCAAGCTTTGTGACATTGCTGGTTACAGGTAGGCCCTCATGGAATTTAAGACCAAATACTAGAGGTAGATGTAGTAGAGAAGTAAGGAAAAATATATGTTTATAATTTGTGATGACTAATGCAAAATGTGTAGAATTGACTGGAAAGAGGAGAGATCAGAGGCAGGGAGACCAGTTACAAGACTGTAGCAGAAGCACAGGTGACATAGTCAGATGACCAGCATTTAGATCAAAGTACAAGCTAGTAGAGGGGGTATGGGGAACAGGGAAGGTTTGATACAGATTTGAGAAATAAAATTTCTTGATGCCATTAGGTTCTCTCTCTGTGGTAAGATAAGACAGAGCCTTGTCTGGTTCATATTTTTATACACCTATGATGTCAACTGTGTCATGGGAGAAAGGTTTTATCTCTTGTCTAGCTCAAATGGATTATGTTTTGATCAAGGCATAACTATATTTCCTATTTTAATATTAAAAATATCATCCGGGTTTCATTGCTTTGTATGTGGCTTCTCTTACTCCATTTGTTTCACATATTCTTTCCATCATTAGAATAACCTGTGTCTGTGGTAGGTGGTCTTTATCATAAAGCAAGGAGGGTACCTCTGTGTTCTAAATTCATTTTTGGATGTTTCATCTTCCTTTCAGCTCTCAGCATATAATGTTGCAGATATCCCCACATATAGCCAGACTTTACTCAATATCTTGACTCTAACATAGGTCCTCATCCATGTCTACCATCAATAGACCAATCATGTAAGTCCTACATTCTACTAGTAAAAATGGGAAAATAAAATATTCTGAAACAATAGGGAGCTCCACTCATCTCTATGTTTAATGTATATGGGAGGCCAGGAAGACACAAAGCTATAACAGGGCATCCTCCTAGAGAACAAAAGAGAAGAAATGCAGTATGTCCTTAGTTCTAAGTAGCTATGTCCTCCCTGTAGCTGAGTATTTCTGAGTGGACATTGGGCATGGATATGACATTTGCTTGCATCATAGAATTGAAAAAGGCAACCCCAACAGCTTTGACTCCAGATTCTTACCACTTAAATGATGAATCCAGAGTAACAGCTCTTCTATTTATAATTAAATCCTTCTCATCAGAAGTAATGACATGGTAACTAAGTATGTTGTGTGTGTGTGTGTGTGTGTGTGTGTGTGTGTGTGAGAGAGAGAGAGAGGGAAAGAGAGAGAGGGAGAAAGAGAGAGAGAGAGAGAGAGAGAGAGAGAGAGAGATATGGAGAGAGAGATGGAGGGTGACACATTTCTGGCCACAATGTGCTGCTGGTATTGCCACTCACCAGGATGAGCTCATTTGGAGAGGACTTAGGTGTGTGGGGCAACTGGGTAATCCAGTTTTAGGTCATTGCTTGGGGTGAGCTTCCTGTAGAGCAGAGGAAGCAACTGGATGTGTAGGTCCATAGCCCAGGAGAGGAGCTGGGACAAAGATTTGGGCATTTTCGGCGTGTTAGGGAGTAGAGCTGCGCTTTGGTCTCAGGCGATGGGGACTTCGGGAACAGTGTGAGGAGTGCTGGGAAACATATTATGAAGGAGTGGTTCTGATTTCCTTTGTGATCATCCTCTTCGGTATGTGAAAATGTAGAGAATTGTGGGAAGTGAAGGCATAGGAGGTGAGTGACACAAAGTCACACTGATTTAGGGTCAGTTTTTATGGTTTATCAATTTTAACCCCAGGCACTGATTATGTTTGCCAGAGAGTTTGAAAAGCCTACTTTGCAAAGCCCTGTAACTCTAGTACCTGGAGTATTAGCCAGTACATGGTGCTTCGTAACTAGTTGTTGGATAAATGTTAAAGGAGAAATAGCACCAGAAAAGTTAAATGGCACAACTCTTATGTTGATGTTAAAAAATCATTACAAAGAAGAACATTGTAAATAATTAATATTAATACGATTCCTATGAGCCTTAGTTAATTAGCCAGTGCTAAGTGTGGGTTCTGTTCTTTAATCCAAATCATGTTGTATATAAATAAATATATAACCAGCATGTCAAAACAATTTAAACATGAAATAGTTCTTAAAAATTCAGTTTGAATGTGATTTGGAAAAACATTTTTTACAATTTGCTTATAATATTAAAAAAATCAAACAAGGTATAGTGATATTTGGTACCAGTTGTTAATTTTATGTGCTGATGCCTTTTTAGGTTCAGTGTTGTCTGATGTATCACAAGGTTTCAGAAGTGAATGAAAACTTGCCAAAGCACCAACACACTATATCTGTATCCCGACCACCATCTCTTTGTCTCAAAGTGAATTCTAAACAGCTGAACCGTGGCCCTTCTGTGAGGATACTGGCAATTAGGAGGGACCCTCTTTGGACCTCTGCTTTTGGTTGGTAATACTTCTCTGGGAAAGAGAAATAACTCATAGTATAATCTACTAAGTCCCACAATTTCTTGAGTATTTCAGGCTGTCCTTTCCAAAGTATAAGGTCAGGGAATAAATCTCCACCACAGAATGTCATGAGTGACATCAGCCAGACCCTTTGTGAAAAAGAACTTGGCATCACACAGATATACAAAGGCAGACATAAACCCTAGACATAGCCATATATAACAATCATGTCAGTCAAGAAAACTTAAAGTACTCATGAAATAAAAGCATTTGCTTTGTAGTGACCTCAATATTAACCTCTTTTCTTCATGGGTGAATGTTGCCAGCATAAATTGAAATCTCTTTGCAGAAGTAGCATATTTAAAATTTTTGAAGAATGCAGTGATATGGAAACTTTGGGTCTATATGGCTCTTATCCTCTTAATTTCTTGCTCAGAGAGCTTTGAGGTTCATCCATTTTCGATTTTAGTGAAAATTTCCCAGTCTGCAAGTTCTGGCCCTATTCCTTGGTTAGGAATTTGCACATTTTTTTTTTTGCTAAGAAACATTCCCGTTAACTGGTGAATTCTGACCTTGACTTAGTATTGCCTGAAGAACTGTAGTGTCACATAGTTCTTCTAACTTTTTGATAAGTGAAAACAAATGAGAAAAGCTTGCGATACAACTTGCTTTGAATGGCTATATATTTTGAAACTTGCTAAGGCTGGTATAAAGAAGACAGAAAGCTAAATCAGCCCAGCTCAGTGTGACACTTATGAAGAAAGACTACTTGTTCCAGAAATAAAGCTAAATTTACTTATGCCAGAAAAGCCTACCTTGGGAGCAGAGTCATAAGGGCAAAACTATTTCAGAACGGGGATGGACTATTTCCAGTATCAAAGGAACTCTCTGATGTTCTTCCTTTACAACTTAGTTCCTCTTACAATCTTACTCAGAATAAGGTTTGCAGTTTAAGGCAAGAAAAATGGTTGTTTGAAATACATTATATATTTTTTTTAGCTAAACTCTTTCATGAATTTAACTGGTATATATGTGTGTGTGTGTGTGTCTGTCTGTCTTTAATCAAGAGAGAATGATTTCTTAAAACATTAGTTAGATTGGGCTTTGTTTTTGTTAATAATGGTTAATTTTGAATATAATAGATTTATCTGATCAACAGTTTTTATGTCATTTTGATTTTTGTTTAATGCATACATCAGATTGAGTATCGGAACAGCAAGTACTGGTTCATTCACAAACGAAAGTGCAGCTTTTATGTAAGATGGCTTCATAATGGATGAAAAGAGAATGTACTGAAATTCTGCTATCTCTATATAGTATTAGAAAAAACAAACTCTTCTTTTCTTTTAATTATGTAGCTTCTTGTGTGAAGCCCTGGGATATAAAATATTTGGAGCTTAAGAGAACACACAGCAGCTTGAGTCAGTATTGTCAAGTGAATGTACAAATGAATAACAATAAAACCCCCATAATGAAAAGTTTTTCTCTTCATTTAATTCGAATATGCTATAACACAAGTGTGTTACTGGGAGTCTTTTCACATGTAATTAAACTACTGAGAGACAAAAATTTTGAGTAAACTGAAGGCCAAGGAAGGACAGATAAAAAAGAATGCTAAATCTCCCAGAGCATTTTATCAGCTTACCACCATTCGCTCTGTAGTCTGATAATAAGATGAAAAAAATCTAGTACTTAAAGGTCTGGTGAAAGACGGCATATGACTTTATAAACATCTTATTAATTATGGAAATAGCATTTTTATTTTTAAGATGTAGTTCATGCTTTTAAAAATGCACCAATAATTTCTAACACTCGGAAGACAGCCACTTGCAGCCTTTCTGGGGGTTTTCGACCTGACCTACATTGTTAGTGAAGCCACTCTTTCTAACAGGGTGGATATCACATCTGTTTCCTTTTTCTCTTTGCTAAATCTTTTCACAAAGTTATTTAAAGATATATCTGTACCACCCCCAAAGTGCTAAACTGATCCATGAATGACAGTCCTCTGCCATTAGGAGAATTGTCTTATATAATGTAATTACATGTAGCAAGATATCTTGCAAGGTTAATCTGTGTGCTTTCTTGTACATGACCCTTTCCTTACTCTGTTGTAGGTATTCCCATTACTCTAAGGAGAGATAGATTTATTGCAGAGACACAGAGGATATTTTTAACAGGAATAATATTTTTAACAGCCAAATCTTTTGATTCATGAGAGATTTTGTTGGGAAAAGAAAAGGATCTTGAAAATTAAAAATTCTGACACACAATTGATTGTCTCCAGTGCCCTGAGATTCACTGAGCTCTGTATGAGATGCTTTTATAGTTACCTCTTTATTAATGTCCCTAGAGCCTCAGAAGAACCCTGACACAGAGCGTGAGTTCCTTGGTCCCCACCAGGACAGCAATGGTCATGGAACAGAAAACCTCTAGCTTCATATAGAGAAAACTTACTCCCTTTATTTAAGTATTAACACCAGCCTTTTCCTTAACCTTCTAAGTGTAGGGCCAAAAAAAAAAAAAAATTGATTCCAAGAATAACTCTTTCACTGATAAAGCAGGTATCATAATGATAAAAACAACCCATTTAGGAGAACAGCCATCCATTGTAAATGAACTGCCCACCTTAGATTATAATGAACATCACTGGTGGCCAAAGAGATGTCATATTAGAATTGTAGACCCACAAAAGACTTCCGACTTCACCTACTTTCACATTCTATCCCACATTAGAATCTTGACTGTCCCCTAGCTGACATGTGTCACTTACTCTTTCCTGGAATAGCTTCCCCCATGGAGAACTCCTCATTCATATGCCAGTCTTTATCCTTGGTGACACCTCTGGTGGCTAAGGAGATTGTCATTCTATTAAAGTTTCACTACCAGTTTTACATCCTGTGTATCTTCTGTATGGAATAAAATATGACACATTATTGAATTGAAAGCCCTGTTTGTTAACTATCCAGAGAAGGGAAATATTTTGGGGGGTCTTGTTGGGCATCTTGTTAGAATTCATTGCATTTTCAATATGCTGCCTTATTAAGATCTAAAGATTGACCTGAAAAAGAAGCAAAAATTATTAGTGCCTTTTCAATTAATATAGAAACTGAAGCAGGAAGTTAACTAACTTTCTCAGTATTACACAATCAATGGCACAGTTGGGAGAAGGTGGCAGAGAACATTTTCAGTGGAGTGGGAGTTAAGGGAGATTAAGGAAGTTTGTCTTTGAGAATCTGGTTAAGCAAGTCACAGTGTGGCTGCATTTTGTTAATGTGGAATGTGTTTACTTGAAACATCAGGAAAAGTACCTCATAAGAAAGGCTTTTTGAATAATTAATCCTGTATCATGGGTAGACATTCCTAAAAAAGAACCGGGTGCAAGGTAGTTGGAACTCCTTTGAGGACAGCTTTGTCCCTGTGGTGCAGAGAGTTTTCTGGGAGTGTGGTTGGCAAAGTGAACCCACCAACAGATTAAACTACAGATTAAAGCTGGACAGAGCCCTGCTGAGCAAAGGATAAAGCAGGTTGGGTCTTTGGGACTTGTTTGAGAGAGGAGAGAAGCACTTGGGTTGTCTCCCTGAGGGTCCTGCTCTAGGACCTTGCACAGGCAAGAGGAGAAGGGTTGTCACATTGCCCCCATCTTCCTAGCAGATGGTATAGGAAGAGGAAGAACAATTTTGTCGCCTCTGGGGTTTTCAGAAATAGAGAGAACAGCTTTATCCCTTCAACTGGCTCTTGCTGATTCCCAGTCTTGGGGAGGGGTTCTGAGCACTGGGCTTCTGGGGTTTCAGATTTGGGGCTCAAGAGACAGTCCTGTGCGTGATAGAAATGGCTGGATCTTGGCTGTAGAGCTTTGGGGGAAGGAAAGGTAGAGTCTGAGGCCCAGAGGAGGTGTTAACCCAGAGCTTGCCCACAGTGCATTAAATCTTAGATGAAGGTGAAGCGGGGGGCAAGGAATGGTTTGAAATACTAAGGCCAAAGCATCAGGCAGAGAGCAAACTGAGATCAGAGTGAAGACAAATTGATGTCAAGGTTAAGAGAAGAGGGAGATGCCCACGTGGTCAAGTTGCAGAGGCAAAAAAGGGAAAGATGTCAGGAAAATTAGGGTATTGTTTCAGTTGATCCAGTCGTCATGAAAAATGTTCCTAAAGCAATGGTTCTCAATTGGGCAGTTTGCCTCCAGGGACGTTTGGCAATGTTAGGAGATACTTTTGGTTGTCTCCACAGCAGAGGTGTGGGAGTGCAACCGGAATCTAGTGGGTAGAGGCCAGGAATGTTGCTGAATATCCTACAGTGCACTGGGTAGCCCCACGGCAAGGGATTTTTCAGGCCCAAAGTATCAGTCCCAAGTTGAGAATCCCTGTCTTTAAGGACTTTAAGTGTGCAGTCCTGCTTTTTTTTTAAGGTGGGTAAAATGTACATCTTGACACTTCATTTTCTTTGAAGCCACTTGCTGATCATTCCTTTCTGAGTTGAACTGCTAGGATCGGCTCAACATTGTTCCAAGACATTGGTGCCAGTATCATACTGACCAGAGACAGTCTTGACTATCATCCCTGCTTGAAGTGATTTGGGGACAACCTCAGTTTACTTTCTGGTTTACCTGTTGTGTCTGACCAGTTCAGCTCTCATCAGCGGGCCATGCACTCTCCTCTTGGCCACCTTTATAATTTTCTAGCCTTTGCTTTCCCTGTTTCTGAGATGACCATCTACCAGACAACTTTGGTGCTGATGTTGATCTGGTCCAGCCCCCTCAAAAGATGTAGAAATTGAGGTCCCTCTGCAGTGTACTTGCCCAAGGTTGAATCATTTCTCCTGTCATGTGATTCAGTTATTTCAGAACTGGGCTCTGAATTTCGTATTTCCTCCGTATCTTCACTCTCCTCCACATGGAGAACTGCTAAGCAAGTTTTATCGCTGATTTCTTCTTGCTGTAAACTCTCAAAACTTTATTTGCCTAACCTCAGATGAAATGCTTGTATTTGGACTGTGCTGTGAAAATAGATATATATTTTAAAAGCTTTATTGAGAAATCACTGTGGAAGATCAAACTTTCCTGCGGAGAGATGACACTTCTATTTCCATGAGCAAGGAAGGAAGCATCATGCAGAGTGGGTAGCAAGGCATCTGGGGTTATTGATGTGCTGACGTGCCAGAATAGCGATCCTCATCACTTAGGGGAGGGCCCCTCAATCTATAGCAATCTCCTGTGCACATGGTCAAGATATTATTGAGTTTTCTGATCTAGTTCTTTTCTTGGAGGGTAGGAGGGGTACAAAGCTGCTCAGTGCTCTTAGCCGAGGAAGGGGGTTTTAGGGAAGGCTAAGGTAGAAACAAAAGTTATCAGGTTTGCCATCCATGGGCAAATCCATGGGCGGATTTAGAGTAAGACCTCTGTTTTTGCATTTTGGACATTTTTCCCCACTTAGAGAGAGTGTGTATATGTGTGAGGGAGAGAGAGGAGAAGGAGACAGAGAAAGGAAGAGAAAGTGTTACCTATGGAAAAATTCCAATATAGCTAAGTACACAAGGAAAGATTTTCTTTTTACACTAAGGTCAAAATGCTAGGATGCCAGAAGGCACCAAAAGGGCGGGGCTGGGTGTGGTGGCAGGCCTTCCTTGGGATCCTGGCAAAAAAAAGGACTTGATTCTGTGTGGACACTTGTATGACCATCTCCACATTTTATTTATTTCCCAAGTCTGAGGAATTTCAGCTATGCCTCTTATTAATCTCTATAAGCACAGTTTTTTTTTGAGGGGGGATAGATTTGACAGTGTAGGGGAAGTCAGTTTTTCCAAGCTTTACCCCGTATGGCCCATAAAGCATGGGCCTGCTCTGTGTATATAGGATGCCCTTTTTTTAAAAAAAAATTATTTATTTATTTATTTATTTATTTATTTATTTATTTATTTGACAGAGAGAGAGATCACAAGTAGGCAGAGAACCAGGTGGAGGGAGAAGGGGAAGCAGGCTCCCTGCTGAGCAGAGAGCCTGATGCGGGGCTAGATCCCAGGACCCTGAGATCAGGGATGCCCTGACTTATAAATAGGTTGTGTTCTGGAAGTTCCTTTTAGGTCAGGATTTTGTAACTGGATCAGCATGTGAATGGGCTTCAAGGGGCTGAAGTCCCTTGAGTATGAGCAAAATTTTGCATGCATGTGCAGATCACATATTTCCTGGCTAGGAAGTCTACCATTTGCATGGGATTCTGAAAGGATGCTTTGACTCTCTGATATTAGAAACATTGTTTGGTAATCAGCTGTTTGGAGCTTTTAATGCCTAAGTCAGAAATGGATTCTGCCTCAAAAAGCTTACAGCCTAGCAAGTGAGATAAGACATGTATATAAATATCTGTAAAGATTTGACAGAATGTTCTGGTCAATCTTAGGAAAAGAGATGAGTTTGGGCCGTGGGCATTAAATGGCTTAATGTTTTTTCAGAGTGTATCAGGGGTATACAGAAGAGCCAATGAAGAGAATGACTTTAAGAGAGTTAGGGAAAGGGACCCATTTATATGTGAGCAGTTTCCAAGCTGGTATTTGTAAATATTTTCCTTAATGATACGAAGATAGCCAAATTATTTTTATGGCTGCAAATACCATTTCCTTCATCAAATATGAAAAACTATATGAAAAATGAAACAAGATAGAGAGCTATACTTATTGTTCTCTCCCTGGACCACATCCATATCATTTGATAAGAATATATTAAAAAGCAGACGTTGTACTCCATAGTTCTATGACAGGATATGCCCTCACTGTCATGTTTAGATGATAAGAGGTATGAGTTTTTGCCACAGTGCCCCTGGAAATTAGAACAGAAAGCGGAATGTCCCGCCCCCTTTCCCCCTTCCCACCTTATTCCTGTGCAGCCTAGCCCGAGGTGACATTCTCTGACCACTAGATGGCAATCCTGCATAGAAGAGCGGAACCCTGATTTCCGCAGCTGGGCTGGGGGCTGGGCTACACTGATCTTCCACAACCCCCGAAAGGGAGGGCTGCATCTGATAAATGAGCTGATGAAGGAGGCAGAAAGTCAAATACAGTTGTGTAAAGAGACTTTCAAGAAATCAAATCGATGATAGTCGAGGTGACGACAAAAAGCAGGAACTGCCAGTCTGCTTTTCACATTTACATTTTTAAAAATGTGAGATGCCTTAGGCATGACTGTCACTGAGCCATAGGTATGGTAGATAAATTAATATGCATAAACCTGAATTTTTAACTTCCCCTAAAGTTGGCTCTTCTTCCACATTTTTATTTCTCTTCTAGCGAACCCCTTTTCCCCAGGCTCCCAGGCTAAGCGATCTCTGACTCACATCTTAGATTCTTCAGCCTTCCTTCCCCCTATTTTATGATTAAGTCCTAGATTTGTTTCTTCAGAGGGTCCTCTGGATTCTCTATGTCTCCTTCCCTTCCCTTCCCTTCCCTTCCC
>CM053608.1:48405969-48458338 GCA_028646535.1 Procyon lotor
AAAAAAAAAAAAGACATTTCTATTATCAAATGAAATTTTTCTTTTTGACATGAAATGATTTTTTTTCTTTCTTTTTCTTCTTCTATCATAATTCTTTGAAATACCTGCTGGCATTTAACATTTGTTTGGGGAATTCAGGAGTGCCTTTTTTAATTGGATTATCAAAGGAAAATATTAAAAATATGAATGATATGGGGGCATCTGGATGGCTCAGGTCATGATATCAGGGTCCTGGGTTCGAGTCCCACGTTGGGCTTTCTGCTCAGCGGGGTGCCACCTTTCCTTCTGCCTCTCTCCCTGCTGGTGCTCTCTATCTCTCTCTCTTTCTCAAATAAATAAAATCTAACAAAAATGAATGATACGAAAAATGATAAGTATCTCATTTTTCATTTGTGAAATAAAAATGAAGAGGATCTATTAGGTTTTCCATAGTAAAAAGCCACTGTTTTTTCTTGGACAGATTTTAGCCAGTGCTTTTTTTTTTTTAAACTTGGGTTTTAGTTGGGGGTTTAGCTTTGCTTTTTATTTTTTAAAGGCAACTGAAATTCCAAGTAGAATTGCTGTAGTGGGCCTGGTTTCTTTCACATCACGGCACAGAATATTTTCCATGCCACTAATCCCTAGTGGGTGCATTTCACCCACTTTAAATGGGATATTTCTAAACATTACCATTTCAACCAAAGTTATTTGATAGATCGCTATTATTTATTGATACTGTTATAAGTCTTGCTGCCAACATAATCTTAATAAGTCATTACAAGTCCACTGGGTAAGCTATTTTTCCATTTCTTAAGCTTTAGTGCCTGTGCTGTATGGATTTGGCATTTAATAAATCACTGGAGGGCCAGCAAACACATTATATTCCTGTAGTTGAGACTGTCTAGACAAAAGTGCATGGAGAGATCTTTCCACTCTAAGTAGCAGGAGAGCATTTGTTTGCCACAAATTGGTTCTGAATCAATTGCTCAGAAACTTGGCATATCCAGGCTTACTTGGATACAGGAGGAGGGCTAGCCTAAGTGCTGCATGGGGTGCTTTTCTGCCTTCTAGTTTAATTGAATAACCGAGAAGCAATGCCTAAGAAACAACACTCCTGTGGGAAAATAGCCTAGAATTTTACCCTTTTCAGATTTAAGAGTTATTATACCAATCTTTCTGCTATATGACCTTCGTTTACAAAATGTATGAAAGGTTTCTTAAAGCAATTAAGCAAGTGATACTATTAAGAGTGTATAGCAAGGGAAAAAAAAGAAAACATGATTTCTTTTTTGGTAAACATATTATATATGTATGGACATTGGTATTTGTTTCCCCCATATTGCTTTTACTGTGTGTGTGTGTGTGTGTGTGTGTGTATGTGTATGTGAGTGTGAGAGTGAGTGAAGAGAGAGAGAGAGATCTTCAATGAGCCTTAATGATCTGGGATTATGTGATTATGTTAGAGCTCAATTTTGCCCTTTGAATTAGACCACTAGTAATCTCATAACTATTGCTATTCTTGGAAGTCCAATCAGAACATGGGGAATTTCAGAATAATATATGAGTTTCAGTGTAGCTCTTAAGCTGACCAGGCATTTCCGTTGCTATTACTTCTTCTATCTTAGTTATCTTTGCCTCACTATTTTTTTCTGCTGGTTGTGTAGCACCTAAAATTTCCATTTAGAGTTTCCTCCTTGATTTATTTTCTTATAGATAAGGTGTTTTTGGTAAAGAAAAAGAGTTATGAAAATAACTGTAGGATCATTCAGGCCTCAGAGACACCAATAACATAGAATATGTATTCAGAATCATTTGGATTACATATCCTAACCATATATTACCATAATTGTTGGCCCCTTACATGAATTCAAAACTATCTGATTTTATCTTTACATAAAAAGAAAAATAATACTTGCCAGGAATCTCTCCATTATTTGGGAAGTGTTCACTTCAGAGGTGACCTATAATGTGCGTTGGTTCGCTGTGTGACTGTTTTACGTATGAATATTCTTCAGCCTAAACTGTTCACATGTGAGAATGCTGCTCAAATTCTGCCTTCATTTCTGCTTTTCTTTGCAAGATATTTGAATGTTGAAGACATTATTAGGCAAGTGAATAAATGACCAATATTTGAAGTATACAATTGGTCAGCAATGACACTCAAATTTAAGTCCCAAGTTACCTGAGGACAGAATGAAAATCTCCTGTCATGAATATTGTAGGTACCTCTTGAGATTTAGGTGAAAGCAGAAATCAGGAGTTTTATATCCTGCATAGAAAAAAACTTCTCAGCTTTCTCCTTTCAGAAGACATCTTTCAGAATCTTTCAGATTCTTAGTAGAATCTCTCCTGACCTCTGTAAATAGGCTTAAATTCCAGTATTTCTTGATGTGATTATGTACAGCTCTTGTGGTTGTGTCCTTTAGGTCTTTGACTTTAGAATGCTATCCAATCCAAATTCATAAATCCTCACATCATCTTCTAGAATTGTGTTTATGCTATAATTGGGTACCTTTATGATATGATCCAATGGAACTGGGATTGCCTATCAGAGTATTTATGTTCGTGGAGTTATTAATATTATCTGGAGACAGATTGTATGGTTACGGATATCGAGAGGTAGGACAGATATCCAAAAAGTTCTTCTTATATCCTAGTGACTACTTGACACATCTTTTTCCAAAAATATTTCTCTCGCATAAGGGTTCTAGACCTCCTCCTTGAAAGAAGTTTGGCAGACTTCATTCCTATAACATATGCAGAGAAGGGCCAGGAGGAAATCTCTGAGCCTTTGGTAAGCCAAATGGGGAAAGGAGAAAAAAGTATTTCTGAAAGCATTAGTTGGATAGAGAAAGAGAAATTGAGGAAGTTAAAGGTCACAGGGGAAAATTTCTCTTACCCTGTAGCATTACCTATGGGCAGTTATTCTTATTTAAAACAACGTTTCTTGACTTGTCTTATTTTTCTATTTAGAATCCATGTTCTCCAAGGACAGAGACTTAATATTTAAATCCATATGCCCACGAAAGAAATACTGAGTTTTTATTCTTCATAGTCAATAGTAAAAATCAACCTCTTTTACCAATATCAATAGGGCAAAAACTCCTGAAATTAATTTTTTTCAGTCAAGAGGAGAAAATATTGAGAAACATCCTATAACAAGAAAATATTTCTTTTAGAAGTAAAATTTAAGAATCTTTTGGAACAATGTTCCTTTTTTCCTCTCTTCCATATGTTTTGAGCATGTGGATGCCTGGAATAAATTCCGTTTAGAGGCCATTATGAAAAGGCAGAAAAACCAACCAATTCTTATGTATGATTGGCAAATCTTAAGAGTGCTAATTTAGAAGAATGCTAATAAATAAGGATGCTTCTGTGAGTTTGGAATGCCTGTCTAAAGCTTTCAGAAAGCAGCCCAAATGAAGCAAGCCATAGAATGTGTATGGTGTGGGGTATCCTTCAGTATTACTGAAAGGCAATAATGAATATTAGCTTTGAAGTATCTCGGGGCTAGAGCCTGAGCTGGTAAGTGGACATCTTCAAGGACCAAGGTGGCCACACCTCATTCATTCATCCCTCTGTCTCTCTCATTGTCTTATGTCTGTTATCTCTCACTATGTCTGCTTTACGGGCCAGCATTTTCTCTATGATGCATATAGATAAAGATGGTTGCCTCCACCTAATCTCTACACTAGAATTCAAGAATTCTCTGTTACCTAAGTTCTGCTTCTGGGCTCATCCCTGATCCAGTCATCTGAAAATAAGACAGAAGATATGAATGTCAGAGAAAATGCAGTTCTTAGAGAATGTGCTATAATAGGGAGACAACAAAAAACTGAAGGAGAGGGGTATGTTTAAGTTTTTAGGGTAGCAATCTTTCCATAAGACCTCACTGCTTAGGGGCGCCTGGGTGGCTCAGTGGGTTAAAGCCTCTGCCTTCGGCTCAGGTCATGATCTCAGGGTCCTGGGATCGAGCCCCACATCGGGCTTTCTGCTCAGCAGGAAGCCTGCTTCCCCCTCTCTCTGTCTGCCTCTCTGCCTGCTTGTGATCTCTCTCTCTCTCTGTCGAATAAATAAATAAAACCTTAAAAAAAAAAAAAAGACCTCACTGCTTAAATATGTGGACAGTGATATTACTCTTTCACAAGTAGTCTCATTTCTATACCTCAGAATTCATTCTATAGAAGGATTATATATGCCTGCTCTATTGAACTCAGGATCATGTGACTTGCTTTGGTCAATGAAATGTCAGGAATGCCATGCGTCACTTCTGAACTGAAAATTTAAGAGCCAGCTAGTGTTATCCATGCCTTTCCTTCCCCTGTCATGATACTTGATTGGTAAAGTTCCAGACAGAAGGAGTAAATATGCAGTGAAGCAGTGCTGCATGTATCCGTGATGGCCAGGTAGGCTTGAGGAAGAAATGAACTTTTGCTATTTTAAGCCACTGAAATTTTAGAGTAGTTTGCTTTTATAATTCATCCTGACTGAAATGAATATATGACAGCTTAAATCATTAATATCATATGAACATCAGGTAGAAATGGGGGAGAATATACTCTTACTTGATAATCCCACTGAAGTAGAGCTTTTAGTGACCACATAGTCTAATTACACCACATTGGATTATCTAGTTGGTACCTACTCCCAAGGCCTGGTTCTAGGCAAAATGATGAAAATGGTTGTTTACTTTCTTTAGTCCTTCTTCCCCAAACTCTCTGACCCCCCTGCACGGGAACCTCTACCATTTGAGAGGACATATCCAGACTGCCACCTTTGGCCTCTGGACCTCATCTGTCCTTGCTCCCAGAATACTATCTCATGTTCACCTCTCCACCTTTCCCCTCTTATATACCATCTTCTGCCAGGCTCAGATTCAAGGTACTATAAATGTATTGGGGTTCTCCAGAAAAACAGAACTAAAAAGATAGATATTGAAGAAATTTATTGTAGGAAGTGATTCATGTAGTTATGGATGCCTAGGAGTCACGATCTGCTATCTGCAAGCTGGAGAGCTGGGAAGGCCAATGATAGGATTCAGTTCAAGTCCAAAGGCTTGAGAAGCAGGAATTCTGATGTCCAAGGGCAGGAAAACATGGATGTCCCAGCCCAAGAAGAGAGAGAGAATTCACCCTTCCTTCACCTTTTTTTGTTCCATTTTTGGTCCTTAATGGATTAGATGGTGCCCAAGGTGCATGTGGATCTACTTTATATAGTCTACTGAATCAAATGTGAATCTCTTCCAGAAATATCCTCACACATGCATCCAGAAATATTGTTTTACCAGTTATCTGGGTCTTCATTGGCCTGGTCAAGTTGACACATAAATTGACCATCACAATAAGGCAGTAGTTCACTCATAGTACAGCATTGGTCCACTTGAAATATAATGCTTGCCACATTATGTAGTTTGGAATTTTATATTTAAAAAAGCCACATTGAAAGAGTAACAAGATACAGGTGAAATGAACTTTAATAACATATTTTATTGAACCAAACATATCTAAAATATCATTTTGGTATATCATCAATATACCCATCATTGAGATTTTTTTCACTTTTTTTCCATAGCAAGTCTTCAAAATCTGGTGTGTTTTTACACTTACAGTATATCTCAATTCGGACCACATTTTAACTACTTAATAGCCATATGTGCCCAGTGGCCACAGTATTGGACAGCACAGCTCTTTAACATCCAGTCCACTCACAGGTAGTTAACAGGATGCCATTCTTCTTACCTTCCGAGTAATATAGGATTATTTCGTAGCTGTCTCCTGGAGGCAGTGGATGTGCTTCTGTTTTTTAACCAAAAGAAGTGACTACTGGTGAAAGACTTTCTGACAGACAGGATTCCAGAGGAGAAAGATCTCTGCTATAGCTATGTATCTATTGAACGTCTGGTCATGAGAGTTTTAGATCTTCCTGAGGGTGGATCTCACCCTCTGCTCCTTTTGGTCTAATTCTATAACCCAGGCTTCTCTTGGTAAATTAGAAACAAATTGTCAGGCTTTCCTCTGGTGCATAGTATATGGATTTCTAGACTTTGGGTGTTTTTGTGGCTATAATTTTATAAAAATTTCAATTGATTCTTGATCCTGCTTGATCAGCCAGAACCTAGAAGGTCCAGGTCCTGGAGGGAAGTAGTTTCATAGGGGTCGAGATATTATAGCTCAAGTTTTCAGGGGAAGTAAATGAAAGAGTGCTATTTCTACCCACTTTCCTTTCCCAAACTTCCATCTTTTTAGTTTGGAAGGTGTATGTCATTGCATTCTAGTGAAGTAAAAGGGGAAGTACAACTAATAGTAATAACCTTGAGAGGAGAAAAAAAAGATCCAATGCAAAAAGTGAAACAATATCATGAAAAACAAAACAGTGCTAAAGTATTTCTCTAATGGTTTCTCCAAAGCAAATTTAAACCTTTATGCAAAGGAGTAATTTAAATGATTCATAGTAAAAGTCGAGCAAATTTATCCAATCATCAGTCAGTATGCCAAATGATGGTGTTAGAAGAATTGCACATCAACAGGGAAAATCAAGTTATTTCACATAGCAACTGGGTTGTTATCCAAATCAAATAAGCAAAATGAGAAAAGTTATGTCCTCCATGACTATAAATCAACAATAGTGGGTTCTACTGCATTTTTAATTGGCAGTATCTTTCCCTTTACACATCCAAATATGGATTCAGGAAGTATCTCTTTAGTTGCCTGGGCATTTTTATAATGCTTATCACTATAAAACTATAGAATCAAGGGAGGTAAAAGTGGGACCACATGAGACAAGAGCTTTTGTGAGGATTGTAAATTACAAGCTTTACTGTCATTAAGCCATTAAAAAAATTCAATTTCTATGTGGTTTTAAAGACAATTTTTAAAGTCAACTACCTACCAATTAATGCAAAAATAAATGGGGCTGTTATGAAAATTAGTCTTTGGCTTTGAAGAAGGTTTGTTTCAAATGTCAAGGATTTGTCCTAATGAATACTGGAATCAGTGAATGTTTCCCAGCAGAAAAGGAAATTTCCAAAGATGAGAAAAATCACATGGTCTTCTTTTTTAAGGGCAGTTGTATGTGATAGAGTTATAATCACTTAATATTTTCAATATTTGCTTTGAAAATTGGGTGAGATCTATACCGCTGATAAACAATCTTTCTCTAGAAGCATTGGGTAATGCCCAGTGGAGACCCAGGTGCTTCCTTACAGTAGAAAGCTAAGACCCTGAAAATCCAGAGCTCGCATCTTGGTAGTATACAATAGGGGTTCACACTGCTGCCTGAGGCATGGTGCTGGGGCAGTGGTCACCTACACACATGCCTAGGTGGCCAGAAGAGGCCTTCTGTTTGGGGAAAGAGGTAAAACTGGAAAGTTCCTTTATTCACCTGACCCCTCAGCCTGAGCTTGTGTATACCAACCATCAAATCTCTGAGCCAAGGATTCCATCTTAGGAACTGCCCTAGTGTAAATTAAAAAAGGAGGTAATCCTGATTTGAAAATATAATGCATTTTAAATAAGCAGCACATGAAATGAGATATTTTCCTGCAGTGTGCCCAAATGCAGGCCCACATTGAGGTGGAGAGAATTAGAGAAGGTGGGTGTATATAAGTCCCCAGAAGAAGTGATAGGGATGCCCAGAGAGCCTCTGCCTGAGGGGCATTCCCTGTACAGGTGAAGCCGAGTGTGGCACTGCAGGAAGTTTTTAGAGATATCAGAATTCCAGATGTTTATGTGAAATTGCCCAATTTTTAAATGTTGGCAACAAATTCATATAAGGAAAAAAAAAAAAACCCAAAAAAGAAATAAAAAAATCCTTTGCGTGTGTTAAAACAAAACCAGCCTGTGCGGCAGGTGCAACTAGCAAGACTTCAAATTGCAATCTCTGTTTTACTGCTTTGAACAATTCCTATATTTAAATAGAAAGAAAAGCTCCATGATCATAATTTTCTTTTTGAAAAGAGTTTATTGTCTTAAAGTGGGCCTTAATTACTCATCTGTTCTTATTTTATACAAGCCCTGTTCTGGGTCCATTTTACTTTGGATTGAGTATTTTCTGAGCTGTGAAATATTCTCAGAATCCTCAGTCACTTAAGGTCTGCCCTGAATGTAGATTTTATCATAAAGCTATCTTAAATCCCTTTTCCCTTAAGCCATCTCCCACGTAGTTTTTAAAGCTCATCAATACAAATGTTTGTGTCTGTCTTATTTGTTTCCCATGTTTAGAAGGGGAAAAAGATTGATTACAAGGGTCATAAAAGTAATGATGCGTTTAATGAAAGCATGTATTTTATAGATAAAATAAACTTTAAAAAATAACTTGAAGCTAATATCCAAATTAATGGAATGAAATGACCTTCAGAAGGCAATTTCTTTATACCCAGGTCATTTGAGCCCTTTTTCTATTTTTATTTATTTTTAATTTGATTTTTACATTTTGATTTTGAATTTATCCTACTTCCTTTGGATCCTCTATAAAACTTAAAAAGTTTCTGATGAGCATTCCAAAATTCCAAGTTTTATCATAGTTACAGTGTTTTTTAACCATATAGAGTCCAAATGGCTTGTTTCTAACAATAAAGGCATCAACATTTCCTTCATAAAAATGTGTTTATTGAGTCCCCAATATAGATGGGGCAGTGTTCTGGGTGCCAGATTCTCTGCCTTCATATAGAAGACATTTCAGTGGAGTAAAGCCAGTAATAAGTAAATAGAATTGGTTTTAGTTGCAGTCCAGCCTGGGATATTGGAAACAAGTCCAGGACTTTTGAATATGGGGAATTTAACATTGGAAGATCGTTGTATTGCTGCTGGAATTGCTGAGAAGCCAGACAGGATGTTGAGGAATCCCAAAGATTAGCAACAGTAAGAAGCTCTTATCATGTGAAGGCCTGGACGTGGAGGATGTGGGGCTTCCATTGCTAGAAGAGGAGGCCCTCCAGGGGCAGCTGCCCTTTCATCTTCTGCTAGTGCATCCGTTGCCAAATCCTACTCTGGAGCCAAAGCATAAGAGAGCCCAAGACATATAGGAGGCTGTAGGAGTATCTGGATGAGAGATGGTAGCTTCATTAGCAATTTAGGATGTAATTTGGAAACAGAATAATCAGGATTTACTAATTTCCTAGATGTGGAGTGCAGGGGAAAGAGTGGAATCAAAATTGACTCCTAGGTTTGGGGCCTGGCTCCTAGGTTTTGGGTGGATGGAATTGCTATTCACTGAGGTAGTGAAGCCTGGTAAAAGGGGGTAGGGGTGAGGCAGAAATCAAGAGTTCTGTTTTAGACATGTTAAATTTGAGATCCTCCTTCAACTTTCAAATGCAGGCGTTGAGCAGGCAGTTGAAGATATGAGCTGGGAGGTCATGTGAGAAGTCAAAGCCATCAACATATGAGGGATATTTATCAGCTGTGGAACGGAGATTGATCACTTGAGGAGGAAGGCCAGAGAATAGAAGGCCAAGGAGCAAACCCCAGAGTAACTCAGTAATTAAAAATCAGAGACAGAGGAGCTGGCAAAGGAATTAAGAAGGATGGTGAGGTGGGAGGTAAACATTGGGATAGTTTTGTTGTAAAAAGCTTTTAAGTGTTCTAGAGAGGCTGGAGTATTCACCAATGTCACATGTCACTGAGAGCTCAATTAAGATGTCAGAGAATTGATGATTGCAAATGGGCAAAATCATTATGAAACCTGATTCAGTAGAGTGGCGACCAAGGAAGCTCAAGCAAAAGGAGAGAAGGTGATGAAACAGAAGCAGTGGTTTTGAACAATTGTTGCATAGAATTTTACTGTGAAAACGAGTGTTCTGTATGAGAGTGGCATTTACATCTTAACTACTATCTGGATGCCAGAAGACAATGGGGGAAAGCTTCCAAAATTATAAGGAAAAATTATTTCCAACTTTAAATTCTACATGAAGGTAAACTATCGATTATGTGTAAGGGTAGAATGAAGATCTTCTCATACATGCCAGAACTCGAAAACTGTGCCTTCAAGGCACCTGATCTCAGAAAGCTATTGGAGAATATTCTTCATCAAAATGAGGGCATAGATCCCCAAAAGAACACATGAGATCCAGGAAACAGTGGAAAGAACATAGGTATGTACAGAAGAACATCTTAAGACAGCTGCAGCAGGAAGATAAGAGGAGCCCAAGAAGCAAAAAGACATATTTGGGTAGGGAATGGGAGAGAAGAATAGAGGGATATGCAATCTAATATGAAAGACCAAGTGAACTATGCAACAAACCATATAAAAAATAAAATTAAGGGACAACTTTGCAGATAAATATTTGGGAAGGGTTAGAGAGAGAAGGAGACAGTGAAAACTAAGTAAATGAAAAAAAAAGATAATTTTGTGGTTAAGAAAAAAGAGTTGTATGAGAAAGGAAATACGATCATAAGACATCTGTCTAATATTACTTAGCAATGAACACTGGTGATTGACTTAACGAAATGTTATGAAATAATTATGCCAGCATAATTTGGAATGGCAAATGTGGTAGTGGGGTGAAGAGCTCAATCCTCATTCACCACAAAGGGAGTTAATACATGCATAAACCAGGGTTTAGAAAGAGGGAAGTCAATATGGTAATGTACCCAAAGAATTGGAAGTTGCTGCCCTGTGGTGGGGGAGGTGAGGGAGTGGGACAGCCAGGGCGTTTGTTTTAAGCCTTTACCATTTGCATGTGTATTTTCTTTCTTTCTTTTTTTTAAATTTACTTTTTCTTTTATTTTTTTTAAGGTTTTATTTATCTATTTAGCAATGAGATAGAGAACACAAGTAGGCAGAGTGGCAGGCAGAGGGAGAGGGAGAAGCAGGACTCGATCCTGCATTGATCCAGTCCAATGCAGGACTTGATCCCAGGATCCTGGGATCCTGACCTGAGCTAAAGGCAGACGCTTAACAACTGAGCCACCTAGGTGCCCCTGCATGTGTATTTTCTCTTGAAGAAAGTAATAATTCTTACTCCTTTCCTTAAACATCTTTTAAAAATGTCAGGAAGTAGCCTAAAGAGATATAATTGATACAGTATTTGGTTGATAATTCTTTTATGACATTTTTTTTTACCTCACTTAACTATTTTTTGTGAATTTGTCTTATTTTCTCTATGAGACCTGTGGTTCTCAAACTTCTGCTTTCCTGAATTGCCACTCACAGCAGTAGAAAATAACTCTTTTTAGGTCATTTATAATGGAGAGTCTTGGTTTTATTTTTATCTCTGTGACACTTAGTAGGCATTCAAATTTTTTGTTGTTAAATTTAATTGACTAATGAATTATTTTTAATTGGTTTTGGGATCTAGAGTAAAAAAAAAATCCCTTTTAACTAGATGCTGTAATTTTCACTAAACAAGGAGGTTGATGATATATTTTAGACTCTTTAGCTCTTTCTTTCTTTGTCTTATCTAAGACAAAGGCCATCTGAACATACTATTTCATTTCACAGGTGAATTGATTTAGTGGTCAGGGGTGCATTTGGTAGCTAAACTTCCTGGGGCCCATGAAAGTTCACAGTGAGTTGTATGATGATTGTTTTATAGTGGAAGTAGATGATTGATAATACCTTCCCTCAACTTCTCCAGGAAAAGGTAATATTTTTCATGCTTTGTATTGTCAGACTCTAGGGCTTTAATGACAAATTTGTTTGAGTGCTTGAACAGATCTAATGCTCCTTCCTGAAGGCAGTTTGATGCTGCTGGCAGGTACATTCATTGCTGTTCATTAGGACAAGGATGTGTCGGTCTAAATAACATTCATATTGTTTGGGCAATCTGTGGGCAGATTCTTGCCATTTGGTGAAGAGTTGCACTCTTGGGAATTGCATATTTATTCATTGTCTATATCAACACTTGTGTACTTTTTCTATGCTTGACATTGTGCTAGGTGCTGGGGTAATAGAGTGGGAAGCAAAGTATGCTCATAGCAATTAAAGAAATATAAACTATGTGTAAGAAGCACTATAATAGAAGCATGACAGAAGATGCTTGAAGAACATAATTTCTTTCCCAATGCACTACTAAATCTCTTATAATTTCAGGTTTCAGGTACCTCATAATAAGGTGGGAAAGATGTTTCAGGTAAGGGGGACTTCAAATCACACCTCCATTTCTCTTGCCTATTTTTTTGTTGTTGTTTTGTGTGTTTTTTCTGTTTTTAATTCTTTATTTAAATTCAGTGTAGTTAACATATACTGTATTATTAGTTTCAGGGTTAGAATTTAGTGATTCATCAGTTGTATATAACACCCAGCACTCATCACATCAAGTGCCCTCCTTACTGCCCATCACCCAGTTACCCCATCTCCCCACCCATCTCCCCTCTAGCAACTGTCAGTTTGTTTCCTAGAGTTCAGAATATGAACTGCGTCCCTCTCTATTTTCATCTTATTTTATTTTTCCTTTTCTTTCCCTTCATCTATTTTGTTTCTTACACTCCACATATGAGTGAAATTATATGGTATTTGTCTTTCTCTGACTTACTTCACTTAACATAATACCTTCTAATTCCATCTACATCATTGCAAATGGCAAGATTTCATTCTTTTTGATGGCTGAGTAATATTCCGGTGTGTGTGTGTGTGTGTGTGTGTGTGTGTGTACCATATCTTCTTTATTCATTCATCTGATAATGGACATCTGGGCTCTTTGTATATTTTGGCTATTGTGGGCATTGCTGCTATAAACATTGGGATGCAGTTACCTCATTTAAATCACTATGTTCATATCCTTTGGATAAATACCTATTACTTATTACTGGTTTTTAGGGTAGCTCTATTTTTAACTTTTTGAGGAAACTCCATATTGTTTTCCATCTGTTGCCTATTATCTAAAGCAAATTGACATTTTAATCAACAATCCAAAATACCTGGACTCCAGAAAAAGGCCAAGGATATCAATCTTGATAACTCTCTTCAGTGGCTTCATGCTGAACTCCCATTCTTTCCCAGCTGTAGTACTCTCAGCTCTAGTACTGGGTCAACTTCAAACGCTGGAAATCTCCATGTCTGTGCTATAGTACTTTAGCTCTGCATAGAAATGCCTTCACAGAATCAAAAGTTAACATTGGGTCTTTGACTTTTATTGAAGACAAGCAAGAAAAACATACATAAGCCTCTGGATGTTTCATAAATTTGTATTTGAGGTCTAACCATTAATGTTTTCTTTGTTTTTTCCCTAAAAATTCCTTTGACAAGTTAATTCAGATTTCAGATTCCTAATTAGCAGGACAGTATCTGGTCCATACTAGGGGCCAAATAAGTTTCTGTTGAAGTTAAGTGATTGAACTAATTAATACTGAGCATACTATGTGCCAGAGTCTGCACTAGATGCTTCATTCCTTTGATAGCAAACTTGTATGTTGTAAAAGCTATTAATAAAATAAAATTCTAAAAATCTGTTTCTCTTTTTCACCTTTCAGCAGAAAATATAATTGTTTCTTTATGGTTAGTTTGCAGGCACAACTACATACCAAACTTTCATCATCTCCCTTATTTCCTCCCCCACCACACATTTGCACCAGTATGTGTACACACGTGTGCACACATGTGTACACACACAGAGTTTTTCATACTTGACCTTATTTCCTTTTTGGAAATACATGGAGTATAAGTAATAAAGTACTAGAGGGATTCAGGTTGTACATTGTTGCCATGTGCATTTAATTTTGCTCTGTTTATTGTGATAAGGGATTGGTCTAGGAACAACTTTTCAGCCTTTTAAAGCACCCAATTTCAATAAGTAACACTGAAAAACATAAGTAGCTCTGAAACCAATACTAATTTGCTCTTTTTCTAATATGAAAGAAATGCTATTGTTGGTCATGAATATTGACATTATTGCTCTTATTTCAACAATAAAAATGGCATCACACATGCCATTAAGTTGTAATTCTCAACCAATACTTAATTGTTTTACCCTGCCTATCTCATAAATAGAAACAGTGAGGGTGATCATGAAATATGTAGATTCATTAAGTATAGCAATATCCAATAGTATTCCAAATTAAACTCAAGCAATTAAATCTTTTTTTCCCTTCATATTCAAGCCTACTGAGCGTAGAAGCAGGTTTTCATGTATATAGAAGCTTTATAGTATTCTTCCTTCCTGTCTGAACTTCTCTCCCTTGAATAGTTTTCTTTCAGTTCTGTTATTCAAATTTAGTTGCCTCAGTTCTGGAATATTCTTCAAGTGCCTTAAGTTGAGCAGATGGCTTCCTAAATACAAGACTAGTAAATTTCACTGTACCTGTGAAACAATAAATCTGCCATAAGTCAGGCATGGTGGCACATTTGAGATTGGAAATATTTTGGATCCCGAGGTGCTTTTCTGAAACAAGTTGGTTTTCACACTAGGCAGACACTTTTCATCTTTTGAAAGTACTTGATGGTCCTAGCATACCTTAATAAACCTCCAGGGAATTCACTGGGGGTGTTTTACAATGCAAAGCTGAAAAATAAAAACAGGGAAGATTTTAAAACATCTTTCTTCACGATCTATAAGACGGATAGTTTTAGAAAACCACAAATATATATGAATAATCTTTTCAAAATTTTAAGATTTGGGATTTGGAGGCGGCTTCAAATACTTTGGTCTTTATCTTCAATTGCATTATGTGACAAGTTTAAGAATGCAAGCAATATTATTTGTCTTGAAAAATACTGCTCTATATATTGGGAGTGCAGAAGGGTAGGAGGGGATCAGACAAAGGTGTAGTCCTTTGTTACCAGGGATTGATTTTGAAATTTGAAGTTCACAAATGAAAGCTTGTACCACAAAAGCTACTTATGGTTTCAAAATATTAGCAATTTTAAGAGTTAAATAAGCCAATAAAGAAGACCTTCAAGAAAATTTATCTTTGTCTAATCTGTCCCCAAGGAAAATCAAGATAACTGCTTTTCCTTTATTTTATTGGGTTCAAGCAACCATGTGAAAAGCTATGTAATCACCAAGTAAATATTGACCATGTAATTACAGAGTAAATATTATTTTGTGACACTGTAAGTAGCAGATAGTTATTTCTGCCTCCTGAACTACTATCTACTGATCATGTCCTAACATTGAAAATTAAATGATAATTATGTTTCTAATGTCTTTCAGTACTCTTTCTGAGTATTCTACCTGTTGGTGGAGATATAAAGATGGTAATGTTTTCTAAATTACTGTTATTTTATGTGTCAACCTAGTGCAGTTCTTATGCAGTTTTTTACAAGGGTGTCCAAAACAATACTCATTATAATGTTTTATAATTTTGAAAGGACGGTCATCCATACCTCCTATAAGTAGGAATAAACATATTATTCTTCCAGATTAAAAAACCCTAAAGTCCAGAAATATTACCAGAGTTGTTTAAGTTCAAGCAGTGGGACCTGCTGAATGGGGGCCGATGCATTTTTCTGATTCTTTGGCCAGTGCTATTTTGGCTTATTTGTGTTCATTCTGCAATAAACATTAACTACTGTGTGTCAGAGGCTGAAGATTTGCTTTAGCTACAGACACAGTGTCGTTTCTGGGGCTGAAGGAGAAGGCAGGTGAATTGGTAGGTTAATGTCATGCCTGTTGCAGAGATCCAGGGTCCAGGCAAAGTACCTGGAATAGAATGGAGTATTGTATGTGAGGGATAGTCCATAGGATGGTTTGTGTACATTTGTCATTCTTATTGGCTATGTCAGTAGGATTATCATCTCTAAAAGAGCAACTTCAGCCAAATAGAGGCTTACTTACCTCCTGCAATATGAAGCCTGTACTTAAACAGTTCAGTCAAGAGAGCAAGGTCCTTTTCACCTCCAGTTAAAGCATCTTTTGTAATGCTCAAGAAAGCTTTGGTGCCACAGATTTTACTACTAAGACCTGGCCCTTCCAGCTGTTGCTTAGAATAATTACAGTTCAGGGTGTCGGTTTGGCTTTTTTCAAATACACAAGACTTGACATTGTGGGACTCTTAATGGAGCTAGACTGCAGGCTTCACGCAGAAAGCTCCTTTTTCAGCCAAGTGGTGCTTCCTTCCATTTTTGTTTATAGACTGGTGGCCCTACTCTGGTTCATCCTCTCTTTTAGGACATGGCTGAAAATAGCAGAGTCAATTGATGCCAAATTGATGGAGAATTTCCTCCATCTCTTCTAACACTATCTTGGGTGCTGCCTGCTCTGTGTTCTGAATCCATCAGGTGACTAGTATGACCAAATGTCTCTCCAGTGAATTTTAAAGGCCAGCAGCTTCCCAGTTCTCAGTGAGCCAATTTCATAATTCTCACTTTCAGTTACCAGATTCTGTGTTATTCAGAACTGAGATGCCTGTGAATGACATACATGTGACCAATGCTCTACAAGGAACCAGCCTCATGTGCAGGTAAAAAGAACAATAAGGCAGAAGAGACAGTGCTTCTTCCATTTTATCAGTCAGAACTGAGTTGCTCTAAGGGTTTCTAAGAAAGTGAGGTTTAGAAGAGGAAAGGGGGGTGAGAATGGGTGCTGAATATCTAATGCCTGCCTCAGACATCTAGCATCAGAATCTCTTTCTTTTTTTTTTTTTAAAGATTTTATTTATTTGACAGAGAGAAACACAGCGAGAGAGGGAACAGAAGCAGAGGGAATGGTAGCGGGAGAAGCAGGCTTCCCACAGAGCGGAGAGCCCGATGCGGGGCTCGATCCCAGGTCCCTGGGATCTGACCTGGGCCGAAGGCAGACGCTTAACGACTGAGCCACCCAGGCGCCCCCAGAATCTCTTTCTTATATTTCTAGTGTTCCTTGTGGCTTAGATATGGGACCAGAGCTCCACCAATCAGATCCACTCACATAAGACATTAAACATTAAGTAATATGAAGAGATCAGGATTGTGCAGAATCCATTCTGGTAAAAGTGGTGGTGACAGGAGTAGAAGTAGTAGGGTGATTTGTGCCCATTTCCCAGAGACCTCAGACAGAAGCCACTTCTTGCAGGTGGATCCTGGCCCAGCACTCTTTGCGTCTGTGACGTGAGCTCTTATGACGTGCCTCAAGATGGTGGCAGTTGCATCCTTGTAGGGCGGGTGCCACAGCACAGTTTGGGGCATTGTTTCTAGCTCTCTGGCTTCATTCTTTGGCCTTCTGAGCATTCTGTGAGTGAACCAATATCACTGAATGAACTTTGATTTGGCTAAATGAATCAGAGTTGATTCAGCTGTTTGCAATTTAGCCCTTTGGGAAAAGGATTAGTATATCTTGGTGGCTGCTAGAATTTCAGGGGACTGAGGATAGGGAGAAATAAAACATGATTCTTGTTTTAAGACCAGGTAACTAAAACAAATAATCACGTGATTAAAGTAAGTTCTAGTAGCAAGTAGCATGGGGCAGAAGTTGTCAAGCTGAGCTTGACATGTTGTGGAACATCCCAGTGGAAAAAAGATCTAGCAGATGGGTGGTGGTAAGTGTCAAGAGCTTGTGAGAGAAGACAAAGCTTAGTATGTGAGAAATCTGAGCTAGACCAGATCCCGGAAATTGGGGCAGCTGTGTTAGAAGATTGGTGAGATGACAAAGTAGATTTAGGTTTAAATGACCCCCACTTTGAGTTTTTATTGAAATAGCAAATAAACAAAAAATATATGAGATAAGGATAGAGGTAAATGGGTGGATTCAAGTCAGCTGCCTCCTTATTGCCTTTTGAAGATGAGTCCATAATTCAGTGGCCATTGGAGTCCTCATGGAAAGAGAAGTCTTCCAGGTCAGGGAAGGTCATCCCAGTGTACTTAGTTTTTTATGCTGTTAGACTGGTGGAAGTCTCATGCCAGTGTGCTAGGGTCTACCCACCACCATACAAAACAATCCTGGCTGTGCCACAGAGATATACATTCAATGTCCTGTTTCTTACTAATCTTTGGGCCTATGGCAGGCCTGGCCCTGGTCCATCAGAACAGTCTAAGCATTTTGCTAGCTGAAGTAAACAGTTATCCTGACACTAGAAGATAAGGCTGTGGTAATCAGCTTAAGACCTTTTTGAGGCATTAAACATCGATTAATTATGAAGAGCACAAGAGCTAGAGCAAAGAGCATCTCCATCTCTATTAAGCTGCCAGGGTCTGTAAGTCTTGGACAGCAAAAAAGAGATAGTTGCAGTGACCTTAGGGCTTAATTGTTGGGGATCATAGTTTTTCACTTTGATTCACTAGTGGCATATCTAACAGCATTGCTAGAATTTGCTGAAATAAATACTGCATTTAAATATAATGCCAGGTATAAAATATGAAAGAGGGCAGCTAAGGGCACATTCTGAGTTGCCCAATTGGGAGATGTCGGTCAGCATACACATGGCAACATTTTTGGGTGAGACATCTGGAGTCAGTAGCATAAAGCTTCCTGCTTGCATGTAATATTTGTGTGATTTCCAGAGATGTTTCTTGATTTAAACCCTGGAAAATTGCTTGCATCTTTCAGATCATGAGAGTAAGTTTGAATTAGGTATTACATTTCGATAGTGGGTATAGAAGAGCTTGGCTAACTGTCTATAGTCTGTATTCAGAGCTAGACTGTATTTTCCAGGCTCCCTTGCAATGAGTGTGGCCATGTTTATAATTTTATAGGTCATTTCCAGTCCTGACCCAGGGAACCTCTCGTGCATATCCCTCTGTGTTCATGGAGGGAGCCTGGTCCCTAAGCACTAAAGGGAAGAACGCTGCTCGCTGACCAGGGACATCTGTATTGGGCAGTGGATAGATAAAAACTCTTGTGTTGAGCTGGGTAGATGTTTGGGTTTATGTGTTACCCTGACCAATGCAGACTGTTAGAAAAATATCCACAATTTCAGGCTTTGTTTGTATTTACCTTGGCTATGTGAAGATCAATCTATGTTTAGTAAATCACAGAGTTCTAGTGACACATCTAATTAATCACCGTAAGTTCTTCTTGTCAGAACTGTTTACAGTCTTCTCTGACTGTTGGACTTCATTTCTCTGTGAAGTCTTATATTCTACATCTTCAGGTCCATTGGTTACTTGGGTTCAATTCTGGAGCAGAAGAGAAAAATATGGATTAGACATTTAACTGAGAGAGTTAACCCCCATGTGAGGCTTTTTAACTACAAGTTTTTTCAGGGGATATACATAGAGCAAAAAGCTAAACATCTAGTGGCTGGGCTGAGGCAGAGGTTATCAATACTACCTTTCCACACAGCTGTCATCAAATCGTACAGATCTGCCTTAAAATATATCTGGCAATATATCTGTTTTGCAAATACTTCTTGAAAATACAACTTTGAACTCTGGGCTTCCCAAACTCAGTTGTAGAGAACTAATGATAGCAGTCAATCTATTCCACTAGACTGAAGACTGTCAAACTTTTTCTGTAAACAGCCAGATAGTAAATATTTTAGGGCCTGTCTCTGTTGCAACTACCCAACTCTCTTCACCTCTTGAAAACAGCCACAGGCAATATGTAAAGAATGGGCGTGGCTGTGTTGTAGGAATTCTTTCTAAAAATAGGTGGTGGGTCTTCATCTGTGAACACCTGCACTGGATGTCCAAATTTTATATCTGGATGAAACCAAACCATTAGGGGTCCCTGGGTGGCTCAGTGGGTTAAAGCCTCTGCCTTTCACTCAGGTCATGATCTCAGGGTCCTGGGACTGAGCCCCACATCGGGCTCTCTGCTAAGCAGAGAGCCTGCTTCCCCCTCTCTCTGCCTGCCTCTCTGCCTACTTGTGATCATTCTCTCTGTCAAATAAATAAATAAAATCTTAAAAAAAATAAACCAAACTATTAAGGAGCTTGTGCCAGAGGGCATTTCTTTCGTCCCTTTGGAATCAGGTTCACTGAATTTTGCTTTGATATTATATACTCAGCTTGTCCTGAGGGACATTGTAAGAAGGAATTATCTGGACTGGATATCATGTTTCTTATCCTTGATTATAGGGAATTTACCATAGGATGAAGCACCTCCTTCAGTGTGCTCAGCAGGAGAAAAACAGTGAGGCCCTGGAAGTTCCAACAATGGGCAAAGTAAATCCTAGTCAAACATAGTTATCCTTCTGCTTTGGCAGCAAAGAAGCTCAAGAAGGTTCAGCCTTCCGTCAATCATATATGGTATCTATATACTGATACCACCCTTAGCTTTATCTTAAGTATGTACCACCTGCAATGAGATAGGCGCTGGTGTACAGAGGACAGAGTAGCTGTGGCCTGTACCCTTATAGAGCACATGTTCTTTCTGACTTTATTTTCCATTCTCTTTGATTTAAACAACATACTTATTTTTTAAAATCATGCTGGATTCTGCATATTTTTATGAGATGCCTGACATCCTTATTTGGAGTGAGGTCAGGTATATAAAGACAAACAGATGTCAGAGAATGGGATTTCCAGAGGTTGATTGCCTAGTCTCCTAGCATCTATCCTATCTCTGCGCTAGCCCTTCTGTAAACTGGGGGCCTGAGTCTTAAAACTTTATAATCCACATAAAGAATAGTTAGATTATGGCACAACTCTATCATTCAGGAGTTAACTGTTGCATAGTGCGGAAGAAACTATTAAAAATCACGTGAGATGTTCACAGCACTGGTTCAATAGGCCCAGTCTTCGGTTCTGAGCTCGGTAATTATATGTGTGCTGAATTCTTGCTATGAGAGCCAGGATATTAATGCTAATGTGGAATGTTTATAACAGTAAATAGAGGAGGCTATCGACAAGGCAGTTCCAGACTTTGTCAATTTGGATTAAGGGTCCTGAGCTTGAAACCCCTAGAAATCTGAAGAGACTATAAATGGGTTTGAGAGAATCCATGAACCATCTGTATTATATGCATAATTTTACACTGTAATGTATATGGAAATTATTTTCTGGAGAGAATGTCCATTGTTTCAATTGGCATTCTCAAGGACATCAGGTTATGATGGCCTAAATGGTTTACATCAGCACTTTTCAAATGATCTATGCCGAAGTGCCAGTTTCTTTATTTTCTAAAAAAATTTGTAATCTAAGTAGATCACCATTAAAAATATGAAAAAAAATAAATTATTAGAAAACTTAAATGCTGGATGCTGCAGTAATGTCAAAGTGCTATGTAAATTTCTAAATACCTGCTCTCAGTTTCTGTAACTGGCAAGTGTTGGGTATATAAATTGAAGGAGAAGGGATTCAAGGATTAAAAGGAGAGTTCCAGCTTTGGCAACTGGACAGGTGATGATGAGAAGATATGGTACACAAAGGGAGCAAGTTTGGGTATCAGAATAATGAGTTTAATTGGGAAGTACTAAGTTCAAAGTATCTGCATGACACTCGTGTGGCTATTACCACAGTTCCAGTAGTTTTTGCACATGTGCTAGAAACTCAGGCTGTATATAGAGATACTGACCTAAAAGTCATCAGAAATGATTTGAAGCCATGGAAGCAGATGATATTACACTAGGAAATGATGTAAGGTGAGGAGTAAGGGTGATATCTATGGAATACCAATATTTAAGGAATTGGCAGAGAAAGAGTTACCTGGCAATGAAATGGAGAAGTTCAGAGAAGTAGGAGAACAACATTTGTAATATTACAGAAATTAAAGAATAGCGTTGCTGGAAAAGAAATGTAAGATTCTACATAGAGTTCTGGTAAGATATCCAAAAAAAGGCCAATGTATCAGTATAGCAGTTTTTGATAAGTGTTAAGGGCCAGGAAGAAACTGAATACAGAAATGTGAGGAGTCAGAGGTGAGCCAATGGGTTTGGGGTTAAAAAAACAAAACAAAACACTTTTCCAGAAAGTTGAGCGCTTTTGTACAATGTAGGTAGAAAAAGGAAGAAAGGAGATATGAAAATTTACTTGAGGAAATGCAAAGTTATGCAAGGAAGAAGCAACAGAAGAATGGACAAGAAAAAGGGAGCAAGGGCATTGGACACCTCATGTAGCAAACAGTAGAGGAGAGGATGAGGGTAACAGATGCCTAGGTCAGCCTTGGAAAGTTATTGTTGGTACTAGTCCTCCAAGTTGGCTTATAGATGGCCACATTTTAACTGGTTGAATTGCTGGCTCTTCTTGATATGACTGTTACCTTATCAGCTTGTATCATATCATCTTTATATTTTCACTGAGAGCTAGAACTGAGATAGTATGTGAAGGCATTGTGGAAAGAGGTACCTGATCAGACATCTGAATCTGCTTAGCCCTTAGTTCTGCTTCAGTCTCATCTGTTTTATTCATAACATGAATTTCTAACTCATTATGAGCACTTAGGAAAAATGGTTATTTTCAAAACTAAACTGATTCACCACTCTTATAGTTTAATATAGAAACAGGTATAGTTTGTTATGGTGAGATTTGGCAAGCTGGTCTTTGTGAGAATACATACTCTTTTAGTTTCAGAAAACATTGTGTAATTATTTTCTACGTGACTAATTTCCTGGGCTCTTTTTATTCTTGATAATTTATTTTCATCCCCTAGAATTCCAGTAGAAATAATTCTTCCTATTTAAGATACCTTAATAGCAACTGGTACCCAGTTCAGTCTGATGTGTTCTCTATAAGACATTAAAAATAATCAATGTGAGTGCTGGGTAGAGACTAATAGAGGAAGGATAGAGTAGCTCACTGTTTCAAACCATTTGCATCATTTTTGGCATGTCTATCGACAGCATTCACAGATGAGGCCAAAGATGGAATGGCTTGGAGCCTATGCTGCTTTTAGGCTCTGGCTAAAGCACAGTCTTTAAATCATGCTCCAAAGTACAATTACCAACAGTGAATTTATACATCATAAAGATGAGGGAGAGCAGAAAATGGTTTTCACAAGACAGCTCCAACTTTAGAGACATGTCTGTCTATGTGACTCCAGGAAACGCTGATTCTTATCATCTTGAGCAAGCTCCCTGCTATAGGGAGCAGTACCCTTGATTTCACCTCACTGCCTCCAGTTTCAACTTAGCCCAAGGAAACAGAGCTCCTTTTACTCTGACTATTCCTCAGAGAACCAAAATATTGCTTTATTTATTTTTGTTGTTAGGAGGGGGTGGATAGGGGTGTGAGGTAGACCTAATAATCCTATTCTCCAAAGACCATTTCTCTGTACTTCTGGTTTCTCTGTACTTCTAAACTCTGTATTCTGAACCACAGAAGAAAAGGCTGTGTTGGCGCTGAAGAAAAACATTGACCAGACAGAACATTTTCCCCACAGTCAAGCTGAGCTCTAATGACCAGGCTTTTTATTTCTCCCAGGAGAGGGTAATATAATTGGTCCCTGTAATAATGTAATCAGTTTGTTCATTCTTTGTTCAGTAGATGTTTATTTGGGAGATAGGTCTCACAGAACAAACTGGGCTTTGGGATAAAGTCTGAGAATACATTAATTTCTAAATAAACCTCAATAAACAAATAAAAAAAACCCACAGGAGTAAACAATACAATTAGGAGTACCTGAAATCAGTACATTTACGTATGGCAATTTACAAGTAATAATTATGTTAGAAGATGTCTTGGGTTGATTTTCTCAAGGGCATCTGTGAGAAAGGAACATTTCTGAATTAGAATTTCTGTCATGGAGTGGGGCGCCTGGGTGGCTCAGTGGGTTAAAGCCTTTGCCTTCGGCTCAGGTCATGATCTCAGGGTCCTGGGCTCAAGCCCCGCATCGGGCTCTCTGCTCGGCAGGGAGCCCGCTTCCCCCCCCCTCTCTCTGCCTGCCTCTCTGCCTACTTGTGATCTCTCTCCTCTCTGTCAAATTAAAAAAAAAAAAAAATCTTTAGAATTTCTGTCATGGAGAAGAAATAAGAAGTAAGAACATGTTTTCGAATATGCAGTAAAAAGATCACCAGCTCCTCTAAAGACCTGACACTGACATTCATCTTAGGACATAAAAGAGAAAATACGCTGAGGATAGGAAATGCGGGAGCTATAGCAGCTGGAGAGGTGACTGATTCTAACGGATTGCTTGTGTGTGACATCAGTGCGCCACTGAATTTGGCGGGAAAGTAATGCACAGAATTAGGACAGCTGCATCAGTGTTGTGTTCTCTTATTAAAAAATGTCAACAGTTCATTGAATACAGGAAAATTTCAGGGATTTTATTTTGCAGGAAGCCAGTGTAGTATCTGCAAAAGTAATTTCACGAAAATGATTATGTATTAGGGAATAGGCACAGACTAGGCTGGTACATTAGTTTGAGTTATTCCGCCAGTCCTTTAAAGGGGTAATATCCCATTTGAATGACAAGCAAAGGAATTCAAAAGGATAACAGACATTGTTTTTGTTGTTATGGTTGTAGTTACTTGTTTGTCACTTTTTTATTATCTGTATTAATCTAAGGCAGTTTTTTTTTTAATCTAAGGCAGTTTTTTAAAAACTTCTTTTGAATATCATTTTGTACAATTATAAATCTAGATTCTTTTATTCGTTCATGGATTTTAAATGATGTATTCTATACGTTAGACAATCTGCTCAAAGAGAAAAACGTAACCTGTACCTTAACTAGTAAGCCCATTGTAAGACACCCTTACATGTGAAGATGGAATGCTATGTAAACAGCAGTTGATAAAATTGTAAGAACTTGTATTTAAATTTAATTTTTTCTGCAAGTGCAGTTAGTATATTTTTTTCTCACTAGTCTCTGATATACTATTTTTGAGGGAGAAAAAAATGTTTTGCTGCCATAGCAACAGTACCCTTTTGCTTTCCATCACAAGCCATAGTTTCTGAGTATAACTAGGAAATTGAAATGTGGGTAGCTCAGAATGATAAGGCCAAGCGTGGTAAGCATTCATCTAAATGAATATTTGTGTCATTGTTCTTGCACTCACGGTAAGATTGGAACTTTCAAGGTCAACATATTTGTTCATAGTTTTCGCAGCGGCACTCATAAAAGATTATTGCCACTTACTGGGCAACTACTCCTTTCACTAAATGTCTTATTAGAAATGATTTTCTGAAGACAATAGGAAATTAAAACACTCCATAGTACCATTTATTTTAGTGTTGAGGAAGTATAATATAGAGAAAGGGCACACACTCTAGTGAGTTTGAGGAAAGAAATGATCTGCAACTTGACCTGGAGTATGTGTGGGGGAGGGAGCACGGCAAAGGCTTAGAGAGAAGCTGATCGAGCTCATTCCGTTACTTGTTTCAGGGGTGATTCTGAAATGGTGCTTCTCTCTGTGATGCCCTTGCAATAACAGTATTCTTTTTATTTTTCTTGATCTTTCACAGCCCGTGGATATTTCAGCTTGCAAGGTAAAATATGTTTTTGCTCCATGGCCAGCTTTTAAAATCCTCTTTGGCTCTGCTATGACACTACATAAAAACAACAAGGCCTTAGCTGCCCCTTGGCTCTGCTTCATACCTCCTCTCCCTTTAGGTTTTCCTTAATCTCTGTCTACATTGACTTTAGATCTGGAGCCTCTTTGCCCAACCCCATTTGGGTGGGCAATTATATTGAACTGGCCGCCCCACTCTTGACGTGGCACTTTCTTCAAGTAATTGCATTGGGAGGACACATACTACACCTACTGGAGGCAATCTTGGAAATAGTGCAGTGTCCCGTTCAGGCCTTGAGGACACCAGCCTGCTGGGCTCTGCTGTGCTCTCTGGGTTCAGCTTGTCCACAAAGGAGCAGAGAGAAATGTGTTTATGGGCCACAGACTGACGGGGACCTCACAGCAGATTTGCTTCCTAAGTAGATGACTATATTTTTCTGCCTTGTCAAGGACATGTCTAACTACATTTGGCAAATCCCAGTCTGCTTCACACACAAGACTGATGAACCTGGAGTAAATTGGGAGTTTACTTTCTTATCTTTCACTATAGTCAGGGTTCAAAATAATCATTCAGTTCCACCTTAGCATGAATACGTGTCTAGGGAGATGGTTGCTGTTCTTACCCAATGAATTGATTCTCTATGTTAGATTTAAAGGAGTGCAGGATGCTGGTTTGAGCATTTTGGTCATATGGCAACAGGAATTGGCTCTTTACCTGACTGCTTTAATGGGCTTAATTAGAACCACAGGAGAGGCTTTGTAGAGTCAGAATTCACTCAGCTTTGGGTCATACCAAACCTTTAATTGCCATCTCTGTCACTAACTAGGTATATCACTTTGGGTAAATTATTAAGCTCCTTTAAAATGGAGATATAATACTTATGTTGGGCTAATCTGAAATGCAAAGTGCGTTAACTACGTTAGAGCAATACCTAGTGAAATACTCATTGCATTACTTCTCTCTAATAGGATTAAAAGGGGTGTGTATGGGGCTGCAAATTAATTGTGTATTAATATGCTTCTTTTCTCTTACTATCTGCATATCTTCCAGTTAAAAATCTTTTCTTTATCCAAGACAGAGTTTTGCATGTACAGAATGGTCATATGTAATTGCATTGACTTAAAAAAAATGGAAACAAATTGATTCTTAATTTTTGCATCAAAATAAAAGCTGTGAAATCTGAAAAAAAAATAAATGTGACATCAGATCTTGAAAAAAACGAACAGAATGGAGACCTTGGATTCCTCCTCCATTGGCCTAATAACTCTTAAGGCAGAATAGGGCATGTCTGAGGATGTAAAATGGCTGGCCTATGGCAAGGCCAGTCCATTCCTTTCAGTCTTCTAAGAATTGATGTGAGCTGCAGCCAGATCAATTTGGCTGTGGCGATTGGTATCGATTGTGTAGACGGGCAAAAAGAATGGATTTGCCATGTCACAGAATAGTTCATTTGCCTCTTGTAGATACTATAGTAGCCTAGAAAAAATTGCATAGTGGTGAGAGTCAGGAAAGGCCGCTTCTCCTGATCCTTCCTTATCTTCACCTTGCCCTGTGTGACCACCAGCTAGACAGCTCCATGTAGATGCCCCATGCAGCTTTTGAACATGTTCCTGGACTCATCTTCTCTCTGAAGTTGCTTCCTACTTGTTGTTAGGGGTACTACCGTATAAGCTTGAATGCCCAATATTTTCTTTCATTTCCCTCTCTCCTTTTCCTCCTTTTCCTCCTCTATCCCCCATTCTAATCATGCATCAGCTTCGTTTCTTACTTAGGAATATACCTCAAATTCTTATCAAGGTTTTCTATACCCTTTGCCAGCTTTGTTATCTGTTCCGGAAAATATTTATTCTACTTGCAGTCCTGCTGGATACTGCTGCCTGTTTTCTTTTTTTGAATGCTGCTTTGATTATTTCATTCTCTGACTTAGAATCTTCCCCAGCTCTGTGCATTCCAGCCTGTTGTATGTAGTACCTTTAAAGGAACTATCACGTTTGGGTGACTGCAAAAAATGAACATTTCACCTTCTGTACTTTCTTGGCAGGCTTGGTGTGACAGAGATAGAGAGCAGTCCATCAAAATGCATTTTCCTCCTTTAAAGCCTAGAGTTGTCACTGCGAAGTGACAATCTAGGCAGGAGCTACATTTTCTAGTGTCTGCTTAAATCCTGGTATGGCTATTGTATAGTATTTACCAGTGCATGAGTGGAAGTGATGTATGTCTCTTTCACACCAATGTGCTTGAGAAGTGGATGTATCTTCTCCAGACTCTTTCTTTCCTTCTGTTGGCTGGAAAAGACTCTGAGGCCTTGGGGAACATCGAGACTGCAAGATGGAATGACCTTAGATACCTAAATTGTGTGTGGAGGGAAGACATCAACCGGGAATATCTTTGTTGAACTGTTACACAATCAGGAAATAAGAGCAATGGCTTTATACCAATGAAATTTTGGGGTTCTCTATTACCATGCCTTTCCATCTTCCTAGAACACGCTGTTCATCCCTCTCTACTAGTCTCAATTTTACCATATTCATAAATTCAAGTTTTACTGCTATTAAGCCTTTTCTAATTATCGTAAGCCAATTTGTTTTCTCTAATCTTTGAATTTCTTTGAATTTCTTCATTGCTTATTTTCCACAGTGCTATTTTGTTTTTCTATGGTAATTATCTTTTCCTTTGTTCTTACAACAATTATGGAAGCAAATCTACTATGTTTCCAATTGCTAGTAGAGCCAAAGTTGAAAAATGCTTATGTCCTATTTCCTTAAATTTAGTGTAAAGGCAATGAATATGTCTTCTATATTACTACATTCTTCAAAGTACCTGGCATGCAGGATATTATTATTTGATATCATTTAGGGTCTTATTTCTCAGAAGTCAGAAGTTTGTTGATTTTTTTTTTTTTTTTAGAATAATCGTGCTAGTTTAACCAAGTACATTAAGCACCATAATGAGTGGACTGTAACTAAGGCTGCGGTGTTCAAAATCAGTGAAGGCACTGACTCTCAAATTGAAGAGGAGAAAGGCTAATTTAGATCATTTTGGTGATGCAAACTTGGTAAATTCCATCTTTTGATTGGAATTCTAAGTGGATTTTACCTAAAGCTTACATGGCTAGGGAATAGTGAAAACATAGTACTCGCCATCCTCATGAAAAGGATTCCATTTTTAGTAAAAGAAGATCCATATTTTTTCTCTTTAGGTGGAGATGGGCATTAAAACATGAATAGAAAAGTTGAGTTCTTCTCGCTTAGATTTTAAAAATATCAGATTGTTTCCCAACTATTATTAAAAATAAAACAAGAGGTAAAAAACTAGAGAACGTTGAGGATTAATGCTTACTGTGTTCCCTAGTGGTTTAATGATATTTGATACCAGTGCCCTCCCATCAAAATGACTAAATGACTCACAGTTTATCTTTAATATCACTACTTCTTTCTTTTTCCTCTTAATAGATATTTGTAGTTTTACTTTGCTGTTGGCTGACATTGAAGAGTAATTTTTTTCTTAAAAGGGACAATCTGAACTTTTGTAGCATAAATGCTAAATATGTTAGAAAAAGATACTGCAATTTAATAATGCAGAGGCTGTGCCAAACAATGCAAAATTGAACAACAGTCTAGTTTGAATTTGGATAAACTGCATCTCTAGGTAGAGCGTTCTTTATTATGGAAATGTCAGAAAGATATATTTACAATAAAATTGACTAGTGGAAAAAGTAGAATATAAAATGAACAGCTTCAGTGTAGTCATATTGGTTTAGAATTCTAATAAAAATTGGTCAAAAATGAGACAAGCTTGATTGATTGTTAGTGCATTAGGGTCACAAGTAAACTTTAATTCCTCGTATTGTCTTCTTAATCAGGATAACAGCAGCATTGTGGATTGTAGGAAAGTCATTTTGTAGTGGTATGACCAAGAGTTTGTGATAGTATAATAATCTAATAAGAAATGAGATGGGAAGATGTTTGAAAGGACAGCTAGATGCATGCCTATGAATTAGATGTATTCTAAAATGAGATTTATCTATGATGTAATAAGATGTGTTCCAAGCAAAAAAAGGAAAATTAAATTTGGGGAGGAGGACATTTTTTCCTCTGAAGCATGCCTGGCTCAATTTAGTTTATGGAATAGTTTAATCAGAACAGTAAAATTCTCAAAATACTGTTTACACGAAATTTTTCTGGGCTGGAGCCATATTGAATAAAATTGCTTTCTGTTTAACTTGTGTAAAACTAAAATTCAGCAAATTTAATTTTTGAAAATAAATGACAAAACAGTTGAAGAACAATTGCTTCTGAGTTTAAGGAACAGAATGCCAGAAGTATCATTGCCAAATTATAAACTCCTGAAAAAATGACAGGTATAGAAAAGACTATGGTTGCTGCTGGTGGGATCTGAAACATCATTATGATTTAGTAGAAAATTACTGCCTTTGGGTAGGAATCAAGCCAATGTCCCTAACTGATACTTATAAAAATGAACCAATCTGCTGTGCTCTGAAGGAAAAATAGCAATTATTCATACCCAAAGCAGGGTGTTGAATATGTAGATCTTCTCGTGTGTTTTCTGTAACTTTTTACTAGATGGTGGCATTCGCTTCATCTTCTAATATTTACAACCTAATTACTATATAAGGCACTAACAGAATGCAGACTAAGCCACTCAGTCAACTGCAATTTTTCTTGCTTAAACTGATCTTCAGTACCAGCTACCACAAGGGTGGGCCTACCATCCACTCCTGGCCAATTTCTGCCCTTGTCAGGGTAATTTCCATTCTGTGCTTGGGCATTCTCCAAAGCCTCCTTTTCCTTTAAAAAGCACATATGTTCAAACATTAGTGCGCCAGTCCTTGGATCATGACTATAACATGACTCCTGGGGTCTCAGTTAATGTGAAAAGAGCCAATCTTGAAAACCTCAGGAATCCTATTCAGTGTGAACATGAAATTATTCCAAGATTTAAATGTCACTAAAATATTCAACAACAAATACTTATTATCTGGGTGAGGTTTTTCAAACACTTGTTTCTTAAAACCAAATTCTGTATTACTCAGGGTTTAACCACAGAAGCAGACTATATAAATCTGTATGTGTATATATATAACATTTATCCATATATTATATATAAATACTGTATATATTTGTGTGTGTTTATGTGTGTGTATTTAAAATTCTGTATGTTTGTTTGTTATAGGGAACTGGCTGACAAGGTTGTGGGACTGGTTTTACAGTCTCTGTAAGGCTGTTGTCTCCATATCTCAGGCTGGGGCTCCTAGTGCACATGGTGGGCAATTTGGAAGGGAAGATCCCAAACAGGCTGCAACCTTCAAACATGAGCGGAATCCCTTGTTTGCTCTTGTTGCCTCTGACCTTAGTGACAAGGGGGTCCTGTAGAAGCCAGGCCTTTGTCATGGAGTTAAACCCACACACCTGGCCTAGGAGTCAGAGAAGCTGAAGGAGGATCCAGGGAAGGCGATCAGGTGCAAGCCTGGATGTTGCCGCACACCCACCAGGTGAGCCAGCAGGTCGGCGATGATGGGTGTGTCAGCTACACAAAGGCTGCCTGCCTCCTTCTCTCCCTTCCTTTACCCAGGTAGCTCAGCCAGGGGACAAGTAAGTCTCTTTATAAGGAACTATGAGAACAGAATGAGGAAACTGGTCCTTGACCAGACAAAGAGGAATGTGAGTTATTACTATAAAGGAATGTAACAGTGTGTTGTTTATGTTCTTAATGTAATATTTATTGACATCATGGTACATTGGTACCATGATGTGAAACAACATTTTAGTGTTGGTACATTTTAGTACCAACACTTAGTACATTTGATGGTACATTTTAGTATTCAGCTCATGTCTTTCGTATAGCTCATATGGAGTATTCTTCATTTAGAGAATGCATTTTTGCATTATTCTATCATTATTGTTATATGATAGAACATATATATATGTTATATATTGTTGTTGTCCTTTGAATCTCACCTGTGTATTTTATCAGTGGCTAAAAGCATGTGAATTCTAGCACATTCCTATGTCTTTTTTGATGAGTGGAATATGAAATATCTGACAAAAATTATAAGTCAGGAGCAGAAATAGATTAATCACAAATAAAAAAAATTTCACAGTTGCCTTTTGTAATATGGCTTAAATTTAGTGGCTGGTATTCAGAAGAAAAAAAGGAAGCAAATGGAATTATGGAAAGTGGATGGAATTGATTTTTTTTTTAAGCATGAGGAATTGTGAGGAAAGACACAGCCATACTGATGTAAACGCAGCTTCCAGTAAATCTCATTTCTCTTAGCTGTAATTATGAAAATCCTCTTGAGCATTTCAGTATGTTGTGAGCTGCTTTGCTGTTTTTCACAACAGGGACAATTTCAGTTATCTCAGAAATCTGGAGCTGCCTTCAGCCCGAAGCCCAGAAGACTCGGCTGGTTCTGTGCTCAGGGTCAATTGTTGCTTAAACTACTTTTAGAGTCTATTCAACATGACAAGCAGATCAATCTTTTCAATTCAGAACTGATGAAATTCTACATTTTAGAAAGCATTGCCTGGAGAGTATGAATTCAATAGATGTTTTTTAGGACCATTTGGTGTTTCTTTCAGCTATTTTACTAGGGCTTCTCTAAATGCAGAATACTAAACTCATTTGGATCTTTTAAGCAGGCTTAGTTCTCTCAATATATACATATTGTTCCAAAGTATAGGGAATTAATCTTAGAACATCATCTTGTAGTGTAACCCAGCATTGACACTGATTATAAGTAGTTTGTGTAGAATAAGGATATGAACATTCCATTTGTACTGACACCTTATTTTTTAAACTCACAAATCAAATGCTGAGGTATGCATGGATGAAAATGCTAGGAAGAAATGTACAATTTCTAGGCTGAAGTAAGTGAGGATGAAACGTTATTTACCATTTAGACTTATATTACAATCAAAATGCTTTCCTATTTGAGTCACAGCCAATTATATTCAAAAGTACATTGGCATAAAGGCAAATGTATCTTGTACAGAAAGTGGAAGGCAAATAGGAAGCAGCAGTCAAATGATACTTACAGTGTAATCAACTGTGAAAACAAAATCTTGATTTCTGTCTTTATGTAGTTAAACTAATGACTCATCCTACTTAACAAAAGAATCTGTGGAAAGTTTTAAATTTTTTTTAATATTTCCTGAAGTTGTTTTTAATTGACTTTTTTGGTAGACTAATAGAATATACTCACCTGTTTTTGGCCTGAAATCAGGACTCTGACAGCGTTAAAAGGATGCCCCCAAATCAGTGTGATGAGTTAGAGTTAGGCAGGCAGGAGAGGGCATTGACCTGCCGTCCTGGGTGGAATTACCTTTGGAATAAAAACTTCCCTTTTCTCTATTTAAAGATAATAGGATGATACTGAAAAGTATAAAATATTCCAATAGGAATTCCTTAATGATGTTGGTAGTGCCTTCCCCAGAACAAGCTAAAGTAAAGCTGAGCCTCTCTAGTTACTCTTTTTATCCCAATGCTAAATCCATGATTCTGGCATTGATATTTCAGGAAAACAACTGAGGTACATGAAGAGAGACGGGAAACACTTATGGCCGGGCCACACGTTTTAAGGTACTGTAGTGAATTTTAGTAATACACACTTTGTAACTGTACTTGTTTTTGAACACCACCTGTTTTAACGTCAGTTATCTTGATTGTGAAGCCCATTGAACATTTTAATGTTTTTGTTAGAAGTCCTAATGTTGCTTGCCATCCATTTATTTAAAGTGCCATTAGGGAAGGTTGAAAGTACATGCCTAACATGACCCTCCTTCCTATGGAGAGATCAGAGATGGTGCTGTGAGCCTGGTTTCTAGCAGGAGAGAAGGCTCTGAGCCAGTTTTATACTCTGCATTTCGATTGGTTGACGATTTGGCTTCTTAGGCTGCTGAGGCTGCAAAAGGAGTGAGGAGAACTAACCAGCCACTAAATTTTGAAACACCGAGGAGGTCAGAGAAGCTGGAGTTATTATCATCTCTCAGTGAGCACATAAAGCATTAAACTTTTTCAGTCTCATTTCTGCGACAGAGATTTTGACAAGAACATAAAATAAAAACCTCACAAATTCATGCTGCTGACAATGATTATAACATGACCAGGGAATGGTATAAATGTCAACATTTCTTGAATCAATTTGAAGATTGTGATCTTGCAGACCTCCACAGACACTGCAAATGATTACGGTAGAATTTCGCCATTTGTGATTATATTATTGGAAGAGGTGAAGGAATTTCAATATCACACCTGACAAAAAAGGATTGTAAACTCCCCACCACATTCTGAAGGGTAAAAGATTTTCACAGAATTATAAGGCTTGTTTTTGAATCCTCTTAGAAAATACATAAAACGAGCACGATAATTTCCAAAGATCCATGTATAAAAATATGTTGGCTCAAATTAACCTCATCGTTTTCAATGATTTAAAAAAAAAGCCTTTCTAAATCTTTCTGTCACAGTTAAATATGTTATTTGAAATTTATAGTTAGTCTCTTTTTGCTAACAGCTTCTCATGGAGTTATTTTTGGTCATAGAATAATGTCTTTGTGCAAGATATCTGCTTCTTTGGTTATTGCAACAATAATAGGCTCTTTTTAACCGTGTGATAGAATCATCAGATTGATAGAAGTCAGCATTTTGAGAGAAACTTGTACCAAATAGAAATTAAATGGAACTTTAAACAGGCATGAAAAAGCAGGGAGTGTACATTATTCTAAATATCTCCATCTTACTTAAAATTTCTTAAGAGGAAGCATTTTTTTTAACAGCTTCTTCCTAATTTCAGAATGTTCATTTGAAGAGGCCAAGGAACCACTAGGTGTTGCTCTAAGACAGCTTCCTGTGACAAACCAGCAAACTGCTTTATGGGCTTGAGATTTCATCGGTCATTATAATTTCCTTAAAAATGCTAAGATTAAATCTGAGGCTTAGAAAATTAGCTTTAAATAGTACCATGATCATCTATTAAAATAGGCAGCACATACACACATGTGCACCTCCCTACCCCCTCTAAAATGCCTTGTAAATGAAAATCAAACATAAAATCCTATGTAATACCAATGATACCATTCGTTTAATACCAAAATAATCAGTTTCTGTGTGATGAACCTAACCATCTTTTTCATATACCTATGCTGTTCCCTACAGTTGATTTGGTTGTTAATTACTGACATTTCTGAACTGTAGAATTGTTCTGGCATCAGGAAAATGGAATAATTGTTTTAGCCAAGGCTTTTTACCTTATCAAGCAGCTTTCTCAAAAGGACTTTTGGATCTGGGTAATATGACACCCATCCCTCCCCCTTCCCCAGTCTAATAATCCAGTAATCTATCCCATATTCTGTGACATTTGACCCACACGTGAAATGAGTTTTCTTGGTTCATTGATGTTTCTTCGTAGTTGAAAGCTACTCTATGCTCTAGCTTGGCAAATTTATACTGATCATTACAAAAGCCAAGACTAGAATATTAGAAATGTTGCAATAAAAAAAAATGAGATGTACTAGAAGAATTTGGGGGAAGATACGGAATAATATCAGGTTTTTGCACAGGAGTTTCCGTGGCTCTGCATTTTATAGGGCTCTACAGTTTTGTGAAGGAGAAAAGGACAGAAATGCTGTTCTGGTAAACAGAACATTTTATATAGGATATATCCATCTTATATAGGATAAAAAATGACCAATAGTTGTCTCTTTGAGCCCAAATCATTCATGATTTCTCATCTTTTAATTAATATGAAGGAATATAAAAAATTACACCTCTGAATTCGAGTTTTGCTTCCATTCCATTCCATTTTTTTTTTCAAACAAGACCTTGGTAGACTGTTTTCTAAAAGAGGTAACAAAGGTCTTCTCTACACCATTTTTGATTTTGCATCTTTGGCTAAGATCAGCCATTGAATCAATGCATCAAAGACTTAATCTTGTTCATGCCAAGGAAATAGGTTTGTTGATCTAATACCTTTTACATCATTGATGATTGTGACATATCATCTACTAATACAGTTTTCCTAGAGAATGATAAAATAGTTGGCAACTGCAAAAAATATCACAGCTGTAATCAATGTCATATTTTTTTGGCCATCTTGTATATACAGTTACCATTGAGTAAAATATTTAGACTGAATTTATATATACAAAACTTATTAATATATTTGGGGTGAAAAATATTAACAAAAATACACAAGTTTGTGTTTATCTTGGAATTTGCCTGTGATGGATACTTTTTATTTTTTTAAAAATGGAAGTTTGTTGCAGTAATGGAGTTGTTAAGGAAACAACTTCTAGGGCCAGAGAGCTTGGGTTTGAATCCTGTCTTTGCCATTTTCAAGCAGATTAACTGATTAACATTTTTAAAGCTTCTGTTTCTCTGCTGTTAGCTTAGGCACACTATAGCACTCATGGTGCTGTTGTAAGAATTACAACAAATGAAACATATTAAGAACTTGGCTTAGTATTTGTATGATGGAAAATGTCCAATAAATATTACACTGAACTCTGTCTTTCTGTATACTTTTGTATTTGGTCTCAAAGAGAATCATAGTGTTCTTCAGAGGTGACTATTATAAATAATTAAAATTCATCTCCTTTTAAGTACCAAATAGTTTTTCTATTTTACTCCTTAATATAGAAACTCTAAAAAATTTGGTGCATATTTTCAAGCATACTGACAGAATACTCTGACAGAATATGCTCAGCGTGGTTTAACCATTTCTAGATAGCTTAGGACCAACAATGGAGACAAATGATCATATTCTTGCTTTACTAAGATTATCTTTCAGGTGTCAGTGTACAGTGGGGGATCTTTGCCTCTTCACTGGGCCAAACCATGTTGGTATACTTTACAGATTCTTATATTTGCTTTGCAATACTTTTTTTTTTTTTTAAAGATTTTATTTATTTGACAGAGAGAAACACTGCGAGAGAGGGAACACAAGCAGAGGGAATGGTAGCGGGAGAAGCAGGCTTCCCGCCAAGCAAGGAGCCCCATGCGGGGCTCGATCCCAGGACCCTGGGATCATGACCTGAGCCGAAGGGAGACGCCCAACGACTGAGCTGCCCAGGCACCCCTGCAATACTTTTTTAAAATCTTTTCTCCTATGTGGATTATAGTTGAAGATCAGAGACTGAGAAGAGAAATGAGATGTGTATACCATATAATACAGTCTTGGGAGAACCTGTTTGGGAGGCAGAAACTGAGATCTGGTTAAGGGGGCTTATGGAGCCAGGACTCAGTCTCCCCTGCTGAGTTCTGCTTTGCTCTGGCAAGATCTCATCATAGGAAGGGCCAGGGTTTCATGCTCTTATGGACTGGAAGAGGGAAAAATAGCTTTGGGCTCCCATGGGAGTTACTACTTACAGCTCAGTGTGCTTGTTTTTTTTTTTTAAGATTTTTTTTTTTATTTATTCATCAGAGATGAGAGAGAGAGGGAGAGAGAGAGAGAGAGAGAGAGAGAGAGAGAGAGAGAGAGGGAGAGAACGTACAACCAGGGGAGCAGCAGCAGGCAGAGGGAGAAAGAAGCAGGCTCCCTGCCGAGCAAGGAACCCTATGCAGGACTTGATCCCAGGACTCTGGGATCATCACCTGAACCAAAGGCAGATGCTTAACAGACTGAGCCACTCAGGTGTCCCTACAGCTTAGTATATTGATACCTAGTCTTGACGGCCTCTCACCATGAAAGCACCTACATGATACATGTCCCTAGAGTCACCATGGGTGACATAGAGATAGATGTCAACACTCTCAATTGTCATTTCATTTTTGCTATTGGTGATAAAATGTGACAGTCTGTAGCACTTTCTCCCTCAGCTCATCTCTGTAGATCCTTCTAGTTTGCCACCATGCCAGAAACCCCACTTTGTTAGACTATTCTCCAAACAAACCTAATACTTCAAGACCACTCGGGGAAACAGTATGAGTTTTGTGCACAAATTCTCATCTAGTTTTACTGTTGCTCAGAGGCATTTTTTTCTCACCTTATGATTGTTGGCTGAGTTCTGGAGGACACGGGTTTTATAGGTGCTACCTCTGTGTCAGTGAAGTGTTACATCTTCTTGCTGGACCAACTGTGAGGCTTGACATACCATGTACTAGATGAGAAGACCTTACCATTGCCTAGAAATCCTACCCCTCTATTGGAACTCCAGTATCCCATTTTTTGAGCCTAACTTCCATCATTCACAATCTCAATTCCATTGCTCTTCTCTGTCTCTTCTCAAACCTCATTGAACTCCCAGAACTTTGACCCTTCAATTTTTCTTCACCATAAACTCTTCTTGTTTTTATTACCTTTTCTAGACAGAGCAGGTGACTCAATCTCATTGCTATAATTGTGTTAGCATAATTTTTTTTTTTTACTCTCTCACCTATCCCCTTCATGCTTCTATTTCACTCACCTAACATATTTTAACTAGAGTTAACTAGAGTTAAAATATGTAGAGCGTAGAGTGCAGTTGGTTTTACAACCTGCCTTTGAGCAGTATGGAGATGGGAGGCAGAGGTACAAGAAACAGTACTAACAGATCTAGACAACTCTATAGATTGGGGACAGTGAAGACAATAAGACCTCTGCAAGCACCACTGGTTCCCTTATGTGTTGCTTGTCATCTGCCTTTCCATTCCCCATAATGCTGTCACACAAACTGTCAGTTTCATTAGGCTCTCATTAGGCTCTATTGTCCTCCCATATCCTCTTCTCTTCTAGCGAGTGTTTCACTGCCTACTTCCCAGAAGACGCAGAGGTTATCATAAACTTCTCAACTTCTTGAGTACTGCCATAGATTTTTGTTTCTGTCTTTTCTATGAGTTTAGTGGATTAGTAATCTTCTCTCCCATCTGCAACTATCCTTCTACCTGTGCTCTGCCTGCCCTTACCTTCTGCTCTCAGGTATCTCAGTTCATCAGTGATGATGGACTGTATCAGCTCTCTTAGCAATCCTTCATCCCTCTTGGGTCTCTTAGGAAACATTTTCTCTTGCCTCCCACTGGAGAATTTGAGCATCAACATAAATAATGAGAGTAATGTGTAGAATAAAGTAAGAAAGCCATGAGTTCAGACTGATTTAAATAAATACCTGAAACATGGAAAAATAGTGGAAGAAAAACTATTGCATGCTGACAAATAAAAGAAAAATTGGATTAGAAAATAATAATTTGGCAGCTTCTATATGGTTTCAGGTAAGGATCATCTATGGATGCAAAAACTACTGGGCAAATGTTTTTAAAAGTAACAGGGTATTTACCTAGTCTCAAAGAATTTTCCCAGAAGATGTTTATTAATTACAAAAAGGTAATTAGTAACTTTAGAGAGAAGGAAACTGGATGACACCACCTTAATTAAATGATCACAGTTAACATCTCCAGCAATGGGACAAATAGACATTTTCTAATAGGATGCTATAAGAAGGACACAACCTCATTTTTGTATTCTTTCATAAAAAACACATAACCTGAATCTAATTTTGAGGAAGCCTTAGACAAACCTAAACAAGTGATGATCTACAAAAATAAATGGTTTCTAGTCCCCAAAAATATCAAGGTCATGAAAGAGAAACAATGTGGAGCTTCCAGAATAAAGAAGAATAAAGAGACATGACAACTAATGAAAAACAGCATGATTTTAGATTGGAGCCTAGACTCAACTTTATTTATTTTGTTAGAAGGTCATTAAATGAGATAAATGAAAAGAATTTACATGAGGCCTATTGATTAGATAATAGCATTGTATTAATTTTTTTCCCCCCAACTTTATTGAAATATTATTGACATACAACTTCTATAAGTTCTGAGTATACAATGTGATGGTTTGATACATGTATGTATTGCAAAATGATTATTACAATAAGATTAGTTAATAGTTATGTTCTTCCACATTACTAACTTTTTTTTGTAGTGACATAATATTTAAGATTTAAGTTGTTCTTTTCATAACTTTCAAGTATAATATTGTTAGTTACAGTCACCATATTGTACATTAGATCCGCAGAATTTATTGACCTAATAGATGGGTGTTTATAACCTTTGACCAATATCTCCCTATTTCTTCCACCCTGAGCCCCTGGCAACCACTCTATGCTCTGTTTGTGTACAATTTGTTTAGATTTCACAAATAAGTGAAAACATATGCTTTCATATGCATTTGTCTTTCTCTGTCTTACTTCATTTAGCATAATATCCCTAATTTCATCCACATTATCATGAATGGAGGGATTTCTTTTTTTAATTGAGGTATATTTGACATATAAATATTATTTTAGATGTATAATGATGATTATATCATCAAATTATATATGTAATACATTATGATGAAATAATAATTCAATATTTGTATATCGTGTGAAATGATTGCCACAATAAGTCTAGTTAATATTGGTCAACAATAGTTACACATTTTTTTTCTTGTGATGAAAACATTTAAGATCTACTTTCTTAGCTGCTTCTAAATAAATGATACAGAATTACTAACTATAGTCACTATGCTATACATCATACCTCCAAGACTTATTTGTTTTATGACTGGCAGTTTGTACCTTTTGATCACCTTCACCCATTTCACCTACCCCCTACCTCGGGCAACCACCAATCTTCTCTGTATCTGTGAGCTCAGTTTTTTTTTTTTTAAGCATTCTGATATATGTGAGAATATACAGCATTTGTCTACCTCTGTCTGACTTATTTCACTTAGCAGAATGCTCTTCAAGATTATCCATGTTGTCACAAATGGCACTTCCTTCTCTTTTAAGGCTTAATAATATTCCTTTGTGTATGTGTGTGTGTGCATATATATATATATTCACATTTGAATGGATATATAAAAAGTGATAATGAAAAATGATATATTATTTATATTGTATTGATGGATTCTTAAGTTGTTTCTATACCTTGGCTATTGTGAATAATGCTGCAGTGAGCATATAGGTTCAGATATCTCTTTGAGATAGTGATTTCATTTTATATGGCTATATACCCAGAAGTGAAATTGCTATAGGATAGGGTAGTTCTATTAAAAATTTTAGAAGAGCCTTTATACTCTTTTCCACAGTGGCTTAACCAATTGACATTCCCACCAACAATGCACAAGGGTTTCTTTTCTCCACATCCTTGCAAGCTCTTGCCATCTCTCTCTCTTTTTTTTTTTTTTTTTTGATAATGACTATTCCAGCAGGTGTGGGGTAATATCCTATTGTGGTTTTGACTTGTATTTCCCTGATGATTACTGATATTGAGCACATTTTCATATACCTGTTGGCAATTTCTATGTCTTCTTTGGAGAAATGTCTATTTAGGTCTTTTGCCCATTTTTAAATTGGATGGTGAAGATGATGATGATGATGACGATGATTGCTGTTGATTTGTGTGAGTTCATTATATATTTAGGATATTAACCCCACATCATATATATGGTTTGCAAATAATTTCTCCCATTTCATTGGTTGCCTTTTTATTTTGTTGGTTATTTCCTTTGCTGTGCAAAATGTTTTTGATTTGATGTAGTCTCACTTGCTTATTTTTGCTTTTGTTTTTGTGCTTTAGATGTCATATCCAAAAAATCATTGCCAAGACCAATTAAAGGAGCTTTTTCTGTATGTTTTCTTCTAAGGTTTTATAGTTTTGAGTTTTTTTTTTAATATTTTATTTATTTGTTTGACAGAGAGAGAGATCACAAGTAGGCAGAGAGGCAGGCAGAGAGAGAGGGGGAAGCAGGCTCCCCGCCGAGCAGAGAGCCCGATGTGGGGCTCGATCTCAGGACCCTGAGATCATGACCTGATCCGAAGGCAGAGGCTTTAACTCACTGAGCCCCCCAGGCGCCCCATAGTTTTGAGTTTCTATTTAAGTTCTAAATTTTGAGTTAATTTTTATGAGTGGTATGAGTGGTGTAAGATAAAAATAAAATTAATTTTTGAGTGGTGTAAGATAGGGCCCAATTTTATTCATTTGCATGTGAATATACAGTTTTCTTTGCCCCATTTATCTATCTATCTATCTATCTATCATCTATCTATCTATTAAAGATTTTATTTATCTATCTATCTCTCTCTCTATCTATCTATCTATCTATCTATCTATTTATTTATTTATTTGACAGAGAGATTACAAGTAGGCAGAGAGGGAGGGGGAAGCAGGCTCCCTGCAGAGCAGAGAGCCTGATGCGGGGCTTGATCCCAGGACCCTGAGATCATGACCTGAGCTGAAGGCTAGAGGCTTTAACCCACTGAGCCACCCAGGTGCCCCTTCCCCATTTATTGAAGAGACTATTCTTTCCTCATTAGTATTCTTTGCTCCCTTGTCACATATTAGCTGATCATATATACATGGCTTTATAACTGACTCTCAGTTCTGTTCTGTTGGTCTATGTGTCTGTTTTTATGCCAGTGCCATACTGTTTTAATGACTGTAGCTTTATAGTATAGCTTGAATCAGGAAATATGGTGCCTCTTGCTTTATTTTTCTTTCACAGGACTTCTTTGGCTATTCAGGATCTCTATGCCTTTAGATTGGAGAATTGAAACCATTTGCATTTAAAGTCCTTGTTGATAGGAAAAAACCTACTAAGGCTGCTGTGGTTTCTGTCTTGTATTTCCCTTGTTCCTTTCTTCCTCTTTTGCTGTCTTTGTTTTTGAATTGATTATTTTCAAAGGGGTATGCTTTGATTTCCTTCATTTTATCTTTTATGTATCTACTATAGGTTTTGCTTTTAGGTTACCATGAGGCTTACATAAAACTTCTTACAGATGTAATAACATATTTTAAGCTGATAATAACTTAACTGATTGCATACAAAACTATTTTCCTACTCCTCTTTCCCCATATTTCTTGTTCTTGCTGTCTCAGTTTATCTCTTTTTATATCGTGTATCCATTATTGAATTATTAGAGCTATAGTTATTTTTAATACTTTCATCCTTTTTTTCTTTTAAAGATTTTACTTATTTATTTGACAGAGAGGAGAGAGATCACAAGTAGGTAGAGAAGCATGCAGAGAGAGAGGAGGAAGCAGGCTCTCTGCTGAGCAGAGAGCCCGATGCGGGGCTCAATTTCAGGACCCTGAGATCATGACCTGAGCCGAAGGCAGAGGCTTTAACCCACTTAGCCACATAGGTGCCCCAATACTTTCATCCTTTAAACTTTTATTATATAGTTAAGTGATTAACAAACCACTATTTTATAAGTATTAGAGTATTCTGAATTTGACTTTAAACTTATTTTAAAACTTAAACCATTTTGTTTTATATTTTTATTGTTTTCATGTTCTAATTAGTATCCTTTCATTTCAGCTTCAAGAGCTCCTTTTAGCTTAAGAAAGGCTAAGTAAGGCATGTCTAGAAATGATGAGTTCCCTGACTTTTGTTTGTTTAGGAAAGTCTTTATCTGTCTTTCATACCTGAATGATAGCTTTGCCAGGTAAAGTGCTCTTGGTTGACAATTTTATTTTGTTTTGTTTTGTTTCTTTTCCTGTCAGCACTTTGACTATATCATCTGACTCTTTCCTGGCTTTCAAGATTTCTACTGAGAAATCTGCTTATAGATAGCCTTATATGGGTTCTCTTATATGAAAGAATTTTTTTTTTCTTTTTCTATTTTTGAGTGTTTAGATTTTAGACAGTACTAATATAAGATGATTTGGAGATCACTTTAGGTTGAAATTTTGGGGTAACTTATTAGCTTTATGAACTTGAATGTGTCTCAGAGAGGTTCTCTTTAAGTTGATTTTGCTTGATGACCTATGAGCTTTATGGACTTAGGTATCCAGGTCTCTCCCCATATTTTAGAAGTTCTCAGTCATTATTTCTTTAAATAAGTTTTCTGTTCCTTTCTCCCTCTGTTATCTTTCTGGAACTCTGATAATGTGTAGATTGTTTCTTTTAGTGGTATCCCATACTTTATGCAAGCTTTTATAAACTCTTTTAAAATTCTTTTTTTCTTTTTGCTCCTTTTTCTTTTTTCTTTTTGGTTATTTGATGATTTCAAATGACCAGTCTTGTAGTTCACTAATTCTTTCTTCTGCTTGGCTGAGTTTGTTATTGAAGCTCTTTTTTCCGTTCTTCAGTACAGTCCTTGTATTGTTCAACTCTAGGATTTCTGGTATTTCATTTTGTTCTGTTTTTAATGGTTTCTGTTTCTTTGTTGAAGTTATCCTTTTGTTCATGAATTGTTTTCCTAATTTCATTTATTCATCTACTTGTGTTTTCTTATAGTTCACTGAATTTCTTTAAGGGGGTTATTCTGAAAACTTCATTGGACATCTCATAGATTTCTACATGTTTATGGCCAGTTATTGGAGTTCTATTAGTTTCCTTTGATGATGTCATCATCAAAGTTTTCTTGACTGTTCATGATCCTTGTGGGTTTGCATTGGTGTATGTGTAATTGAGAAAGTAGGTACCTATTTCAGTCTTTGCAGACTGGCTTTGACAGGCAAAATCCTTTATCAGTAAGCTAGTACAGAGATTCTGGGATGAGCTTGTTATTGTGGTAGCCTGCCTAGAAGCTGAGGCCATGAGAACTGGCCTGGAGCTAGGGTGAGACTGGAGCCTGGGGCTTTGGGAATTGGCCTACAACCTGAGGCCTCAGGGGCTAACCTATAGAGAGGGTGTGTGGGAGCCATTCTGATATTGGGGTGGGCCAGTTGTCTAGATCTATGGCAGCCACCCTTGAGGTTAGGGCTGCAGGACTGGTGTGGTGCTGAGGTGGGTTGAGGACCTGGGGCCACAGGAGCCAGCTCAGTGCTGGAATGGGTCAAAAGCCTTGGTCTGCAGGAGTCAGCCTAGTTCTGGGCCTGGGTCCATGGGTGTTTACCTTGAACCTGGATTCCCAGGGGCTGATTGTGTGCTTGGGGCCATGGAGCCACCTGGGGCCATGGGAATCAGGGTGGTGCTGGGGTAGGCTGGCTATGAGGTCCATGGTGAAGTCAGACACTCATCCCTTCTCTTCCCACAAGGAGGGTGTCTCTCTCTGTACAGGGTGCCTGTGCTTAGAGAAGGGTGTTGAGCTAACGTGAAGCTATGTTTCTTTACCTTCATCAATGTATCTTTTCTTATTTCTGTGCTTCATTCAGGTGCTGTAATCCCTCCCCTGGAGTCCTTGACTCTTGTGAAGGTACTTTTCCATGCAGATAGTTGCTCAAAATGATGTTTCTAGGGGCTACAAATGCTAGAATTCCTGTGCCACTATTTTGCTGATGTCATTCTCCTCAGAGCTGCATTAGTGTTAATGCCCTGATTTTGATAGTTATATGGTGGTTATGTAATAGAATGTGATTGTTTTTTAGTAAACATATACTGAAATATTCAGGATATTGGTATTAAAGAGGAATCAAATCTGCAATATACTCTTGTATGGTGTTGAAATCTTAAATACATTCACACATATGATATAGTAAATATAAGAAGGTAACACTGGGAAGTAATCTGGGTGAAGGGTATGTGGGAATATGTGCTATTTTTATAGCTTCTGTGGAACTCTCAAGTTATTTCGGAATCAAAAGTTAAAAAAAACCCCATCATTCTTTTAGCCTTACATTTCTTTCTAGAAGTTATATATTCAGCATATTTTCTCTTTATAGCCAAAAATGCTATAGTTATAATGAAATTAGTCTGCCTTCCCAGTAGTAATCTCTTTGTTTTACCATAACTGGATTGCATCTCTAAGTTATTAGGTGAAATTTCTTTCTTCCAGGTGATCAGTAATCTCCTAGTTGCAAATTACAATAAAAACTCAGTCAAATCTGACTTCATTCCCTGGCGGCAGCAGCAGTGTACATTGTTGATTTCCCTATTGGTACCTTTCTTGTTAGTTAGACTCCTGCTTGTAACCCCCTTTCCACATACCACATAGCAGAAGCATCCACCTGGTCAAATCTTCCAATGTGTCTCTTTATCTTTCACCTTCTCTACTGCCCACCTGCCTAAATATGTTCTTCTTTCCTCTCTATTTTGGGGAATGACATTGCTGTCTATCTATTTACCTGGGTTAGAAACCACTTTTCCTTCACTCTACCTTAAATCAGTCATAATTCCTACAATTCTGTGAATTTTTCTCAAGTCTGTCCCTTTATCTTTATTTCTATTTCTATGTCTATTGCTTTAGCTTAGACCTGTTTATTTTCTTCCTTGGGTTACTTAACTATATTACAGATTTTGGACTCAGAGAGTGTTGACTTGGGCTTCCTAGCTGTGTAAAAACAAGTGGTTCACTCTCCTTGAGACTCAAGTTCCTCATCTATAAAATAGGCTCGATAATTTATACATAGGGAATTTTTCAGTGACCATTAGATGAGGTAAGGTATCAGGCAGTGTGCTTTAGCTGTAGAGGATTATAACTGTGCTAGCAGCTGTATTTCCTAGACTGACCTATCTTTTTAAAAGTGTACATACTATACTGGGTCTTTGCTTTTATAAAGTGCATGCTGCCAGTGAGGTCAGGACAGAGTGAGGGTGTATACAGATGTACGGGGTGAGAATAGTCAGCTGGTTCAGATAAAATGCCATTCTTTTAACACACAGACCTACAGAAGTGCTCATGTCTGTCCCTTGGCATTATACAGTCAATAACCATGTCAACTATACTTTTATTTACAATTATATGTAGCATAAGACAGGACCTCATCAACCCCTTTCTTGTTTTTCACAAAAGTTGTTCCTTTGCTTTTTTTCATTAGCTTACCAAAGAACAAATGTGCATTGGTAGAGATTCAGTAAATCAATTAATTAGGCAGCCCTTTTAAGCAATAATGGAAATAGGAGTCAGGAGCTGTGTTAATGCCTTGTCTTGGGCAGGACAATGCTCAGCACTTGCTCATGTACTAAAAGCACAGTCACACAGGTCAGTATTATGTTTGCTGTAAGGCTGATTGGTTATTTTACTGAATGGATGCTGCAGCCCTTGTGTCACGTTTTATACAACTAATTTAATTGTTGCCAATGGCAACAGTGGGATCTATGTCAACTGATGTCATTTATGCTACCGAAGCAGTCTGTGCCAGCGTTTCCATTAATAATTTCTGTTATTAAAAGAATACTGATTGAATAAAGAAACAAATGGAAGGAGAGAAGCTTCAAGAATTCTGAAGACGTGTAGATAGGGCCACTCCTGGCCAAAAAGATAAAGATGGTGCATTAATTCGTTCATTTATTCAACAAGTTTTTACTGAACATCTACTATGTCCTAGCCAGTGTACAATGTATACCTGGCTAACAAATCATAGTTCTGAGCTTCCATGAAGTTCATAGTCTAGAGTAGAACACAAATGATGAATAGATAACAAACAAGCAAATATATCATTTCCTAATTGTAATTAAGTATAATAGGGAGCATAAACAAAGCTGTAAAAGATTTTAATTAAATAGTGTATACATAGAATCAGGGAAGCGCTTTCCCAGATAGTGATGTTCAAACTAAAATTTAACTGGGTGGCTCAGTCAGTTACGTGCCCACCTTTGGCTCAGATTCCAGGAATCAAACCCCGCAATGGACTCCTCGCTCATTGGGGAGTTTGCTCAGTGGGGAGTCTGTTTTTCCTTCTCCCTCTGCTCCTACCCCTGCTTGTGTGCTCTCTCTCTTTCTTTGTCAATGAGTAAATCTTAAAAATAAATAAAGTAAAATAAAATAAAATAAAATAAAATTTGCAGGGTGAAAATTTTTGCCAACGTTGGGAAAGTTCTATGCAAAGAGACCTGCATATTCAAAGTTCCTAAGATTAGATTTGGAGTGTCCAGAGGCACAGCAAGTTGACTGGCTTGGCAGGATTGATTGTTCATTATGGTCACCTGAATTTGTAGTGAAGCTAAAATGTCCAGGTTTTTTTTTTTTTTCTCTCTAGTGTCAATCAACTCTGCAGGTGTAGGTGTGTAGAAGTTAGACAGTTGGGCTCATTTGGAGTTGGTTGTGTTTTGTTTTGTTTTGTTTTGTTTTGGTGAGTGTAATGATACAGAGAGAGATGGAGAGTTTAAAGAAGTGCAGAGAAGTGCAAGGGAGTACTTTGTAAATCAATTTTAGGATTTGAAATGAAGAAGAATGGAAGTAAGGCAGGAGGGATTATATGCATAGAGAGTAAGGAGTGAGGAAAATGAGTTGAGGGGCTATCGATAGAGGGGTTAAACAACTTCCAAGGGGCGACAGTGAGAATGGAAATCTGAGACCTAGAGGAAGAACATTTTGATAACGGGAAGTTGTGGATACGGAGGTGGTTTTAAGATAAAGACCTTCCACTTAGAGGGATGGAAGTGCTGTGGTGTCCTCAGAACTTTGCCTATATTGGTAGTTTAATTACCTTTAGATTTGTCGTCATCATTTTATGTGCCTGTATATTTATTGTTGGTATTCATCACTCCTCACCCCCTAATACACAGCTTCCTCTAAATCTGTCTTTCCAAAGTTTAAAACCCTTTTGGAAAAAAAAATCCACTTTTGTTAAAATTTACCTGCTTCTCTACTCCATTCTCTGGATCCTTGCCAACTGATATGTTAGTTAACAAGAAAAACAAATTCAGTTAAAATTAATTTGGGATGATAGTTTAATTTGTTGTTCCAGATAACACATTTGCGTTTTGCAGAAGCTTTTAATAACAAATAGAAAAGAGTATCTAATATAGAAATTCAAGCTAGAGAGGAAAATATTGTTGTGCAGAACTTTTTTTTCCCTTCCTGTAAAGTCCTGGGGTTGGTCACTTAATTTACTTATATGTGGGGTTAATCCTGAAAATGATCAGTATGAGAATCTTTTTTTTCAAAGCTGTAGCAGAATTGGAGACACATTACTTGCTATAGTGTGAAGCAAACCTAGAAATTTAGTCTCATTTCTAACTTTTGTAGGTAAAGAAACTAGGCCTAGAAAACAAAATAAGTTACCTCACCTAATTACTCAGCTGGATAGCTACTCCAACCCCAGTCTATACCATACTACATACACTATACTTCTTATCTTCCAGAGACATTAAAATTGAACCTTCTCAAATAGGTGGAAGAATGTCCTGTTATGGAAGTCATTCAGAAATGGAGATTCTATAGTCTTCTAAAATACCCTGGACAATGTTTAGGAACCCTTAATAACAGGAAATTACCCATTACGTTTCAGCATAGGGTAGTGGAAAGAACTCTGGTTTTGAAATAAGACATGGCTTGTGGTCATAGCCATAGTAGGCAGTCTCTAAAATGTCTCCCAATTATCTCTGCTTTTCCATATTCATGCCTTTGTGTAATTCCTTCCCTTGAGCGTGGGCCGAACATAGTGACTTGCTTCTAATGAAGAGCATATAGCAAAAATGGAGGAATATCACTTCTAATCTTAGGTTATAAAAAACCTGTGGCTTCCATATTGGGCACTCTCTTTGCTCTCTCTTGGATCACTTTGGGGAAAGCCACCTGCCACTTTGTGTGATAGCAGCTTGTGTGAATCCAGGTTTGCCAACAACCGCATGAGTGGATTTGGAAGTGGATCACTCTTCTCTCCTCCACTTTAGCAGCTCCTTGTTCAATTGAGTCTTTAAATGGAATTGTGATGTTGGCTGGTAGTTTGACTAAACTGCAAACTCACCTTGAGCCAGAGGTACCCATACAAATTGTAACCCTATTCCTGACCCACAGAAATTGTGGGATAATACATGTTTGTTTTAGTAGCATACTTTGTGTTAGTCCTTGCCTTTCTGGGGTTCAGTGTTTTCACCTGTACATGTTCAACAATTGAACCAAATGGTTTTTGAGGTCATTTGTGTGCAGATTGCTATTAGTCATCTAATTCTTCATGTGTTAGCATAAGCCAATTCTGTCTAATTGTATTTTCAGAAGTGATAATTCAGCCATAATTTTCTAGAAGTAACCACCTTCAAATATTAAGAATATAGGAAAGCTTATAGCCTCCCTTCCAGTCTAACATGTGAAAGTAATATGAAACCTTTGATGTATAAGGATTTGGTTTTATCTTATTTATCTGTAATGCTAAATTTATTTATTTCTTTAAACAATAGCACTACACTGTTAAATGCTGTATCACGTAAGTCTTACTCTTTATAAAATCTTAGGAAAAAGGGCACATAGATGTATTTTTTGCCTATAAACTCGACAGGGGCTTTATAAAGCTTTAATTTCCAGGAAGTAAATGTCATGATTGGTTCTTATTTGACAACACAGTCACAAAGACTCAGACTATTTACCCTGGGTAAATTGACAACCCTGAAGATTGTATCAGAAATGTGTTTTCAGTATCTATTTGGACAAGGTATTTTGGAGGTGGGGATGACTATGTAGTGTAAAATATTTTCCCTAAACATGCAATAGAAGTCTTTCTGCTGGGCACCAATTATTAGATGGCCAATAAGTTATTATTGATTCATTGATCTGAGTTTTAGTGTATGTTTCCCCAAAGAAACAGAAACTACTCTGTTGGCATGCTAGAGGAATGAGGTCAATTAGCCCTCAGAGAATCCTAGACTCCATTCATTTGTGGTGATTCTATACAGCAGTTCATTAAAAATAATATGAGTGCTACGTAAAACCTTCCCTGGGAATTGATTTCTGTTTCTCAATATGTTGTCTTTGAATGGGAAACCTTATTTTGTCCACATTGTGTACTACTGCCTCTCCTGCGAAGCCAAAAAAATGCATTTGTTTGGTTTGATTTGAAATGTGTATGTATTCACGTGTATTGTGTGGCATGGTGGATACATTTACAAAGGAATGATTGTGGTGTCTCATATTAACTTTGCCACTTTGTGTTATTAAGCTATGGAAGTCAGCCAGGGATGGAACCCACATTGTAAACAAATGTTTATAATCATTAATACCAAAATGCTCTAAAAACAGATATTTAGAAGCCGAAAGTATGAAAGCAGACCATTTATAAGCAGCACACACACTGTTCTTTATTTTCTGTCTTGTGAGTTGCCCTCATTTCCCATTTTTCTGAAATTTGTTGAAGATGCTAGAATTTAGCTACTCAGGTTCTGAATCTCTCCCGTTATCCAACGATGTGATTCAGCCTAATGAGTGAGGGAGTGTGCTGGCAGTGCAGTGGCCGCTCAGGCTCCCCACTCCTCTCCTCCCTCGTCCTTGAGGGAGGCTATGTAAGGAGGCTGCTAACTGCGTGCTGTGATAGCTTGGCCACTGATGAGGCGACCTGTGGCTCAAGGCTCAGGGAAGACCACCAACTGCTTTCAGCTAGGTCAGTGACCAGCTGTCAGCTGGGGAGAGTCTCTGTCAGTGCCAGCCTGGGGGAGATTCATAGTGCTGACCTTGGGGGAAAGGGCAGAGCCTCTCCAGAACTCACTCCATTTGCATTGTAAAGACAGAGAAGGAGGTGACTTTGGGAGGCAGCCCTCATCTCTTAGACCTCCCACAAAGAAGCAGATGTATTTAAAGTGGTGGAAGCATGGGAGGAGACAGAACTCTCTCTTTGTTGATTCACTGCCTGATGTTTATGCTGCTTTAAATGCAGAGGCTTTCGTTTATTAGGAAATGTGCTTTAGACTAGGCTTAATGCTGCATGCATCTCGATGATTTTTTAAAAAACTTGTTCTCAGGAATCCTTCATCCTGATGCTAGCTAATTTGCAAATAAGAAAATAAATAACTTAGGTTTCTTTGCAAGGCTAGAAAATGGCTTTTAATCCTATAATGTTTTCCTCAGTCATCACCAAGCTTAGTGAAGAGAACAGCCTTAAAAACAGAAAGCTTTGCAGTGATTCCACGGCAGTGTGTGCCGGAGAGAGAGAGTCTGAGAGCATCATAAAAACCAGGGGAGAGGCGCTCCATAAATATGCGGGTAGTTATTTATTACAAAATAAATTATGTATTGACATGAGGAATTACACCATAATTTTCTGTTTGAGATGGTACCAAAGTAAATTGGTTTCTATCTAAAAGGTCACATGGAATGTTGGCTTTGTGTTCCTGTCATGACATTTGCCTTATTGGCATTCAGGAGCATTCCCTCTGCTTCATGCAATCACTGTCTACTTTCACTGTGTTTACAGATAATCCAGCAACTTTGCAGGCCAAATGGTTTTCTGAATATGAGCCCACAAAGCATTGAATCAGACAGCCTCCTGCTTAGAGAGTTTTCAGCACAGTTCAGCCATAAGGCAACATCAATAATTGCTTTAGAAGGGAAAGTGACAGGAAATTGTTCATAATTTGCCATCACAATAATTAAGAGTGGCTAGCACTATTGCAACCACTATTTAATTTCCCCTTCTTTAAAATTAACTCTGTTATTGTCACCAACTGCTCAGTGGTGAGACCGATTAACACTGTTTGTCTGAGGGCTTCTATTCCTGGGAACACATCATTCACTCACCTCCTTGTGGAACCAACTATGCATCTTGATCCAAACTGTTTTACATTTACAGTGAGGATGTGCGTGAGCCTTAAAAGAATAGCCCATTTGCTAAACTGCCGTTTAACAGGCCTCTAATGAAATATCCTGAACTGCATATGGCTCAGAACAAATAATAAAATGCCTTACAGCCAGGGAAAAAAAGAAAATGAAAAGTGTCTTAACCATTGTTCAGTGGTTTTCATGCCTGATTTGGTCGGTAAAGGTTATCAGAAAAGTTAGTTCAAGTGCGCTTAGAAACCTTAATGACACCTCTCAACTCCCTTGGCAGGCATCTCACGAAGGGGAGCAGGTTAGTAGAGGCCAAAATTAGAAACCCCGTCTTTGGTAAATGAACTGATTAGTGTCATCCTGTGTCTGAGTTGCCCATGGCTAAAATGGCTAGAGCTTCTGTCCTGGGTGTCATACTTCAAGCTCCTTCTCAGGACTCCAAAGCCATGATGCTCTCTGTACTCTTTCCCTGGCTCAGCACATCCTGCCTCTTACTGCACTAATTTGTGTGTTGATTTCCTCTCTTTTATCAGGCATTGAGCCCTTCGAGGTCAGAGTTTTAAAAGCTCACAGTCCCCAGCATATAGCATAAAATAGTTGCTGAATAAATATTTGTTGACCGATAGACTACAAGATGAATGATTGACAGTACTCATAAAGAAAAGGTGGGGGAGGGGCGCCTGGGTGGCTCAGTCGTTAAGCGTCTGCCTTCGGCCCAGGTCAGATCCCAGGGGTCTGGGATCGAGCCCCGCATCGGGCTCCCTGCTCCGCGGGAAGCCTGCTTCTCCCGCTACCATTCCCTCTGCTTGTGTTCCCTCTCTCGCTGTGTTTCTCTCTGTCAAATAAATAAAATCTTTAAAAAAAAAAAAAAA
>CM053608.1:48458838-48476021 GCA_028646535.1 Procyon lotor
CCTGGGTGGCTCAGTCGTTAAGCGTCTGCCTTCGGCCCAGGTCAGATCCCAGGGGTCTGGGATCGAGCCCCGCATCGGGCTCCCTGCTCCGCGGGAAGCCTGCTTCTCCCGCTACCATTCCCTCTGCTTGTGTTCCCTCTCTCGCTGTGTTTCTCTCTGTCAAATAAATAAAATCTTTAAAAAAAAAAAAAAAAAAAAAGAAAAGGTGGGGGAGAAAATCTCTACACCAGTAGGTCTAGTGGGCTATCATTAACTGTCCCAACCCAGGAGGACCTTGGGTTGTAGTTTACAACTTTGTAGCAAACTAGATTCTGTTAAAAGAAAAAAGAACTCAATTACTCTTAGGTGAAAATTTTGCTAAAATCCTTATTTATTAATGAAAGACCCCCGCCACAGGACAGGGCCAGCTGGCAGCTATAAGGGAGAACCCATGGTAAATTTCCTGCTGACTGCTAACCGCTTATTTGCCTTTCTGTAACCGCCTTGCTGCAACGCACCCCACCCTTCAGTTGACCAACCGTCGCCTAGATAGCAGGCTTCTCCACCCTCAACCCCCACCCTAAAGAGAACAAAGGAACAGGCCACCTCCCCATTCCAAGGGTCTGTGCGGCCTGGCACGTATCTCTTACTAGCCCAAATTAGGACATGTACCTCTCCTTAAAATGATTGGTAGAAATATGTGACTCAGTGTAAAATGATTGGCTGCCTGCGTGCAGACCCCAATGTGATGTTTTAAAACTATTGGCTACTAATGCACGGGCTTTGCTGTAACGGATAATAACGTCCTATATAAGGTCCCCCACGAGGAAGCTCGGGGCTCTCAGCTGCAGACTGGTTTAAGGTCACGCTGTGAGCCCGAGCCGGCTCGAATAAAAACCCTTTGCATCTTGCATGAGAGCGTCTCTTGGTGTCCTCCGTTCGCCGCAGGCTTCTTGACCCTTTCAATTAATTCAACATAATGTGTTGGGTGCCTAGCCTATGCCAGGCACAGTTTTAGAGACTTATCTCACAGTTTTGAGACTTATCAATGGGCTAAACAATTCATGCAGTTGTGGAGTTTATATTCTGCTTTATCTGTGTGTCACTAAATACTCTTGCAGGTGCAGGAAGTCAGACGATTAATAATAATCATAATAATTCAGTCATGTATTATGCTGGAATGTGACCTATGCACTGAAAATAGTAAAGTAGGGGAAATGAGGTTGAGATACTATGGGTAGATGTTGGGCATGGTAGGGTCTCAATTTTAAATAAGGTCAGCAGGGTAAGCCTCACTGGGATTGACAGCATTTGGGAGAAGATTGGAAATTAGTGTAGGAGTTACTATATGGCTATTAGAAGAGGAGCATTCAAAGTATAGGAATTGCTTGAGCAAAGGCCCTGAGTTGGGAGCATGCCTGGAGTGTTCTGTGTGGAGAACAGGGAGGTGGATTAGAACAATCCACAGGGATATACTAGGAGATGAGGTCAGAGAGGTAACAGAACACCTGATCAAGGGCTCAGTAGACCATTGTAAAGCTTTTGGCCTTTACTCTGAATGACAGGATTAATCTAATTCACTTTCTTCCTTTGTACTTGGTACTCCCATTTCCCATTTGTACTTATATCTATTTCAGCAAATAACACATCATGTTAAACTAGTTGTGTCTTTTTCCCTTGCTAGACTCTTGGGTTCTAAACACAATTTTTAAATCTCATTCTTCTCTGTATCTGGACCAGAAGAATGAATGCACATTATAAATGCTCCATTATTGTTTGTTGAATTGAATTATAACAACAAACAAATCACAGGAGTAGGGCTCGCACAATACTGTAAAGGAACGCAGATTGTAGGTAGTTTCTGGGGCAAAAGAGTTGGTGTAAGAATGCATCATACACTTCTCAACTATAGGCTAGTGTTTTTCTGCTCAAGTTCTCTGATTTTTTTCCTTATGTGCAGTTTTCTCATTAATGTCTAATGGCTGTTTGCAAAAAATCAACTGCAGTGCTGAAGTTTATAGTATTTTTTCTCTTTAGGGAAACTTTGGTGGTTAAGCTACTGATCTCATAAGCTAAGTAGGACTCTGGGTCTCAACCTCAGACACACACCGGAATATGTGAGGAGCCTTTATAAACTATTGTGTCTCATCCCAGAGCACTTGTACCAGACATTCTGAGGGTGGAGCTCAGGCCTGGGTAATTTTGAAAGCTCTTAGGTGGTCCTGATGTCCATCCAGAGTAGAGAGCTATTGATCTGGAGCTGTTCCAAGACTTTCAGAAGTGGCCCGTGTTCTTTATGAACATTTGAGCTACAACAAAGGGAATATAAAAATTTGGTCATTTCCCCAAACCTATCAATTCTTGGTAGAGGCATGGCTTTTGCATCAGAGTGGTGGCTGAAGGGTGTCTTATTACATCTGCATGTTTGTATAGGTGCAGGTGTGGTGTTGAGAGGGAAGAGCTTTGAAGGTTGACTGTTCTCTAGGATAATCAACCTATTTGTAAATCAACCCACCTGAGATACTTATAGAAGTTAAATTGGGAGCCAGTTCTTGGGTCTTCTCTCAGAAGAATACATATATCAAGGTGAACTTGCATTCTGGGAAGCAGTGGTGCTGGCTACATATCCTCATGGACAAATGAAACAATACCCCAACTTGGTTCTTACCACAGATTGAATATTATTCCACCATGGCTTAGCACATTCTAGTCTGAAGATTGTGAAAGCATGCCTGTGGTCCCTGATTTAGGCAACCTGTGCATTTATTCAATCACCTTGGGTTGGGTTGTTAAATGTCAGCTACTCAGGAGTAGCTGATCCTTAGCTGCCTGTGTGAGTGTTGATAGTGCCTATCGCACACCATGGTCACATATACATTTCCTCTTCACAAAATGTTAAAGCTGGTGTTTTGACATACTTGGGAAAAGATCTTGCCTTCTTAATTTACTCATCTTTCAGACTATTCTCAGTGCCAGAGCAGGGCCATGCATCATCAGGCTCTGTGAATGTGTGATGAATTTAATTCTTTTACGTCTTCATTTTCACCTTTTTTTGTGTGTGTCACTAAATACTCTTGGAATGTCTATTAGGTATTGTGCTACATTCTGGGAGCACAGGATAGGTATGGTACTCTTCCTTTGGCTCACATTCTAGACAAGGAAATGGACATAGAAACAGAAGATCAGAACTTAATACAGGAGCTCATTAGGCATGGAGAAAGATAAGAGGTAGAGAGGGTCTTATGAGCTATGGGTGCTATGAAAAGCGAGGAGTTAGGAAAATGCATTAGGGTTTAGGAAGCAAATGAATTCCTGAAGTAGAGGGAGTGGAGGGGATGGTGGTAGAGGTGAGGCTGGACGCATAGACTGGGATCAGATTATAAAGCATTTTCATGCCAAAGGAATTTGGGCTTGATCCTGAAAAGGCAAGGTGGTACAAGTGAAAAAAAGATAAAATATACTTAACCTTTTTCATCAGAAAAATTTGATTAAACTCTGACTCTGCCACTTATTAGTCATATAATATTGTGTTAATGATTATAAACAGTTCATTCTCTATTTCTTCATCTATAGACATGATAATAAAATAAACATGGTAATACCTACCTTGCAAGGTTAGTTTGAGGGCTAAATGAGACAATGTTCATGAAAGTTAAGGACAACCATATGGTGGATTCCAGGGCTATGCCATCCAACTACTTACTTAATTAAAATTAAATAAAATAAAAAAGATTTATTTTTGAGATACACTAGCCACCTGTCAAGTGTACAATGCCATACATGGCTAGTGGCTATCATATTGGAAAGCACTGATATAGGACATTTCCATCATTGCAGAGCATTCTATTGGGCAGTGCTACTCTATAGAGGTTTCCCTTGTCTTTCCGGAAACATAGACTTCTAACTGATGTGGTTAATGTGTTGATAGTATGTGATATTGTATTCTAAAAAAGTTTTTCTTCAAAATAAAGCTTGGAAAGGTGCTCCGATCAAGATTGGATTTCTCTCTGAGATGTCAGTCAGAAGCTCACACACAGGCCTGTGCTGACATGCAGCTGCTGCCCCCGGATCTCTCTTGCAGTCGTTCTGCCCGCCCTGCCTCTAGACTTGGATTTATACCCACTTCTCTCAGAAATGGCTGCAGTGACAAGCAAACTGCTCTGGAGCTGAGGCACAAGTTTCCCTGGAGACTTAGGTCAGGCTCTAAACAGCATTCTCTATGGGATTGCCTATAGGAGGGACTCGTGCCATTTCAAATAACAGCTTAATTCATCCTGTTCCTTTTACCAGGGTTTCGTAGCTCAGAACATCAGGGATGATAGCCATTTCTGGTGACAAGTAGACACCGGCACTGAACTCTCAATTCACTTCAACTTAAGCCACTTGCCCAGAAAGAGTGTATTAACTTCCACTTTCTACTTAACTTTGGTTTTGCTCAGGGAATTAGCTAAAGTTGTAAGTATTGGTCCTTTTCGCCACATAGAACAGGTATTTTCAAGATTAAAAAATTTAGAGGGACCATTGAGAGAATGGAATGTATAAAACTTAGTAAATAAAAAAAAAATTAGTTAAAGCTTCCCTTAATCACCTTGGGAAAAACAGGTTCTTGCTGACAATTGTATCATGGTGCTATATTTTGTACACATAATTGACTTTTACTTGAGAAGCAAGAAAGCCATATGGAAATGTTAAAAAGAAGTCAAGTGAGAGATTAGCTAGGAGAAATTAAATCCATCAACGTGTAAATATAATAAGGTGAAAGGAATCTAGCATTTATTGAGGCGTATATGCAAATGCAGTGAGTTGCTAGAAGGGATATTCTCTGGGGCCTGCAATGACTCAGAGAATTTTGAAGAATTGGCAGAGATTCAGCTGGTTGTGAGAGGTGGTTGGGATTATGGTGAGAGGTGGGGAGGGATTTCAAACAGGTAAGATGTGTGAAGTTGTAGAGATGGAAATGCAAAAATGGTCTTCTGAAGTGGTAGTGAACAGACCATTCTGACAAACACACATGTATTATATCAATGAAAAAGAAATGAGAAGTCAGGGTAGCAAGAGACAGACTTTGAATAATATAGCAATAATTAGTTAAATTTTTTTTACTGCACACTTTTAAGGCAAACAATGAGCCAAAACATTTTTAACATACATTATTTAATTTAGACTTTGTAACAGTCCAATGAGGTAGATATTATTATTGCATTTTACAGATGAGGCAACTTATATTTAGAGAGGCTAAGTAGTCTTTCCATGGTGTTAGGAGACATTAGCATGGGTCTTTGCATCTCTCTACATCTTTGGAGCAGGGCACTGACTGCCTCTATTCTAGACTAACTTTTCATGGATGTTTGTATAACTAACAGCTTTGAAAGTTAGAGCCAATATCTCCTTCTTGATCAGGAAGCAGGTTTATTTATTGTCTGGTGCAATAAAAATAATGTCTCCCTTTGGGGCTAGAATTAAGCAAGTTTACTGCCTGTTATAAAAGATTTGGGTACACTGAACTCAGGGTTCCTTTCCTGGAGTGCCATGTGTATGAGTCACTTGATCCTTTCACATTGCTCTGTGGGAATTGAGGCTCAAGAAGGTGGAGTGAGTGGTGACCCTTTTGGCTACCTAGTGCTATTTTCTGAATAGCTTGTTTTTAGTTATATTTATTTATTTTTAATTATAATTATTATTTATTTGATTTTCTTATCTCCGACCCAGGAATTTTGTGTCTTTTTCCAGGTTCTGTGAAACTGTGGCAGACTAACTTGTTGGTTTACAAATAGGGTCAATCTCAGAGCATTCACAGGTGTTTACCTAAACATCTGGTAAATAGTGAAATGACCTTAGAAGTCAATCAACTCAGGGGCCCCTGGGTTGATGCAGTTAGTTAAGCATCCAAGTCTTGATTTTGGCTCGGGTCATGATCTCAGGGTGGTGAGATCCAGCTGGCATTGAGCTCTGTGCTCAGCAGGCGCGTCTGCCTGAGATACTCTTTTTCCCTGTCCCTCTGCCACCTCCCTGGGTGCATGTGCTCTCTGAAAGGTGGTTGGGATTATGGTGAGAGGTGGGGAGGGGGTAGCTGATTACTGTTGGCATCTCTGGTGAGGGTGTGGGGGAAAAAGGAGCAAGTGGCTGGAACAATGACCCAGTTACTTCTGAGGCCATTTCAGGCATTCTCAGGCTGGCTGCAGGCTGTGTTTCTCAGAATAAAGCTTGGCTTCTAAGCACTATGGCTTTGCAAAAACACTATTGCGGCTATGCTAGGAGATCACTTTGCCCTCTTACTCTTTTCTTAGATGGACTTTTTAATAATAAAAGCTCAAAATGTCATTTACTGCTCCTGCAGTGGCAAAAATGTAAATATTTTCTTCCTTTGTTACCTATGTAATTTTTTTAAAGAAGCAATGACAGAATAAAGGAAAAGCAAATAAACTCCAACTATTTATATATTATTATCTCCTGACCCCTCTGTCTTCACTAATAGTTTAGAAAATCATATCAGGTTTATTTATTATTCTTATTTTTAAAATAAGAAGAAATCTTCCAAGAAGAATCCAAGTTGGTAGAGCCTGAGTAGCATGGTTATAATGCTTAGTGTGTTATATTCTTTTTGGGAAGATAAAATTGCTCAGTGTTTCCGATTTCTGAATCAGTTGCCAGTGTTTGGTGAACTTTATCTATTGCCCCACATTCCCTTAGTGAGTAGCAAATTTTGCAGTGACATGATTATGTTGCTCTCCTTCCCAGGAAGTCCAACACCTCATGTCTCTCTGTTGGGAGCCCAGGTGTCTTGGGAACAGAGTAGCACCATTCAGTGGTAAAAAAGATTTTAATCTTTAAAAAAGGTGGCATGATTTTTATTAGATGATTTTAGGAGTTGTAGATTAGTCAGCCACAACTGTACTGTGTGGGCATGAACCATTTTCTTTCTTTTTCTTTTTTTTCCTTTTGTATGTATCATTTTTAACATCTTCTGTATCTATGGATAACAGGTTCTCAGGTGAAGTGCTGAGTATGTCACTGAAAGCCCAGTAGAGTTAAGTGTGCAAAGTCAGTCTGAACATATGCTGTAATGGATTTGACCTCGTCGAGCACTACAAAGAGAAATTGCAGATAACCATCTGAACTGACTTCTGAAGCTTGTAGTTCTGACTCCCAAGATAGAGAAAAGTGAGACCAAACAGATTGGAATGAACAATTCAGAGAAAGCACAATGTAATTGAGCCTGATTTTAAAAGTAAATAAAGCTACAGAAAAAGGATTTATTCTCTAACACATTTCTAATTTTCTTTAGTTCCCAAAAATGTACTTGAAGTATAATAAATAGTTTTCTATTCATAATCTACTTTTCCTGATCACACTGATGCCTGTTAAAGTGAATATCTGATCAATATATAAACATATATACAAAATAAGAAATGACTGGAACCTTAGACCATAAGTGGGTGACAGTACCATAGAAGTAACCTAATCCTATCCATTACCCAGGGCAAAAATAGCCTTGACAACAGTGATTTAGGCTAGGACTTGAATGCTTCTTGTGATCAATATCTCAGTAATTTATGGTTGGTTTTTAGTGCTACAAAGTCAAGATGTTTAGGGGTATAAAATTGCAGATATTATGGAATATTATAGCATGCATAATTTTTGCCACTTTTGCCATGAACAAACCATTGATAGCATATACACTTTTACTACTGAGATCAGTTTTTTTGCAGTATGTGTTTTATGTAATCCAATCAGTAACTACTATTTGTTGTGCAGCTACTTGGGCTTAAGGTTAAAACATGTGGCTCTGCAATAGCTCTGAGCTATGTGGCTTACCTGGAGTTCAGATCTGTGATCTCGATATTCTGATACCTAGACCTGTAGAGAACATGCTCTAAGCAGCTAGGCCATGGGAATTTTGCATAGGTCCTCAAATGTATAAACAAAAACATACACCCAGAAGCTTCCATATTTGGATTGTTACTTAAATCGTGCTAGAAAATGGACTCTAGAAATCATATGGACTATACAATTTCAGATTTTATTATTGCTATGTATTGTTTACCAGCATAAATACACTTTATATAATAAGAGACAATGGCAATATTAGGGCAAAAATTTCAGGAACCACAAAAAACAAAGTTGTTCCAAACAAGGCAGAAATATATTAGTTATTTTGATTGAACTTCGGGTTGCAGTAGCCTTTGACTTTTTCTTTCATTTAGAATTGCTTTCTTTTTTTAGTAGTGGAATAGTTAGGTTTCCGTGTGAAACAATTTGAGAACATTTGCTACCTACAGCAGTGTTGCAGCCATACATTCTTATAAGTGTCAAATGATATGCTGGTGATTATGGCTCCTATGCTGAACAGTTATTTCTAAACAATGCTTGCAAAATACTCTACTGTGTAATTTGTTTGTGTAGTTACAAACCTACTGATGGCACCCTTTAGAAAAATGTTTCTTTACAATTAACTCCCATGGTGACAGTAGAGCAAGATGACTTCCAAGTTGTCTTTCTTGTATTGTGCTCCTCTTTTTCTGCCTCTTGGGTTTTTCCCTGCTGTTGTGAGTCTCAGACAAGTATAAATATAAGATCATGTCAGAAGTATGATAGCTGTCATGAGACACAGTTGCATATATGCAGAATGTTGAGCCTTAAGCCACCAGGTTTGCATTTTGTTCATAAATAATGTAGAGCCAGAGTGCTGAGCCTGCTGTTGTATGGACCTGAACTCGCTCTTGGTAAAGTAAACAGATAAATAAATGGTAACTTGGAATAAAGGGAATGTTTAATATAACTGCCAACAGAAATATTCAGTGCTATAAAACAACCCATGTGAAGGCAAACATATTTACAAACATTCACATTATGTGGATAGTTTTTGTGTGTGTGTGTTTCTCTCTCTTGTTTTGGAGACTCAGAGCAAAGAACAGACAGTATGTAGAGAAGCATCTCAAAATGGTGGTTTGTGTTTGTCCTTTTTTTGCATATCTGAGAAAGAAGCAACTCAACTCCGATCATTATTATTGTGCTGGTTTTTAAAAGTACTTGTCCTTGTTTTATGGAGCACACTAAGCCGAGCACAGCAGCCTGCGTGACACTGTGCTGTGGGGTGTGAAGTCGAAGCCATTGAACACTGAATTTCCCCAGTGTGTCTCAGTGGCAGAACCCCTTGTGCTAAATGTGTGTGTGTGCTGTTCCACTGAGAAAATTCAATGTTCAACAGCTCTCCAAGTTTCTCATTTCATACCTACGGAGAAGAGGCTCAGTGGCTGCCCGTTGAGTTTTATTGCGAAGTACATACAGATGGTCTGGTTCAAGGTTCTTTAAAAGACACAAAGGAGAATCAATTTCTGCTTATATTATTTCCATTTTACATGCATTTCTTCCCTTTTAAAATAAATATTCTGTATCATTAGTCAAATATGACATTGCTCTGATTTTAATGAAGGTAGAATGAATGAAAACTAACAATTCTTCTGAGGAAATAGACATTAGGGCTGCCCTATGCCAGACACTCGAGCAGTGTAGATATAGTAACTTAGTATATGTTTTCTAGTCTCTTCTAAGTAAATGCTGGATTTGGTTTACATTTAGGCCTACAATGAGAACTTTAGGCAGTCAGAAATATGCCACTTGCATTGTAGCTTTTTCTGAATGCTAAGTTTCTTTACACTGACTGAATTTATCTTCTCGAAGACCTTGTCAGTGAGTGCGTCTGTCTGGGAACTCTAAATAGGAGTTATCAGGAAAAGAACTATATTTAAATATGTGCTATTTAAAAATTTTTCAATACCTTAAGAAAAGTCTTTGGAATAATTAGATAGTTTATATTTCATAGCACATCTGTTAAATGAATAACTATTGAATGGAAAATATCCCTAAAACTTCCTAAACAGTTTTTGGCAAATAATTTATTTTGCCGTAATTATACTTGTGTCCAGCCTTATAGTTGTTAGGACATTGCTTTCAAAGAATTTTTAGCTAGTAGATTAAAATAAATTCTTTTTGTCATTAGGTAGAATAATGTTCTCTTGTGGAAGCAGAAAAAATTTATGTAGATGACATTAGGTTTCTTAGAAGAAAAGAGTAAATGAGTATGCATTATAGGACATGCAAGTGGAATTTGGACACCAGCTTGTGAATGTAAACTATGAATACTACTTGAATCATTTTCATTTGCTTGAAGAGAAAATCATGACAACTATGACAGAATAGAAGAGGAATATGGATGTACAAACAATGTAAAGTAGATATAATCTTTTTTATATATTTATTTATTTTTATTTTATTAAATGGAGAACCATCATTGTAGTAATACAAAGTAACTTCACTGAGTCCATTCCTTGTCTGAAAATCAACTTCAATTTCATATGTAATTACTAAAAATGAAAAAAAAAAAATAGACCAAGAAAGGGAAAAAGATAGTTTAAGCTTTGACCAAAGATGTCAATTCAAACATAAAACAAACACACACTTCTTGGTCTAGATTGTGATAAATAAATTACAAGTTTGATGAATAGTAGTGAGTTCAGTTAAGTGATGTTTTTGCATTGTTCGGACAATATGTCCTATTTAAGTAGGAAATATAGACAAGTTGTTATGCAAGTGTTATATGATAAATGATATCACAAATATAAGACATTAAACTTTTCCCTCTTTTTGAAGAAGAATGTTCCAAATACAAAATTAATGAGAACCAGATTCTAACATGGAGAAGTAATTTAACTTGAAAGGAATTTTTCCTCCAGTGGAGGTGAGATTTGGGTATAATTGTATAGAAATTTCCTTAAGGTCAGTTGCAGAATGTCTAACCACTGTATTAGTCATCAGTTAAGAAGTGAATGATAACATGCTAGTAAGTTTGTAAAGGTAAGATTTGTTAAGAAAGAAAGAAAAAATAGCACTTCAAATGACATTGATATTGGAAAAATGTCCCTACAAAGACTGAATGATATTTGCTTAAAAAAAAAGGTAAAGGACTTAAGAAAAAAATGTGTAATAAAAATACAGAATGCCTGGCTAAGAATGAGCATTACAGAAAAATAATTGGGTGTTGACAATAAATATGATGAGATGTATAAATGTGTTTGACTCCTTGTGGATTGATCCAATTATTAAGTCAAATAATTAAATAGATTTATGAACATAAGTACAAATTATAGTCATTATTGTGGTGCTGTTATCAGAAAAAAAAATGCCAATGTATTCCTGGGTTATGTGAAGAATAGTTGTAAAAAGGGTGAGCTAGGAAAAAAATCCTTTTTCAACATTAGTCAAACAGATACTAAGGTATTATGCTACATCTTGTTTCTTGTACTTTTAAAGTTATGCAGGCCAAGAAAAGTAAGTTTTTAAAAGAATTTCATTGTTTAAGGTTGGAAGAAAGTCATGTGAATCGGGATTGTTAAGTGGTATAAAGTTTTTATGAGGTAAATGTATGGTAATTGTTTCTAACAGTCATAAGCTGAACTACTCATTAGTCAATAGCACACTAATGGAAGCCTAATACACTGGTACTTTGCGAGCTATTGTATGAGATCCAGAAAAGTCTTAGCAGTCCCTGTTGGGAGGAGCTTGCAATATTGTCTTGGAAGATCAATGCAACAGGAATTAAATAGTTAAAAAAATAGCTAACCATAGCTGTTACTGATTATAAGAACGATTGAATTTAAGTGAAGGGATATCAGTGTGGTTTGTTGGAGGGAGCTTTATCAAGTTTGATGGAGGATACTATGAAGAATTGCTTGAGTTTGCAAAATAAGCAAGATTTGGAGAGAGCAGAGTGACAAGAGAGTGTTTTGGCAAGAGATGCAAGGTGGTGAGAGAAATGAGTAAAGGCAAAGGAGCAAAGAGAGATGGTAGGAGTGCAAAACATTTGTGTTGGTTTCAACCTGATATAGTTCTTAATTCTGAAAATTTCCTATTTGTTTCTTTGGAGATCAGCACATCATACAGTCAACAAATGTAAGTGTTTAGTGATGTTGAAGTTTACAGGAAACAACTCCTGGGCTCACTATTTCAGAATTAGAATTGACTTTAAATACCATGAGTAAACTCCTTATTTGACATACTGGTATTGGAGAGATTAAGTTAGTTGATGGTGGTCACCCACCTTCTTAGTTCTAGGGTAAGGACTAAAGGCCAGATCTCATCTAGACTGGCGTTCTTTCTGCTAAATCCTGCCTAGTATAAAATGAAAGGACAACTTTCATCTTGTTTTTTGTACTTGTTTGATACTGTTTGAACAAGGGTGAGGTTTCATGGTTACAAACCTTGGAAAAAGTTTCTGATGAAATTGCGAGCAATTGCTCTTCATGGCTGTTCATGCATTTGATCCATTGAGGTGGCTCAGGGGTGAGAAGTTCCTGTGTTGTTAGTGATGATCTTGGTCAAACACTCTGAATGAAGGCTGTCATCAGAGTAAGGAAGAATGAGTGTTAGATTTTCTTTATTGATACACATTTACCTTCTAACCTTACCGATGGACAAAGTCCCTGAAGGTATGTTCTTTCCTCTATAGCTCCCAGCCCTGGCTCCTGGCTGTGTTCCATAATTGTGTCAAGGGTGTTCTGCATGCTGCTGCAGATGTCATTTTTTGCCAGCTGGCAAAGTGCTTGTCTGTTCATTGATGTTTTAGAAAATGATCAATAAGCTCCTACAACCCACACTGATAAAAGAGGAGGTCCGAACCATTCATAAATGTAGAGAGATGAAATGCCTAGTAACCTCCTCTGGTCCAGGAGCCTCATGGGCACCCATCTGCAGTTGAAATGTAGAGTGAATTTTTCTCATGACAGTATAGAAATCTTGAAAGTATAAAAGAAAATGCAAAATTAAATGTCACATCAGTGTGTGCACTTCTAATTTTAATGCTTATTTATTAATTTTTTTTACAATTCAAATCAAGGTAAGAGATACAGTGGAAGACCTTCTAAGGTTTTTGAGCAGGTTTAATTTCTGTTTATGTTAATAAGGTCAAATATTATTCTATGATGCATTCCCTCTTCAGCCTGTCCATCTGTTATATGACCAGAATGACCTTCCTTGTTTCTTCTTCATTTGTACAGTTTATCCCCCCCTTTGATTGAATTAAAAAATAGGATAAAATAGCCTTCTGCCTTCTCTCATTTAAAGTTACTAATGAACAACTTTAATTTTTTATACATAGGGGAGAGAACTCTTTTTCCTCTAACACACAACATATCCTTAATTGATACTACAGACCACCCAGGGCATTAAGTATGTAGTATGAAAAGAGATGAAAAGGAAGTGTCATCATTATGAAAAAATAATCACAAAGTGAATGTATTCAGGAATAGTTTTAAAAATATTTTAAAACTTTAAGAGAATGGAGTAGTTGTATTTTTTAAATATCCACAAAATACTGTTTTCTTTTTAATGAGATTAAGTAGTTTGAAATCTTTTACTCCTGAAAAATTTAAAAGGTTGCTATTCTTTATTTTATTCACTTAAATTGACTAAATCAGTTAGCTGCTTTGTATTCTCTGTAGGTGCAATGACAGCTATCATTTTATTCAGTGAAAAACAAAAGCCATTAAATAGATGGAGTCATGTACAAATTACCGATTAAATGGTTGAGCATTTTATTTTTTGAACTGACTGATTTTGTATCATTTTTATTCAGTTTTTGGGTTTAGAAAGGGTCAGAATGGTCTTGAGTGGAAGAAATATCAGGCTGAATATTTGGGTTCTGTTTCCAACACTAGTTTTCTTCTGAGAGAGCTTGGCTAAATTTCTAATACCTCAAGTTTTCTCTCTGTAAAGTAAAAGAGAGAGTTGGCTATAAATATATGCGGGAAAGGTTTTGAAATTTAAAATGTTGAATACATTTAATTCATTGCCATTACATGTATCTGGATTACATTCATTTTCAGAACATTTTCTTTTTCTAGTTATTATTTTTCCTTCAAGGTCACACTATAATAATGCCCAGTATTCTTCCTCTTATTTTTTTTCATCCACTTTGCTTCCTGTATTTTACTATTTTTATCTGTTGAAGCTATGAGGATTCATTCTCTATGAATGTTCTACTGTTTTTGTGATTGTTTTCTTCATCAACTAAGGATAATCACCAGCATCCTCAAGGAAAATTTTTTGACTGATGTTGTTGGTATATTAAAATTATGACTTTAAGATATCATTACATACTATGCATTTGGATTTTTTATGGCTATCCATCAAATCCAACTAAAGTGTTTGGGGGCCATTGGGGAAATGGAGTATGTTTTTATGTATTTGAGCATCTCAAAACTATATTAGACATTATGAGTTTAACAAAATGCATCTTATAGAGTTCGACGAAGAGAACTGATTTTTTAATACAGTTGTCATATTAGTATGCGCTGGGAGCTCTAGAGGTCAGAGGCAAATCTAGAGGCTCTGGTTCTTTTTAACCCTCGAACAGTAGTTAAGTGGGTCTGCTTATGGTGCCAACTCAGTACTTACGGTCTCTCCCCCTCCTTTTGGCTTGGTCTTTGATCTGCTCTGTAACAAAATTAAAACTGAGTGTGTTGCCAGACCCATGTAGGAGGAGAGGCAGTAAGGAGCAATAGAGAAGTTAAAATAGAGATTTATCCTCATGTCAGCTCTTGGCTAAAATTGTGGCTGTCCTGACTAGACTTAGCATTTTTATTTGTGAAGAGCTCTTATAGAGACTTTCATTCACATGTTCTTCTATATGTTTTTTAAGTAAAAATATTGATTGTGGACTTACTATAAATAAATCAGTGTTCAAAGTGCTAGGAAAACAGTCATGAAAAGGGAGGCATGGTTACAATCTGACAGGACTATCCTTTGTTCCTTTGGGTGTAAGTCATGGGGGTTAGGGAGATGATGGGAATATTAGTTTCAGGGGGTAATTTTTATCCAAAACGGTGATAAGGTCCTTTGGAAATATACCCAGTTAGTATATGTTATTCATTCCCACAATTTCAGGAATTAATATATTCCATTTAATTTTTTTTTGCATTTTATTTATTTATTTGACAGAGACAGAAGCAGGCAGAGGGAGAAGGAGAAGCAGGCTCCCTGCTGAGCAAGGAGCCCAATGTGGAGCTCAATCCCAGGACCCTGGGATCATGACCTGAGCTGAAGGCAGACATATAACCAACTGAGCCACCCAGGCACCTCTAAATTTAATTTTTTTCTTATTTGATCACATTACCAGTCACAGAATTCTGTAACATCAAACATACTAATGTTTGAAATTTTAGTTTGTTATATGGAATCACAGATTATTTCTGTTTTCTTTCTCCCTATTCTGTTTTAGGGAGAATAAATTGTTTTCCATTGCTGTGGGAAAGTTGCAAAGAATAATGACAAAAGTTTTCTGACAATGGATAAAAAGAAACTGTTTTCTTAGATGCATTTAGAATCCACTATAAGGTTGCATTTTAATGATTTGTAAAGTTTTTGTCTGTGAATTACTATTCATTTATCTACTTATAATAATTTTTCTGGCTCATCGAGATATAATTGATGTATAAAATTATATACACTTAAAGTGTACACCATGTTAATTTGATACACATATATATTGCAATATGATTACCACTATAGTGTTAGCTAACTCCATCATGTCTCATAATTACCATTTCTTCTTTGTGTTGAGAACACTTAAGACCTCCTCTTTTAGTGTAAAATATAGTATTGTTAGCTATAATTATAAAACTGTGTATTATATCCTCAGAAGTCATTCATCTTTCAACTAGAAGTTTACTCTGACCAGCATCTTCCCATTTCCTTCTCCCCCTCCCCAGAACCTAGTAACTACCTTTTGATTATGTTTTTATAGTTCAGTTTTTAGATTCCACACGCAAGTGATATTATATGGTATTTGTCTTTCACTCTGACTTATTTCACTTAGCATAATGCCCTCAAGGTGTATCTATATTGTCTCAAATGGTAGGATTTCCTTCTTTCTCATGACTGATTATATTCTGGTATGTGTGTATGTGTGTGTATAATATTTTCTTTGTTCATTCATCCATTGACTGACACTTAGATTGTTTCCATATCTTGCTTATTGTGAATAATAATGCAGTGAACATGGGTGTGTATATATCTCTTTGATATCCTATTTTCATTTCCTTGTGATATATACCCAAAAGTGGAATTGCTGGATTATCTGGTAATTCTACTTTTAATTTTTTCAGAACCTCCATACTATTTTCCATAGTGACTATACCAGTTTACCTTCTCACCAAGAGTATATAGGTCTCTCTTTTCTCCATATCCTCACTAACACTTGTTCTCTTGTCTTCGTAAAGATAGCCATTCTCACAGGTGTGAGGTGATATCTCATTGTGGTTTTGATTTGCACTTCCCTGATGATTAGTTATTTTGAGCACCTTTCATGTACCTGGTGACCATTTTAATTTTTATTATATACTACTTAAGATCCATGAAGATTGTATATGATAAAATTTACTTCTTGCAGCACACAGTTCTATGACTTTGTCAAATATGTAAAGTCATCAATTTACCACCACAATCAAAATAAAGAAAGTCACCCCCCCAACTTCCTACCTCCATGCCATGGACCTTGTAGTTCTTTCCTTCCCTCTTCTACAAACCCTGGAAACCACTGATCTGTTCTTTATCCCTAAGTTTTGCCTTTTCTAGAATGTTACACAAATAGTCTGACTGTATGTGAGTACAAGTTATATTTCTCTTAGGAAAATACGTATGAGTGTATGTTTAACTCTATAAGAAGCAGCCAGGCTATCTTCCAAAGTGTCTGCACTGTTTGTATTCTCATCAGTGTTCCAGTTATGTTTCGTCTTCATTAGCACTTGGTATTCTCAGCTCACTTTATTTATGTATGTATGCATGTGCATATGTATGTATGTATTTAAAGTAGGCTCTGAGCCCAACATGGACCCTAATGTGGGGGTTGAATTCAGAACCCTGAGATCAAGACCTGAGCTGAGATCAAGAGTCAGTGACTTCTATCCAGGTGCCCCAACATCTTTTAAATTTATTCCCTTATTCTGTGTTCTGAGAGTGTAACATTTTCTTAATACAAGTGTTTTGTCAGATATGTAATTGGCAATTATTTTCTTCCAGTTCAAGGCTTTTCTTTTTTCAGTAGTGTCTTTTGCAGTGTAAAACACTTTAAATTCGGGGCGCCTGGGTGGCTCAGTCGTTAAGCCTCTGCCTTCGGCCCAGGTCATGATCCCAGAGTCGTGGGATCGAGC
>CM053608.1:48476121-48494629 GCA_028646535.1 Procyon lotor
ATCTCTGACACTCTATCTGGCTACTCCTGGGGAAACCAATAGAGGGAAATCATTATTTTATATCATGGAAGTTGAATTTTCTGTTTCGTGTTACCTCCCAATAAGATTGTATATTTTTAAGATAACTAATGATTGCAACAAGATTTCTAGGAAAAGACAACATTTTGTGTAATTTGATCAGATGAGACTATCAGGAGAAGTGATCCGAGGTGTAGAACTGTTTTTTACCCAAGAGTGTGTTAGAATAAGGAAGCTCTGCTGACAGACGGCCAAACTCCATGTCTGGCTTATAACCACAGTGTACATAAATCAGATGTTATCAATTCCTGAAGCTTGCATCTATAAGCAAATCCTTTTCTTGCAACATGTTTAGTGATAATCAAATCTTTGTACCTAGACATGCAGTAAAAGGAACTAATAGTTATTAAGCTTCTGATAAATGGTAGCAGAGGATTTGGTATTTTACATTTACCCTAATTCAATTTAGCTTCACATTTTTTCCAGTGGGTAGGTATTAGAATCCCATTTCCATAGTGGAAGAAAGTGAAGCTCAGAGAGTGAAGAACTGGCTCATAGTTACACACCTAGACAACAGAGGAGGCAGGTATCAAACACAGTAATTACACTTCCAAAGCCAATGAGTGAAATCCGCGAGTGACTCTACCCTGTAAATCTTTAAATCCCTTTTTGATAACAACATTCTCATTGTTGCTGAGAAATGACCTTTTTGCTTTAGAAAGCTTATTGCTTAGTTCAAAGTCCTCCATATTGAAGTCCTTTTGGCTGAAGTGTGGTGGTTGGCCTGCGTTAACTCTTCTTTGTACTGTTCCCATGTGTTACAACCATCAGAGCTCTGCTAACTATGGAGCCATATAGCCTTGGCACCGAGGGAACTAAAAAATATAATGAAATCCCTGTCTCCATCCATCACAAAGGAATCTTAGGGAGAGTTGCAAAGAGACCTACTATATCAAACAACTGAAAAATAGCATGTGTTTACTCTCAGCAAGGAGGATTGATTTTTACTTGTTCTGTTTTCAATTAATTTACCTAATTTAACCTTTAAAAATGTCACCTTCCCTTCCAACCTCAGTAATAAATATAATTTTTTTTTGCTGATTTAATTTTAGAAGCCTCTACATTTACTCTCAGCAGCTGCTGCCCTTTTGAATTGAGTTGGGATAGGGAAGGAGAAAAGGGACTTATGATAAGAAAGCTTTTAGATCATTCATGTCTTTTCTTTTTAAACTTTCACCAGCACGAGGTTCCAGAATGTGTATAATGTATTCTCCTGGGTTGAGAGTGGAATGGTAGGGTTGAGGGAGAATAATAAATCAATGATAGTTAATAAAACCAAACACTATAAAGAGTATCCATCTCTGGAGGACTTCCCATGTTGGAAATGAATGATTTCAGAGGCTGTTGCTGAATGAAATGCATGTCTTTTGCTTTGAAATAGATATTAGTGTCTGTGCACAACACCTTCACTCAACTCTCCAGCATCATGTGGTAGACTAGTGCTCCTCAAATTTTTATATGCATTCAGATCACCTGGGAGTCTTGTTAAAATGCAGATATGATTCATCATCAAGCCTGGGGTGGGGCTTGAGATTATGCATTTCTAATAAGCTTCTTGGTGATGCTGGTGGTGCTGATACCTAGGTACTCATTTCGAGTAGCAAGGCTGTATAAATTTTGATCCCTGAAAATATAATCTTTTTAAAGGACTCTTCATTGAAAACATGGCCTATGTTTGCATGTTCTATCCCCATATAAAGAGAAGTATTTAGTTTAATTTTTTTGATGGAAGGCTTATACTATATGTATTTATACTAATACGTATTTATATATAAGGAAACCAAATAGAATAATGACAGCTACAGCTCATGACTTAGTGCATGCTAGGCACTGTCCTAAGGACTTTATATATAGTACATTATTGGGTTCTCCCATCCTCCATGAGAGATCTAAATGAACATTTACATTTAAAATAAGTAAACCAAGACATACAGCAATGGTTACAGAACTCCATGAGTTCACATAGCTAATCAAGTAGTAGAAGCTGAATTCAGATTTTGGCCGCTTGCCTATAAAAGTTGTGCTATTGATCAGTATTCTATTGTATAAGCCATAGGATAGTAATTTTTGGGGACCTGGGTGGCACAGTTGGTTGAGTGTCTAACTCTTTGTTTTGGCTCAGGTCATGATCTCAGGGTTGTGAGATTGAGCCCTGCATTGGGCTCCATGCTCAGCAGAGTCTGCTTGAGACTCTCCCTTTGTCCCTCCTCCTGTGCTCTCTCTCCTTCTCTTTCTCTCTCAAATAAATAAATAAATCTTTAAAAATAAATTATGGGATAGTAATTTTTAAAAAATTTAAATGAAATTGGGGCTCCTGGTGGCTCAGTGGGTTAAAGCCTCTGCCTTAGGCTCAGGTCATGATCTCAGGGTCCTGGGATCGAGCCCCACATCGGGCTCTCTGCTTAGCAGGGAGCCTGCTTCCCCCTCTCTCTCTGCCTGCCTCTCTGCCTACTTGTGATCTCTCTCCTCTCTGTCAAATAAATAAAATCTTTAAAAAAATTTAAATGAGATTAAGAGATAGATGGCATGGACTTTTCAGCCAGATGCGGATTTTAAAGCCTGAGTCTCCCATTTATCACCTATTTGACCCTGATAAAGTCTTGCAGATCCAGTTAACTTATTGGAAGGTGGTGATAATACCAGCTCTGCTCTTTTCACCATTTTGAAGGTATATCGATCCAATGATATAATGTTTTTGTGAGCTGTAAGACAGCACACAGAGGTCATTTCCTCCTCTCCCTCAAACACTTACTGTCCATTGCATATCAAGAATAGGCATTGCAGCTTAAAAAAATTATTTCTGGCCTGGTCTTGTTTGATACTTGCAAGTAGAAAGAGCTTCATGCAAATAGGGAGTTTGCTGCATGTGAGTCCTAGCACAGAGTTAAGACTTGTCTAATTCAGGACACTCTGTAGGATTCTGCCCAATCCAGGGCCTGTTTCCTTATCTTCCATTTGAAGAGGATAGAGCCAATGATCTTTAAATTCCTCCCCAGACTTAACAGCTGAGTTTTGATTTTTGCTCTCAAGTGACATATTAACTTACAATTGGTTAGGTTTCATTGCAGGTTTTGGATGATGATGATGATGACGACGATGATGATGATTTTGCAAGTTTGCCTCTGTTTCTTTGTGAATAACTACTTCTCCCAAATTCTTGTAAGGGGAATTTTCTTCTTAGAAGCTTCAACTGGATTTCCTTCTGAGTGAATTTAAAAGTAGGAAAGAACTTATGGAGATGATAAAAGAAGGTATAATTTGTAGACTGAGAGTAAAGGAGATCACTGGTCAGTACACAATATTTTAGACAGAGGGCTGTTTTAGGGAAATGGGACTTGCATCCTAGCTTTAGTAGATATTACAAATCTCAGAGTTAAGGAGAAGCAGCAGGAGCAAAGTTATATGCTCTGTTTGTATGGAGTCAGGGGAAAACCCCAAACAGAATAAATTCCTGAGCTCCATGTGTGGAGTTTGGAAGGAAAAGTTGGCCTCGACTGAGAGGAGATCCAGAAGCCAGACAAGTTCTACCTTAGAAAAGTGAATAGGTTAGAGGCCTATGACACAGCAGGAAAAACATGAAGAAAGGGGTGTTCTTTTTATAAATAATAAGAGCTACCATTTAATGCTTTTCAGTGTATAAAATATCAGTACTAAATATAATGCTGCATTTTATTCTGACAGCATCCCTTTGTAATAGAAATATAAATCTCCCTTCTACAAATGAAGTTCTATAATCTTCCTTCCAAAATGGAGAAACTAGAAATTCTAAATTCCAAATATTTCTTACTGTACTCTGTGGCCACTTTTTAATTTATTCCACAAAGCAATAAAACTGTCCATTAAAAATTATGATATGTATATGTATTCTCTTTGTTCCAAAAATGAATTCTCACAACTTAGATGGTGTTAGGTTCAATTCTGAAGTCTGCTCTAGAACTCAAAATCCTTCCCTCCCTGTATCTTTGTTGATATTCTCGGGCCACCCACTTCTGGAATGCCCTTTACAGGGTTGGAAAGAACTGTGTCTCCTTGCTGGGGTTAAGGAAAGATCATGTCTTCCAAAGTCCTTGAGGATCTTAATAGAATATTTTCCACAATATCTAGAGTTTCTAGATGGTGGCATTGGTAAATGTGAGGGTTCTGTGGATTGGCTTAAATTGTATAATATGTAAAAATAGTATTGGCAAAGATAAAAAAAAAAGGCAGAGACTACTTAGCTATCATATAGGAAATCATTACTTTGTTGAGGATGTTGTGTTTCTTTATGCCCAAGGCAGGTCTCTTTTTTTTGGATTCTCCGTCCAGCTTTAACTTTTACAAGTTATTCAGATCTGTAGATTATTTTTATTGTGTTTACTCCGCTTACTTGACACTGTAGCTTAAATCTGGTGAAAACTAGTAGATAGATTTTTTTTTTTAAAGGAGAGCTTTGAGAGTGTTAGTGTGTGTCTCACAATCACCATGATTGTTTCTCTGCTCAAGGTGGTGCATTGGATTGCTGACATTCACAGTCTGGGCCTGCCCACCCCCAGATTGGCCTGGACTAGGAAGCAGGTCCACAGTGGCAACTTTGATTGCTGACCTTTTTATCAAAGCTCTCTTGATGCAAGGATTTTCTCTTTTAATGTTGTTCCAAAGGCAATGTTATTTATATTCCACACATTTTGAAGAGTTTAGGGAAATAACAATTTTCAGAAATAACTAGTAAGATAAAAGAGCAATAGATACTGTTTACCACTAAACTCCTTGTGATCAGGTGTCTTTTTTATGCTTGACTACCTTTTATTCTATGTTTTGTTTTTTCCTGGGATCAGGCAAATGTGCACCCTTCCAGAACCCTCATTTTCTGCCAGGTTTTGGCCTCTAGTGAAAGTACTGGCTCATTTGTTTGTTTTTTGTGTGTACTCTCTCTCCCTGCATTGAACTTGGCCTTCTGGGCCACTTGCTTGGTAGCACATTCTAAATGAAAAAAAAAAAAAAAAAAAGAGGCAAGTAATATAAAGTCTTCTTTTTAAATACTGAGAACTTCAAACTGAAATATTTGAACCTAGTGCTCCCTCTCAACATGTGTATTTTCTATTTCACCAAACACATTATCAAAGGAAATTGGTCTCATAGTGGTAAGAAACAAACAAACAACACACTTATTCTAAATGGAAATTTATCTATGTTTGTAGAATTACTGGTAATTGGTAGGAAAACCCTAGTTTTTAACTATTTATGAACTCCTGGTGGTAATGTATTGGTGTTTGAAAATCAGTGTCTTTTCGAACATGTTATAGTACCTTTCTTTGGGGGAAAAACTGGTTTTAGATTTGGTTTAGTCAATTATTTGCTTTGTAATTTTCTCTATCTGTAAAAAGAAAAATTACATCTCATCTATAACAGAAGAGTGTAACATAGAGAGGAATATTTAAATTCAGTTAGAAAAAGAGTCATAGGAATGACAGATAGCAATTATTAAGGTTGGATTTATATATAACACATGATTCTGCTATTGTGTATTATTCACAGGTAAATGCTTTATAAGATTTGGATATAGAAACATTCATCTTGGTGTGTCATATAAAAGCTTTGGCATCCCATAATTTCCACCTGTTAGCAGGATATATATCTTTAGGTCTTTTGAAAGACTTTGTTATGATACCTATTATCATACCCCAATTAATTTCAGAGTGATAAAAGGGCTACTTGCATTAAAATTTTTTATTAATCTTTGAAATGAGATATTAATAAAGTATTTCATATAATGGCAAAAATAAGCTACGGTGGTGACATCAGAATGGTGGCTTCCTTTGGAAGAAGGTATGGACTGGGAGGAGGCACAGTGAACCTTCTGGTTGCTGGAGATGTTCTATGTCTTGATTTACGTGATAGCTACATGGTGCACCAAAACTAAAAATTCACTTAATAGTTAGGTACTTTAGTATGTTATACCTTAATAAAAAAAGAAGAGAGAGGGGGAAAGATGCTTTTAAAGACATAATGTTTAAAATATTGTAAAAAGAATTAATTGGTCTGAGTAGGCAGACATCAACTTTTCCTTTTCTTGCTTAGTTTCTCCCTATCATCCATATCTTCTAACTCTACAAAAAAGTTTAATAGCAAAATGAAGAGATGACATAGCACAAAATTTTTCCCAATTATAGAAGAAAGACTTTATATAATTCAATACAAATAGGGACTAAAAACTAATAAGAAGTGTATTAATGCCCCCAAATTGAAATTAGAAAAGGGCAAGTGGTGAAATTCCATGAAAGAGGATCAGTAAACCAATGCAAAAGGTGTTCAAACTCATTAGAAGGTAAAGGACTTCACACTGGAGCAAGATAATGTTATTTTAAAAATTAGCAGAGACAAGAGAGTTTTATTATTTAATATTATTAAAAAGGCAATATTTTAATGTTTCTCATATTTTAAAGAATTTAGAGAAATGCATTTTTCAGAAACAAAGCATTATAAGATCAGGTACTATTTTGTAAAATTGTGGGTCCAATTGTATTTCTTGGTTTGACACACCTAAGAGTTTTAAATTCTTCTGTTATAAAGTAGAAATTTCAGTTTATATTTCATTACAGTTGTGGGCTTCCTATAATTTTTCAGAAATTCAAAAGTTGAGGGTTAGATGGCCAATTTCTCCTGAGTTACTGGGCTCAGATGCTGTTTAACAAGATGCCATAATTTGCCATTCACCACGAAACCTTGTGAAATAAGAGCTCTCAGTGCTGAATACTGTGAATTCTCAAAATAAAGCATTGGAATGTATACATTGGCTTGTAAAATACTCCAGAAGAGGAACAACTTCATGGGGAGCATATCCAGGGAAATAGATGTACCTGGAACACTTCAGGCGCAGAATAGTAGATACTGGCAATGAACTAATTTTCACCCTATGTACATTGTCTTCTGGCCTTCTTTCCTGAACTGTCTCAACTGTATGCATCTCCCAGAATATGGGCCCAGGATGTTCCCTCTGCTTATCAGTACTTTTCCCTTATTGCCCACAAGGTGAACTAATGCTTTTTGAGTCTGCTTACATACCTGAGATGTGTCTCCAGGCTTCCAGAAGCCTTCTGCCTGGAGCTGGGCACTGCTCCTACAGCCTCCCACAGTACTCCCCACCTGCCCTCTCCACACATTGCTGTCATTATTTGCATACAAGACCTTGGGCATGAACCATGTGTTATTAGTGGACTATGTGTTATTCAAATACAGACACTTATTTCCAGTGCCTAGAGTCTGAATGAATTAATGCATATTTATAGAATGAGAAGAATAATTACAATCACACAGGGAGGCAGTGTGGCAGAGCGGAAAGAACCTTGAAAATGATGGGATAGGCTGGCTGCATCTGTGGGTAGTTGTGTGACTTGGGAAGTCATTTAACTTCTCTGAGCATCAGTTTCCATATGTTCAAAATGGGGCTAATAATTTGTTCCATTTTAAATCATGGAAAAGAAATGAAGGAATTAAATGTGAAATACTGGAGTTCCTGGCACAGAGTGGACACTGACCTCTCTTTCCTTCCATCTTCCTTCTCAACTTCAGAAGGGCTTGAAGTCCCATTTTTTCCATTGGTATGAGTGTGTCTGTGCAAGGATAAAGAACGAGTACATGTCTGATGTGCATAGAGGCACTTTCCCATATTCTTTTTTATGGGAACTATTTCTACCTTGGGTCCTTTGAATAACATTTAGAAGAGGATGTCAACGTTAACTTTTTGGGAAGATTAATAATTTTTAGCTCAGTTTGGGATACAAAATGATTTTTTTTTTGGTCACCAATAATTGTTTTGAAAATCCGGATTCTTGAGTATTTGCCTCACATATGCCTTTCTTCCAGAACACCTTTTCATTATGCTCCTGCCACTAAGGCATTCTTCATTTGAGCATTTTCATTTTTTAACCTTGAATCTAATTATTTTATTTTCATGATTTTTAACCTTGAAGGTTTTTAATGGAGCTATATAAATTGACCTCAAGATGGCGTAAAATAATCTTTTTCTGTCCTTATTACCTAAGCAGTTAAACTCTTTTTGGTGAAACCTAGGAATATATTACCCAACTTAAGTCCACTCAATGCATATAAGTGGTAAAAGCTTTTTTTTTGTTCTATTTTTGGCATTGCAATCATGCTGAATGGGAATGGTTATTATTTGTTGCTGAGAGTTTAGTTACTAAAGATGCTGGCTGCTGTGGTGAACCTTCATATACTTTCTGACATGGTGAAATAAGTAAATCTATTAAGCATTTCCTCAATCTCATTAGTTCATGATAAGCTTTCAACCAGGCCATAGTACTACTTTCAGTTGAAATGTCTTTTTTGTCAAGGTTTTATATATAGAAGTGTAGCTCTTTTGTATTATAAATTCTATTCTAAATATTTCTCTCTTTCATTTCCCCCCTCAATCTGCACTTTATTTATTACTTTGTGATCTCTCCTCTCTCTTCTCTCAGGGCTCTCAGTTAATTCCCTGTGTTGCCATCACTTCTCCTTTCTACCTGGACTCCATAAATAGCAATTTTCCATGAATTCACTCTCCCACCCCTCCCTTCCTCTTTTTCTGTGTTGTCTGTTGTCTGCCTTTGATTCTCCAACACTGCTTAATTGCACTGCTCACTTTCCCTGAGAGAGAACTACTCATTCTTTTATTCATCCAGTACATATTTATATGATTCCTACTACATGCTAATCACAGTGTCAGATGTCAGAACGTAGCAACAAATAATTTCAGCATCCTTGATGTTTAGCATTTAGTTGGGAGATTACTATGTATTTGTATGACTACTCCAACTCTGGACTCCTCCCATTTTGCAATCCTTTTGCCGATTGTCAGCAGGTTCCCTCTGGTCTTGCTACCCAAAATAAGGTTGGTCATCAGGCTTCGAGGGAGTTGATAGAAATGTGGAGTGTGAGGCCCAGTACTGAATCAGAATCTGCATTTTAACAAGAACCCATGGTGGTTTGTGTGCATACTGAAGACGGTGAAGTGTTTTCTAATGGAAATCCCATGTTAACTGTCCGCATTCTTCTCCACCTCTTTCAGGCCCCTGCTCAGACACTTTTCCTTACTTTTAATGAAGGACCTTCCTTGTTCAACTGACTAGATGGTTGAAACCATTTGATATATCCTTCTGTCGAGCTGAAGAGCTCTATCTCTATCTTCGTGTTGGTCTTCTCTTAACACATTCTTCCTTTTGCATGGGCAGATATTTCTCTTTGAACTCCATCTTACTTCTTTCCTTTGTTACAAACCTACCCATGAATTACCTTTTCCTTTAGTTACATTTCCCATTTCTCGAGAAGAAATCATATTTCTCCATTTCTTCAAGACTGTTCTTCTGTATTCTACTATGGGACACCTTTCTTCTGTATACTGAAAAATCTTCCCTTTTACTTTTTAAGGTATAATTCCATATCTACCTTGCTTTTCAGTATAGGAGAAGCCTGGACTCATTTCCCTAATTTTTTCACCACTTAATAACTTTTAACCCATTGAAAACTAGTTTCTACTTCTATCTTCTCTACTGAAACAAATTTGGATGTTAGAAGTGACCATATGATTGCCCTGAGTCTTTGTTCTCATACTCTTCCTTCCTATGTGTGCTAACATTCAGTGATGCTGACTACACTTTTCTCATTGGAACTCTTCTTTTTGGGCATCTGTGAACCTCCAGCTTCTCTCTTTAGTTGATTTTCCCCTTGCTTCTCTGCACACTTCTTTTCTGACTCCTCTCTGTCTTGCCTTCCTTCCAACCACTAAATATAAGCTTAAAGAGTAATTCTACTGAGATATAAGTTACATATAATAAAATGTACCTGTTTTAATTACATAGTGCTGTGAATCTTGGCAGCATATATATCCAGGTAACCATCACAATCAGGTTAGAGAACATTTCTATTACTTGAAAAAGTTCTTTTGGTCTTTTGTAGTCAATTCTTCCCCACCCCAAGCAACCACTGATATGCCTTCTGTCAGTATACATTAGCTTCCTTTTTTGGAATTTTATATAAATGGAATTACACATATTTACTCTTTGTTGGTTTGGATTGCTTCAGTTGGCATACTTATTTTTCAGTCCATCTAAGTTACTATGTGTATCAATACTTCATTCCTTTTTATGCCTGAGTGAAATTTTTCTATGGATATAGCATAATGTATTTTTTTTTAAATCCAAGTGTAAGTATTTCTCAGGGACTTCTTTCAATTCCCTTTCTTTTAGAACTTGTACTCATTTTTATGGTAGCAACTGTCATCTCCTTTTGTATGGCTTCTGAATTTCCACTGATAGCCTTTGCCTACATCATGGATTTTAGAATTTCATTTATAGCTCTGTGCTTAGTATCTGTTTCTGGGTTGCTTACTAACAATTTAACCTTATAATTTCCAAAACAGACTTCTGTCTGATGTCTCTATATCTGTTAATGATACCTTCCTTATCCTTATTGTTACCCAGGCAGAGTACTTTTTTTTCCCCCTATTATAATGACTTGATTTTTAAGCTTTACGTGTTCTGTTTTTCAGCCTCTCACATCCATCCTTTCTTTTTCCAGTCCTCCTGCCATCATCTGAGTTCAGGTCTTTTCTAAACTTCTCTGTCTGCATTTCTAACCATTCTCTTCCCAACCGTCTTGTTTATTTTCCTAAGACACAGATCTCACAATTTTCTTCCTTGCACAAGAACATCCTAGTCTTTACTTTTTGCCATTGGAATAAGTCTTAATAATAAGTACCAGTGACTAAGTAACTTCTGCAAGTCAGACACATTACATTTATAATTTGTGGCTACAACTCTTGCTGAGCTATGGCAACATATTTGGTAAATGAGAAGACTATAGCAGACATGCTAGATGGTCCTTGCTACCTTTTCTGCTTCTCTCATTAAGCTGTTGTCTTCCCTACCTCTGAACCTCAACTAACCAACACACTGCAAGGCTTAAAAAAGCAGAAAAGTACTATTCTAACAGTTACTGAGACGGGACTGCATGGATGATCCTAAGCAAGAGGCATGAAAACCAGAACAACTTCCAACCACAAGTTTTGCAGCCCCGAGAGACAAACACTTCTATGTGAACCCTACCACAAAGACCCATAGCCTATCTTCACCCCATGAAATTCCAGCTGTGCTTGGGCAGGGAAGTTACCAGGTCTTCAGGTACTCCTTGATGCACATTAGCTGAATAGTGTCTTTCACTTCTATTTGAACCATTTAATTATTTTGTTTTGAAAGGCAAAATTCTCGCCAGTGGTAACTTGGAGGGTAGATTACCTGACTTTAGAACCCATGACTCTAGAGGAAGTGATTAGAAAAAGCAGAATGTTGGTGAGTTTTGGCTGCTTCTTGGGCCTTTTAGAACTAACTACTGCATGAGAAAAGCTAAGTCCAGGCAGGGACTGGCTAGTTTGGAAATAGAGATGGCAGGTAATAGAAGTTTGTTAAAGGAAGCACTCTTTGCCTATGGCCCACAATCTAAAATGAGGAAGACCGCAGAAATTCTGGGCTTCATGAGATGGACCAAGCCAACTGCTTTTGCCCACCAAACAGGAAGAATGCAGTTTGTTGCTCAGAGATTTCTAGCTGTGAAGATTGGGTTGAGAGTATTGCCTAGCATATTGTCTCAGATGACTGCAAAGCAGCTGTCATGAAATTGAGAAAGATAAATACAGAAGCCAATGACTAAAGGAGGAGAGTGCCAGGCTTAAAACTTATGATCAGAAAAGAGCTCTGGCTGTCGTTACTTTTACGTGGTACTGACTAGAAGTGAAGAGATTAAAAAACTAATATGTTTGGAAGAAAATTGTATTGCCAGAGCAAAAAACGATGGCCCTGGACATTCTGTGATACTTCAATACCTAACACAACTGAAGGCTTTCCTAGACTGCACCATCAGCAAATACGCTAAAAGCTGTGTAGCTTCTAAGCAGAGCATAGGCTCCAGCACCCAATTCAGATGGGGCTATGGATAAAAATGGACAAAAAAGATTTCTAGAGCAGAGACTGACCAACTGCAGCTCTCAGGCTAATTTCAGTCTGTGACCTTTTTCTGTGGCCTATGAGCTAAATATTGTTTTACATTTTAATTTTTTATTAATTAATTTTTTAAAGTAAAAAGTTAAATTGTGTTTTGTAAGGTATTACTCTTTTTACATTTTTTTATTGTGTTATGTTAGTCCCCATAAAATACATCATTAGTTTTTGATGCAGTGTTCCAAGGTTCATTGTTTATGTATAACACTCAGGTCTACTAAGGTATAATTGATAAATATATCTGTAATACATTTGAAGTGTACAACATGATGATTTGGTAAATGCATACATTTTGAAATAATTACTACAATCGAGTTAATTAATACATCTATCGCTTTACATAGTTACCTCTTTTTTGAGAATGCTTAAGCTCTATTAGCAGATTGCAAATATACAATATAGGATTGCTAACTGTAATCACCATCTTGTATATTAGGTTATCAGAACATTTTCACCTTATAACTGAAAGTTTGTAGCCCTTGACCAACATCTCCTCATTTCCTCCAACCTCCAGCCCCTGGGAACCACCAATCTTCTCTGTTCTTATAAGTGTGATTTTTTTTTAAGATTCTACATGTAAATGATATCATATAGTATTTTTCTGTGTCTGGCTTATTTCACTTGGAATAATACTCCAATTTCAGCTGTGTTGTCACAAAAGGGAGGATTTCCTTTTTTTTTTAAGGCTGAATAGTATTCCTGTGTGTGTGTGTGTGTGTGTGATATTTTCTTTATCCATTTGTCTATTGATGAACACTTACATTATTTCCATGTCTTGGCTATTGTGAATAATGCTGCAGTGAACAAGGGAGTGCATGATTTCCTCTGTATAAATACCCAGAAATACCCAGAAATACCCAGAAATAAATACCCAGAAATGGAATTGCTGGATCATAGGATAGCTGTGCTTTTAATTTTTTGAGGAACCTCAACACTATTTTCCATAGTGGCTATACCCATTTATATTCCCATTGTTTTACATTTTAAGGAACTGTAAAATAATAATAAAAACCCAGCAGAACAAAAGCAAGGACAGTCTGATGGACTAATTGAGAAAATTACTTCACTGCTATTTCAGAGAGTATTCATAATTCCTTTTCAAGAAGATTTGACGGTTACTGTGCTTAGTGATTACTCACATTCTTCCCCTTTCCATATGAGAGTGACTACAGCAGTTATCACATTACTACTTTTTGTTTGCTTGTTACGTGCTGAAGAGCAGATAACATGTTAATTGTTTCATAGGTCACTAGACTTTGAGGAGTTACATATAGGCATTACAAAGAGAACAGCACATCACCTCAAGATCCTGGACTTTGAACTGGTTGCCATGTCAGAATTGGTGTTGAGTAGTATCCCTTGGGCAGGGACTGAGTGCATATGTGGGAAGAAGGGTGAACATGGATATTTGGTTGACCACAGGGGCTACTGAGTGCATTCAGTGTCATTTCTCCACTTTTTCCTTTTGTGAACAACTCTTTGCTTTTGCTAGGTACATGGCTGCATAGGTAGAGATACTACCTTTTCTAGCTTCCCTTGAAGGTAGAGACAGCCATAGGACTAAGTTACAGACTATGGATTGGGAGCGGAAGAGATAGTACAAATTTAATGTTACTACTTAGAGAAAATTATGGGAATTGTTTGATGAAATATTACTCAGCCATCAGAAAAAATGAATACCTACTATTTGCATTGACATAGATGGAACTGGAGGGGATTATGCTAAGTGGAATAAGTCAAGCAGAGAAAGACAATTATCATATAGTTTAACTCATATGTGAACATAAGGAATTGCATGGAAGACCATGGGGGAAGGGAGGGAAACCTGACTGGGAAGAAATCAGAGAGCGGGGGAAAACCAGAGACTCTGGACTCTGAGAAACAAATTGAGGGTTACAGAAGGGAGGGAGGTGGGAGAATGGGGTAACCAGGTGATAGGTATTAAGGAGGGCATGTGTCCTGATGAACACTGGGTGTTCATACATTCAACTAATGAATCATTGAACACTACCTCAAAAAGTAATGATGTACTGTAGGTTGGTTAACTGAACATAATAATAATAAAATTAAAAAAATAAGGGAATTGTTTGCTGGACTTCTTTCTTCCTTCTTACAGGCTGAAAAATGGCAAAGACTGGAGCAACCATGGAACCCATGGGTTAAGATGATGGAGATTCCCTGTTAGCCCTGGACCCTCACTTATAGACCCCTAGATGGGGGAGATATAAGCTATTTTATTTAAGCCCCTCTATTTTGAGGTTTTTATGCTACAGAAGCTTGGCCTCTACACTCAGTAATACAATGCTGAGGTCTTATTAACCTCAAATATTATTTCATCCATGAAGCTTTGTCATTTTTCCAACCCAAAGTAATCTTTATCTTTTGAACTCCAATAGAACTTTGCTCTTTTCTCACAGCACTTATTACACTTTGTTTTAAGGTCATTTTTATAGCCTTTCTCACTAGATTCTAAGCCCTTTGGGAGGTATGGGGATAGAAAAAGGCAATAGCTAACTAATTTCTAGACTTTTGCATTCACACACAGGGCTTGAAATATAAAAGCTATTAAATAAACATTTGCTTAAATTGAATTGACTCTTTAGTTATTAATTTTCTAAGCAGTATATGTCCATTAGCTGAATGGATATGGGAAACAGGAGATGATGAACCCAAGTCAGAAATTTTCAAATTAGATGATATGAACTTAATGTATATTTTATATATATACATATATATAATTTTTTCTTCTTCTCAGTATCTCATCAGTTATAGGTGATTTATAGATCTGCTGAATATTTTGTCTTCTTAAATAAATTATGTTTCCTTGAGTATTTTTTAATGGAAAGGTCATCAAATCAATTCATAATTATGGACTGCTTAATAAATATTTCCTTTTTTTTATTAACATATAATGTATTATTTGCCCCAGGGTACATGTCTGTGAATCGTCAGGCTTACACATTTCACAGCACTTAACATAGCACATACCCTCCCCAATGTCCACAACCCATCCACCCTATCCCTACTCCCCCGCCTCCCAGCCACCCTTAGTTCGTTTCGTGGGTCTAGGAGTCTCTTATGGTTTGTCTCCCTCCCCATCCCTTCCTGTTTCATTTCTCTCCCCCAGCCTCCCCAAACTCCCACCTTGCCTCTCAAATTCTTCATATCAGGGAGATCATGTGATAATTGTCTTTCGTTGACTGACTTATTTCTCTTAGCATAATACCCTCCAGTTCCATCCACGTCATTGCAAATGGCCAGATTTTGTTTCTCTTAATGGCTGCATAGTATTCCATTGTATATATATACCACATCTTCTTTTTTTTTTTTTTTTAAAGATTTTATTTATTTATTTGACACAGAGAAAGAGACAGAGAGATCACGAGTAGGCAGACAGAGAGAGAGGGGGAAAGCAGGCTCCCTCCTGAGCAGAAAGCCTGATATGGGGCTCGATCCCAGGACGCTGGGATCATGACCTGAGCTGAAGGCAGAGGCTTAACCCTCTGAGCCACTCAGGTGCCCCTATACCACATCTTCTTTATCCATTCATCTGTTGATGGGCATCTAGGGTCTTTCCATAGTTTGGCTATTGTGGACATTGCTGCTATAAACATTCGGGTGCACGTGTCCCTTCGGATCACATTTGTATCTTTAGGGTAAACACCCAGTAGTGCGATTGCTGGATTGTAGGGTAGCTCTATTTCCAACTTTTTGAGGAACCTCCATACTGTTTTCCAGAGTGGCTGTACCAGCTTGCATTCCCACCATCAGTGTAGGAGGGTTCCCCTTTCTCCGCATCCTCGCCAACATCTGTCATTTCCTGTCTTGCTAATTTTAGCCATTCTGAATAAATATTTCCTTTTGCAACAAAGGAATATTTTACTTTTGGGTCATATGAAAACAGGCAGTATGTCTTTGTGGTTGTGAATGTGGAATTTGGTATTAAATAGTTCTCAGGTTGGCTTCTGACTTTGTCAGTTATTAGCTGTGTGATCTTAGAAAGGAAACTTAACCTTTCTAAACCTCTTTCCTGGTCAGTAAAGTGAGCAGAACAGCATCTATTTAATAAAGTATTATAATAATTAAGGTAATGTATATAAAGCACTTTTTTATTATCTTGAAGTAAATCAGAGATACATTATTTCATTCATAAGTATTTCTGTATGTATTCCTAAAAGATAAGGACTTTGCTCAAGTATAAGCATAATATCATTATCACAGCCTTTCAGATTTACAGAACACCTTAAAATCATCAAATATCTTCAAGAGTTCGAATTTCATATTGTCTCATAAGATGTCATTTTCATTGTTTGCTTTGAAAAAGAGTTACAAACCATATATAGTGAAAATTTGCCAAACAGATAATTTACAAACACCTTGGTTCTTTTAAAATATCAGTCCACAAAATGAACACATTATTTCTTTATACTTGTGGAACAAAATATTCTGCATCTTATTCTCTTAGTTACTTGGGTTATGACAGTTCATCAAAATGTGTAGTGAGTTACCTGTCATAGATCACAACGAGAGATTCAGTGCTAAAATCCCTCCAGTTTCTTCCTGTTTAAATAATTTAGCTGTTGCCTGCTGCATATGTGGCTTCATCATTTCTCATCATCTTTAAAGATGACATTGTAAGATATTGTTAGTTCCTGGTGGCATACTTCTACTGGTGGTAAGATGAAGATTTGAAATTATTTTTAAGGGAATGGATTACATTTTGTTCTTCCTGCCTTCATCCTGAGTGTATCCTTTCCTCTGGGGGAATGTCTGGACAACTACTTCAGGTGTAATTCAGAGGTAGGCTGGTGGGTAGTTGGTATATATAGGAAACAGAATATATGGCCCCTTCTCTCTAAGAGCTAACCCCTCGCTGGGGAGAAAACATTCACATCGAAAATGGCATAAAACCAATAAAAACATCACATTCAGAACTGCAAAGGCAAAGGACAGACAGAGTTCTTAAGTTCTGATAGGGTACAGCACCCTAGAGAGATCAGAATCAGGTGGGTTTAATTGAAGAAGGCTTTTGGAATAGGTAATCTTGAGTTCAGTTTGGAAGGATCCGATAGACATAAATTTGAGTTGAATGAAAAAGGCATTCTAGGTGAGAGGAAAGAAACAGAAGCAAAAACAAGGAATCATCAGTGGAGATTGAGTTTAAAATGAGTGGGGCCTGGATTAATGAGTTTTTATTGCTTTGGTTTGATGCTAATATAGGATGTATATTAAGGAAAACATGAGCCATGAATGGATATGACTTATGCAAATTTTAAAAAGCATCATTTCACTATTATAGAAATTTTCAAATGTCTCTAACTGCAGGAATTATTACTGTGTAGATGTTCTGGAAGCAAAGAGGAGGCAGCCATAATAGCCTCTAAAATGAAACAGGCACAACATCTGGGGTAGCATATGGGTGTAGCATGGAGGAAGCCGACTTGGGCGTCAGTTTAAAAAACAAATTTCAATCTATGTGCGCCAGTTGGTAGCTAATAGAATTTTCTTTACTCATCCTGGAAGTATACAGCAGTAATGGCGCTACAGACATATTGGGCTCTGGGTGTGACTGTAATTCAAAGGGAGGCAGAGAAAAAATAAATTATTCTAAAAGTCCAGAGTTAATGACTATGGTTCTAATTTATGCTTCCTATTATTTATATTTTTCTATCTTTCATTCAGCTGGTATGCACTGAGTACCTACTGGGCTCTGCTATTTAGTTGCACTCATGGGAGATTTCAGTTCTGCAGTCAGCAATGTGGAGAAAGAAGTTTGTGTGCATCCATTTTTCTGGCAAGGGAGGAAGCAAAAGTCATTGGGATTTTGCAAGCCATGGTGACTGCAAGACTTTATCTCTGGCCAAAAGTGGCAACCGTATTGGTGGTAGTGTTTGTGGTAGAGCTAAGTTCTTGGCAGGAATCCTGATGGTAGCTGCTCAGAGGGAGCAATGATGGGACAGCAGTTGTCTAAGGCTGTTCTCAAAGGCAGGTTTGGGGATCTGATTCTGAAAAATTTGACCTCAAGCCTGGTTTTCTGGCCCTTCCAAAGATTCTGTCAACCACTCAGTAACCTTTTAATAAGTGCCTTCTCTGTTATTCACCAGCTTGCAGCTAGGAATCCTGATGTAGAAAAAAATGAGGAGAGATTTGAGGAAAAAGTTATGGTCCTTTGGGCCAGATAGCCAAGTTTGGAAGTGCAGAACATTTTGAAGGAAAGAGGTTTCAAGTAGGATCGAAGTGTGTGGCAGAGGGATGTTGAAGAACGGTTGACCATTGAAGGAGGCAGGGCTGCTAGACCAAACAAGGTCTGTCTGGGCATCCAAGGAGGGAACACATGGAAAGAGTAACATTAGAGGGAATGGGAAACTTTTCTTTCCTTTTTCTTTTCCTCTCTCCCTCTC
>CM053608.1:48494729-48509381 GCA_028646535.1 Procyon lotor
GAGAAGGCTTGGGGGCTGGGAGCCTGGAGGAGTCTGTCACCCTGCTGGGGCTCAGTCCAGTATGAGATTGGCAGTGCTGGTTCTGGGGAAGGACAAGGCAGGAAAAGCAATGTTGCATGTCTTTTGCTTCTCATAAGTTGTCCACTTTTCGTCTTCTCCCATCCTCCCTCCTCAAATATACTTACTTACAATATCTTAATATTCCATTCTCTCCTTTTACCTCCTATTATCTCTCCTTGTCACTTCAGGATGCATTTGCCTTAGGTACTGCTGTTTTTCCTTCTCTTATTATGTCAATGCCCATTCCATGCCCTCCTCCCTAAAGTTTATCTTACCTTTCTCTTGCACTTTCTCTGAGTTTCATTTTTTTTAAACTGGTTATATACTTCATATCTCATTTCTTAGCTTCCTAATCTTTCTAGTCTTCATTCTGTGACCTTTAATTTGTCCTATTTTTTCCAAAAAAATAAAAACAAGGTATTCTTCCCTTTGATTTCTTCGAAAATTCAACCTCTGTCCTGGTCTTATCCCTCCCCCTTTCCCAAGGGATTTTGGGTCTTCACTTTCCAGTTCTGGTTGGCTATTTCCCACTCACTCTCTGCTTACCTGCTTTTTGGCATCCAGACTGGTTTTATTTCTAAGCCAACTCAACCTGACACAAAAGTACTTTTAGCCCATGTAGATCGCAGATAAACTTGTGCCCCCTTCCTGGTTAATAGGGCTGTTTACTATTGGTTGGGGGTTTGGGTGAAGAAAAAACAATAATAAACCACAGCCCATCACTACTCAGTATACTAGATCTTTATATTCTTCCATGCTTTGGCCATGTTCAGATCTTCATTTTCCTCCATTAATCAAATCTCTTTTAGTCAAATGAATCCCATGACTCCTATGAATTTGCAACCCTAATTCTTAAGTACTTGCTATTGTTCATACTGTATCTTTGCTTGGAATATTCATTTTCTTCTCTCTTTCAGATCTTTAAGACCTTGCCTACTGTGACTATTCTAGTGTTTTTGTTTTTGTTTTTTACTGATCTTTCTTTTCTTTGAATTCCTATTGCATTGGATGCACCAAACAGTGTAACACTAATTATATAATGTCTTAAATATTTTCCTGTGTGTTAATTTACTTTGACTAATCATAGAAAAGATTATGAGAACAAAGTTTATATCTTTTAATTCTGTGTCATCTACAGCATCTAGAATGGTTTTGAGTACATAGTAGGCATTTAATATGGTTGCTTTCTTGAATTATTACCCTCACGTAGCATAATTCACATTACATTTTTAAAGCCTACTTAAAATATAAATTTTACTGTTATATTAAATGACCAAGGGGCCTGCTATCATTTATTCCATGCACCAATGATCTGTGCAACATTTCCTCTGGTGTCTTCCTGAGCTGGCAGGAGCCAGCCATTCATTTAAATTGGCAACAGACATGGAAATGAATTTGTGTGCCGTCTCACTTGGTAATAAAACTTAAAGTGCAGTGTAATTTGTGATGGTTTGAAGCAGTAATGCAATTTTGGCAAGTCTGCTATATCTCTACAAGACTTACTGTTCAAAGATTTTCAAGCCAGTAGGTTATAGACTCTCCTCCTAAAAACAATTGATTAAAACTACCTCCTTTTGGACTTGATCCACTCCTTACTGGCAATAACTAAAGCACAGGTTACATTTTTGGTTGAAGTTTTCAGGATCAGACCAAGCTGGCCTTTTTTATAGTGCTTTTTCTGGTCTATTTTTATCACCAGATATATCCTCTCCTAATTTAAGAGATACAAAATAATAAAAAGTGTGTCCAATTCAAGTTGAGTTTGGAATTGAAGCAGCAGAAGAAATAACCTGTGACCCAGGGAAAAAATTGGGAATAAGAGCATAAAAACATCTCAGCTTTCCAACTTCTTGGTAGAGATAATCTTCACATTCTTGGATATGTAAATGTAAAGCAGTTGGATGTCAGCATGCTAGATTTGATAGGTTTTCAATTTCTACCTCTCTCTGGAAATTTTCAACCAGAAAGTAAATATCCCTAAATTTAGTATCCCCCAATCCAGAATTTATTTAAAAAATACAGATTCTAAAAAAATTAATTCTGAATTTATATTTGTTTCCTGGTTCTAATAAAGGTTTTTTGTTAAATGATTTTCAGGCTTTCTATTATGTTGGTGTCTTTAGTCCTAATGATTGTTCTTAAAGTGATTTATATTTTTAGAATTGCAAACCAAGTTTACTAGAATCCATCTTTTCTTGCTGGATAAAATATACTAGGCTCCCATGACATATTCATGTGTTCATCAAAAGCGGTAGATTTATTAGCTACCTGCATAGTCGTAACTCCCGGTGACAGAGTAGTTCTGCTAGAAGTCTCTTCTGGGAGGTTTACCAAGGAGAGAACGCAAATCTTACTTGATTTAATTGGACCTCTATAAACAACTGTCATTATATTTCCATGGGATTTGCTTTATCAGGGAGTCTAGAAAGTCATAATTTCCATTAGGAAAAAGAACTTGGTCAACATTTTTTTCCCTCCCAATTGATGAGCTACTTTCCTGGTTTATTCCCTCAGCTTTTTTCCTTCCAATGCCCCTAACATTCTCATCCTCTCCAACTGTGTGCAAAGCTCCGGACATTGAATAATCCAACCATCTCAGGTCGCTCTTTCTTCCCTCTTACTACTGGAGAAAATCAGACAACCACCTCAATTGGGTCATTTAAACATTCCTACTGAAAACACCTGGAATCATGCTGTGAACTCGAATTAGTCATGCAATCCTTAAACAGCTTCATCTTCCATTTGCTAGAATAATACTTCCAAATATTCAACAAATGTATCAGTACCCTTAGTCTATCCTTGATCGTCTCACACCCAGTCATTGATTTTGCCTACTATTTCATAGAAAAAATGCTGTCAAATATGACTTGCACGTATCCATCTCCATTCATGGCCATCCTCACTTTCTTCCTGCCCATCTCTAAGGGTCAGTAGTCCTCCCACAAAAGCTCTCCCAACATCTCATTCTCTACATTCTCCTCTCTTTCTTCTTTTTTTTTTTTTAAATTTTATTTATTTGACAGAGAGAAACACAGTGAGAGAGGGAACACAAGCAGAGGGAGTGGTAGCAGGAGAAGCAGGCTTCCCACCGAGCAGGGAGCCCGATGTGGGTCTTGATGCGGGGCTCAATCTCAGAACCCCGGGATCTTGACCTGAGCCGAAGGCAGACGCTTAATGACTGAGCCACCCAGGTGCCTCTTTCCTCTTTCTTCTAAGACCAGGTTCTCTCGATTAATTCCTGTCTCTAGTCAGTCTTCAACTTCTCCTCCCTCCCTCCTGATTCACTTGCTTTGGTATGGGCAAGATACCCTTACCCACAATAAGGATATTACTTACCCACAGTACAAATAGTGATATTTTCTATTCATTGACAGTATATGGTTACATTTCCCTGTACTTTTAGAAGTTAAATATGGCCATATGCCTTGCTTTGGCTAACAACACGTGATGAGTTTCATTGACGGCTAGAAGCTCCTAAGAGCCAAGGTTATTGAGCCTCCCCTTTCCTGGACTCATGTGACTATAATAAACATATCAGACAACCTGCATGGGACATTTCATCTACAGGAGAAATATATCTTCAGAACTTTGGGTTTTTAATTACTACAGTATAACTGAACCTATCTTGACAGACAGTTTTCTTTCTTAAAAATAACCTTCCCTGAACATCTGCTTACATTCTCTTATGCTACATTTATTCTTCCCTTAAAAACAGATTTTCTTGAGGTGCCTGGGTGGTCAGTTGTTAAGCGTCTGCCTTTGGCTCAGGTCATGATTCCAGGGTCCTGGGATGGACCCTGCATCGGGCTCCCTGCTCAGTGGGGACCCTGCTTCTCCTGCCACCATTCCCTCTGCTTGTGTTCCCTCTCTCACTATGTTTCTCTCTGTCAAATAAATAAAAAAATCTTTAAAAAAAACCAAAAAACGAAAAACAAATTTTCTTAAAGGAAACTTAATTAACTTAATTTTTCACTTCTCTTAGCCCGGTAAATTTTTTTCTGAGTTCACCAATTCATCAGAATTATTTTTGCCAAACCTGCCAATGACCTCTTAATTTTCAGATGCATTGGACTGTTGTTTTTTTGTGTGTGTGTTTGTTTTTGTTTTTTTGTTTTTACCTTACTTGACATTGTGTAGCAGATAGCACTATGACCTTTAGAAACATTCCATGATACCATTCACTTCTCATTCTCTTCCTTCGTGTTGTCCCTCAAACTTTTGCTTTTTATTTGGCCTCTCTTACAATTTGCTGCTCAAATGTTGGTATTCTTCAGTATTTGGTTTTTTTCTCCCTCTGAACTCTGCCCACCTCTCTTTTTGTATAAATTCCATCGATAACTGGTTTTTCAGTCATGACTCTAAATCTATGTGCAATATAGTATTGTACAATATTAAACTAAGGCATTTTAAAAAATATTTTATTTATTTATTTGAGAGCAAGAGAGAAAGCACGAGTAGGGGAAGAGGCAGAAGGAGAAGCAGCCTCCCTGCTGAGCAGGGAGCTCCTTGGGGCCATCCTAGGAACCTGGGATCAAGAACTGAGCTGAAGACAGGTGCTTAATGGACTGGGTGACACTGGCACCCCTAAACTAAAGCATTTTGACTTTCACCGTTAACTCATGAACTTTGGTCTGCCATTTTGATTATTTTGAAGTCATTTCTTTGATATTGAGAGAGAGCATTCTTACATACCAGTCTATACCAAACAGTTACAATTGTGAATGGAATGACAGCTTACTTTCCTGTAGTCTATTAGGAAAAAAAAAGGTTGGTACTTGGTGTGTTTGCATGAAAATGTGTTTGAAAGTCAAGTTATATGTAGAAAGAGTGGATTTGCTAAATTTCTTTAGCCTCCTCCCACCCCACCCCCACTGCCTCCCATTTAACTCATAAAATGTTAAACCTAAAGGACTCAAATCACTGAGTTGTCACTCTGTTATAGCAAATACACCCATCCATTCTTAAGGCTTAAGTAAGAGGGTGAGCCAGGAAGGAAATTAGAGGTAGCTTTTGTGTTTGCTTTTTAAAGTACTTCTGCTCCTGGGGGCTTATTAAGTAAGAAAGGACAAAAGGAAGGAAGGAAGCAAGATTGTCAGAAGTATGTTCTGGTCTTCCCACCCAAGGCTTCCAATAAAAGAGAAGATCTACCAAGGTAGACAAGCTAAATTCATCCCTGTTGGAACTTGAGGAGAAGACTGCTATGTAAGGTAGACCTCCAATAACAGGGTAAGAGCCTCAACATAGGCAGGCAGAGACCTGTGAGGAAGCAAGGAAAAGAATCTTTTTTGCCCTGCTAAATCTTCCTTGGTGCAAACAAAGTTGAGAGCTGGGGCCTGCCCTGGGGCCCACTATTGTGGGTCCATAGCAGAGGCTAGTATTGGATCTTTCTGGTCATAAAGGGCCAGATGGGGAATGGGGGCATAATTTAAAGGCATCTATAGCCGCGAAGTCACAATGAGATACTACATTGGCAGAAAGGGGCCACTAGGCTGTGACTAACCAAGAGAAGGGCCAGACAATAAATGGATTACATACATTACAGATATCAACAGAAGGTATAAATGTACAGAACTTGGCCAACCATACTTCAGAGGATAGCTGTCTGACCTTTTGTTGTCCACACCATGAAGATTCAGAGAATGCTGTATGGATCTGGGGACACCCTTCAGTCTCCGACCATGAAGTCACATGAACACTCTACTCCTATACCTATGATGACATATTAAAGAAGTTATGGGGGACAGCTTAAAAGAAGAGTCTAGACAATTAAATGGTTGATTAAATTAGTGATTGGAAAACACTTAAAATCAGATGGGCTGTTTAGTTCTACTCACCTCTCTACTTAGTAAATGGGACTTGTAAATAAAGCCAGTTGAACTATAGACCAAATAAAGAAACTGCATTTTATATGTTCATTCAAGTTATAATGTGAGTTAAATTTGTTTTCCTTACACACATACACACACTCACACTTAACACACACACACACACACACACACATGCACATCTTTTCTGTAATGTGCTCAATATTTCAGTTATTTCTAGCTAGAAGTCTCACTGTCACTTCACATTTAAGGTATCCCAAACTCTGCCTCTTCCCCCTCAAAACCTGCCCTATATTAGCAATTTTCCTGTCTCACGTAACAGCATCACAAATACAGAAGCCAAACCAGGTATCTGTTAGTTCTATAATCTCTTCTACTCACTCTCCTTATGTCTGGTCACTGTTTCTATAAATCCAATCTCATATCCACCTCTAATTTCATAGTGCTCACTATAGAGAGACAATAGTATTTATAGAACTAGACAAATAGATGCTCATTATTCCTTCAGAGAAATGGAACTGGTGACCAGTGTTTTGTAGAAAGTGTTACAGGGTTAAAAAAAGTAGATCTCCATAAGGTCCATTCCATGAAGAAGAGAAAAAAAAAACTGGACCTTTAGAGATAAACATGTAATAAAAGTATAAAAACAGCACACATGCAAATCATACATACCTCTAAGTAGTGGCTAACTCTGAGGATAGAGGTTGGAATCTGCAAGATTTTAGTTCTTAACTAATAAGAGAAAATTGAATGTGGCACAGTATTTGCTTATGTTAAAACTGCATGATGATAAGGTTGTTTATTTTATTAATGAATGTATAATTCATTATACCAGAATATTTCACAAATAAAAATATTAATTTTGAATAACGGCAAACATAAAGATAATTACCTACAATTATTGTTAAACAGTGGTTTCAGTATTTTTCACAACAGTTGGTTAACAGGTGCTAGATAAAAATTTGGGATATGAATAAAGAAATAAGAACTTCATAGGATGGGGATGGTGTGAGATTAGGGAAAGGGAGTTGTCTTCCCTGAGGCAATTTAATAGGTTGAAAAGGCAAGGTTATAAGTGTCATGTAGACCAGATTTTGAAATTCAGTTATATCCATTACCACCTGTGTTACTTCAGAAAAATTATTTATAAACCTTGTAAGGGTCACAGTAACTATCCTTACTATATAGAATTCCTCACCAAATATTAATATATTTCTCATCATTTTTAAGAGGTTTGCCAATTTCCCAATTTAAAAAAATTAGAATGTTTTGTTAGAATAACAATTCTGGCATGGAGTTTTTATTGGGTAAAGTGTGTGTGTGTGTGTGTGTGTGTGTGTGTGTGTGAGAGAGAGAGAGAAAGAGAGAGAGAGAGTATATATATATTTCATCGTATTTGGAAATAGAGCTATGAGAAGTCCCAAGGCATGGACTTTTATATTGAGCTAAGAATATAATAAAGGGTTACTCAGTACTATTTTCATCTGAAGCATCCAAGTGGCAAGGAAGGCATTGACCCCCTAGAGAAAGAGATGCTGGATTTTACAGTATGCATTTTAATACTGAAGTTAATTTTACAGTCACTTAGGTAGAATATTTATTACATCTGGATCTCACTAATCTGAATCAATCCCTCTGTTTTCTTTGTAATGTCCTAAGTAGATGAATTCTTCTAGGTACTGACGTCTGAATGGACCCAAATAAGAATCTCATCAGCTTTGATTTCTAAGAGGGCTGACTAGTTAGGTAGTGTCTATCCCAGAACCAAGCCTCAAAAAGTCAATTAAGTGCCTTTCTGGGATCCACAGGTTGCAATAGTATTTCAGAATTCAAATTCCTCTTTCAGAGCCTAAGAGCACGGTATTATATGTGTGAACTTACTTGCTTTCACATCTCCTTAGCAATGTACTAAGTCAATTAGTATTTAGATAGTTAAATTCCTAAAATCAAATGGAGAAATTCACCAATCCTTAGACCAACCTAAGATCCTGTATCTTCAACTGTATCAAAATTGAAAGCCCTTCAGAAATGCAGGAAAAAGCAAGATGTTGATTCTTATTTAGGTTAATAGCGTTAGTGCCTAGTACAGGGCTTGACTGAGTTTTTAATACACAGTGATTTAAATGAATAGTTGTGGAGACAGAACTGAAACAGGGTGGGTTGGAATATACCAACATCAGAACATAGGCTAGAGCAAGGAAGGAACAGGAAGTTTTCTTTCTGTAGATATGTGCCGAAATGGGAGTTCCTAGGGTGTTGCACTAATAAGCAAGCATGCGTGTTCAGGGTGGTGGAAAAAAGTAGATTCTGATAAGATACCAGATAACAATTGAAAATATTTGCAGAATTCTGCTTCATGCATGGCTTGCAGTTAATGATCTCTAAATAATCATGTAGCATTCACTAATCTCATGATCAGAATGATTGACACATAATGGTTACACATGTGGAAAATTCCTGAAACACCCAAAAAGTTCTTTGGTCTTGTTGATTAAAACAAATCTATTGTTACATCCCCCACACTTCCCACCGAAAGTAGGCTACAATAGTATGTATCATTTCCTTAGTGTTCCTGGAAAAATAAACAATGGTGAGAGATAATTCTAAGATAAGTGGGAAAAAAATACTTGAAAGCAAGCGCCAACAGGCTACAGTGGTTGTGTGTTAGAATTATAGGCATTTTCCCTCTCTTTTCACAATCCTAATTAATGTATTACTTTAAAGTAATATGTTATTTTAATAATGAGAAAAAAATGCATTTAAAAATTCTCCAAGATGGTCCTAATCAGGGCTCCTGAATGAAATTCTCATGGTGTATTTTTTGCAACTATACAATTTGACCCATGGGGAAGCCCACTGAGTGTCTTGCAGATGGTGAGAGAAATCTTCATTTGAAAGAGGGGAAGATCTTGCTGAACTGAATGTCCCACAGAGAATCTCTAGCTATTCCACGTTATTCTTCTGTGCCAAGTGCCAAGATGTTCATTATTGGAACTTGTTTTTTTAGGAAAGCATTGATTTACAGACCAGAACTAAGTAACTGTATTTTGACTCTACAACCACAGGCTGGGTTCAGGTTTATCAATAAACTCTTCCCTAAGCCTGGCCTCTTTTCATCCAGTTGGCTGCCCACAGTTGTTGGAGACAACCAATAGAAAGATGTGGAAAAGTCAATCTGATTATCCCGGTACCCATAACAATTTTCAAAATAAGATAATTTTATTAATATAATTTTATTTATGATGATAATAAAATTAATAGATTTTATGGATTTGCATTACAAAAGTTAATATTATTCATAACCACCCCTACTGAGAGCTCTCAAATGTGGCCCTTCATGTAAATTGTGTCCATTAACTTCATCAAAATGTCAATGGTAATAATCATTCACATTGGAAAAGTTCCCACCTCCATTTCAGACAAGGGGTCACAGGTTCATCGTGTGAAACAGCCTGTGCAATTGTACTGAATTCATAACTTTTAACAGGCATCCTTTTTATAGACAGAAGAAAACTTTAATGTATCGACATGAACCTGAACTGTGCCCTTGAAGTGTTTTAGAAAGGCAGGCATTTGAGAATCGGGATGCTGAGGAATCCAGGATTAACTACTTAATATGTAAATTATGTTCTCTCTTGTATCACTTGTAATGACTGCCTACGGTATTAATGAGCTCGTGATACAGTAAGGAACAACGGTGCCCTTTCAAAGCCATAGGTGGCAGCGGCAAGCTGATTTATGATCTAAGGCTTATCTTTCCCCATTATCTGCATCACTTGACAAGCGTCTCCTTCCCCTCCCTCCATTGCCTCCTACCTAACACCTAAGCTGCTGGGACTTCTTTTCCTCGACACTGACAACACCATTTGCTTCTTTGCCGAAGTATTGCCCCAACCCAGTGATCCAGAAGTCGAACTCAGTCATTCTGCACAATAAAGATAACAGCTTCTGGCTTGGGTCCTATTTCAAAGGATTCTAACCCAGTCGTTAAATGGGTGAGCTTCTGACTCCTCTTCATTCAGCTGCAGTCTGTGCACTTGCTCGGCAGCGACGATAAACCTCGAGCAGGAGGTGCTCTGATGGCCAAACAGAACAGCTTGCGGTTTTTGACAAAACCTACATTGTTGTGGGGTTTTATTCTTTAAAAACTACAAACATTGAATCTTCTTCACCAATATCCATCTGGCCCATCTATTGCAAACTCAGGAGTGGTAGTTTAGCCGCGGTATCATTTAGAAAGGGACCCCAAGAGGAGGGGGGTTTGGTGTGGCAAGTCCAGGCACCTGCTACAGTTCTAAACACCAGCCCCTTTTCATCTCCTTTGTTCTCTTTCAGGAGGGAATTTTGAAATGACTAACCTTGCACTTGAGTCTCGCCTGTACTGCATGCTCCCATAATTCCACAGATTCAGCGTTGCTTTGGAATGACAGTATTTGGATCAAATCAGAGTATGGGGGCAAGCTCAAACCATGGCTCTTGGCCCTTCCTTGATTAGTGTAGATCGTTATTTTGTCCTGCCTAGGAGGTAAATCAGAGGTCCCATCGGCCAATGAAGCACTGCTCAGACTGGCTGCCCTCTCTCCCCTAGCTCTCATTTATATTCCAGAGCCCTTCTAAGTAAGGATGCCACAGAGCAGTTCTGTCCATCCAGGAGTAAACAAATCTTAAGTGAAATCTTTCAGCACAGATGCAAAGCGCGTTATTATCAGCGTGCACTTTAGGCAAATGACAACAGTGCTTTGTTAAAGATTCACTCCCTGATTTAGATAATGTTCTGCTGGAAAAACGTAGCACTTCTTGATAGTTCGATGTAGTGTGGTTTTATGATTACGTTTAGGTGGAGCACTGAGGAAATGAAGGGGAAGGTGGCTTCTGCATGGTAAAACAGGAATGCTCTGTGAAGTGTTTCATCCTGTCCTAGGAGGCATTGGTCCAGAGGCACATCTCTAATTTCAGGTTGCTTTGTTGTGGGACTCTCACTGATCTCATCTTGGGGATCTCTGGTGATGGGGGAAGGGGTGTCATACAGAAAGTCTTTGCTCACTTGTTTGATTACCTTCTTGTTCAAAATGAGTAAAAAATTAGCTAAGGGCTGGGAAGAAATTAGGGTGGTCAAAAATGGGTTAAAAGAAGTAGCATTCCATCCTTAGTTACTCCACTCATGCCTTTTTTGGTTTCATTCACATTTTCATTCACATACTTAGAGTGCTTATTCATGGTTACCAAGACCATCAGTGAGAGCAATTAATCATCCCCAAAGAAAACAGGGTCCCAAAGTTTTTCTCTTCCCTCATGATTTCGAAGCTATAACTTAAAATTATTGAAATATAATTGACATGCAGTGTTATATTAGTCTCAGGTGTACAACATAGTGATTTGATAATTCTGTATATTACTCAGTGCTCACCACAAGTATAGTCACTGATTGTCACCATACAGTGTCATTACAGTATTAATGTCTATATTTCCTATGCAGCAGTTTTCATCTCTGTGACTTATTTATTTTATAACTGGAAGCTTGTGTCTCTTAATGCCCTTGATCTATTTCATCCAACCACAATTCCCCTCCCTTCAAGTTTGTTCCCTATCAGTTTGTTCTCTGTACTTACGGGTGTTTCTGTTTTTATTTGTTGGCTTTGTTCTTTTTGAGATTCCACATATATGTGAAATTATATGGTATTTATCTTTTTCTGACTTTATTTCACTTAGCATAATGCTTTCTAGGTCCATCCATATTCCTTTTTTTTTTTAAAGGTTTTATTTATTTATTTGATAGAGAGAGAGAGTGTGTAAGTAGGGGGAGCAGCAGGCAGAGGGAGGGGGATAAGCAGGCTTCCGGCTGAGCAGAGAGCCCAATGTGGGACGCGATCCCAGGAGCCTGGGATCATGACCTGAGCCAAAGGCAGACGCTTAACTGACTAAGCCACCCAGGTGCCCTGGAAGTCCATCCATATTCTTGCAAATGGCAAGATCTCATTCTTTTTTACAGCTGAGTTATAGTCCTTTATCTACCTTCTTTATTCATTCATCTCTTGATGGATGCTTGGGTGGCTTCCATATCTTGCCTATTGTGAATAATGCTGCAGTAAGCATAGGGATACATATATCTTTTTGAATTAGCGTTTTCATTTCTTTGGGTGAATACACAGTAGTAGAATTACTAGATCTTATAGTATTTCTATTTTTAATTTTTGAGGAACCTTTATACTGTTTTCCACAATGGTTACACCAATTTGCATTCCCACCAACAGTGCACAAGGGTTCCCTTCTCTCTGCATTCTCACCAATACCTGTTATTGCTTATATTTTTGATGCTAGCCATTCTGGTAGGTGTGAGGTGATATGTCATTATGGTTTTTATTTGCATTTCCCTGATAGTAATGTATTGAGTATCTTTTCATGTAACCAAGACAGTATGATATTGGCACAAAAATAGACACAGATCAATGGAACAGAAGAGAGAAAGTCCAGAACTAACCCCATGCCCCTGGCTATTAGATACAGGCAGGCATCAGTTGGTTATTTCCTCCTCATCAGTGGTCAGTGAGAATATTCACAGTGCCCTCAGTTTGGAGGATCCAAGCAAGTATGCTAGAAGAGCTGTGTGCTGGATGAACATATACTGATTTCTTTTCTGCCTGGTTCCATTTACCTGAAATGTAATTATTGGGCCTTAGAACTTTCCAGGTTTCTTTGATTTCATTTACTTGATCATATAAGGGATGCTGACATCCGTAAGACCATGTTTTGTATAGATATAAATAAAAGTGGTCAGTCCTCAAGGAAACTTTAAAAAAATTTGTGAAGAAGAAAGCTAGAGTGGGGAAAAGACAGTCTCTTCAATAAATGTGTTGGTAACTGGACAGCTACACACAAAAGAATGAAACTGGACCACTTTATTACACAAAAATAAACTCAAGATGGAATAAAGACCTAAATGTGTGATATGGAACCCTTAAACTCCTAAAAGAAAATGTAGGCAGTAATCTCTTGGACAATACCTATATTCATGGGTATATCTCTTCAGGCAAGAGACACAAAGGCAAAACAAACTATTGGGATCTCACCCAGGATAAAAAGTATTTGCATAGCAAAGAAACCATCAACAAAATGAAAAGACAACATACTGAGGGGATAACATCAAAATATATGAAGAACTTATACAACTGAATATTTAAAAAAACCCACAAGTAATCTGATAAAAAGTCAGGCAGAGGACCTAAATAGACATTTTTTTCCCAAAGAAGACATGTAGATGGTCTTTCTTTTTCTTTTCAAAAAATTTCAAGTTACTTATTTAGTACATTGAACTACAGATTTGGATGTTCACTTGTGACTGAACTATTTAAAAAAATTTTTTAAAGCCATATTATTGAAGTGTGATTGGCCTATAAAAAGCTGTATATATTTAATTATACAATTTGATAAGTTTGGGGATAAGCATATACCCATGAAACCATCACCACCCTCAAGTCCATAGACAAATCGATCAGCTCCCAAAGTTTCCTGCTGCCCCCTTTAAAATGATTATGATGATAATGTGTGTGATAAGAACACTTAACATATGATCTACCCTGCTGGAAACATTTAAGAGTACAATATAGTTCTGTTAGCTATAGGCACTATACTGTATAGTAGATCTCTAGAACTTATTTATCTTTGCGTAACTGAAACTTTGTACCCTTTGGCTGTCATCTCTCCATCTCCTCCTTCCCCCTGCAGCCTCTGGCAACTATTATTCTACTCTGCTTCTGTGACTTTGACTACTTTAGATTCCGCATACAAGTTAAACCATATGGTGTTTGTCTTTCTGTGTCTGCTCTAATGTCATTTAGGTCCATCCATATAGTCACAGATGGCAGGATTTTCTTCTTTTTTTAAGGCTGAACAATATTCCATCATATATACATATATATACATATATATGTATATATATGTATGTGTATATACATATTATGGATTTTTTTTTCTGCTAAGGTTGTAATAACACCAGTGCAGTATATACCCATGAATATAGGTATTGTCCAAGCAGAGATATACCCATGAATATAGGTATTGTCCAAGAGATTACTGCCTACATTTTCTTTTAGGAGTTTAAGGGTTCCATATATATGTATACACACACACACACACACACTACGTGTTCTTTATTCATTCATCTGTTATTGGACATTTAGGTTGTTTCCATATCTTGGCTATTGTGAATAATGCTGCAGTGGATGTGGAAATGAAAATAGCTCTTGGAGATCCTGATTGCAGTTCCTTTGAATAAATACCTAGAAATGAGATTGCTGGATCGAATGAATGGTAGTTCTATTTTTAATTTTTGAGGAATCTCAATTCTGTTTTCTATAATGGCTGCACCAACTTACATTTGCATCAGTGTGTGCCAGGGTTCCTTTTTCTCCACATCCTCACCAACACTTGTTATTTTTTGTTTGTTTTGTTTGTTTCTTCGTTTGACAGTGGCTATCCTAATAAGTTTGAGTGTTATATCTAGAGCAGTGAGTTATACAGATGGACACTACATTCAGTAGGCCAAAATAAGGAGTCTTTATTAAAAAGCCGGTGGCTGCGAGGGGGCTTATGCACTCCAAAATCTCACAGCCCTGAATGAGCTCAGTGGTAGGCTTATAAAGGCATAAACCACATCCTGTTGCCAGTTCCTAAAAATTGCCAAGTGCAATACAGAAGCGAAAATGCTGGGTTAAGCAGATATCTAGGGTAGGGGTACTTTTCCTGGGATTGTTGTATCTGGAGGATTTTG
>CM053608.1:48509481-48560551 GCA_028646535.1 Procyon lotor
TGACTATCTAAGAACAACTGCAAATGGCGATGACCTGTAGTATTAATTCAGCAATTTAATAAGCAGTTTAACAATTATCAGCCAGCCACTGGTCTGCACTAGCCACTGTTCTGGAAACTAGAAGTAGAGGAATAAATAAAATAGAGGAGGTTCCTGTTGTTATGAAGCTTAACATTTTAGTAATGACACATCATTTTGATTAAGCAGGAATTTGAGTTAAGCTCTCTTCAAGGTTCTGCTTGCAGAAAGGTGATTCATTTAGCAGATTCAGAAGCTCATTGCTTAGACTCTTATCCCCAAACTTTGTCATTTTCTTTTAATTTTTATGAAGTGAGCAGCTCAGTTGAAGACTTGTGCAGTATTGTTGGATAATCTGAAGCTTCTTTAAAGTGTCCAGATGTCTCCTTTGTGAATTTACCAAATTTGGGTTCACACTTAACTTTTCTTTTTAAGGATAAAAATTACTTGAGGAAAACACTCATCTGGCATTATATAGTAAATATTTTTCAAACCCTGAATATCTTCATTACTTCCTAACCCCTCTTTCCCACTCCCCCGCCCCACCCTTTAAGATTCAGGGCATTAAACAGACTGAGTTTTCTAGTACTAAGGAGGATTTGATTCAGTTATTTGACAGCAAAACTCCACGCTATCTCCAGGCTGATTATTTATATATTGTGGCAAATCTTACCTTCTATTTTATTATAGCTAAAACCTATTTGAGATAAGTGTTGGTTTGATAGACTCTTTAAACTCAGTATTCTTTATATACATACAAATAATTTGCTACCCAAGTATTTCTTTTGAATTCTTATCTGTCTCTCTCTTCCATCTTGTACCTCCACCTTTCATCTCAATCTCCCCAGAAATTTTGTAGCAGGAATGAGATAGAGTAAAAACATGTCAATATAAGAATGAGGAGAATGTACCAGCATATTGTGGTTCATAAGAAGTAATTGGGTGGTAAGACAGAGGAAGAAATGTATTTCAGAGAGAATCAAAATCAAGAAACCAGATCATTTCCTTGTATTTTCCAAATGAAATTTTTCAAGATGTGACATCAAGATGCGTTGGTTATGGTTTATTTTGACTGATTTAATAGAATATCAAAGATACATCCAAATGCAAAATATCCAAAAGGTAACATTAATTATTTTAATATTATCTATTCTTTACATCATTCATTTTTGGCCTTCCTTATGTGAAAAATGAATTTACTGAACAGTTCTGTAATTATAAACAGGCAGATGCCCATTAAATCCATATATATGCATCTGTGGAATAATGCATTTGTGGAAGCTGAGCCAAAAGTAGCTTATTCAAGTCAGAATTAGTGAGTGGGCAGAGTGGAGATTTGAACCCAAGTATACTGGTTTCAGTGCCTAAGCTTTTGAGCTTGAGTTCTACTATATACTGTCTCTTGAGTATAGTAAACTTTAAAATATATATTCAAGAGTGCTTTAGAAACATCTGAAAAGTTTGTAAAAATTCTGATTTCTGGGTCCCATTCCATGGATTCTGATTCACTTGGCCTGCAATGGGTTTTAGGAAGCTATTTTAAACACAGTTCTAAATAATTCTGATAGGCATGGTCCATGGATCATTCTTTGAAAACAATGGTTTGTGGTAGTATGAAGAAATATTTAGTAAAGTTGTTAAGGGTAACGGCTCAGAAATTGAATACCCTAATATGGCATCCTAACTCTTCTAGCTGTAGGCATATTGCTTAAACTCAGTTTTCTAATTTATACAAAGGAGGGTGGAGATAAGGTATTTTGTGAGGATTTGGTCTCTTAATCCATTTAAAATGCTAAGTATAGTGCTAGCAAATAATTAACTCACAATTTATGTTAGCTATTATTAGTGCAGCATGGGTATCTCAAAACACCTTAATTCAGGTGTTGTGTGTGCGGATACCACAAAAATATAACAAATGTTTTCTTCCTTGATGCAAAAAAAAAAAAAAAAGATGTTCTGACCTTTATTTATTTCTAATATTCCTTTATTTTTTCCCCTAACTTTAAAATAATTTCTTCCAAATTTTCAACTTTAGCTTTTAGATTCCTGGCTTTCTCTCTCCATTTGAAGGAGTAGTAATCTGTTTTTCTGCCTTCTGTATCTCCTGCTGAGTTAACCGGATTGTGTAGCATTAAACTGGGTCAGTTGGGGGGAAAAAGGTGGGAGTGGGAGTAGATAAAAGGCTCTTATGGAAACTGAGATTAAATTCTCACCAACTAGTGAAAGTGTCATCAGAGTCTTTGTTCTCTCTGTCTTCTTTTGTGCTTGTGTGGTTACGTGACATAAAGGTGAATTATTTAAGTAATGCTATTTTACTCTTCTTGGCATAATCACCATTCTTTCACTTCTTTCCAATGATGACAGCCAAGACCCAGGGAGAATATTCAGGAGAATTTGTAGTAGAAAGGAACTAAAATGAACCAATATCTCTGGCTAAGCTTCATGGGGAGAATGTGGAATTTAACCTTAAATATTCTAATAAAACAACTAGGAAAATCAAATACATATAGCTGTAAACTCAGTCTTTCATTAAGATGGAAGAATGAAGAAGTTCAAAACAGAACATGAAAATAGGGAACATTATCCCATAGCTCCATCACTGAGTTCTTGACATATAAGTACGATCCCTTTGAGTTGAGGCAGCAATATATGATGATGGGTCCAGACCAGAAGGAAGGGAATATTGTTTTATTTCCAGTACTATGTGGAGCTGCTAAGAAGATATGTGACTTCCCAACCTACTTTGAGCAACTTCCATTCAGACTGCAGAGTTCCAAGTCTCTGTCTTTTTATTTTGGCTATGTTCTGTAGAGTCTCTGTCCTTTAATAGGTCAGATTGTCTCTCAAAGCTTGGTGGGTGATGTGGTTATGTTGCATACCTTAAAATTCCTGTGAAGGAAGAAAGTGTTGAAAATTCCCTGAGTTATCTTCATGTTCTGTCCTTTTAAAGAAACAAAAGAAATTCTGGAAACTGCTTTGCACTATCTCAGCAGTTTGACTTAATCCCTGTTTCTGTTCACAGTCATAGATAAATTAAACAGTCCTGAAATGAGTTGAACAAATATATATCATATGCTGTTTAAACATGAGAAATATGGCAAATAAAAAACAGGAGAACCAAAGGACTAAAACTAATTATATAAAGTAATTAGTATGAATTTGCATAGTGTTTACATATATGTGTTTTCGTATATTATGTACCATGTTTTCTGTATATTATGTACCATGTGCTTTACATCAACAAAATTTCCTGAGATGATGAAAATATATCTGCACTGTCCAACAGAATAGCCAAATAGTCATGTGTGGCTACTGAATTTTTGAAACTTGATTTTTAATTTTATTAAATTTTGATAAATTTAAATTTAAATAGCCACATATGGCTAGTAGTTACAGTATTGGACAATGCGAGTTTAGAATGGTATCCTGAGTAGGGAGAAAGAGATGATGGTGTGAATAAGACACACTTTTGGATAGGTGAGTTTACCTGGGAATCTTTCCTATGCTTGGGTTTGTTTATTTAGAAAAGAACAAGGATTAAAAATATAGAAAAGGAAAACTATTATTTTTTCTTTATCAGTAATTTTATTATATCTATATTTGGGTGAAATAGATTAAAAATGAAGGGATATACCACCCAGTATGAGTATGAATACATACTCATATTCATATATAAAAAATACAAATTTTGTTAATCAATGCAACATTTTATTTCATCATTTTTATTTTAAACTAGTACTTGAGAAAAGGTAACAGGTAGAAGTACTCCATTTAAAATTTTTGAATGTTTTCTTATCCAGAGGAAATAAATAAGTGGAGTCATATCATCAAAAAGGAGGTTGTCTTTGAGTTAGAATTCAGGTAGGGCTAATCTGATATATCCATATACCTATGGTAGGCAAAACACTGGTCCTCCAAAGATGTCCATGTCCTAATCCTCAGAAGCTGTGAGTGTTTTTGGTTGTATAGCAAAGGGAAATTATGTGTGTCAGTGGAATTCAAGATGCTAATTCGATGACCTTAAAAACAAAGGGATTATCCTGGATTATCTGGGTGGGACCCATGTAATCATAAGGGTCCTTGAAAGTAGAAGAGGGAGCAGAAGAAAGTTAGAAAGAGATGAGACTACGGAATAATCAAAGAGATACAACATAGTTTAAAAAAAATGGTGAAAGACACATAAAATTTACCATCTTACCCGTTTTTAAGTGTATAGTATAGCAGTGTTAATTATACATAATGTTGTGTAACAGGTCTCTAGAATTTTTCATCTTGCAAAACTAAAACTTTATACCCATTGAACATCCTCTCATTCCCCCCTTTTCATGGTTACTGCTATTCTATTTTCTGAGTTTCACTACTTTAGATACCTCATATAAATGGAATTTTACAGTGTTTGCTTTTTGTGACTAGTTTATTTCATTTAGCATAATATCCTCAAGTTTCAGTCATATTGCAGCATATGACAAGATTTCTTTATTTTCAAAGTCTAAATAATATTCCATTGTGTGTATATACCACATTTTCTTTGTTCATTCATTCATTGATGGACATTTAGATTGCTTACATCTTTTGACTATTGTGAATAATGCTGCAGTGAACATGGGAGTGCTAATATCTTTTTGAGATACTTTTTTCAGTTCTTTTATTCTCCAAAGTGAGATTGTTGGATCATATGGTAATTGTATTTTTAATCGTTTGAGGAACTTCCATTCTGTTTTCTGTAGCTGTGGCACCATTTTACATTTCCAGCAACAGTTCATGAGGGTTCCAATTTCTCCATACCCTTGTCAACATTTGTTATTTATTCATTTTTTTTTTAAATAGTGGCCATCCTAATGGGTGTAAGGGGATATCTTATTATGGTTTTAATTTGCATTTTCCTAATGATTAATGATATTTTCTCCTGCTTGCTGGTCATCTGTATATCCTCTTTGAAGAATTTTCTATTTACGTCCTTTGTACATTTTTTAATTAGATGATTTGTTGGAGTTTTTGTTGTTGTTGGATTGTAGTTGTTTTTTTTATATATTCTAAATATTAACTTATTTTCAGATGTATGGTTTGCAAATATTTTCTCCCATTAAATAGTTGCCTTTCACTCTGACGATTATTTCTTTTGCTCCACATAAGTTTTTTAAGTTTTAAAAAGTCCCATTCATCAATTTTTGCTTTTGTTATCTGTGCTTCGGAGGTCACATTCAAGAAAATATTGCCAATCCTATGTTGTGAAGCTTTTTTTCTCTTTTCTTCTAGAGATTTTATTGTTTCAGGTCTTACATTTATGTGTTTAATCCATTTTGAGTTAATTTTTGCATATGGTATAAGGTAAAGATACAACTTCATTCTTTTGAATGAAGTGGATCCACTGGAGTGGATCTCCAGTTTTCCTGACAGTTATTAAAGAGCCTATCCTTTGCCGATTGTGTAGCCTTGGCACTCTTGCTGAAGATCATTTCACTATATGCACAAGGCTTTATTTTTGGGTTCTCTATTCTGTTCATTTAGCCTATACGTTTGTCTTTATGTCAGCACTACACTGTTTTTATTACTTTGGATGTTATGGACTGAATGTTTATATCTTCCCCAAATCACATATTGAAGCCTTAGCCTTCAATGTGACTGCATTTATAGATAGGGCCTGTGAGGATGTGATAAATGTCTGTGAGGAGGTGGTAGAGGTAAGAGTGGGGCCCTAATCTCATAGGGCTGGTGTTGGAGAAGGTCATGGCAGGCCCCTGATGCCCAACTGGAGGCTGAAGCTCAAGTTAGAAAGTTGGAAGAAGAGCAGAGGTTATAGAATGATGTGTGATTGTCTACTACTCTGTCAAATTCTGGACTGGCAGATAATGTAGGATAATAAGTTGAAGACTTTTAATCCTATTTTGCCAAGTTAGAAGGCACAGACTGGCACAGATTCAGGCTGAGTGATGTGATAGTACCCGATAGGGAAACTAAAAGGTAGAATCTATGGGAAAATGAGGAGGATGCTGTGGTAATCAGTGAGGACACAGAAGAAACACCCTATGCCATCTGACCCCAAATACAAAGGAAAGCAAAAGCATAGCATCCCAGCCGGCAGGGCAGCCCCCAATTCAGGAAACATTCATGATGAGAGAATACACTCCACTGAGCTGATTGATATAGCTGCCATGTTCCAGTAAAAGACCAGGGAAAGTACCCACACATGGTTAGTGTGGTTGTGGGATTTGGGATGGTGTTGGGGGTGGAGAGGACAGCAGTGGCATTTCTCTCACAGAACAGGAGGCAGAGAAAATGAACAGCATCACCACTCATCCTGCCCTTTGGCAGTGCCTGCCTGACAGGGTGGGAAAGGGTAGTAATGGTTTAAGGTACTCAACCTCTTTATAGATTGGATTATTCCAGCCTGAAGGGAGGTTTTGCTCAATGATCAGGATATCCCTGGAAAAGTGGGACCTTGGAAATCTACAAAAAAATTATAATACACTCTTAGGGAATTGGAAATGAGGTAGGTCACTTATGCCCTTGTCTTTGAAGGCCCCAATGGGAACATATTCACTGCAGGAATGAAAACCAAGATACTCCGGTCTACCCCTATCACCTGGTATGGGACTCTGATATCCATAGAGAGCCCAGTTGTGCAACAAGACATTATGATGTTAGGTGATTCATTGCAGATCTGGGGAAAACTGAGAATCCCAGGAATGGGTACAAGCTTTGGAAAAGACCCAAGACAGAGAGGGACCTCAAAAAGCCAAAAAGCTATTCTAGTCTGCTGGAAAGGATCTGATAAAAGTAACCTGGAAGCAAATGTAGTTTGAACTCATTGCTGCCAGGATCCCATATGAAAAGATAGACCAGCAACCCAGCACTATGTTGGTTGATGTATGGAAAGCCTTAAAACTTGAGCAACTGCCCCACCTGCCTCTACCATCCTTGATGTCCCTTCTGCTCCAGCAGAGGCCTCAGGGATACAGTCCTATTTAGGGTATCCACTCATGCCCTGGGTGTAGGACGCAGGCCAAGACTGCTCCCAGATGAGGGCCATTGGAGGTAACTGGAGGCCTCATGTTGAGCTAGCTCACTGTTCACTGATACTCCAGAAATAAACAAAAGATGATGGCTCTGGCTGATACTCGAACTTGATATATTATAATACATGGTAACGCTCAGAAGTTTTCTCACCACCTCAGTGCAAATGATTAGGGTCAGGAAGATCCCTTTGACATTACAAATTAAGCAAGAACATGAGGTTTTTATCTTTCCAATACCAGAAAGTATATTGAGCACTGATACCCTCCTGGGTCAAAATCTGCAGACCTCCATTGCTGATTTCCACTTTCAGGTTAAAGTAATCAAACTAGTGCTGAAGGGAAATGCCAACTGGGAGCCAGTAAGTCTATGAGTGGTAACTGTCAAACAATATAATTTTCCTGGGAGGGGGAGCATAAAGAATTAGAGGAAACTATCCAAGAATTGCACTGAGTGAGTATTGTACATTCTGCCCATGGTGCTTTCAACAGCTTGATATGGCTGATAAAGAAGTCAGCTGGCTCATGGCAGATGACTGTGGACTACAAAAATTGAACAAGGTAGTGCCACCATCCGTGTGACTGTTCCCAACATTGCCATCATCTTAAAATACCTTGGCCATGGTCCTAGAAGTGTAGCATGCTGTATTGGACTTAACACAAGCTTTTTTTAGTTTTCCTGTGACTGCTTAGCCAGAAGATCAATTTGCTGTCACATGAGAAGGGCAAGAGTAGATTTTTCAAATGCTTCGCCAAGGTTATCTACACAGCCTCACACTATGCCACAGTATAGTAGCCCACGATCTGCCTCTGTTCTCCTTCCCCACGTTAGTAAAATGGGCCTATTACATTGATCATATAATGTTAACATATGAAGACTTGCCTCTGCTTCAGGACACTCTTCAGACTTTGCTATATATGAAAGAGAGGATAGGCAGTAAACCCACAGAAAATTCAAGACCCAGCCACCACCATAACGTTTTTCAGAGTCATTATAGTTGGATTTGATGCACATTGTTCCAGAAGCTATAACTGATAAGGTGCAAGCCTATACAACCGCTAAGAATGTGAAAAAGGTGCAAGCGTTTGTATGGATTTTGAGGTTTTGGAGGCCTTTTATTCCCTACCTAGTACAGTGCACCCATCCCTTATGCCACCTGGTAAAGAAAGGACACACATGGGACTGTGGAATTAGAACAAAAGGCAAAAATTCTAGTGAGGGGAAAAAAGAAAAAAAATACTAGTGAAGAAGATTAAAACTCTGGGCATCTCTCAAATAGGGCTCCCATTTGAGTTAGATGTATTTGTGATTCTGGAGGGCATGGGTTGGGCTTCTGACAGAGACAAAAAAGAAAAAAAATAGAGTACGCTTAGGATTTGAAGGGGACATTTCTTGAAGGGGACAGAAACCTGATACACCCCTATAGAGCAATAGCTTCTAGCAGTGCACACAGTACTCCTCCATGTAGAACCTCTTGTGAAGCAACAACATATCATTCTAAGAACTTATCTTCCCTAGGAAAAGGGGTTGAGAATATGTTTTATTAACCCACCTTTGCCATGGTTCATACTCCACTTTGACTAATTTGCATGCGTATTTGCAGCAGAGGAGCACCCAGCCCACTATCTCTAGGAATGTGGTTGCTACTTGTCCCTATAAGAGTTGTAGATCCTCCAAATGCCCCCACCCCTAGTCCTGTGTTGGCTCCTGTCACCTACAGAAAGGGAATAGGGAAAATCCCTCTGAAGCCTGGTATACAGATAGATCTAGTTGAGACAGCCTATCCACATGGACTATAGTCACTTTTCAGCCCAAAACTGACATTATCTAGCTGGAGACAGGAATGTTTAGTGGGCAGAACTCAGAGCAGTTTGGCTTGAATCCTGGCTGTTAACCCTTTGGACTGATAGTGGAGGCTTTTCTAAAGAGATTAAACCTATGGCTTGGCCAATGGGAAGCTGAGGGGTGGAGGATCATGAACAAGCTCTTGTGGGGTCAGTGTATATAGAAAGACAGCCTGAGGCATCCTCACTGTTTTCTATTTCCTTGCTCATAAAGTGTTGACACCCTCTGGCAATCAGGAAGCTGATGCCCTAGCTCAAGTGTATGAGCCCTAGCAACTGACCCTTCAGTAGATACAGCAGCTTGGGTCCATAGAAAGGATGGCCCTGTGGCACCACCACTAGGGGATTAGAGAAGCTTAGTACCGTGTGTGGATACCTTTGCCAAATAGACCATGATGAAGAGTCGCATTTCAAAGGTCATGATGTGCAAGAGTGGGCAAAAGAACATAACATTGAATAGAGGGTCCATCTTCCCCATAACCTATAAGCAGTAGGATTGTAAAAAGAAAAAATGGAATATTAAAGCAGTAGATTAAATTATTAACAAGTAAAACCACCTTGACCATGTGGACTAAAGTACTATCCCAGGCTTAAAACATTTGAATTATTATTATTTTTAATATTAATAATATTAAATATTAATATTTAATTATTATTATTATTTTATTTACTTGACAGAGAGAGAGAGAGAGAGATCACAAGTAGGCAGAGAGGCAGGCAGAGAGAGAGGGGGAAGGAGGCTCCTCGCTGAGCAGAAAGCCCGATGCGGGGCTTGATCCCAGGACCCTGAGATCATGACCTGAGCTGAAGGCAGTGGCTTAACCCACTGAGCCACCCAGGTGCCCCTTGGAACTCAATCTTAATCTCTCTTTTCTTTTGCATGTGCCTATATTGTTGCTGTGGTATCTGCCTCCAGTGTAGCCAGTTAGCCACCAAATGAGTCACCTCCATGGTAGGGAAATCCCTTGCAGACTACTCAGGGCACACTGAAGGGGGGGGCATGTAAGATTGTAAGAACCCGTCATGAGTTGGGGAGTAGAGTATTGGAGGAGGTCATTGAGAGAATGTGTTGTCTAGTTAACCTCTGAGCTGGATCCAGGCAATCAAAAGATCCATACCCCCTCCCCTGTAAGCTCTACTTACTATTTCCACTGTGGAAGGACATAGCCTTGAGAGAGTAAAGTATGGTTGAGACCATCTGGATGGTAGGTAGCAATACCCAGTTAAGGCTTCTATATAATCTTTTAAGATTCTGGTCGTTAGGTGTGGAGATCTAGTTATTATTCAGCCACCAAAGACAAGTCTCATGAGTAAGTTCCCTTGCTTAGTAAGCCTGCCATGTATCAACCTGGATTGCTCTGCCTTTTTCTTTGGCTTGTTGCTTTCCATGTGTGGGAACCAGTTTCAGATTTCACCTGGGAATCTCCTGAGGTTTCCAACCAGCAGTGGTGCTCTTGTAAGGAGAAGAGACTCCAGAACTTTTACTTTCCACACATGTACAAAGAAGAGATCATGTGAACATGCAGGAAGATGGCTGCCATCTGCGAACCACAAAGGGATCTCTCAGAAGGAACTGAATCGACTGGATTTCAGGGCTTTACAATGTCCAAAACTATGAGATATAAATTTCTATTATTTAAACTACCCAGTCTGGGATTTTGTTATAGCACCCTGAACAGTCTGAGATAGTAGCTTTGTAATATGTTTGAAATCAGGGAGTGAGAGGCATTCAGTTTTTGTTTCTTTTTTTCCTTCTCAAAATTGTTTTGGTTATTCAGGGTCCTTTGAGATTCCAGATGAATTTTAGAATGGTTTTTAGTCTATTCCTGTAAAAAACAAAACCATAAAGAAAACAAAACACTGGGATTTTGATAGAGCTTGAAATGCATCGATAGATTATTTTAGGGAGTATGGACAATTTAATATTAAGTTTTCCAGTCCTTGCTTAAGGATGTCTTTCCATTTGTTTGTCTTCTTTAATTTCTTACAGCAATGTTTTGCATTTTTCTTTTATTTTTTTTAAGATTTTATTTATTATTTGAGAGACAGAGCAAGTGAGCAAGAGTGGTGGGGGTAGGAGGGCAAAGGGTGCAGAAAGAAAGGGGAGAGAGAATCCCAAGCAGACTCCTCACTGGCTGATGTGGCCAGACACGGGGATCAATCTCAGGACCTTGAGATCATGAGCTGAGCCGAAATCAAGTGTTGGATGCTTAACTGACTGAGCCACCTAGGCACCTCACATTTTTCAATGTATGAGTTTTTGCCTCTTTGGTTGTTTATTTCTGATTTTGTTAGTCTTTTGATGTTAATGTAAATGGTATTGTTTTCTTAATTTTCTTTTTGCATTGTTTGCTACTAGCCTATAGAAATGAAGCTGATTTTTGTATTCTGCAACTTCGCTGAACTTGTTTATTAATTCTTATGGTTTATTTTGTGTGTAGGATTTTTAGCATAACTTCATGTCATATGTGAACTGAGATAATTTTACTTCTTCCTTTCCAATTTGGATGCCTTTCATTTTTTCTTACTGATCAAACTTTCAGTCCTAAGTTAAATAAAGTGATTCAAGTAGATATCCTTGCCTTGTTTCTGACCTCAGAGAAAAATCTTTCAGTTTTTCACCATTGAATATGGTATTTACTGTGGGCTTATTATATATGGTCTTTACAATAGCGGTGAAATTTTCTTCTGTTCCTGGTTTCTTGAGTATTTTTATCTTGAAAGGGTGCAACATTCCTGGTTTTGAACATGAAGGAAGGAGGCAATGAGCCAAGGAATGTGAGTGCCCTCTAGAAGCCATTTCAGTGTCTCCAATAAAGAATATAGCCCTGGGCTAAAACCTTTATTTCAGCCTAGTGAGACCCATGTTGAACTTCTAATCTACAGAGCTCTGTGATAATAAATTTGTGTTCTTTAAGCCACAGAGTTTGGGATAGTTTGTGACATCAGCAATAGAAAATTAATACATTATGCCTATGTCTATACTGGGAGTTTTTCTGCAAATAGGCAGACTCTTGTAAAGTAGTAATCTCAACACACAGCCCTTTTTAGTTTGCAAAGCACTATATTTATCCATCTGCTTATCATGCATTCAGCTAAATGATGTTTAATCTTGTCTAGTATGATTTTTTTCTAGGCTTTGGGGAAATTAGGTAAATACTATTTATTCCTTACTGAACACTTTGAGATGGTCACTTTTATCCCCTTTCCAAATAAAAAAGTAGTGAGATTCTGACAAATTCGGTGACTTACCCAAGGTAATACAAATAACCTTTTTACTATGAACTCTGAGCTATTGCCACTAGAAACTCACAGAAGAATAGCAGATTACATTTAGTTAGATACTTGTTCTGATGTATCTTGAAATTCCATTGTCATTTCCTATCTGTTCTATGAATATAAGCAAGCCCTTTAGGTTTTTAACATCTATGTTTCCTGTGAAATGAGAAATAAATATTTAAGCCAGTAGCTCAAGCATGAGATATGGCTAGGGCTCCTTGACATGTCTTGGAAGAAAATGTTTATAAATAAATGCTATGATTGTGTTATTTTAGACATCAAGATATCCTGGGCTATATGTATATCACTTTTAATAAGCATGGGATTTAGCAAATAACCATTGGTAGGTAGTGGTATTGGTGGTATTAAAAGCATGAAATAGTCAAACTAGCAGACAGGCTATGGTCATAAAAAATGCTGACCTTAAGTATCATCTGCTTATTATCTCATTTGCTGAAAAGTTATTTTGCGTCATTACAATTCTACAGATGTTTCACAGATGTCTTTAAGGATATATTTCTGTAGCTTGTTATTAAGCTAACTTCCATGGACTATGGCAGATTTCCATAGCATATTAATGAGAACATTATGGAACTGTAAATAAATATGTTTGTAGCAATTGAGATGAAGAGCAGAACTATAAAAATGGTTATAAAAACCTAATTAACATTTTAACAGTAAAAAACTTGATGCTTTGATACTGTAGGAGAATGGTCTCAGTCAGTAGATAAAATGAAGAATTCCCAAGTGGGCTTAAGAGTGGATGAAACACTGCTATCAATATTTAATGGGATATGTGAGATTTTACCACTATTTGAAAGAATGCAAATAAGGGTTACCATAGAAATCACCTTGACAGAAAACTGCACACAATGCAACACAAACTATCCCTCAAGCAGCCTTGCAGGGTTACTGTGATGTCCGACTATAGTCTTTTCATGTAATCGCTTGATAATGGGGAAAAATGACAGTGTGTATATGTATGAATGTGCATGTAAGCCCAATATAACTTGAAAATTATAAGAATAGTACAGAAGTTCTAAAGGCAGATATATTCATTTTTCTTTATATCATAATTACTCTTTGATAAAGCTATAAATGCCAAAGTTATTTATAGCTTTAACAAAGCATCCATCATAGCCATGCCACTACAAAGACACGGCAACCTTGGAGATGCCCATACTATTTGAATTTAATATGCTATTTTATATTTTAGTGATAACCTTCTTTTGTATCATGGCTCTGTGATATTTAAGCATTGCATTTTAGCAGCCTGGTCTTGCACCAATCAGACCAATTGCTTTACCAGGTGCAATCTTCCATTGTCATTGGAAAAAAAAATTAATACTTGGAAAAAAATTAGCCACACGTGCTCTCCTTTAACTATTCTACACTTATAACAAAAGCTCAAAGCTCAAAAACCATACTTATTTCATGCAGCCTTTTAGTAAAAGGAGATAATTATAAATAGGTAAGTATAAAAGGATAATTATAAATTCTCATTCCCATTAAAAATGAGTGGAATAAGAATGTGGGGTTGTAAAAGGAATTAAAAAAAAAAAACCACAACACATTAATTGCTTTACCAAGGGAGGGGGACAGTTGTAAACATATAAATGATATAAATGATTGTCTTAAAAGGTGAGGAGAAAAGTCCGACCCATTTTTTTTCTTCAAATAATTTATGCATGTTTGAATTGAATGAATGTTATTTTTAATAACTTAAACATAAGCATTATTCAATAAATAAACAAGAATCCTAAAGTTTCACCTTATGATCAATGGAGGGAGACAGAAAGAGGAAAAGAAAACTGGAAATAAATTTAAAAGAAAAGAGAATGGTTAATAGAGAAAAAGAGAGGTTGATCTGAAGGAAGTAGGAGGCATGTGGTACAGGAAGCTTTTGAACAGGAAGAGGCAGAGCTAATCAGGGAAGGGAGGGGAGGAAACACAAAGCAAGAGAAGCAAAGATCCTCTCACCACAACTTCCCTGGAGAGATTTCTTGGATTTAAAAGAAGAGGGTTTATTTCCCTCAGAGCTATCAAAAAATTAGAGATGATTAAAAAAATAGTCCCATTTATTGTCAGACTTAACGCCACTTAGCATTTTGTTTCTTTCTCTTATGTGCCTTGTATTAGGCCTTGGGTTTTATTGTTCTAAGTGTACCCATCAGTCTCTCCCACTGGTCTATAAATTCCCAATTCATTTCTTCATCTCCTAGTTCAAGGTTCTTAACCACAGAGGATTGAAGGACATAAAGAAAATCAACAAAGAGAAACTGACAAACCTACCTACATGGAAGAAGGTTTAGTATACTTCAGAAACAGAAACACAGCCAGAAAAGTTGAAGAGAGAAAGAGTTGGAGATTTAAATAATTAATTGAAAGCTTGTTTGAATATATATTTCCATACATGTATAATAGCTTGTATCCAACAAAATGAACAGTATTTCAAAGTATACACAGAATATTTTTTTATTTTTTTAAAAGATTTTATTTATGTATTTGAAAGAGAGTGAGAGAGGGAGAGAAAGCACAGAGGAAGAGGAAGAAGCAGATTCCCCACAGAGCAAGGAGCCTGATGTGGGACTTGATCCCAGGACCTTGAGATCATGACCTGAGCCAAAGCAGACGCTTAACCAACTGAGTCACCCAGGTGCCCCAACACACAGATTATTTTTAAAAACTTAACTTGTGTAAGGCTACAATGGAAATCTCAAAACATTTCAAAAATCTCAGCATCATACAAATAACATTCTCAAACAAAATGTAATAATATTTTAGAAATCAGAAAAATTATAAAATTTCCTCTTCCTGCCTGTCCCACATGGTGATTTGGTGGGAGAGTACACTTAATAATAATTTGTGGGTTAAAGAAGAAATTAATTAGAAGTTGGAAAATACTTAGAACTGAAGAAATATTAAAGCACTATGTATCAAAGCTCAGAAGATGCAGTTAAAGCGGATCTTAAGGAGAAGTTTATATTTATATCAAGCAATTCATAACCTATATTAAGAGCAATTTATAGTATAGGGAGCAACTTATAGTCTATATTAGGACACTATACATATTTGAATATATACAGTGATTGTCAAAATCAAGATAAAAGAAACAACAGGAAAACACATAATTTAAAAGAATGGACATTAAAGAGTTGGAAGCAGAGTTTAATGAAATAGAAAAAAGACCACAAAACAAAAATCATGAATAAAAGAGTTTCCTGAAAAGAAAGATGAAATAAACTTCTGTTTATTTCTGTTTATTTACAAAAACAGGGATGCCTAGGTGGCTCAGTTGGTAAAGTGTCCAACTCTTGATTTTGGCTCAGATCATGATCTCAGGATTATGAGTTTGAGCCCTGTGTTGGGCTCCACACTCCCAGAATCTGCATGAGATTCTCTCTCACCCTCTCGCTCTGCCCCTCCCCCTGTACACATGTTTATTGTCTCTCTCTCTCTCTCAAATAGATAAATACAATCTTAAAATATTTGATAAAAAAGCATAAATAGCACAGGCCCCAATACAGGATAATATCTATAGAAAAGGAAATATAAATCCAAATATAAGATATAGGTAGGGCTTTAATAATCACAAGAATGTACATTAAGAAACTTTATGCCTGTATATTTCAATGTTCAGAAGAAATGTAAAAACCTTTAGGAAAAATATAAACAAACTAATTGTGATTCCAGGAGGAAAGGATAACCTGAATAAGAAAAAAAATTATTAAAGATTGTTATTTATTATTAAAAAGCTCTCATTGCCTACCCAAAACACCAGGCCCATATAGGAGGTGTTTGGAGACTGGGTGTTTAATTATTAGTATTATTATTATTACTACGTAAGCCTAGGATATCTTATACAAACTTGTCAGATTATAAGAGAAAAGTCAACAAACTCATTTTATGATGCTAGTTTTACCTTGGCACTGAAACTAAAAGAATTAAAAAAAATACGTGTATTTCACTTATGAAACTAGAAATGAACAAGGGACATAACATATTAATAAAAAAGAATCCAGTAGTATACTAAAAATAATATGTCATGATCAAATATGCTTTATTCTAGAATGCAAAGATGGTTTAACATTTGAAAATACATTAAAGAAAATACAGTTATAAATGGTGAACTGGACACAAACATTTATCTCTGTTCCCTTAAGAAAAAACCCACAAAAATGCCATTAAAAGAAAAAATATATAAACCCATCTGGGAACAGTTAATGAGAGAGAAGACAACACCAGATGACAGATGCTAATTAAATTTTGGAAGCACAAAAGCAAATGAATGAGTGGTTACTAATTTAACAGTTTTGAAAAAGAAGAAATATAAGCCTGCAAGGAAAAAAATCCAAGAAGTAAGCCAATTCAAGGGGTGCCTGGGTGACTTGGTTAAGGGTCTGCCTTTGGCTCAGGTCATGATCCCAGGGGCCTGGGATTGAGCTCCCATATCGGGCTTCCTGCTCAGTGTCTGCTTCTCCCTCTGCCTCTCCCCACACCTACCATTTGTGCGCTCCCTCCCTCCCTCCCTCTCTCTCTCTTTCATTCTCAAATGAATAAATAAAATCTTAAAAAAATGGAAGTAAGCCAATTCAAGAAGACAAACCTTAAAAAGTCTGAAAAGGTGGAAGCACCAGAAACCTGTGAAGTCAGGGAAATTGGCTCAAAGTCTATTTAAGAAGCACCTGGGTGGCTTAGATGGTTAAACATCTTCCATGGCTCAGGTCGTGATCCCATGGTCCTGGGATGGAGCCTTGCATCAGGCTCCCTGCCCAGTGGAGAGCCTGCTTCTCTTTCCCCTGCTCATGCTAGCTCTCTCTCTCTCTCTCTCTCTCTCTCAATTATCTGAATTAATCTGAATTAAATCTGAATTCAAAAAAAATTGGCTTACTTCTGCTGCACTCAGCTATACAGCTGTCTTCCACCACAACAGCAGAAGACAGGAAGCATGCTCATGGAGTGGTTGAACTGGAGATACTCTCCATTCATAGGCATAAGGCTTGGCTGAGAGATTGGGGACAATTGTGAAAACAGGATTGAGTGTGAGAATCTTAGCTTCTCTTTCTCCCTTTTGTTTAGAGTATATTACCAGGTGGCTTATATCCCTCTAGATGGAAGAGGGAGAGATTCATTGAGTGGGAGACTGATCATTGTGTGTGTGTGTGTGTGTGTGTGTGTGTGTGCATGAGCGTGCATGTGCCTGCACCCACATGTGCCTGCAATTGTCTGTGCACATACATATATCTTCATGTGCACCTCTGTGTGCACATATATTATGTACTTACTGTATGTCATACACTGAATATTATCTAACTTACTTATTATCTCTAAGATGAAATAGGATGAATCACAAAGTCTACAAATTATATATTCTCATTTGTGACAAAGTAGTAGGTAATTAAAACAATTCTGAAATGTGAAGCCATTTATTAATTTATTCTTTCGACAAATATTGAGCAATGTTACATCGAAGGTCTTTAAAAATATGCTTGGCATTGCTTTTCAAAAAGATGATTGGCATGACCTTAGAGGATGGAGAAAATCAAGTAGATGTTGACCTTGTTATTATCTGTATAAGATCTTATTGGTTAAACACAGATAATATATTTCAAGAAACTCAGTTTTTACCCATGACCCGATATGACTTGCTTCTATTAAAGGATAACATGAGGAGAAAAAACATGAACTTTTATGTGGTTATATAGTTATAAATAATGAATTAGAAATTGTAATTTATTGCATAACACTACCTTTCTTGAATCTGAAGAATTGTGATGGTTTTTTAATATCAATACCTTTTATCCATTGTGGGAAAAAAGCACTGCTTAGAATTTAAAATGAGTAGGGGTGTCTGGGTGGCTCAGTCAGTTAACTGTCTGCCTTCAGCTCAGGTCATGATCTCAGGGTCCTGGGATAGAGCCCTTCATGGAGCTTCCTGCTCATTGGGGAGTCGGCCCCTCCCCCTCCTCATGCCCAAGTTCTAGCTCTCTCTCTCTCATAAATAAATAAAAAATCTTAAAAAAGGAATTCAAAATGAGTAACAAATGTGATATATCCTTTGAGCATTTGAGATAGTTGGGACAAAAATCATCATCTTTATTCATAGATGTTTAAACAATTATTATGGAATTTTTAAGCCTTGGACTTGAAATTGAGAGCCTCAGTTTGGAGTCTTGGTTGCTACATGGAGCATTTGTGAGCTTGTTGGAGCACTTACTGTGTCTGGACCTCAACATGTTTATCTATCAAATAAGAGGTTTAAAACTGTATTTTTTCATAGCACTCTTATATTTATAATCTGAGAAAGAGGTCTTCACTAATGATAAATTTTTCCAGTTGGTCCTAAACTGTCACTTAAAAATGTTTTTTTAGGTTTAAAATTCTGTAGTTATTTTATTATTTACTCTCCTTTTTTCTCTATCTTCTCACTTGTCTCCCTCTTTCTTTCTAAAAATTTGATTTAATAGATCACAGGAAAAGAAATCCCAAGAAGAGAGCAGCTTCTGGGTAGTTAATTCAGCCACTCAGTAATGATGAGTGTGATCTTCCAAACATTTGGAAGTCACATTCTTATCAAATTTTCACTCCCTTTTCTTCAGGATATTGACTTATTTTTGACTGGTGTCTCTCTGTTTGCATGGAAATATGAAGCGCAACAATGTCTAGCAGAAGAGAGGTAGCTTTTTCAGTATGTCTCTTTGTATCTGTCAGAAAATTAATACCATTGCCTCCCCCTCCAGACTTATCCTTATGTATCATTGGTCAGAATTACTTTACATGCTCATGCCTAATTAATCATTGGCAAGGAAAATGGAATCATCATGAATGAATTGGGCCAGTCAGGAAAACATCCCACCCCTTTGGAGTTGGGTTTAGAACCCTTCTTTCTTCCTGCTTGTATCTTGAGAAGAATGATGTCTTCACATGGTATTTGTTTCATCTCTTATCTACTTTATCTGTAGATACTCATCTTTCACCTGAAAATTCCATTCTCAGTTTTCTGCCAGGAAAATTTTTGTTCATCTTTCAGTACACATTTTGGTTGTTACTTTGGAAAGAATCATCATGATGAGGAATAAAATCATGTAAGTTGATATATTGAAGTTCAAATAACATTTTAGAGATAGTCTTTAACCTCTGAAGGAAAAAAAATATGCTTGCAATAAAAACAAATCTTAACATATGAGAGCAATAAAAAAGTAGTCATTGAACATCAACTTCTGCCAATAAGATATAATGGGAAGCCAATATTTTGGTTCCCTGAAGAATCTAGGTCACTGACATGTATTTGTACTTACTTGGAAGAAAACTAAAGCATTAAAGTTTTGAACAAGGGAATTCATAGACTCAAAATGAGGTGGTGCAGGATAGCAAACACTCCTCATACTATAGTGATGTGGCAATTCACAAAGGTGGGTGTGCAAGCCCACTCTGAGTAGAGTAGACAGCAATCCAGGATGCAAAGAGTTGTCACTGACCACCTCAGTGGAGGTTCTTAGTGGAAACCTGAGTAGAATTGGGAAAAGGGAACAAAGAATATTTATTTATTTATTTGTTTGTTTGTCTGTTTATTCATTCATTCATTCATTCATTCATTCATTCATTCATTCATGTATTTATTTATTTACACACACACACACACACACACACACACACACACACACACAGAGGATATACCATCTTTGGGAACAGGCAGACCTGATATTTCTCCCTCTCATCTGACTGACAGTGTGAATGAAGAAACATTAGCAGATTCATATTACCTCACTTCCTTTTCTCTCATTTTAGGATGTCTATAAGCACTTGGTGTTGGACTAGGAGAGAGAAGAATTCACTTGGCAACCTTTGTGGATTGAAATGGGATCACAGCCATTGCAATAGGTCACTACTGTGACCAAATAATTATCTCAATTACTTATGAATCCCAAGAAGATGTGAAATCATGCATGATTTAGAGGAAGAAGGGAGATTTTTAGCAGCCTTCTCCAAGTAGCCTGCTTTGACCCTGCCTGCCATGAATGCAGTCACCTGCTCCCTCTGAATGTTCTCTAATTATTACTCTGTATTTCAGATTGCCTTTTTTGCACATATATTTCCCCCCAATTTCCAAAAGATCATAAATGCCATGAAATCCTATTCACTTTTTATCCCAAGTCTTAAACCTTTAATATAGTGGGTGCTCAATCGTAGCTTAATGTCCCCATACTCTGTGGGGGTATTCAAGTAGCAGAATGGAGCTGGAAAAACACACAACCATGATGACTGGCCTCACTTCATAACCACAAACCTCAGGGGGACTTCTAGTGGTGCTCAAGAGGCTTACTACCTTCCCCTAGCAATTCACTAAGTAGAGGATTTTATACTTAATCTTTCCTTAAAACTCTAATACCACCACTGTGTTTCACTGTTAGCTGATGACCTTGCTTCCTGTTTCACTGAGGAAACAGAAACCGTTGAAGAGAAAGAACTTACAAATGTGACCTTCGAGATAGATCAAATTACCTGTATTCGTATACTGTGCATTCCCCTCTTTTACAACTGATGGACTGAGGCAGTAGACCTCATCTTGTCCTGTTAAGGGTTTCAATCCAAAAGTGCATCTTCAATATTACTCCCATTACTGAAACTTTGTCAATAGCATACAAATATAATATCTTCCATTAGGAAAAACCTTTTCCTCCACATTCTCTTCAAGCCACTGCATCATTTCTCTATCCCCATTAATAACACAACCTTTACTCCTAGAAAGTGTCGTCTGCTCTTGCTGCCTCTGTTTCATTTCAATTGCATTTAGATCAGGTTTCTGTTCATACCATGCCACTCAAGGAGCTCTTGTCAAGGTTACTCCTAACTGCTAAATAACATCCTCATTATATGCAATCTACCAGCTGCACTTTCCACAATTGATCTTCCTTCCTCCTTAAAACACTCTCAGCACTTTCTGGGTTTTAGCTCTTTCCTCTTTTCCTCTGCCCTGACTGGCTGCTCCTATTTAGTCTCCTGAGTGGGTTGTCCTTTCTCCAACCTTAGTAGTGAGAGCACTTCAAGCTGTGTTCTTGGACTTTTGACTTTTCTAGAAACACTCACTCTCGAGATGCCTTATTCAGATTCATGGCATCTGTCTTAGTCTGCTTGGGCTGCTATCAGGAAATATCATAGCCTGTGTGGCTTAAACAATAGATATTTATTTTTCACAATAATGGAGGCTGGGAAATTCAAGATCAAGGTGCCAGCAGATTTGGTTCCTAGTGAGAGCACTCTCCCTGGTTTATAGATGGCTGCGTTCTTGTTGTGTCCTTATATGGCTGAGAGAGAGCTTGAGCTCTGGTTTGTCTTCCTTTTCTCATAAAGACACTAGTATCATTTTGGCAGTTCTTCCCTCATGACCTCATCTAAACCTAATTACCTCCAAAGGGCCCCATCTTCTAATTCCTTCACATTGGAGGTTAGGGCTTCAACATATGAATTTTGGCGGTATACAAACATTTAGTCCATGACACATATGTATTTCCAGCTCCAAATCATTTATTTAACTATTTGACATCTTCCGGTTGATTCCTGGCCTACTACTATTAACCCAACCTCTCTAACATCCCATGTTCTCCATATGCCCAACTGCCTCAGATTTCTTGTAACTCTTTGAGGATGCCAGACATGCCTCTGCCCCAAAGTCTATCTTCTCCTTGCCTGGAATTGTCTTTTTCTACAGAAGTATGGTTTACTTTTTTCATTTACTTCAGATATTTGTTCCAATATGCTTTTACCAGGAAGCTTTTCCTACCAACACCATATCAAATCTGTTCCCTTTTATCTCCCATGCTTTGTTTTTCTTCAGAAGTACTTTTGCTTACCTTGCATGTATTATTTTTCTTTATTATCTCTTTTCCCCGCTGATTTTTTTTAACCTTTATTTATTATTTTTTTCAGTATTACAAGATTAATTGTTCATGCACCACACCCAGTGCTCCATGCAATATGTGCCCTCCTCAATACCCACCACCTTCCCCACTGATTTTTGAAAAAAGAACTTTGGCTGTTTTATTCGTAGCTCTGTCCTATGCACATTGAAGGGGGCCTAATGCATACCACATGCTCAATAACTATTTGTTTAAAGGATAATGTTGAAATACTTTACAATTAAAAAAAGAAATACTTTACAATCGAGAGCATGTAATGACAAATTACCAAGAAAGCAGAGTGTTGCTTAGTAGAATCACAGATTGTTGAAAGGCAACTTAGGTGGTCCAGTTGAATTTCCTTACTTTTAATATTAAGAACTTCAGACTCAGGAAGTTTGGGAAACCAATTCAAGATTAAATAACTAAGAGGCAGAGGTAGTTCTAATTAGTAGATGCCCGAGACCCTCATTCTAATATATATATATATATATATAATATATATATATATATATATTTGTATATTGTACTGGACTTGTTATTGTTTTGGCTGCTGACAGTATAATTTTATTAAAGCCTCTATAATTCAGTTAAAATCCATTAGTGTAAATTTTAGTGAAGCTGATAAGAACATATAATATATATATATATATATGATCTTTAGGTCTTTGTCTTACCAAGGATACCTATTCCACTCCCCCCACTTTTCTCTGATTTACTATATCTAATGTCCGCAGCTCTTTCCTAGTTTCACTCTACCATGCTCCTATACCTATTACCATACTTTCTTCTACTGCTTTTATTGTGATGGCTTCTGAATCTGTGTCTTGAATCTAGATCTTCCTTCTGAGCTCCAGACTTGCCTTATTTATGTTCAGGTGTCCACCACAAATTGAAGACATTCGAAAGTGAACCTCATCATCTCCAGCATCTTTGCCTGGGTCCCCACCCAAACCCCTCCTTCTGGAAATCCCATTCTTCCTCTGGTATTTAGTGGCCCGTGGATGATGCCTCTACCAGTTAAGGCAGTAAAGCAGCTCTGTGGAAATCATCCCTTAATCTTTTATCTTACCTTTCTCCCATGTTGAATCCATTGGATGCTACTTGTGATTCGATCTCTCCAGTTTCTCTCTCTCCTTTTTTTTCCCCTGTCGCAACACCACAGTCCCTGAATGAGTTTCTCATGTCTCTTCCTCTCATTGCTGCAATAAATCTCTATCTAGCATAACTTCTCTTTGTGTTCTACAGTGTTGCCACAGTTTTTTAAAAATCACATCTTGGAAAAAAAAAATCACATCTTGGGGCACCTGGGTGGCTCATTCATTAAGCGTCTGCCTTCAGCCCAGGTCATGATCCCAGAGTCCTGGGATCGAGCCCCGCATCAGGCTCCTTGCTCTGCAGGAAGCCTGCTTCTCCCACTACCATTCCCTCTGCTTGTGTTCCCTCTCTTGCTGTGTTTCTCTCTGTCAAATAAATAAAATCTTTACAAAAATAAAAATAAAAATTACATCTTGTTCTGGCTCTCTCCTGCTTAGGATTCTTTAACAACTCCCTATTGCTTCCAAGTATAAAATCTCAAGCCTTAATATGACACAAAATGCCCTTTTTGATTTGACTCCTGCACACCTTTCAAGGCCCACTTCCTTGATTTTCCCATCCTTTCTCCTTTCCAGCCATGTTAAAATGTGCGGGTGTTTGATTGTGCCTTGCACTCTACTCCCTTGCAAATTTTGCTCAACTGCTCTGTCTACTACTCCTGCTTCTTCCAAGCTAGGAGCTGTCTCTTTCAAAAGGCCTCTGTGGTCTGCCTCTTCCCCACAGACTGAATTTGAGGTTGTTCTATGGTGTTTGTTTTGTTTTTGATTAAAACAAAAGAAATTTATCCTTACAGTTTAGGTCAGAAGCTTAAGACCAAGATATCAGCAGGATTGATTTCTTCTGGAGATGCTGAGAGAGAATTGTTCTATACCCCTCTCCTGGCTTCTGGTGGTTGTGGGCAATTGTTAGTGTTTGTTGATTTGCAGATATATTCAATTTATGTCTCCATTGTCTCATAGCATTCTCTGTGTGTCTCTCTGTCCACATTTCCCTTTTAAAAAAAGTGCCCCCAACTTTACTGAGATATAGTTGACGTATAATATTGTGCAAGTTTAAGGTGTATAGCGTGATGGTTTGATACAAGATATATTTTGGGAGTTGGTTACTATAAGGTTACAGAACACATCCATCACTTCATGTGATTACTTTTGTGTGTGGTAAGAAATTTTAAGATCTGCTTTCTTAGCAACTTTCAAGTATACGATATGATATTGTTAACTATAGTCATCATGTCTCTTGTGTTCTTATTGTGACTGTCCAGGCATCCATAATAGCATCACCGAACTTCACAGCAGTTGTCAAGTTACCTGTTGAGCTCCATTAGACTGTAAGCTTATTGAGGGCTGGGTCATATTTGTATTTCTTGTTTATTTAGCATTTAGAAGGCTATCTGGCACAAGAGTGTTGAGTATACAAAGGGCTGAATGAGAGGTCTATGGAATAGTGTCTTGTATGTGTATTTCCATTCAGCTTATTTGATGATAATGAGCATTAAAGCTTATCACTTCACCTCTGCCTTAACTTTGACCTAGCCCAATTCATAGTGCTTCCCTGGTTTTGATTATAATTATTATAATCCAATTATAGTTATTTTTGTAGTGCTCGAATTTGATACCATACTTATGGATACATTTTTAAAATATTTTATTTATTTATTTGACAGAGAGAGGAGAGATCACAAGTAGACAGAGAGGCAGGCAGAGAGAGAGGGGCAAGCAGGCTCCCCGCTGAGCAGAGAGCCCAATGTGGGGCTCCATCCCAGGACCCTGAGTTCATGACCTGAGCCGAAGGCAGAGGCTTTAATCCACTGAGCCACCCAGGCGCCCCTGGATACATTTTTAAATTCAGCCCCCCTCAAACAAACAAAACTTGTGAAATTATCATGATCACATTTCTACAAATGAGAAATAGAGGGGCAAATGAACTTGTCCAAGGTCACACACACGGGAAGTCACAAACCTGGAATTTGAACCCAGTTCTTTGGGTCTTTGTTAAGTGTTTGGTGAGCATCTCTGTTTGGTTCTATACACTTTATTTACTTTATTTACACTGTTTTAAAAGTCTACCTATTTGTTTTCCACATTCCTCAGTTGCCTAGAGAAAAATATTCCAGAGAAAAATCCTGTATTTCCTCAGAGCATAAGAGCAGAAAGGAAACTGATACTACTTTTATACAATAATGTTTTCATTTAAAGGTTTATGGGAGAAGGAAGAAGAGAAAAAAGGAAGAGATGAAAGGAAGGACAGTGCACACAAGGGAATTATTTTGGATATTAAGGGATGCATTTATTCAGGTTTAAATTACAAGTACAAAATTGTCCTTCACTGAAAATCATCAGAGTTCTAAAATTTCCTCACCCTGTTTTTTTCCCTCCAATTTGCTTTTCTCAAGTTTTGTATTGTATCAGGCAGAACGAAAAACCTGTTACTTGAAGATAGCTACTCTAGTGATATTTTAGAACAACAATGAATTGAGCACTAGAAATCACATAAGAAATCCTGTTCTTAAGAGACATTTTTTAAGGATAGATTTACAGGCTGCAAAAATTATTCAAGCTTCACATCTAAACAAATGTTTGAGCTTTGATGTGTTTTTAGCTGTTCAAAAGGTTAAATCAACATTCTGTATTATTTCTGCATTTTTTTTCTTTATGGTTGGTGTTGCCACCAAGGACCCAATTTCTAGCCACAAGGCAGGGTAGAAGGCTTGCGGCCAGTTCTTCAATCAATGCTAATGTTGCTCTTTAGCCAGCTAGAAATTGGACCTGGGTATTTCTCTGGAGTCTGAAATCCTCGGGTCATAACACTAACATCTCCCAGCACACAACCCAATCTTATTTAACCCTGCTTCTGGGCATTGTACATTTTAAAACTATTTCACTTTTCTGAACAGGTCTCCAAGTGACTTATGTTGTGAGTACAAAGTTCTTTTTTTTTCCATGTAAAAGAAAGTATATTACAAGAAGTGAGCAGTAAGTCAATAGGAATCAGGTGTATAAACATACATTGAAATAAATGGTGCAGAGATCTTACCTTAATTTTTTAATTTTTATTTTATTTTTTCAGTGTTCTAAGATTCATTGTTCATGTACCACACCCAGTGCTCCATGCAATATGTGTCCTCCTTAATACCCACCACCAGGCTCACCCATCCCCCATCCACCTCCCCTTCAAAACCCTCAGTTTCTCAAAGTCCACAGTACCTTAATTTCTTTAAGATGCAGATGGCTAATTTGAAATTGATACTACAGGTGATTGAATTTCAAATGTGTTTAACAACTAAAGTGGAGGTGCAATTTTATACTTTGAAGCTATTGCCTTTAATTGTTAACAAGTCACCATTTTACAGTAAAAATGGACTTATAGAAAACTTTATAATATAGGGAGAGCTCAAGTGGCTCTCTCTCACATTGAAAAAGGCATGTTTGACTGTCATCTCCAACTGGCTGTGAGATAGAATAGGTATTTTTATCTTAATTCTAATAATGACTAGCTGATGATTTAACTCATATTAATGGTGAATCAAGTCTTCCATTGCCTGCTGCTACCAACACTTATCTAGTAGTTATAGCTCATTCAGTTAATAGTACAAGAAGTTGGATCTTTTTCCTTTTTTTTCTTTTTCAAGTTTTTATTTAAATTCCAGTTGGTCAACACTGTGTAATATTAGTTTCAGATGTAGAATTTAATGATTTGTAGCTTACATAAAATACCCAGTGCTCATCACAAGTGCCCTCCTTAATACTCATCACCCATTTAACCCATCCTCTGCCCACCTCCCCTCCAGTATTCCCCAGTTCTATATTTTTAAGAATGTTTTCTGGTTTGCCCCTCTTTTTTCTTTTTTCTCTTATGTTCATCTGTTGTGTTTCTTAAATTCCACATATGAGTGGGGCACCTGGGTGGCTCAGTCTTTTAAACATCCAACTCTGATTTCAGCTCAGGTCATAATCTCAGGGTTGTGAGATCCAGCCCTGCAGTGTACTTCCTGCTGCGTGAGGAGCCTGCTTAAGATTTTCTCTCTCTTCCCTCTCCCTCCGCCCCTCTCCACCCTGTATGCACTCTCTCTCTTAAAAAATATACATACATAAATTGTTTTTAAAATTCCACATATGAGTGAAATCATATGGTATTTGTCTTTCTTTGACTGACTTATTTTGCTTAGCATAATACTTTCTATCTCCATCCATGTAGTCGTGAATAGCAAGATTTCATTTTTTTGTATGGCTGAGTAATCCATTGTCACACACATATGTACCATTTTCTTTATCCATTCATCAGTTGGTGGACATTTGGGCCCTTTCCATGTATGTGCCCCTCCAATCAAATCGGTATTTTTGTATTCTTTGGGTAAATACCTAGTAGTACAATTGCTACGTCCTAGGATAGTTCTAGTTTTAACTTTTTGAAGAACTTCTGTACTATTTCCCACAGTGACAGCACCAGTTTGCACTCCCACCAACAGTACAAGAGGGTCTCCTTTCTCCACATCCTTACCAACACCTGTTGTTTCTTGTATTGTTGATATTAGCCATTCTGACAGGTGTGAAGTGGTGTCTCATCATGGTTTTGATTTGTAATTCCCTGATGATGAGTGATATTGAGCATCTTTTCATGTATCTGTTGGACATCTGGATGTCTTCTTTGGAAAAATGCCTATTCATGTTTTCTGTCCATTTCTTAAATAGATTATTTGTCTTTTGGGTGTCGAGTTTTAGAAGTTCTTTATATATTTTGGATAATAATCCTTTCTCATATATGTCATTTGCAAATATCTTCTTCCATTCCAAAGGTTATGTTTTAGTTTTGTTGATTATTTCCTTCACTGTGTAGAAGCTTTTTATCTTGATGAAGTCCCAATAGTTTATTTTTGCTTTTGTTTCCCTTGCCTCAGGAGACATATCTAGTAAGAAGTTGCTATGGCTGATGTCAAAGAGGTTACTGCCTATGTTCTTCTCTAGGATTTTGATGGTTTCCTGTCTTATATTTAGGTATTCCAACCATTTTGAAATTATTTTTGTGTATGGTGTAAGAAAGTGGTCTAGTTTCATTCCTTTGTATGCTGTTGTCTGGTTTTCCTAACACCATTTGTTGAGGAGATTATCTTTTTTCCATTGGATATTCTTTCCGCTTTGTTGAAAATCAACTGACCATATAATTGTGGGTTGATTTCTGAGTTTTCTATTCTGTTAAATTGATCTATATGTGTTTTTGTGCCAGTGCCATACTATCTTGATCACTACAGGTTTGTAATATAACTTGAACTCTAGAATTGTGATGCCTCCAGCTTTGCTTTTCTTTTTCAAGATTGCTTTGGCTATTCAGGGTCTTTTATGATTCCATACAAATTTTACAATTGTTTGTTTTACTTCTGTGAAAAATGCTGTTGGTATTTTGATAAGGATGGCATTAAATGTGTAGATTGTTTGGGATAGTATAGACATTTTAATAATATTTTTTCTCCCAATCCATGAGCGTGGGACGTTTTTCCATTTTTTTGTGTCATCTTCAATTTCTTTCATCAGTATTTTATGATTTTTCAGAATATAGATCTTTTACCTCTTTGGTTAGATTTATTCCTAGGTATCTTGTTGTTTTGGGTGCAGTTGTAAATGGGATCAATTCTTTGATTTCTCTTTCTTCTGCTTCATTATTGGTGTATAGAAATGCATTTTGTACATTGATTTGGTATCCTGTGATTTTACTGAATTCCTGTATCAGTTCTAACAATTTTTTGGTGGAGTTTTTGGGTGTTCTATACAGAATATCATGTTATCTGTGAATAATGAAAATTTGACTTCTCCCTTACTGATTTAGATGCCTTTTATTTATTTCTTTTTTTTTTTTTTCTGATTGTTAAAGCTAGGTCTTTCAGTACGATGTTAAATAACAGTGATGAGAGTGGTTATCTCTGTCTTGTTCCTGACCATGGAGGAAAAGCTCTTAGTTTTTCCCCATTGAGGATTATATTAGCTATATCATATATGGTCTTTATGATTTTGAAGTATGTTCTTTCTATCCCTACTTTGTGGAGGGTTTTTATCATGAATGGATGTTGTACTTTGTCAGCTGCTTTTCCTGCATTTATTGAGTGGATCATATGGTTCTTATCCTTTCTTTTATTAGTGTGGTGCATCATGTTGATTAATTTGAGAATATTGAACCACCCTTGCAACCCAGGAATAAATCCCACTTGATTGTGGTGAGTGATTCTTTTAATGTACTGTTGGATTCAATTTGCTAGTAATTTGTTGAGAATTTTTGCATCCATGTTCATCAGGGATATTAGCCTCTTTTTCTCTTTTTTAGTGGAATCTTTGGTTTCCTGGTTTTGGAATCAGGGTAATGCTAGCCTCATAAAATGAGTTTAGAAGTTTTCCTTTCATTTTGCATTTTTTGGTATAGTTTGAGAAGTATAGGTATTAAATGTTCTTCTTTAAATATTTGATAGAATTCCTCTGTGAAGCCATCTGATCCTGGACTTTTTTTTGGTTGGGAGATTTCTTTATACTGATTCAATTTCTTTGCTGGTTATGGATCTATTCAAGTTTTCTGTTTCTTCCTGTTTCTGTTTTGGTACTTTATACGTTTCTAGGAAATTTATCCATTTCTTTCATATTTTCTGATTCGATGGCATTAATTTTTCATAATATTCTTTTATAACTGTTTGTATTTCTGTGGTGATGCTTGTGATTTCTCCTTTCTCATTTGTGATTTTTTATTCACTTGGGTCCTTTCACTTTTCTTTTCAATAAGTCTGGCTAGGGATCTTTTTTCCAAAAAGGATTATGTCAATCTGAAAGATCATTTGGAAATATGCTTTCCAGAGCACTATGCTATTCTTATCTATTAAAGAAGTCCTGCCTGAAGTGCAACTGTTTTGAGGTTTGGAGCTCCAAAAATTGAATTGGAGACAGTTTTGTCCAGTGGTAGTAAGATGGGAATGCAAATAAGTATTCCATCAGTGGAATATGCTCATTTAATAAGGACTACTTAAGTCATATGTGGTAGATCTCAGGGGTTTTGCTCAGCATTTGCTCTGATGGGCTTTCATTTCATGACCCCACTCCCTTGACTGTATCAGGAGATGGTTGACCCAAATTGAGACAATCAGAATATCCTCCACACGGGAACTGAGTGTGAGAAAGGTAAGGAAGGATGGAAGGTGGTGGGAACCTAGACACCTAATGGTAACATTTTCATGAATTCCTGCCACAGAAACCCCTGAAACAGCACTAATACTTACCTTTCTTGAAACAAGAGAGACAGTCTCTTTCCCTTTTAGAATTTTCTTGAGATAACTGGAGTCTGTTTCTTTTGCCTAAAAAGAAAGAATCCAAACTGGTTCAACCCATTCTGCACACTAATGAAGGTATAGAATAATTAATAAATTATAAGAATTTACTAAGAATAATTTAAGAAGAATTTACTAAGAATAATTAATAAAATTAATTTTCACATAATTATGAAATATTCTAATTTACAAGAGTTATAAACTTGCTAAAATTATTGCTTTATTAAACAATTACTCATCGAATTGGTTGGAAACAAACTTGTGAAGTAAGTTAAATTTATCCTGGAATTTTCTGTCTTGTGTTTCCCGATCCTTTATTATCATCCTTCTGTTCATGCTCCTGAAAAAGTTTTTATTTTTTTAAGCCATTAAGTGTAGAGTGACCCTAAATTTCTAATTGCCTAGATTTTTCATTTATGTCTGTAAGACTGGTATAATTACTAATATCTCCTCCCTTCACTTTCATTTTTTTTTTTTTTAAGATTTTATTTATTTGACAGAGAGAAACACAGCGAGAGAGGGAACACAAGCAGAGGGAATGGTAGCAGGAGAAGCAGGCTTCCTGCAGAGCAAGGAGCCTGATGCGGGGCTCGATCCCAGGACCCTGGGATCATGACCTGAGCCGAAGGCAGAGGCTTAACGACTGAGCCACCCAGGCGCCCCCTCCCTTCACTTTCAAAAGTCTCTCAATTTGTAGCCACCTTACTTAAATGTTTTTAATAGCCTCGATAGATGTTTCCACAATGAGGAACAGTTGAGATGATGTAATGATCAAGAAAGTTACTGAATTTTTCTATCTTCTTTTTTATTGTTAAAAGAGAATGGATATAAAGAATTCATAAAACTCAATAGCAAAAACAGATCTATTTAGAAAATGGGCAGAGGATCTGAATAGAAATTTTTCTGAAAAAAACATACAGATGGCCAACAGGTATATAAAAAATGCTCAACATCACTAACTATTATGGAAAAGCAAATGAACACTACAATGAGATATTGCCTCACACTTGTCAGAATGACTAGTATCAAAAAGACAAGAGATAACAAAGCTGGCAAGAATGTGGAGAAAAGGGAACTCTTATGAACTGTTAGCAGGAATGTATTCTGGTGTAGCCACTCCAGAAAACAGTACCAGGGTTCCTCAAAAAATTAAAAATAGAACTATCATATGATATAGCAATTCCATTCCTTTTATTTATCCAAAGAAAATAAAAACTCTAACTCAAAAAGATATATGCACCCTCATATTCATTGCAGCATTATTTACAATAGCCAAGGCATGGAAATAACCTAAGTATTAATTGTTGGATGAATGGATAAAAAAAAACATGTGGGGTGTGTGTGTGTGTACTGAAGTATTATTCAGCCCTAAAAAATAATGAAATCTTGCAATTTGTGACATGAATGGACCTTAAGGATATTATGCTGAGTGAAATAACTCAGAGAAAGATATACCATATGATCTCAAATACCATTTGATCTCACTATATATATGGAATCTAAAAAAAGAAAAAACTAACAACTGAAAAACAAAACACCAGTAAGCCCATAGATACAGAAAATAGATTGGTTGTTGCCAGAGTCAGTGTGTGTTGAGGATATGAAATAGGTGAATAGAGTCAAAAGGTACAAACTTCCAATTACAAAATAAATAAACCTTGTGGATATAATATACAGCAATGATAATTGTATTTAATAATACTACATTGTATTTTTGAAAGTCTCTAAGTAAGTAGAGCTTAAAAGTTCTTATCACAAGGAAAACAAATTCTATAACTAAGTATGATGACATATATTAACTAGACTTATGGTAGCCATTTCACAATCTAAACAAATGTTGAGTCATTGTGTTGTACATCTGAAACTGATACTAATAATGAAATTTTATGATCTGACAAATAATTCTATTCTTAAATAGCTAAATATTTATTCATATTTATGAATATTTAAAGTGAACCACTTTTATCATATTCATATTTATTCATATTTAAAGTGAACCACTTTCTTTATTAAAATCTGTACAGTGTATTTATCCCACTATAAATTGGTCTTATTTTCTTTGTTTGAAAATTTTCTGCACTAGCTTCGGTTATAAACACGTCAGTATTTTTCTAGGGTCCAATAATAGCTTATTTAGAAACATGACTTCAAAACCACAGAAGGCCAAGTTATCCAACTGTCAAATTTTGGGTATAAAAAAAGCAAGAATTTTCCTTTAAAGAGAGTATTTTTCCATGAAATGGTTGGAACTATTGCCCCCCTTTGAAAAGTGCATGTATTTGCTAATTTGCCAAGTAAATCTACCTGTTTCCTCTGCTGTGGTGGTTTTTCTGTTTTAAATGTAGATAAATAGAAGAACCACAGCACCTCCAAAATGCTGCTGCTTAATTCTTCTGTGCAATTTTCTTTATTCAAAATGTCTACCTTTACATGGATTTGATGAGCTTTGTGAGGTTTTGACTTCAAAAGAGGCTCTTGAATTTTTAATCACCTCACTCAGGAAGAGTGTTTTCTTAGTGTGCCTTCCATTTCTCTTTTATATGGGGGAAATTACACACATTTTTACTAAGTCATCAGTTCCTGCTTGAAATTCTACCCTGTTTCATGCATACATGGCTTTATAAAAGTGGGATGAACTTTATATGCTTCAGGGACTGTGCAGTGAAAGCAGGATCCCGCAGAGATTTGGCCATATTCGACAAGTGCCTGCTGTCAGATTTTCCCTTCTCCTCTGTTTGACACGATGGAATCCCTTACAAACATGCCGATTCAGACCATCACACTGCATACTAAATTATGAAAACAATATTCACATGTAGCATCAAAAAAGGTGGACTCATCATGTGGTATTTTTCTGAAGTGAAATCTTGGTGATGAGATGAGGAAAGAGGACTATCCATCAATTATCTCAGTATTTTGAAGGCTGTAGCATAGGGTGGATATTTGACTCTTGCTGCGGGATGGCAGGTTTGCTGTGATTTATGGGGATTTAGCTTTATGATTTTGGTTTTAATGACAAATGTTATAGGAAAAATATTCAACTTTCTGATGTATTCTAATATCCTTGCGATAAAATGAATCTGTATAGAATTGAAGGATATTGTAGTTACATTTGTTAATTGAAGCTGCTATGCTTTGTACTTTGTTTCAGAGCATCATGCCTGAACAGACATAGAAGAATAGCAATTATTTTTAGCAAATATGAGACTGGCTTGCAGTATTTCTAGCATGTGGTGAGCCTCTAGACGTGTAGAGAAAGGAAAGCAGGGGGTCGGAGGCTCGATTTTCATTTGTAGTGTATACTTGCCATTTCTGGAAACCAGTAATGCTCTACATGTGTTTTGTTCCAACCCTTTATGCATAATAAGCTGGCTTTAAATATGATGGAGTTAAGTAAAGTGGACATGTATGTGATAATTACAAGATCTACAGTCATTCTCTCATTTTGTGTGATTCAACAAGTTAACCATTTAAAATTCTTATCATAAACAGAATTGAAGATTCTACTCTCCTGTTTCTCGTTCAGGCTGGAAATCATTAGAATAAAAAAACCCTTTAATATATACCCAGTGGAAGAGGTCACAGTGACATATAATACAGGGAGAGTCCATGGGGAGTGAATACTTGGGATTAAATGTCCAACTGAAACAACCACACTGCTCTCTTTTTAAATTACCAGTGGGAAATGAATTTAACAAGCATTCTTATGTCCAGACCATCCTGAATACCACTTTAAGATTAATTCTTAAATATATTTTAATCATGTCATTATATTGATAAAACAACATAAATGGCCTTCCATTTCCTAAAGGACAATGGCCATGTGTCACATTGATATTCAAGGTTTTTCTCAAATAAGCTGATGAGTCTAATTTTCTAAGTAGACTCTCTTCCTCTTAGCTTTGAGTTTCTACTAAAAAGCATGTGCAATTATCATGTCTCGCCTGTTGGAGAGCTTCTTACCCACTGTTAATCATAATTGCTAACATTTTTTTTAACATTTATTATGTCCCAGCTATTGCACTTAGTGCTTTACATGTACTATCTCCTTTATCTCATTTATCTTTTACTGTAACAACATCTGTGCAGTAGGTTGTATAATTTTACCTAGGATGAGTTAAGACTCGCAGATGTATGGAACTTCTTCGAGTTACGGTGCTCAACTCTAAGGCACCCTGTCTGACTCTAGAGCTGAGTGATTAAACCATTAAACTGTATTTCCTCCACTTTGCTTCCATTTTTCTATAAAATACGTCTTTCTATTCTGTGTTAGACTAACCTCTTGGGCTTGCTACCTTTGCTGGTCTGTCTGTAAGGCTTTTTGTTTTAGCACCTGAGCCCTGTCTCACATGAAACTTGGCTTCACATTTTCTCACACTTAAACCACCCACTTGCTCCAAATCCGATCTGACCTCTGCTTCTTTTGCTGCCAGAATCCCGAAGAGGCATTATATTCAGTCGCCTCTGCCTCATTATATTCATCAACTTTTTCTTTCACTGGACCAGAAGTCTTGGAGGTATCTCCTTAACTTTCAGTTAAGTGAATTCCTCTTAAATGACTTTCTGAAAGCAAAATCATTCTGATTCTCTTTCCTTTCAAAGTACTCTGTTTACCTGTCTGCAGGCCCCTTCATTTTTGTCCCCTAAACTTGGGCACTCTGAAAGGTCCTGACTCTTCAGTTTATCTCTTTGCTTTCCATTCTCTATCTAGAAATTGCAGCCACTCCCGCAGCTTGCTGTAGTGGTAGGTGGACGATTCTCAAATGTGGGTCTTCTGCCAGACCTATCATGCAGTAAGTACCTTGCTTCTATTTGTCTACTGATTGTTTCCACCTCAAACTCCTCCTTCTGTAGCCAGTCTTACAGTCTGCACATCTGTATCCCTCCCCTTTGCCCTAAACCTCCTCTTCCTTTTGACTTCTCCAACTTTTTAAAATGTTTTTACGAATATGTCAAGTAACTGGGCTCTTAATTTTACTGGGATTTGATTTCCATATCTTTCTTATATTGAATAAAAACAGTAACGCTTTTTGTACTATTTATTATATACTAGACAGTATTCTAAGTTTTTACATTGACTATCTCATTTAGATACTTAAACTGTAAAGTAGCTATTCATTGCTATTTCCACTTTATGGACAGAGAACCTATCAATCCATCAGTCATACAGTCCAGATGATTTTTTGGTCACAAACCCTCCCTTATCCTTCCCTTCAATCAGTGGTATTAACAGCAATAGTTTATATTGGTATTGCCCCAATCTTGAACTGGTCTTTTCCCCTCTGGATCATCTTCCTTTAAAGAGTGCACTCTGCATACTTGCTGAGAGTCATTCTTTCTAAAATATTGCCTTGATCATGCCACTTTCTGACCCTGAGATCTTTCATGACTTCTTTTGATTCACTTGTTACAGTCCAAAATTTCCCCCTTATATTCAAAGCCACCATCCACATTTCCAAACTTATCTTCTACTGCCATACCACAAAAGCTATAGTCAAACTAGTTTCTTCCAACATCGTTCTAATTCTCAAAGTTATTTCTTTTCAGCCTCCTTACTTTGATTATTTCATTCTTAGAGAGTGAATGCCACCCCTCTCTGTCTTCCTCTTCCTGTCTCTCTGTCTGTAGAAGTCTTATAGTACATTGAGGCCAAGCTTGAATTCCACTTTGCATTTGAAATACCCAAACAAAGGGATGTCCTTTTCTGAAATTTCATGGGATATTTCACCACTCATATAAAACCTATTTGTTGTCTTGTTTGTGATCATTTTTGTGTGTTTTCTTCCTACTAGAATGCAAACCTCTGGAGAAGTTGTAGCTGTCATATTCACCATGCAGTCCCTGTGGTATAAAGAGATATTTTAATGGCAGGAACCCTTAGTAAACATTTTGTAGGAATGAAAGAAAGAACTCTTTTATGATGTACTTCTTCTCTTGGTTCTTCAATTTTTTTGGTATAGTTCTATTTCAGATCTGATAAAACTGAGAATTTTTTAGCTAGAAAAAAAGATTACACATGGGGGCAAGATTTTGTATAAACTGCAGTGCATTCCTGGATTTGCTGAAACCAATCCACGTTAAGAAACTTTAAATTCACCCATCCATGTATTTTATGGTGTGCAGTTGGGCAGTGTGAAAATGGGTCCACCCAAGCTGGGAGGGTTTCTTTCACATCTCTGTGCCAAGGTTTCTAAACTATAAACAATAGTTCTGTGTCTATATCAGTGGAGTATGAGGGACTAATAGATGAATATGTCTGGCAGTGTTTATTGACACAGATATTCAGGGCTCAGGATATATAGCAGCGAGGGTACTGTATTAGGGATATGGGAAATTACAAAAATCTCCCAAAATTAATTTTACTCTATGAAGCTATAACTTTTATATTCTAATCAGGTAGAGAATGAATAACATTAGCCATGTATGAAGGCTACATCTGTGTATTTAATTATAAATAAAATTCAGTCAACCATCCTTTCTTCTAGGATCCTTTATGAAAAAAGGCAACAAGGCCACTAACCTTGTCAGTGACTATATCAAAATCAAAGGGGGATGTTCCTTCCCCCTTTACCAGTATTCCTCACCTGTGTTCTCTAGAAAAAACCTGTAGTGATTTTGAAGTATAGATGTAACCATCAGCTCCACTGTTCCATCAATGTTTGGGGATTGGACCAAAGTTCAAGAGAAGGAAAATAGAAGATAGAAGAATAATGTACCTGACCATTTGTATCTCTGTAGGTGTCATTAGTGGCTGACTATAGAGCTTACATCTGACGGGTGGCTTTTTTTTTAATCATGTGCTGGCTTCCTTGTTATAGTCACACAGTAAATACCTTGATGGTGATCTAAGGACTTTTCTCCTTCCATTGCTGCTTTTAACTGCTCCTGACCTTGCAAAAGAACCATATTTCAAGTTATATATCTAACACAGAGGATGATTCACAAAACTCAAGCATCTGTGCGAACTCATCTTAACTTTTATTAAAGGCTAAGAGTGGATGGGTATTATGGGAGACAACATCATGGGAGGGGCAGATGGAATCAGCAACTGATTAAACCAACATACATTAAAGTACAAATGATGGACTACACACTAGGTGTTGAAGATCCTGAAATAAGTAAGGCATAATTTGTGTCTTCAAGGTGGTCAAAATCAAGAAAGAGAGGCAGACACATCAGTAAATTAAGACTTTTATAGGAGCAGTGACTGATACATTCACTGGGCATTGTGGGAGCACAGAGAAGGAACATCTCAACTAAACTGAGTTAAGAAAAGTTTTCTTTAAAAAGTCAGCATCACTGGAGCGCCTGGATGGCTCAGTGGGTTACAGCCTCTGCCTTCGGCTCAGGTCATGATCTCAGGGTCCTGGGGATCGAGCCCCGCATTGGGCTCTCTGCTCAGCGGGGAGCCTGCTTTCCCCTCTCTCTCTGCCTGCCTCTCTGCCTACCTGTGATCGCTCTTTCTCTCTCTCTCTGTCAAATAAATAAATAAATAAATCTTTAAAAAGTCAGCATCACCATCGCCATCAAAATTCATTTGCTAAATACCTAAAATTTGTGATGTTATGCTGATGCTTTATAAATAAGAATATATAGAAGAGATTCCAGTCCTTTAAGACTTCGTAAATTAGCACAAAAATACTGACTTAAAATAAGATATAAGACAACAAAAGAGCAGGGGTATTTATGATATTAGCACTTTGCTCAGGGAATTGTGTCTATAAACTGCAGATGATTCTGTGTGTGTGTGTGTGTGTGTGTGTGTGTGTTTATTCCATAGGTTCTTGGATCAGTCTATAAATAAAGGTCTTAATTAATGCAGATCTTTTTGGTGTGTTGGAGACCATTGGAAATGGGCTAACTTGTTAATTCATTACACAAAGGTCTCTGCAGCTGTTTTTGGATAGGAATACCTTTTGCTCTCTGATGAACTGATATGCATGTGAGAGAGTTAATGTCACCTTCCAAGTCTCTGGAGTAATCTATTCCACTGTCACCTTTCTTTTGAACCATGACATTCTGAAAAAGTGATTGTAATTCTTTCTTCTATCATCTCACAAAGGTTGTACTGTCAAGCACTCTCCAGGATGTATATTTTTAAGATTTGGCTTCCTCCCTGGAATCATGAACTCTTCAGATGCTATGATAATGGACTTGAAAGTCATCTGTGAGCTGGTGATTCTATTAATATGAATAATGGGTGTTCTAATTTTTCATTATAATGTTTTAGTGATTGTATCTTTTCACACTCCTCTTGGCAGAAGAAACATTCTAGTTAGGGAATGGACCTCTGGCTCATTCCCCAAGGAAGTAACAAGTATCTTTAGAAACTTTTAATTACAGATAGAAAAGTTGGGATCATAAAGTGGGAACATATGTAATAACATCACTTAGTTTCAGTTAGACTTTAGAAAAAGCACACAAGTGAGTGATGAATTTGACTTTATTTTAGAAGAAAATGTGTAAACTTATGCATCTGCATAGATACTTGGCCTGCTGACTTGATCTCAGTTCCATCATTTGCAATTAAGTTACAGGCCTTTTTGCCTTGAGAAACCTAGTTTGTCTGTTTCTCTCCCTCATCTATCTCATCTGTCTATTCTATATATTATAGATGATATTGAATATATACATGTATATGTACCATTTTATTATATTAAGATTAATATTAAAGGACTTAGAAGAACACTATTCAATTGTATTTCTGTTAGAAAAATTATTATAATTTTAACTATCTTACAGAAGGCAAAAGTGCATATGTTAGTTATTCCTATTGCCCTGGCTTTCCTTATAATTCTAGGATTTCCATTTGTGTTGAAGCTGAGTAGAAATGAATGAATTTATTCATTCAATTCCCCAGCTTGAAGGATATGATGGTAAAAGATTTATTTCAAATAATATATCCCTTGATATAAACATGAGCTAGGTCAGTTTCCTTGCTTTATTTTGAAATAGATCTAATTCAAAAGCTTTTTGGAGGAGAACATTGTGCATTTGACAGTAATTGTGACTGATTTTCATAATGCACTGATGTAGCATGTCAAATCTTAGGCAGTTAGTTATATTCTGGGAAGGAAATTAAATTTGGCAATAGGTAGATTTTTTTTCTCCTCACAATTAAAGAAGGCTCTTCTTGTTATGCTTCAAGTGCAATATACACATTGCTTTCTTTAGCATCACTTAAGGGGACTCTAATTTTTCTGTCAAATTTCAACCAACTTATGTTATCATTTTGTCGGTTTCCATTTTCAACCCTCATTATGCCCTTGAAATATTTGTGCAGATTCAATGTGGAATTAATCACAGGAAAGAAATTATCTCAACTTTCTGTCCTTTCTTTTTTTAAGGAAGTTTTTTTCTCCATTCATGGGGACTGTCTCCTGCCAAAAGCCTGTTTTATAGAGCAATGAATGACAGGAAATAGGCGTTGCATCCCCCTTAAAGACGATAAATATTTGATATTGCTCAGAGGTTGTTTTTAAGTAATAATGAAAGGAAATACACAGATTTTCTTGGTCTTCTAAAAGCCAGTTATGGCTTTTTTATGATGAATATGTTTTCAATAAACTAAAGTGTTTAGAAGATTGAGGTATTAGTTTTTAAACCAAACTTAGAAAACCAAATTTGTATGTGTGTGTATTAACCAATAAAATACAATTCCTAAAAACATTCTCTTTTATACTGCATCACCCCATCTTATGCATGCTAGAAAGGGTATACAAGTGGTCACAGCTCAGGCAGCAATAGGGCAGGGAAAGTTGGTGCAATAGAGCTACATGACAGGACTCTATAACAATAAGTATTACAATTCCAGAAATAACTTATGTGGAACATATTGCCTCTGCTACACATGTCAAAAAATGGACTTTGATCGATAGTGTCACAACAGAAAACCACATACTAAAACTTTATGATTATGATGACAGCATAAAAGTATACACACTGTTGCCAGTAGTGTTGGTGGCTTTTATAATTAACAAATAGCAAAACACATATATTCTGTATGCTGCGTATGCCTTACAAATGTTTGTGGATGTGGCCATCAGCCTGTATGTAAGTAGGAAGGCATGATGGGTCTGGCAGTCATCACCTCTGAGAGGTAAAACCCTGCTCTGAAGGGTGATTATCTACAGCTAACCACCCCACCTGGAGTTGCCATATTGGTACTTTAAAAATTCATTAATGTAGGAGAAAAACTTGTCCACTTATGCTGAAAGACAAAGTTAGGAGTTTAGAATACTAAATAGTGCTCTCTCTGCTGTGGTTTATACACACTAAACCCTATAGAACACTCACCCATAAATTAAAATACTGTGTCATTTGAACAACTTCATAAACTTAAGAAAAAAAATAGACCCAATAAACATTGACAGCATTTCTGTAGAAGCATTTGCTGACAGTGAAAGTGGCAAAATTGCTAGGTTTTAGATTGTCTAGAGAAGTGATTTGCTTTGAAAGATAAGTGATCTGATTTAGAAAAGTTGGCCATAAATTCTGTTTTTTTCAAAAGGTGAATTTGCAGATTGAAATTAAAACATATGAGGCATTTTTATTTGGTCACTTTATTTATTGCAAAGCTGCCTTATAAAGGAAATTAAAGAAAAGAGGGAAAACCACATGGACCACCACCAAATCTGTACAATTTCCATATTTCTTTGCTGCCTTAGCCTACATCGAGTTTTTAAAAAATTGACTACAATTTTGAAAAGAATCAATTATGATGGCAAATATTTACAAGAACTTTATACGTTTTCTATAATTTAAAAGTTTCTATAAAGTCTTTTATTTTAATAAGCCTTTATTTTTATTTTAATAAGTCTTTTTTAAAGATATGTTTTGTCAGTGAATATACCACTGACATCTGATATCAATATACCACTGATATACCACTGACTATATATCAGTGAATATAGCAAGAGAATTGCTAATCACTTCAACATCTTATAGAAACAAACCTAGTCAGAGTCCTCTATATATTCCTGTGTGTGTGTGTATGTGTGTTTGTGTGGCTAAAGTTTTAGGTTTATATCATTGCAAGAATTTTATATTTAAAAATTTTTACAGGATTTGTAAGATTAGCAATATTATTCTTCACATTGCTGACAAGATTGGCTTTTTCTCCCTTGGATGAAATTTAGAGGTTGTGAAAGATTTGGATCATTTTTTAAAATTGGGAATTAATTTAGAAATCAGAAAATGATATTGAATATTTTCCTTTTCTTTTTAGTTAAATTTTAAGCCACCTGCTTTGGTTTTCTTATTTCCTTTGTATTCCTTTTTGGTTTAAGCATAAAGTAAATAATAATGCTACATGTGGTTTAACATTGAATTTCCAAGTTAAAATAAATGTCACAAACATTTAAGGTTTTTGGGGCCTGAGATTGTGCCTGTCTTGTTCACAACTGGTTTTTGATAATTATGGTTAATATTTATTGAGAGATTACTTTGAGCCAGATGTTGTTCATACCACATCATGTAATACCTTGTTTGGTTTTCTTGATCGTTACTTTTTTTCTGCCTCCACATAGCAGGGTTAAATGCTTTAGAGACTCTCAGCACTGAGAAGGAATATTGTATCTTATCTCCTGCTCTATGTTATATGTAATTCATTTTTTTAAAAGAAAAAATAAACCAAACTCAAAGGCACAAAAACCACAAATATCTTTGAAATTAAATATCTCCATTTTTAAGATTTTTAGATTTTCCTGATGGCCAAGTTTTAGGAAATTTCCTTAGAGTTGAGCTTTATTCATTTTTAATTCCTGCCCTAACTAATGTGTTCAATATATGCTTAAATTCCCTGCTATGACATTTCGTTTATGACCCTCAGTGCCTAAAACAGTCCTGGAGACATATTTCAGTGTTAGCTGATATGGTGATAGGAACAAGTATATGACATTGGTCTCATTTTCAACTAACTGGGCAGATAAGGCATACACATTCTTATGGAAAGCTTAAAAATAAAAGAACGTTTTCAAGGAATAGCAAGAAGAACTTACAGGACAGCATTCATTTCTGTGTCATTCATTTGTTCATTCTTTTTTTTTTTTTTTAATTTTATTTCTAGTGTATGTATTTTCTATGTAAGGAGTTTGGGAAGATGGCATATAGAGCCCATACAAGGAATCAAATGTGGATGGCAAGCAAATGATATAACATGAACAAAAGAAAATACACACTCTAAGTCCTGATAAGATTTACATCTTTAGCATCAGCAAAGTAGAGTGAAAAGTGCTCCAACATAGCCATCAGAGCCCTAGATTTCAGTTCTGATGCTGCCATCAAGTGGCTTGGGACCAGTTACTTAATTAATCTGACCTTCAGTTGATTTATCTGTAAAATAATAGTGCTGGATAGCAGGGAGTAATGATACTTGTTGCAGGTCCTTGCTCTAGTGTTCTCTTTAGTCTGTTCCTTTTTCTCTTTGAAGTTATTTACTTCTTCCAGAGACCTCTTTCAGAAGGATCGGGAGTATGAATTTTGGGAAAACGGAAATTGATGCAAATATAAATGGATGAGGGCCATGGTTATTTGTTCAGTGATTTTGTTCTATCTATATATACTGAGTCTGTACTTATGGTGTGTAAATATTGCAGTAATTCAAAGATGAAGAAGGTAGACTCTTTGTCTAAGACAAGAGTTCTAGAACATAACCAATGGGAGAAGCAAGGACTGTGCTATAGAGTCTTTCAAGTGAGAAAGGTGGAACAAAGCAGGACTTCATGGGCCAAATTGACCTCTGAACTGGGTTTTTTAATCAATCATCATTACATCTGCATGGAACATTTATTACTAGCATATCATGTGCTAGTCATTTTAGGAAACAGACAAGTAGATTAAAACCCCAGACTTCATTTGCACCAAGTGGATTTTCCAGAAAAGTTAAATTTATTTTTAAAATAAATTATCTCTGACTTTCTTTGCATCTGATACTCAGATAAAGACACTAATAACTTCATGGAATTTTAATGGGAAAGTATAAAGTCATATTTATTTTCTTATTTCTTCCTTGGATTATTATTCAATAATATAGCCTATAATTTCATATCAGAAGAAACATTACTTCATTCAGTGGAGTGCAGTTACTATTCTCTGTCCTTTCCAAAATCATGTTCTGCTTGAAACTTTTGGTTTATGGGCTTTTCCCCTCACGAGGGTACTAACTTAAATGTGTTCTATGAAATGTCACATTGTACAAAAACTATTTTTTTCCAGCTTTTGTGAGGAAAATTATATAGTCCATGGGTTCCACCTGGTAAGTTTTTCCTCACTATACATCTTTGCACATGGTGAGCTTCACAGACTGTGAACAGCTCTGCCTTTAATGGATGTTACTACATTTCCTCAGTGACTGATTTTTATTAGTTTCAAAAGATAACAGCATATGCATGCACACACGCTAATGTTTCTGAAGGGCATTGTGAGGAAAGATTAGAATTCTTTTGTCTTCTTCCTGATCAAACAGTGTGTCTTAGAGAGCATGAATGCATTTAGTTTTGTGTCACCAAAAAGATTAAGTCTATTGAGATTGTTACTTATCATTCAGCCTCATTCATTCTTCGTTCCAAAGTTTGCCTGTTTGGTCAGTAAGGGTTGAGATGATAGGGTTAGATATTACATAAAATTCAGAATATTCAGAATGCAATGCTAATCCAGAAATTATTTCAAAGAGAAGAGGCAAGAAGCCCATGATTTAAGCACAGGTGTTTAATGGCCAACCAAGGAATTAGGTTCACCTCATAACACTGAAAAACTCTACCTTGGGAATTGAAAATTAATGCAGAGTGTAGGTCTTCATTATAATGAATACCAATGAAAGAAAAGAATGAATCTGAGATTTTAGCAAAATTAACTGAGCTACACCTGGCAAGCTGTGTATCATAGAAGACTTTAGCACACATATTGGCAGCAATGTAATAGAGCAAAAAGAAATCACCGGGCCTGGCAAGGTTGGAAAAATGCAACTCCATGACATTCATCATGCATACTAAGACAATTTTTCATAAAAAAATTTCCCTTCTTTCCAAGCAAGATGCATCACAGTTTCAACTTAGACACTGAGATATGAGGGATGTTTCAAATCCTTAATTCTAGCTTCTATAATGGCTTATTTATGCAGTTATGTCAAACAATATAAGTGTAATACATGAAAATGTTGATATCAGTCACATTCATGTGAAGCATTAGGAGGTCTGTCTTCAGAAGTATCAAGGCTTTTCTTTGGAGCCTGGAAATTTTATCTTAAATGGAAGATGTGTATAGCATATAAGGAACAACTTCTGACATCTTCATTGCATAAGCATGTGTGGTGCTTCTTCTATGTGCTAGATACTGTCAATAATAGACTCAGTCAGTAGTAACATGAATAAAATGCTTAAATTGTGGGCCCTTTTCTGAAATTTATATGATGGAAAATTTTTATCATTTATCTTTTTTTTTTTTTTTTTTTTTTAAAGATTTTATTTATTTATTTGACAGAGAGAGATCACAGGTAGGCAGAGAGAGGAGGAAGCAGGCTCCCTGCTGAGCAGAGAGCCTGATGCGGGGCTCGATCCCAGGACCCTGAGATCATGACCTGAGCTGAAGGCAGAGGCTTTAACCCACTGAGCCACCCAGGTGCCCCTATCATTTATCTTTTAATTGGTTTTATCAGTTGACAATTTCAACATCTTGGTGAGAAAGTGTCAGGATCTTCAGGTGTATCAGAAATCTCAATACAATTTGCTTAGATAAAAACCCAGAAGTTATTGGTTTACATACTTGAAGGGTTAGGTATGGATGCAGCACTGGATCTCTTCATGTCCTTGGTTTGCTTTCCAGAGCATTATTCTCAGGCTGATTCCACATAGTGGCCTTTCATCCAAACACTGGAAAAGAGCATCTCCTCCTAGCAGCTCTGACAAGTTCTGGAATTCCCTCAATTAAATTGGCCATGTGCACATCCTACTCCTCACTCTGCTCTCCTGTCCTCTCTCCTCTCCTCTTCCCTCCTATCTTCTCACTTGATAGCTGTCCCTTGGTGATTGCATCTACATCTGTAGCTTCAACCACCACCTGCCTGCTCATGACTCCCACATCTAGATTTGGAGCTCATGTAATGTTCCTGAACCACAGACCTATATGTCAAAATGCCTACTAGAAATCTTTACTGGATGTCCCAAAGATACCTAGATATTGGGAAGGACTGGTTGTATAGACAGTCATTTGTTTCATTCCAAGAGTAGATATGGAACTGTTCAAAGTGGGTTTTAAGGGGAGGATTGCGTGTGTGTGTGTATAAACTATAGAGACTGAGACACTTGGGGTGATTATCTTGCTTCTACACTTACTACACTAATCATCAGTTTCCTCATTTGTAAAATGAACATGATAGTACTCATGAACTGTATTGCAAAGATTAATAAAGGTTATATACCCAAAGGTCTTATGAGAGTGTTGGAAATATAATGGGACTAAGGCATGTTGAATCTGATTGATAGTAATTATTGGAGTGCTCTCCCAGGAAGGATTATTAGGCAATGTCCAAGCTCATCAGGAAGGGGATTTGTGATTGGTCATTGGTAGCTAACCAATGAGAATATGAAGAGGCAGTCCTCAGGCCTCATACTTGTTTCTGTAATACTCAAGGAACAGAAGCCAGTATTCATATGTTCAGTTATGATGGTTATTATTCTCTTCTTGTTGAATAACACCACTGTCTACTGAGGCTTTTAGTCTTAGCATATTCTTTTATTTCCTAATTCTGTATATTCATCTTGTGGCAAAATGCTGTCATTTTGTCTTGTTCTGTCTCAAGACCCCTCCTCTTTTTTTCTATTCATACTGCCAATATCCTAAGTCTTTCCCTGTTTATTTCTCACCTAGTTCAATGCAATTATTGGCTATTCTTCCTCCCAATTTTGTCTCTCATTTTAGACACTCTTGCCAAGGGAACTTTTTAAATTGCAAAAATTGTGAAGAATCTCAACTCCGTGTCATGACACATAAGATCTTTTCTTATTGAAACTTTGTCCTTTCAGCTGCACTGTTGCTGACTTTACCACATAGCCCATTCTTGATTCACATTGATTTCTCTGCAACCCACAATCACACCAAATCTCTCCCCAGGCAGCTCTCTTCCTCAAAGTTGCCTGTTTCTCTTCGTCATCTAGTCAATGGCTATTTACCATTTACTCTGAGCCCAAAAACATCTCTCTCAAGCAGATTTCACTGTCCCATTTGGTATCTTTCCTATGAGATGACAAAAGCCTATCGTAATAACAACTCATTTATTCATTCATTCATTCCATCTTGCATACATAAATTCACTCATTTGTTCAAAAATTTATTTAACATTAAGAACTTTTTTAGGCACTAGAAATATACCTGTGAATAAGATAGACAGTGTCTTTTTTTATGAAGTTTACATTGTACTGATGATGGTGGGGGGAGTTGCATACTTTAAATGATATGCTGAGTGAAATAAGTCAAGCAGAGAGAGTCAATTATCATATGGTTTCACTTACTTGTGGAACATAAGGAATAACATGGAGGACATTAGGAGAAGGAAAGGAAAAGTGAATTGGGGGAAATTGGAGGGGGAGACAAAGCATGAGGGACTGTGGATTTTGAGAAACAAACTGAGGGTTTTGGAAGGAAGGGGTGGGGGGATGGATGAGCCTGGTGGTGGGTATTAAGGAGGGCACATATTGCATGGAGCACTGGTTTTGGTGCATAAACAATGAATCTTGGAACACTGAAAAAAATAAAATAAATTTAAGATGTAAAAAAAAAATAAATGATCAGTTTAGAAAAGCCATTGTTTCCATGGAAGAGTGGGTAAATTCCAGAAGATGTGGAAATTAATAATCTGGGGCTTGGGAGAGAAATATTCTATTTACATTTTTATCTTATGACTTTTAAAGTCCTATTTTGTATATATTTTATAACACATTTACCATATTATTAAAAATTCTGTAAATAATTTAGTATTTATGTAATGCATTACTACTTCCTAATGTATATTCTTAGTGTCAGTTGAGTTTGGGCTAAAGTGGGATAGGTAACATTAAATGGGTTTTTGTTGTGGCAGAATCTTTTATAAATTACGACTTTCCAGGAGATAACCTAATACTCTATTTGCCCCACTTATGGAATGCCATATTTTGAAGGGTATCTTAGGATATTAGGGGTTGAAACATGTTCTTCTGAATTGCAGTTGTATCCACAGTTCACTTAACTGTTTCTGTATGGAATTGAATTGGCTTTTCTCATTAAATGCTTTATTCTGCACTCTGGGAACTGCATTTCCTAGAATCTTTTTTTTTAGGAACTATGAATCCTTGATTTGCAAGGATGTAGATGATATTCTATGTTCATTGTGTTGTTTTGTACAGGGCATTCTCTGTACTAATTTGTCGTGACTATAAAACAATTAGCAAAACCACTTACATTTGTACTTACTTGCTATTCCATACTTCTCTGCTCCATGTTTTTTCTCCTCAAAATCCATTCCTTTCCAAAATAAAATAAATTTTTTGGAGAAATGAAAAAAAAAGAAAGACAGAAGCCATTATTTCCTCCCTCCCTCCCTCCCTCCCTCCCTTTTCTTCCTCCCTCCCTTCCTTCCTTCCTTCCTTCCTTCCTTCCTTCCTTCCTTCCTTCCCTCCTTCCTTCTTCCTTCCTTCCTTCCCCCCTCTCTCTCTCTCCCTTCCTTCCTCCCTCCCTCTCTCTCTCTCTCTCTCTCTCTCTTTCTTTCTTTCTTTCTTTCTTTCTTTCTTTCTTTCTTTCTTTCTTTCTTTCTTTCTTTCTTTCTTTCTTTCTTTCTTTCCTTTTTTTCTTTCCTTCCTTCCTTTTTTTTTTTCCCTAAGTAGGCTCCATGCCAAGTGTGGGGCTTGAACTCGACCAAGAGATCAAGACCTGAGCTGAGATCAAGAGTAGGAAGGCCAAGGCACCTGGGTGGATCAGTCGTTAAGCTGCAACTCAGGTCATGATCCCAGGGTCCTGGGATCGAGCCCCACACTGGGCTCCCTGCTTAGTGGGAAGCCTTCTTTTCCTTCTCCCACTCCCTCTGCTTGTGTCCCTCTCTTACTGTGTCTTTGTAAAATAAATCAATACAATCTTAAAAAAAAAGAGTTGGGAGGCTCAACTAACTGAGCCACCCAGGCACCCCCATAAACCATTGTTCTTGAATGGCACCTATAACTGGATAGAATTCTGTTATAAACATTAATTACTCATAATTATAGATATATAATAAAATGTCAAGATATAAGTAAAAAAATAAACTAGTTTATAAGCATTAACATTTGTGGGTCTCTACATATTATCATGGTGATCTCCAAAATAGAGGTCTAAGTTTGCATTCCCTGTGGAAGTAAATTTTTAAATTTTTCTTATTTTATTTCATCCTATTCAGTAGTTTCAGTTCTTAAAATATTTGCAGTTTTGATATGTCAGGAAGTGAAATATTTTAAAATATTTTTATTGCATTGCTTTACTATTCTTTAATATTGAAGGCTTTTCAAATGTTGATTATTGTATTGGTAAAGACTATCTTTGGTCAAAATAAGAAAAAACTCAGTAATTGTGGGTTTAAACAAATGTGAATATTATTTTTCTCACATGACAAAATGATTCATCTGTACGGAAATAACCTTAGAAACCCAAGATCTCTTTATATTTCACTCTACCTTGCTAAGCTTCCTGGCTTTTGCTCTCATTCTTGTTGCTTCATGATCATAAGGTGGCAGCTGTGCTACCAACTCAGTTTTTATTATTCCAGGTAGAAAGAAGCCAGAAAGGTAGGAAAAAGAAGAAAAGAGAAGTGTATTCCTTGCGAAAGTTGTGTCCTGTGGCCACCAGCATCTGCAAGATGGCTGAGGATAGTGTCCTAGGATTTGGAAAACAAAAGACAGATAAGTTGGAAAAGTATAGTTTAGTATACCTATACGTTAGCCACATTTGCTTAAGTACTGCTTCTCCTTCACAAATTATTTATGAGTTTTAGCTGTCTATTGGACTTAAATGTTTTTCTTACTTTTATGTTGTCTATAAATATTAATCATTTTAACTATTTGTCATGTTTGCTCAAAATATTTTTCTCTCAATTATATTTATGTAATTATTTTAAAGAACCACATTTTTTATATTTATGTACTATGTCAGTCTTTTCCTTTATGGCTTTATTCTGTTGGTTTTATACAGACTATAAAAAACTTAATGACATTTTATAGTGGTAAAATTTACATACAGTAAAATGATAAACTTTTGTGTCTTTTTTTTTGCTTAACATAATGTTTATGCTAGTTGTTACATTGTTGAATGTGTTAAAAGTTATCTTTTTTTTAACTTTTTTTTAAGAGTCTATTTTTTTATTTATTTGACAGAGAGAGAGAGAGAGATCACAAGTAGGCAGAGAGAGAGGGGGAAGCAGGCTCCCTGCTGAGCAGAGGGCCCAATGCAGGGCTTGATCCCAGGACTCTGAGATCATGACCTGAGCTGAAGTCAGAGGCCTTAACCCACTGAGCCACCCAGGTGCCCCAAAAGTTAATTATCTTTTATTGACAAATAGCCTTCCACTGTAAAAATACATCATACTTTTTTTAATATAACCTGCTGATGAGCATTTGAGTTGCTTCCAGTTTTTATTATTGTGAGTACCACTAGTATAAACAATCTTTTACAAATCTGTGTGTGTGTATGTGTATTTTAATTTCTTTTTGATAAATAACTGAGAGTGAAATTGTTGGGTCATAGGGTATACATAATGTAATAAGAAACTTCCAAGTCATTTTCCAATGTGGTTGAACCATATTATATTCTCATCAACAATGTATGAGAATTCCAGTTGTTCTTTATCTTTACACACATCTGTTGTCATTTTTTTCCCCCTTATTTGGCCATTTCAGTGTAGGATAATGGTTTCCTGCTATAGTTTTAATTTGCGTTTCCATAATGCATAATAGCATTAAATACCTTTTCATGTGTTATTCACCATTTATCTTTTTTTTTTAATCAAGTTATGTTTAAATATCCTGCACTTTTAATTGGGTTGTTTATTTTTATTATTAATTATAGTAATCCTTAAAATATTCTGAACTCCAGTCATTTGTGACATATATGCTTTATGAATATTTTCTCTTGGTCTCTGGTTTTATGTTACTAATTGTGACTTTTGACAAGTAGTTTTTTAAAATAAAGTTTATTTTTTCCTAAAGGATGTATACCTTTATTTCTAATTTTATTTATTTATTTTTTTCAGTGTTACAAGATTTATTGTTTTGCACTACACCCAGTGCTCCATGCAGTACATGCCCTCCTCAATACCCACCACCAGGCTCGCCCAACCCCCACCCTCCTCCCCTCCAAAACCCTCAGTTTGTTGCTCATAGTCCACAGTCTCTCATGGTTCATCTCCTCCTCTGGTTTCTCCCCATTCACCCCTCCCTTCCTTCTCATAATGCCCTCCATGTTTTTCTTTACGCTCAGCACATAAGTGGGACCATAAGGTAATTGGTTCTCTCTGCTTGACTTATTTCACTCTGCATAATCTCTTCCAATCCCATCCATGTTGATACAAAAGTTGGATATTCGTCCTTTCTAATGGAGGCATAGTATTCCATTGTATATATGTACCATATCTTCTT
>CM053608.1:48561051-48619731 GCA_028646535.1 Procyon lotor
GTTTCTATTTTTTGAAACAGTTTCAGGAGGATAGGTATTATTTCTTCCTTGAAGGTTTGGTAGAATTCCCCAGGGAATCTGTCTGGTCCTGGACTTTTGTTTTTTTTTTTTGATCACTGCTTCAATCTCATTACTAGATATTGGTCTATTCAGGTTGTCAGGTTTCTTCCTGTTTCAGTCTTGGAAGATTATGCGTTTCCAGGAATGCATCCATTTCTTCTAGGTTGTTTAACTTATTGGCATATAGTTGTTGATAATAATTTCTGATGATTGTTTCTATTTCCTTTGGGTTAGTCATGATCTCTCCCCTTTCATTCATAATTTTGTTAATTTGGGTCCTCTCCCTTTTCTTTTGGATGAGTTTGGCCAGTGGCTTATCAATCTTATTGATTCTTTCAAAGAACCAACTTCTGGATTCGTTGATGCGTTTTATTGTTTCTCTAGTTTCTAACTCGTTGATCTCTGCTCTGATCTTGATTATTTCCCATCTTGTGTGTGGGGTTGGCTTCCTTTGTCATTGATTTTCCAGTTCTTTGAAGTGTAAGGAGAGCTGGTGTATTCGAGACTTTTCAATTTTTTTGAGTGAGGCTTGGATGGCTATGTATTTCCCCCTTAGGACTGCCTTTGCCGTGTCCCATAGGTTTTGCATTGATGTGTCTTCATTCTCATTGGTCTCCATGAATTGTTTAAGCTCATCTTTGATTTCCTGGTTGATCTCAGTATTCTTGAGCAGGTTGGTCTTTAGCCTCCAAGTGTTTGAATTCCTTCCAAACTTCTTGTGGTTGAGTTCCAGTTTCAGAGCATTGTGGTCTGAGAAAATACAGGGAATCATCTCAATCTTTTGGTATTGGTTGAGTCCTGATTTGTGGCCCAGTATGTGGTCTATTCTGGAGCAAGTTCCATGTGCACTCGAGAAAAATGAGTATTCTGTTTTTTTAGGGTGGAATGTTCTGTATATATCTATGAGGTCCATCTGGTCCAATGTGTCATTCAAAGTTCTTGTTTCTTTATTGATTTTCTGTTTAGATGATCTGTCTGTTACTGAGAGTGGTGTATTAAGGTCTCCTACTATAACTGTATTCCCATCAATGTGACTCTTTATTTTGATTAATAGTTGGTTTATGTAGTTGGCTGCTCCTATATATTAGGGGCATAGGCGGGGGATATATACCTTTTCTGTCTCTATCTTTGTCTTCCACAAAGTAATTAAGTATTTTTTCTTTTATTTTCTTCTACAAGAGTTTTTATCTTTACCTTTGACACTTAGATCTATGATCCATCTTGAATTAATTTTGTGGAAGATATGAAGCAAAGATTGTTTCATTATCATTCATGTGTTTATCCAGGTGGCCCATCACCATTTGTTGAAATGTTTTTCCCCTCCATTGAATTCCCATGGTGTCTTTGCCAAAAATCAATTTTTGGTGTATGTGTGAATCTGTTTCTCTCATCTGCTCCACTGATACATTTTCTACCTTTATGTAAATACCAGACCATCCTTATTACTGTAGTTTCATAGACCTTATATCAGGTAATACATCATCTAATTTTGCTGTTTTTAAAAATGATTGTTTTAAGAGAATTGCATTTCTGAGAAAATGGAATATAGTTTTCCATAATCCTCCCATTATGTACACCTAACAACCCTGAGCATTTTATAACAAGAAACAAATATAAGAAGACTCTGAAAGGAGGAGAGTAGAAGGTAGACTGACCAGGAACCTCAAATCCAGGCAACAACATTGTGATGAGGTCCCTAGGGGTTTATTCTTGCCTTCTTGCCTCATATATCCAATACTTGGAGCTGAAGAAGCCTACTACCCAAACAGTTGTATGGGGACAGACAATGGAAGCCTTAACAAAAGCCCACTGTCCAGGACTAGGAAAAGGGCAGCTTATCAAAATAGAAAAAATTTAAACAATAACAGTTCTAATACTGGAAAACACTACAGGAAAATCTCTTCCCCTTACTCCTACCCATTCCAACAAAGGCTTAGTAAGGAGCCTTAATTTCAACTTCATCAGAGGGTGCAATGTGGCATTCTAATCTGCCTGCTCTACCCCTGCTGGGGTGGAGTCATAAAGGACTAGTAAGTGGCCAGAATTTTCACTCCCTGATGGTGGAAAGTAGTCATCCTCTTCCCACTTCCTTTGTTATGTCAATGGAGACCACTTGGAGAACTCTACCCAGTAGTAATCAGGTACCCGTTACCCCTAATTACTGGGTTGGTTGTCTGAGGAATCCGGCCAGAGAGTCAAGATTTACATCACTTCTCAGCATTAATGAGGCTATCTCCCTCCCTGTGTTGTCAATGAGGGCCACACGAGGAGCCAGAAATCCCACCCTCCCCAGCAGGAATAAGGAAGATTTTTGGATGTCAAGAGACAACAGTTTGGGAATCTAGACCTCTTACCTCACCTGGAAGTAATGAGGCAAACGTCTTTGGCATCTTGGATGGTAAAAGAGGAAGCTATCTAAGGTGAAGGACTTAAATAATATCCAGAGTCTCATAACATACTACCCAAAATGTCAAGATTTTAATAGAAAACAGCTCATTTTACCAAGAACCAGATCTCAAACAGAATGAGAAATGGTATCCAATAGGTACCAACACTGATGGCAGATATGTGAGAGTGAGCTGACAAGCAGTTTAAGTATAGATCACAAAAACACCTCAATGAGTAACTGTGAACAAGCTTGAAACAAATAAATAGAGATCCTCAAGAAGGAAATAGAAGACATAAAAAAGAGCCAAATAGAATTTTTAGAACTTAAAAATACAATGAGATAAATTAAAAAACCTCATTATATGGGTTAAAGAACAGAATGAAAGAAACAGAAGAAAAAATTAGAAAGCTGGAAAATAGGAACAATAGGAAATTACATAATCTGAAACACAAGGACTTGTGGAACTCTTACAAAAGATTCAATATTCATGTTACTAGAATCATGGAAGGAAAGGTGAAAGAAAATAAGGTTGAAAAAGTATTCTAAATATTCTAAGAAATAATAACTGATGATTTTGCAAATGTGGCAAAAGACATAGACCTGCATGTTGAAGAAGCTGAGTAAACCTCAAATAATAAATACAGAAACATATCATGAGCAAACTTCTTCCAATTTTAGTATATGTGCTGCCAAAGCGAACACGTGAGCAAACTTCTGAAAACTAATGAAAGACAAAAAAATCTGGGAATCAGAAAGAGAAAATTGACACCTTACCTATTGGGGTAAATAATTGGAATAGTATTGGACATCTCATCAGAAAATATAGAGGCCATAAAGAAGTGGCATGACACATTTCAATTGCTGGGGGGAAAAAAGAGCTATCAATGCACAATTCTGCACTCAATGAGAATATCTTTCAGAAATGAAGAGAAAAAAATCAAAATATTCTTGGGTGATGGAAAACTTAAATGATTTGATGCCAGCAGACTCACTCTAAAAGAATTACTAAAGGAGGTTCTCTGAACAGAAAGGAAATAATAAAAGAGAATCTTGGAACATCAGAAAGGAAGAATAAATATGGTAAGCAAACATATGGATAAATAAAACAGATTTTCCCCCTTACTCTTGAGTTTTCTAAGTTATGTTAAATGGCAGAAGCACAAATTATAACATTTATGTGATTTTAAGAGAAAGCAGATAAAATACTTAAGGCAATTTTATTATAAATGGAGGGAATAAGATTTCTCAAAATGGTATGATGATGACACCTGATAAGTTATATGTGTGTATGTCTCTCTCTCTCTCTCTCTCTCTCTCTATATATATATATATATATATATATATGAACACCAGAGCAACCACTAAAAAAGCTATACAAAGAGATGCACATACAAACACTATAGATAACACAAAATAAAATTTGAAAATGTTTAACCTACAGGAAGGCAGGAGAAAAAAATAACAGGGGAATAAAAACAGCAGCATAAATCTAAAAATAAAATATCATAAGCTCTAACATATCAATTATTAGATTAGCTGTAAATAGTGTAAGCACATTAATTAAAAGACACATGTGGGCATGTTGAATTAAAAACCCTGATCCAGGTATATGCTATTTCAAAGAAACTCACTTCAAATAGAACAATATAGGGAGGCTAAAAGAAATAAGATAAAAAAAAGATATGCCATGCAAACATTAACCAAGGAAAGCAGGATTCATTATATTAATATCAGATAAAGTACACTTCAGAACAAAAAGTAAAATTGCTTGAGATGGGGGATTATTATACAATAATAAAAGGACCAATTCATCAAGAAAACATAGCAATTCTAATGTTTATACACCAAATAGAGCCACATGATATATGAAGCAAAAAAGATAGAACTGAAAAAATGAATAGATAAATCAATAATTACAGTTGGAGACTTTGGTATCCCTCTCTTAAAATAATAGAACTAGACAAAAATTCAGCAAATATACAGAAAAATTCAACAAAAACAGCAACCAACAAGACCTAATTATCCATCAACAAAATACACATTTTTTTCAAGTGCCCATGGAACATATACATGATAGACAATATCTTAAGACACTAAATAAATCTCAACAAATGTGAAGGGATTGAAATCATAGAGTGTTTTCTCAATCCACTAGAATTCAATAACAGAATTCAATAACAGAAAGATAATAGGGAAATCTCCAAACACGTGGAAACTAAAAAACATACATAATACATAATGTACATACATAAATAATCCTTGGCTCAAGGAAGAGCCTTAAGGACTTTAAGAAGAAAGTCTTAAGGACAATAAAAATACATTGAACTGAATGAAAATGAAAATACAACATATTAAAAAATACAACATATCAAAATTTGAGAGGCATAACCTAAAGTGCTGAGAAGAAAATCTGCCGCACTAAATGTATATATTAGAAAGGAAAATTGTCTCAAATTAGTAATCTATACTTCATACCTAAATGTCCTAGGAAAACAAGAGTAAAATAAACAAGAGCAAAGGAAGGAAATAATATATATAAGGGCAGAAATTAATAAAATTTCTATTAAAACAGAAAAAAATAATAGAAAATGTCAGCAAAATGAAGAATTGGTCCTCTGAAAAAATCAATACAATTGATGAAGGTCTATCCAGATTGTCAAAGGAGAGGGAGGAGCAAGATGGCAGAGGAGCAGGAGAGCTAAGTTCTTTCTGGTCCCAGGAATTCAGCTAGATAGTTTTCAAACCATTCTGAACCCTACAAACTCAATAGGAGATCAAAAAAGAGAATAACAGCAATTCTACAAACAGAAAAGCGACTACTTTCTGGAAGGTAGGGCATGCAGAGAAGTGAATCTGAGGCAATATTTGGGAAGATAGCACACGAGGGTGGAGGGGTGGGTAGGGAGCCTCTGTGAGCTGGCAAGTGAAAGAGCAGCAGAGCACAAAATTAGAAGTTTTAGAAGTTTGCTCTGCTGAGGGAAATTGCTCCAGTGGCTAAGCAGTGGGGGAACACCTGGAAAGCATGGTTTCAGGACCCTCCGGGTCACAGAAAGGCCAGGGGTGCCTGAGTGTGGCAGAGATCCCAAGTATTGGAGAGAGAAGCTGGCTGCAAAGACAGAGCTGAGGAGTGGGCTCCCAGCTTGGGGTTGCCATAAACCGTGATCCCTGGCAGAGTCAGGCCACTGCTGTTTAAGCAGGGACTCCACAAGTGGCAGATCCAGGGAGACCCCCCTTTCCTCCACCAGGAGGAGTGGGGCCGGAGTGTGCTGCAGGAATCTTCTGGGTTTGGAGACTCCCAATGGGATCATGTGCCAGAGATAGAAATGCTCAGTCACAAGCTGGGTGAGCACAGAGCACAGCCAGAGACCAGAGAGGAGTGATAGACTGCTTTTCTCTGAGGGCTCACTGAGGAGTAGGGCCCAGAGTTCTCAGCTCCACCAGGACCAGATTGGGAGGCCACCATTTTCATTCTTGTCCTCCAAAGCTGTACAGAAAGCTTTCAGGGAACAAAAGCTACAGAGAGCAATCCTGAGATTACGTAGCCTGGCGCCCAGCAAGAGCAGTACAATTCTGTCCCAGGCAAAGGCATTTGAGAATCACTGCAACAGGCTTCTCCCCCAGAAGATTAGCAAGAACACCCAGCCAAGACCAAGTTTACCCATCAATGAGAACTGCAAAACTCCAGCACTATGGGAATACAGCATATAGAATTTGTGGCTTTTTTTCCATGATTCTTTAGTCTTTTCAAAGCTAATTTTTCTAATTTTCTTTATTTTTTCTTTTCCTATTTTTTTTAAATTTTTCTTCTTTCCTTTTTCAACCAATATCAATTCCATTTAAGAAATCTTTTATAATTTTCATCTTTATAGTCCTATTCCATCCCTTCATCATATTTACTGTTATTTTTGTATATATTTTTTTCTTTAAAATTTTAGGAGGCAGTTTTGTCTAACAGACCAAAATACACCCAAAATCTAGTGTGTGGCTCTGTTCTATTCACCAGCCTGATCATATTCTTTTTTTTTTTTTTTCCTTTCTGCCCCCTCCCCCCCAATTTTGGGTCTCTTTTGATTTGTTTAGTTATATTTTTCTGGGGTCGTTGTTACTCTTTTACCATTTTGTTCTCTTATTCATCTATTCTTTTCTGGACAAAATGACAAAACAGAAAAACTTGCCTCAAAGGAAAAAAAAAAAAGAACAAGAGGCAATATTGACTGCTAGGGACCTAATCAATACGGACATTAGTAAGGTGATAGAACAAGAATTTGGAATGATGATTATAAAGATACTAGCTGGGCTTGAAAAAAGCATAGAAGAAACTAGAGAATCCCTTTCTGCAGAAATAAAAGAACTAAAATCTAACCAAGTCGAAATCAAAAAGGGTATTAGTGAGGTGCGATAAAAAATGGAAGCTCTAACAGCTAGGATAAATAAAGCAAAAGAGAGAATTAGTGATATAGAAGACCAAATGATGGAGAATAAAGAAGCTGAGAAAAAGAGAGATAAACAACTACTGGATTATGAGGGGAGAATTAGAGAATTTGAGAGATAAGTAATAAAAGACAAAACAATATTAGAATAATGTGGTCCCAGAAGAAGAAGAAGAAAGAGAGAGAGGGGCAGAAGGTATATTAGAGCAAATTACAGTGGAGAAATTTCCTAATTTGGGGAAGGAAACAGGCAACAATATCCAGAAGGCATAGAGAACCCCACTCAAAATCAATAAAAATAGGTCAATACCCTGTCATCTAATAGTGAAACTTCCAGGTCTCAGAGACAAAGAGAAAATCCTGAAGGCAGCTTGGCACAAGAAGTCTGTAACCTACAACAGTAGAAACATTAGTAGACCTGTCCACAGAGACCTGGCAGGTCAGAAAGGACTGGCATGATATATTCAGAGAAATAGAAAAAATATGCAGCCAAGAATACTATATCTAGCTAGGCTGTCAGTGAAAATAGAGGGAGAGATAAAAAGCTTTCAGGACAAAAAACAAACAAACAAACAAAAAAAACCCAAAGAATTTGCAAACACCAAACCAGCCCTACAGGAAATATTTAAAGGGATCCTCTAAGCAAAGAGAACTGAAAAGTAACATAGATGAGAAAGGAACAGAGACAATATACAGTAACAGTTACCTTACAGGTAATACAGTGGCACTAAATTAAAATCTTTTGATAGTTACCCTGAATGTAAAGGGGCTAAACGCCCCAATCAAAAGACACAAGGTATCATATTGGATAAAGAGGAAGGACACTATATCATACTTAAAGAGTTTATCCAACAAGAAGATCTAACAATTTTAAATATCTATGCCCCTAACAAGGGAGCAGCCAATTATATAAGCCAACTAATAACAAGTGATAATTGTTATAAAATAACAGTGAAAATTGAAGGAGAGATAAAAAGCTTACAGCTTATAAAAAAAAATAAGCCAATAGTAAAATCAAAGAAATGCACCAAAAATTATACAATAACAGTAGGGGACTTTAACACCCCCCTCACTGAAATGGACAGATCATTTAAGCAAAAGATCAACAAGGAAATAAACACTTTAAATGACACACTGGACCAAATGGACTTCACAGAATCAGAACATTCCATCCCAAAGCAACAGAATACACATTCTTCTCAAGTGCACATGGAACATTCCAGAATAGATCACATCCTGGGTCACAAATCAGGTCTCAACTGGTACCAAAAGACTGGGATCACCCCTTGCACAATGCTTTGAAACTAGAACTCAACTGCAAGGGGAAAGTTGGAAAGAACTCAAATACATGGAGCCTAAAGAGCATTCTACTAGAGAATAAATGAGTCAACCAGGAAATTAAAGAAGAATTTTTAAAAAAATCATGGAAACAAATGAAAATGAACACACAACTGTTCAAAATCTTTGGGATGCAGCAAAGGCAGTTCTAAGAGGAAAGTATATAGCAATACAAGCCTTTCTCAAGAAAAAAGAAAGGTCTTAAATACACAGCCTAACCCTACACCTAAAGGAGCTGGAGAAAGCACAGCAAAGAAAGCCTAAACCCAGCAGAAGAGAAATAATAAAGATCAGAGCAGAAATCAATGAAATAGAAACCAAAAGAACAGTAGAACAGATCAATAAAACTGGGAGCTGGTTATTTGAAAGAATTAATAAGATTGATAACCCCCTGGCCAGACTTATCAAAAGAAAAGAGAAATGACCCAAATTAAAATCATGAATGAAAGAGGAGAAATCACAGCCAACACCAAAGAAATACAAAGAGTTATAAGAACATATAGTTATAAGGACATATTATGAGCGAGTATATGCCAGCAAATTAGACAATCTGGAAGAAATGGATGTATTCCTAGAGACATATAAATTGCCAAAACTGAACCAGGAAGAAATAGAAAATCTGAACAGACTCATAATCAATAAGGAAATTGAAGCAATAATAAAAAATCTCCCCAAAAAACAAGAGCCCAGGGCCAGATGGTTTCTCAGGGGAATTCTCCCAAACATTTAAAGAAGCATTATACCTATTCTTCTGAAACTGTTTGAAAAAATAGAAATGGAAGGAAAACTTCCAAGCTCATTTCATGAGGCCAGTATTACCTCGATCCCAAAACCAGATAAAGACCCCATCAAAAAGGAGAATTACAGACCAATATCCCTGATGAACACGGATGTAAAAATTCTCACCAAAATACTAGCCAATAGGATCCAACAGTACATTAAAAGTATTATTCACCACGACCAAGTGGGATTTATTCCTGGGCTGCAAGGTTGGTTCAACATCCGCAAATCAATCAATGTGATACAATATATTAATAAAAGAGAGAACAAGAACTATATAATAATTTCAATAGATGTAGGAAAAGTATTTGACAAAGTAGAGCATCCTTTCTTAGATCAAAACCCTTCATAGTGTAGGGATAGAGGGTACATACCTTAGTATCATAAAAGCCATCTATGAAAAACACACAATGATTGTCATTTTCAATAGAAGAAACTGAGAGCTTTTCCTCGAAGGTCAGGAACATGGGAGGGATGTCCATTATAACCACTGCTATTCAACACAGTACTAGAAGGCCTAGCCTTAGCATTCAGGCAACAAAAGGAAATAAAAGGCATTTGAATTGGCAAAGAAGAAGTGAAACTCTCACTCTTAGCAGATGATATGATTCTTTATGTGGACAATCCAAAAGACTTCACCCCAAAACTGCTAGAACTCATCCAAGAATACAGTAAAGTGTCAGGACATAAAATCAATGCACAGAAATCCATTACATTCCTACACACCACCAACAAGACAGAAGAAAGAGAAATTATGGAATTGCTCTCAATTGCAATTGCACCCCAAATCATGAACTACCTAGTTCATGGTTAGAATAAACTTAACCAAAGAGACAAAGGATCTGTACTCATAAAACTACAGAATACTCATGAAAGAAATTGAGGAAGACACAAAGAAATGGAAAAATGTTCCATGCTCATGGATTGGAAGAACAAATATTGTGAAAATGTCTATGCTACCTAGAGTAATCTACACATTTAATGCAATCCCTGTCAAAATACTGTCAACTTTTTTTTCAAAGAAATTGCACAAATATTCCTAAAATTTGTATGGAACCAGAAAAGACCCCACATAGCCAGAGGAATGTTGAAAAAGAAAACCAAATCTGGTGGCATCACAAGTCTGGATTTCAAGCTCTATTACAAAGCTGTAATCATCAAGCCAGTATGGCACAAAAACAGATACACAGATCAATGGAACAGAATAGATAGCCCAGAAATGGACGCTGACCTCTATGTTCAACTAATCTTTGACAAAGCAGGAAAGTCAATGTCCAGTGGAAAAAAGACAGTCTCTCCAACAAATGATGTTGGGAAAACTGGACAGCCACATGCAGAAGAATGAAACCAGACCATTTCCTTACATCACACACAAAAATAGACTCAAAATGGATGAAGGACCTCAATGTGAGACAGGAATTCATCAAAATCCTTGAGGAGAGCACAGGCAGCAACCTCTTTGACCTCAGCCATAGCAACTTCTTCCTAGAAACATCACCAAAGGTAAGGGAAGCAAGGGCAAAAATGAACTATTAGGACTTCATCAAGATAAAAGCTTTTGCACAGCTAAGGAAACAGTCAATAAATCCAAAAGACAACCAACAGAGTGGGATAAGATATTTGCAAATGATGTATCAGATAAGGGGCTAGCATCTAAAATCTATAAAGAACTTATCTAACTCCACACCTCAAGAACAAATAACCCAGTCAGGAAATGGGCAGAAGACATGAACAGATATTTCTGCAAAGAATACATCCAAATAGCCAACAGACACATGAAAAAGTGTTCAACATCACTCGGCATCAGGGAAATACAAATCAAAACCTCAGTGTCATACTACGTCACACCAGTCAGAGCGGCTAGAATTAACAAGTCAGGAAATGACAGATGTTGGCAAGGGTGAACAGTAAGGGGAACCCTCCTACACTGTTGATGGGAATGGAAGCTGGTGTAAGTAATCTGGAAAACAGTATGGAGGTTCCTCAAAAAGTTGAAAATAGAGCTACCCTGCAGCTCAGCAATTGCACTACTTGGTATTTACCCCAAAGATACAAATGTATTGCTCTGAAAGGGCATGCATACCCCCAATGTTTATGGCAGCAATGTCCATAATAGCCAAACTATGGAAAGAGCTTACATGTCCATCAACAGCTGAATGAATGGTTAAGAAGATATGGTGTTGTTGTTGTTGTGTGTGTGTGTGTGTGTGTGTATGAATATTATGCAGTCATCAAAAAATGAAATTTTGCGATTTACAATGACATGGATGGAACTAGAGGATATTATGCTAAGTGAAATAAGTCAATCCGAGAAACACAATTATCATATAATCTCACTGATATGAAGAATTTGAGAAACAAGACAGAGGATCATAGGGGAAGAGAGGAAAAAATCAAAAAGGCAAAACCAGAGAGGGAAACAAACCATAAGAGACTCAATCTCAGGAAACAAATGTAAGGGTGCTAAAGTTGAGGGGGGTAAGAGGGATGGGGTGGCTGGGTGATGGACATTGCAGAGGGTGTGTGCTATGGTGAGTGCTGTGAATTGTGTAAGACTGATGAATAATAGACTGTACACCTGAAGCTGATAATACATTCTGTCAGTTAAAAAAAAAAAAGAGTGTCAAAGAAAAAGAAAAAAAATACCAATATCAGGAATAAAACAAGTTATTGCTGCAGACCCTATAAATATTAAAAACAATTGTCAGGTAACAAATACTATGAACAACTTTACAAACATAAATTTGACATGATAGATGAAATCAATCAGTTTCTTGACAAATACAAACTTTCTTTTTTTTTTTTTTTTAAAGATTTTATTTATTTGACAGAGAGAAACACAGCGAGAGAGGGAACAGAAGCAGAGGGAATGGTAGCGGGAGAAGCAGGCTTCCTGCCAGCAGGGAGCCCAATGCAGGGCTCGATCCCAGGACCCTGGGATCATGACTCGAGCGGAAGGCAGATGCTTAATGACTGAGCCACCCAGGTGTCCCACAAACTTTCATAATTAAGAACTTTACAAACAAAAATTTGATAAGGTAGATGAAATCAGTTTCTTGAGAAATACAAACTATCACAACCCATCTATTATCAAATATATTATGTGAATATCTCTATAAATGTAAAGGAAATTTAATTTGAAATTAAAAAAAAAACTGAAAAAGGATTTTTTTTAAGGCCACATGGTTTTACTGGACAATCTATCAAATATTTAAAGGAGAATTAACATTAATTGTACATAATCTATTCTAGAAAATAGAAGAATAGGGGACACTACCCAATTAATTTTATGTAAGTAGTATTATCTTGATACCAAACCAGGTCCAAAAAAAAGTACAAAAAAATTATAAAAGAAAACTACTGACCACTATCTCCCATGCATATAAATATAAAAATTCTTAAGAAAGTACTAGCAAGTAGAGTTCACCAATATATAAAGGGATATTACAGCAAGACCAAACGGAGTTATTCTAGGGTTATAAGACTGGATCAATTTGAAAATCAAATGAACAAACTGGTAAAGAAAATCATATGGTTCATATCATTGATTATGGAAAAACAATTGAGAAAATGAAATACTCATTCATGACTAAAAACTTCAAAAAAAAAAAAAAAAAGAAAAAGAAAAAAAAACACCAGAGGGGAATTTTCCTCAATAAAAAGCATCTACATAGGACGTATAGCTGACATTATACTTACTGATGAAAGATTGAATGCTTCCTTCCTAAGGTCAAGAACAAGACCAGGACTTCCACTATCACCAGTTTTATTTACTGTGTGGTAGAAATTCCAGCCAGTTCAATAAGACAAGGAAAGGAAATATAAGACATATATATTAAAAAGGAAGAAATAAAACTGTCATTATTTGTAGATGATACGTATGTCTACACAGAGAATCCTGAAGAATTAAAAGTGAAATAGTAAAGGCAAAGGATACAAAAGAAACATATAAATTAATTGTATGTCTATACATTAGCTATGAACATGCACATAATTAAAAATACAATATTACTTACAAAAAATACATATCACTTACAATTGCTCAAAAAAATAAATAGGTACAAATGTAACAAAACTTGTACAGAACATAGATGCTAAAAAACTATAAACCCTGAGAGAAGAAATCAAAGACCTAAATAAATGGAGAGAAAACTGTGTTCATGGATTTATTGGAAGACTCAGTAGAGTTAAGATGTCACCTGTTCCCAAATAGGCATACAGATTCAGTGCATTTCTTACCAAAATCCCAGCAATTTGTTTTGGTAGATACAGGCAAGATTATTCTAAAATTAATATGGAAAGGCAAAGGGACTAGAATAGCTAAAACAATTTTGAAAAAGAATTAAGTTGAAGAAATCAGCATGCCTGACTTTAGCACTCATTATATTGCTATAGTAATCAGGACTGTGTGATATTGATGAGAGATAGGTCAAGAGAGGACTCAGAGGCTGACCTGAAAGAAATACCCATTAATATTTGGCACATGTGTATAACCAATACAATGAAGGAAAGAAAGCTTTTTGAACAGTTGGTGCTGGGGTGATTGGACATCTGTAGGCCAAAAGTGAAGCTTCACTTAAGTCTCACATCTTATACAATTATTAACTGAAATAGATAATGAACTTAAATGTACAATGTAAAGTTATAAAACTTTTTGAGACAGAAAATATTCAGTATTTAGGGGTAGGCAAAGAGTTCTTGAACTTGACACTAAAAGCACAGTTTATGAAAGGAAAATTTGCTAAATGGGGCTTCATCATAATCAAATATATTTTGCTCTGCAAAAAATCCTAGTAAAAGGATAAAAAAACAAAGTGCATAATAGGAGAAAGTGTTTCCAAATCACATATCTATATTTATCTAGTATCTATATATAATATATCAAGAACTGTCAGTAGTCAACAGTAAAACACCAGTCTAAATAGAAACTAGGGCAATGACATGAAGAGACATCTGTTGAAAATGACATACAGATCACAAGCACATGAGAAGTTCTCAACATCATCAGCCATTAGAGAAATGAAAGTTAAAACCATAAAGGTCATCATATTCCTGTCAAAATTGGCTACATAAATTAGGATGCATGATCAATAAGTTGGTTATGCTCTTTATTTCTTTAGCTATTTTTTCTGCATTTTTAGATTGAATAATTTGTCTTGATCTTTCTTGGTGTTCACTAACCCTTTATTGTGTAGTCTACAATCTAATTTTTGGCACATCATTGCATTTTTCATTTCACACATTATATTTTGTAGTTCTAGAATTTTCTTTTAGTTTTTTTAATTTCTTTTTTTAGACTATTTATTCACTTTTTATGTTTTTGAACATAATAATTGTTGTTTTAATATCTTTGTTGCTAATTCTAACATCTGGATAATCTTGAATGTGTGTAATCTTGCCTATTTCCATTTCTATTGACTGTTTCTGTTCTCCTTGATTAGGGATCACATTTTCCTGCTTCTTTGCAGATCTAATAATTTTGGACAATTACCTCATATGTTTTGCCAAGCTTTAAGCTATTTGTGGTAGGAGAGCATGTCTAAGACTAATTGTGCTGTCATAGCCAGGGGTGGAAGTTGGCATAGAAAGCTTCACGTACAACTTCTTTTTTTATTTTTTTACTGGCTTGATTTTATATGTTTAAAGTCACGTGAAATTTTTTTGGTGTCTGTGGTGAGGTGAATATGTAAACATTTTTTTTCTTAACTTATCAAAGTGAAAGAATCATTATTTTTACTGATACTGCTGTTTTACTATGTTAAACTTTTTATATATTACAATATGTTTTGAGGATATATAATATATTGCATTATCTTTTCTTTGGTCTTATATCTACTGGTTTTAATTTCTGTGACTTTATAAGAGATTTAATGTCTTTTAAGCAAAGTGTACCACTATTACTTAAATTTTTAAATTTATATTTAAATTAGTTATATTTGTAGCCTATTTATTTTCCCAAATGAACTCTAGAATTATTTTTTAGCATTAAAGAAAAATCCCACCCAGATATTCAGAAAATTTTGTTTAGTCTTTAATACAGGAAAATTTGTTTTTTGACATTTCATGGACAGAATCAATTTGAGGGAAAAGAAAAAAACTGTTGGCTTACTTCCAGATAGTTTTCCTGTAACCTACAAAGAGAGTCTCTTTAACAGTTCTTTCTGTAATGTTAGAGATATGTCTACTGTTTTCTTTGAGGAGACAGCAATGACAAGGAAAGAGTGAACAAATAAAGGTGATGTAACTAACCAATTTGTTTTCAAAATGTCTGAACATGGAGGTATTCAGTTTTATATAATGCTTTTTTTTATTTGTTTTCTAAAGACTTTCTTATAATTAGAGTAGAATGAGTTTCCTGTGATTACAGTCCAGCACAATTTACCAGGCAATGATGAACGAATTTCTCAAATATATATTGTCACAGAGCTTATTAGAGGTAGTGATATGTGTATATTTAAATAACCCTCACAAAGTATTCATAGTAATAGAAACTGAGAAAAAATTTTTCCAATTTACTTAAAATTTTTGTACTTTAAGTGGTAAAATCAGCTTGGATGGTATGATCTCCAGTTGAATGTGTATCATTGAAGATCAACATGAGTTTAAAGTGTCAAAATCCTAATAAAACCTTCAACTTGAATTCAAGTCTTTTTCAGAGTCAGGATTGATAGGATATTTTTTTCTGCTGTGTGTGTTTTAAAGATTTAGCATACTTTCTATAGAACTGCTAAATATACTTGTCCTTTAGTTCAGTTCAGAGAAAACATGCTTTCATTTTCTGTATGTTTGTGTATGTGATATAGCTCATACTGACCATATAGAGACTTGAAAATATTCATCATCCTTTCTACTTATCAGGAGGAAATGCAAAGCTGGGCTGCCTCTAGCTCTGGGTTAAAGCTCAGTCTAGAAAGTGCTTTAAATGTCAAGACCTTGGAGAAGTGGCACTGATGAAATGAGAAAGGAAACTTGGCTTTCTGAATTACTTTGCCTTTTTTATACTTGATGTCTGTATCTATTTTATTTATTTTTCTTTCTTTGTTCAATATTTGTTGGGTGTTGGTGGTCACATTGTAATAGAAAGCATCTGGTTAGCATGTGGGCTGCACTGCCAAAGTCTAACATTATAGGATATATGATTCTCTATTGTCTTATCTTTGAAGCAATCATTCTTCATTTCTTTACTGAAAGAAAAGGGCAATGCTATACTATTAAAGTTAGACAGGTGGAGAGTGGATTTTGGGGATTTAAATGAAGAAAACAACCATATAGGGAGAAGAAAAAATACATATGTCACTTATGAGAAACCAGATTGAATTAAATACTGTTATATAATAGGCACAGCAGGGATGAGAGTGAGAAGAATGAGGTGACTCGTAATAAAAATAAAACAACATTAATAGTGATAATACTATTAATTTATTGAGTACTTATATGCCAGACATTGTGCTAATCACTAAACATGTTTTCTCATATGTAATTCTTAGGTAAATGCTTTGATCCGGATACTATTGTTATTACCATTTTTAAGTCCCAGAAAGTGACTTGCTCAAAGTTAATGTAACTTAATTAATTAATTAATTTTAACGATGTATTTCTTTATTTTAGAGAGAGCACGCACACACATGCACATGTAAGTGGGGGGAGGGGCAGTGGGAGAGAGAGAATTTCAAGCAGACTCTCTGCTGAGGGCAGAGACTGACACAGGGCTCTATCCTAGGACTCTGAGATCATGACCTGACCCGAAATCAAGAGTCAGATGCTTAACTGACTGAGTTACCCTGGTGCCCCTAAAGTAACTTTAATATTAACAGAAATCTGTAGACTATCAGAAGAGGAATAGATTTGGTAGACCATTTAGTGAAATAATAAAGATAATAATAACAAGAATATCATTAACTATAATTGCTAATATTTAATATGTGTCTACTATATGCCTTTTACTTACTCTATAGGTATTATCTCATTTCTAGTTATAATAAATCTATGAAATGAGTTTTGTTATTCTCATTTTAGAGATAAGAAAATTAAGACACTGAAAGATTGTATAACTACAGAGAATGTCCTCTATATTATCACTATTTCTTTTTCAAATTCTGAACCAGTTGGGAAGGAAGCCAAGATGTCAGCTAGTGGAACATCAGAATACCATGTTTACAGCTGACATATTAGAATGTGGCTCCTTTCTGCGGGCAGTTGGACTTGCTAAGAAGAAACCTCAGGCAAAGTCCAGCTGGCTCAGGTATGCCTCTCCAAATGGAGGTCGTGTTTTGTAAGAGTTAGGGCATGACAGAGCGGACAAGAAGATGGACTCTCTGTTGGTGAGTTCATTCCTGAGAGCAAATAAAGGCAGGCATTTGGCCTTGAATTCTCATTTTTCCCAGCTAAATTCACCATCCAGATATGCCATCCATCCCCAGGGTTAAATGAGGCAGTGGAGAAAGGCCTGGAGGACAAAGCTAATGAAATCCCTCCAGGTGGAAGGAAACAGCAAGAGTGCAGACAAATGTTTTCCCCAACAAGCTGTTAAGTGGTGAAGCAGCTCTACTCATTGGTATACACTGGCAGTGTTTCTAGGATGTCAGTAAGATAATGAATATAAAGCACTTAGTACAATGTCTGGAACTTGAAAGCACACAATAAATGATAGCTATTAATATTATTATCAATAGAGAGCTGATGCCCGGTTTTAGAGTCAGATTTTTCTGCCTCCTGAGCTCACACACTTACTTAATCCTGTACTGCTTCCCAGGGCATGCTCATGGAAAAGGATTGCATTTTCATGGTATTGGATGCTGATTTCCACAAAGTAGCTTTGTCTTTACTCAACTGCACAGGACAAGACAAATGATGGGCAGAGATCTATACTGTGCATCAATACCCTTCAGCGGCTGCATGGGGAGCCTTTGGCCGTCACTCAGTAGGAAGAAGTCTATCTTGCAGTGGCCCAATAGTGGTTTTGGAAACTCAAGCTTTGTTCTTTCCCAATCATGCTTAACTAGGTCTCAAGTAAAACAAAAGTAATGTTTTTTTTTAGCCAACTACTGCTTTCTCCATGAACACCTTGTAACTTCAAAGACTCACTTCTGTGGAAACTAAACAGCTTGAGCAGAATGCTGCCAATTTACAGAAAGTTTGAAGATTCTTAGAGATTCTTTGAAGATAGCAACTGCTTTTTCATTAGTCTGGAAGGCTATTTTATGGATAATCCACAGTTTGAGGAAAAAAAATAAAAGCAAAGATACTTCAAACTTTATTTATTTATTATTTTTCTTGTAAATTTCTGGGTAAAGGAGTGAGATATTAAAAATTTTTAGGGGCACCTGGGTGGCTCAGTCGTTAGGCGTCTGCCTTCGGCCCAGGTCAGATCCCAGGGGCCTGGGATCGAGCCCCGCATCGGGCTTTCTGCTCTGCAGGAAGCCTGCTTCTCCTGCTACCATTCCTTCTGCTTGTGTTCCCTCTCTCGCTGTGTTTCTCTCTGTCAAATAAATAAAAAATCTTAAAAAAAAAAATTTTTAGGCATGCATGTGCCTCCCTATAAGTGGGAGGGGGAAGCATGACAGGAAGGAGAGAAGGAGACTGGTGTGGACCTCTCTACTACTCTGTCACTTATTGAGAGTTTATTATGTGCTAGATATTGTTCTATTTGTCTGAATTATCTCATTTAATACTGTATCTTGTTCACTTCCATATCTCTAGTGTCTGGCTCAGTGCCTTACACAGAGCAGGCGCTTGTAAATATTTATTGATTGTTGAATCCATGAAATATTAAGCATGAAGCAATTAGTTAATATGAAGGAATGAAATGTGATGTACATATTTTTAATACTCATAGTTTTCAATTCCTGCTCCTGGTTAATTCAGCAATAAATATTTATTGGCCTATTATGTGACAGAAGGTGTACAAAACCATGAGAATATAGCTAAACAGTTCACAAATCTTTGATTTAGTGACCTCAACAGTGCCCATTATATGCCATTTTAACCAGTGAATCTTGAAGCTTATTAAATCTTAAAATTTATTTGAGTCTTTGTCAATTAAACAGAATTGGAGGGGTGGCACCTGTGTGTTTGAAGTGCTGATAAATGCTGATTTTTAATGGCTCTGAATTGATGATGTGGTGATGACAATGTTCCAAATATCACTTTGTTCTAAGAGTTAATAAAAGCAACATCCTTCTGTCTAATTTTGCTTTTAATCAACCAAGTCAAGCAATCGGAATTTGGCTTTAACTTTTGTAGAACACAATCTCAGAAGAAGATAATGATGATCAGAGCTATTCTTTATTATCCTGTAAGAGTCTACCCAGTGCCAGGCATTTTGTTCACCACATGGCATGTTATCCCTAAACCTTAAAATATCCTGCAAAGTAGGAATTATTATTTCAGTTTTATAGGAAAAACAGTCTCAGAAAAGAGCTCTGAAAAGAAAAAAAAAAAAAAAGAAAAGAGCTCTGACTTGGTCATGCCACACAGGTAGTGGTGCACAGAGAACTCAAACCAGGTCTGCCTTCAAAAGCTTTGCCTTTCATCAGGCAATGCTGCCCTTCTTTATGATCTATAATCACATTATCAAAGAATGTCTTTCATAATTGAAACTTCTTTTTATTTCATTCATTTTTCCAGAAGTCCCAAGATTATTTATTAAAGTCCTAGCCATATTTACTTGAAATGTGATAGCTAGGCAAGAGAATCAGCAAAAATTTAGATTATATCAGAGAAGTATCTAATTTTCACTAATTCTGAACAACTAAAAGTGTGGAAATTAAATTGACATTTAAAAAGTATGGTGTGCCATAAAACATAAGTGCATTTCAAGCAAAGAATAAGTAAGTGCCTTTCTCTCTTTTTTGATTCAGCTTATTCAACTCACATATTTTTAAATAATTTATCTCCAACTTCTAAAAATATGGCCTTTATTCTTTGATCTTAATCCTGTTTTTCATTCATAGGAAAGTGATATTTTTATGGGCCAGTGAAGCTTATATACCATTGAGTGACATTTAGATACTGTAGTTATTTCCATGTGAGGAGAATTAATCTCTTCAAGGAGGGCACTCAGTCCTTCTCCCCACTGTTGGTTCCATCACTGACTATCTCCCATTACATTTGCTGCCTGAAAGAGCACAGCCTTCAATGGTGTTTTAGATCTTAAATACAGAACAGTTTTTATTAAGGTTCAATGTAACACTTTGTTTATTGAGCCATATTTGTGTCCTATTTTGTGACAGATAATTAACAAAAATATTTTTTATGTCTTGATTGTCCATTTTTGTTGGAAGTCAATCTTACTTGCTTCCTAGGATTATGAAAAGATTGAACGTGATAGTGTGAGTGAAAATGTGACCTAAAATTTTTGCAGTTGTAAACAAAAGAAAACTATATTAGGATATATTTACAGAATTGGAATTATACCTTTTCCATTGAATTCAAGTTTTTTTAAAAGAATCAAATAATTCACGTTGAGTCTCTTTAAATATTGATTTTTTTATTGTTTAGTTTTATTTTCAGTCCTGTCTCAGGGATTTTTTGTTTTTTTAAAGTAGATCTCACTTATTTCTCTCTTCAGGCAGCTGGTTAAAAGGGCAATTTTTCTTCCTTTACCTGCCATTCTCCTCCCTTCTTCCCTCCTCCCCTTCTTGAAGCCTTATTTCTTGGTTCTTCTGCAACAGTACATCCAGTACTGATGTCTAAACAGACCTGAATTTAATTGGGGATGTTGTCAGTTTTTTTGGTCTTTTTTAGTCTGACCTTTGGCAAAGGTCCATGACAGACAGTAAATTGCTCTACGAAAAAATGTTAGTTTAGTCACTGGTTGGTAATTGGGAGTGGATTTGACCCAGTGGACTTGTTTCAGTTTTCCAGAGTGGGGCTGCTGTTCCAACTGGAGTTAAATAGCATTGATTTTAGGGGTCCTCTGACATTGGGCCTCCTGGGAATCCTTTGTTTGCCTATTTATCTTTTGGTATCAGTTTCTTAACTGTGACCACTAAGCTCTGCTGGAAAATATAATATAACTGAGGTGGTAAGATTAAAAAAAAGAAGAGAGAGAGGAGAAAGATTCAGTTTTGGTGGTGAGAATCCCAAAGGAAGCTCAAGTGCAGCATGAACCACTCTTTCTTGTTAGTTTTCGGCTTTTAGATAAATGACTGCAGTAGGATGTTTGAAGCAGAGTGAAAAGAGATGATGGAAAGAGTACTAATCATTAAAGCAGGAGACAAAAACAGTGGAATAGGTGAGTGTCCCTCTGTGTCAGGAGCAGGTGAGGCTAATATATCTGTTCCTGACAGATACATCAAGTTGCACAAATTATAGGCTTTTACCAAGAGAATTTTGGAGCAAGATTAAGGTTCTAATATGAATTCCTTCTGGTGACAATTATCAGTTTGAAGAAACTGTATTATACCTTGCAGAAAGAGGACACCCATCTCAGGTCACTGAACACTCAGTCTTTTAGTTGTGCTTGAGCCATCCTGTATAGCAAAATGCATGCCTGATTTAAGCGGCTACAGCAGAGGTAGGTATTTTTAGAGAAGGGAGGTGGAGGTGTGCATGAGATCTTAAGACTTTAATTCAGCATATATATATTGTGGGGGAAAAATAGCTAGCCTGAAGAAACAAGCAATACATCCTGTTTCCTATTTATGTCTGTGTCCTTTAAAACATAACTGGTTTATCTTTCATTATACTTGAAGGAGAATTTTCACATTGAGAAGTCTTCCTACCTCCAAAAAAAGATGTCAGCCCCTTTTCTCCGTGTTAGTGATTAATAGTGGAATTCTTTGATGTATAAAATTTTAATTTCTTTGTTGTGATTATTTTATGGCTTTGAAGTTACTTTGAAGCATTTTATATCTTATTTCCTAATAGTTTAGTTGGGTGTCTGTACCTTGAAAGGAGACTAAGGAAGTGAAAGGTGTTATTTGAATGGGAAAAGAGAGAGGATGGAAAATAGGAAAAAGCCATAGCTGGTTATTATTGAAGGTACCAAAAATACCAAGAATTTTAAAAAAAAAAAAAAAGAAATAGATACCAGGCATGCTTAGAAATAGTGTTGGATGAATGTCACCAAATATGTGTGTGTGTGTGTGTGTGTGTGTGTGTGTGTGTGTGTGTGTGTGTGAAAGAGAGAGAGAGAGAGAGAGAGAGGTAGAGGGAAGATTATGACGATATTGTTGGTTTAAACACACTTGGTTACAAGGAGCTCAGGATTCCATTGTTCCTGCACTAAGACTTTGTTCTTCACTTTTCCTTTTGTTTAGTGGGGTTTCTTTCTCTTACTCTTCTTTCTCTCCTTCTCCTTCTCTCCCTCCTTCTCCTCCTCCTTTTCCTTCTTTGTTTCTTATAAATCCTTCAGTTTTTGTTAGTGTTTTTCTGCACATGTACAGCAAAGAGGATTTATTTATTTATTTGTTTGTTTGTTTTAAAGCTGAAGATCTAATTGGTTTATTAAATGGTTCATGAAACTGCATGTGGCATCCCATGTGGCCAGTAGAGAGATACTCTGAGGAACTGTACAAAATGGAAAGCAGTGGGGCAAGAAGTTATTAGTAAAAGAAAAGAAAGAATTTTTTTAGGCCAGATATATTTTTAAAATTTAAAAATAGTGAATTTAAGGTAGAGCAGGGAGCAGGAAGCATTTGCTTCAGATCTTGTGGATAAAGCCTAAGCTATGTTTCCCACAGGGTTTTAGACATGGTGTTCTGACCAGAAGCCACTAGAAGTCAATTTGCATTTATCCTATTGCAGATAAGGGAACTTCATGGGAAAAAATTGATTTCTCAATGGAGAGTCAGTGTCTCAAAGTTTGCTTTAATAATAATGCTCAGAGCTTGGTGGTGAGGCATAATAAGATGTCAATCAGCTATGTGCCTTCCCTACCACTTCACAATTCCATTTTGCTATAGATGTAACAGTACTACACATGAGGAAGAAGACATCATTGCACCTGTGGGCAAAACCCAGCAGGGTTCTGTGTGTTCAGGCACTCCAGAGAACATAAGAAAGCTGCAGCGTAGTGTTGGTCTGTCCTCCCAGAAATGATGTAGTCCTCATGTTGGCAAGACCAGGCCATAGTAGCAGCCAGTTTCCAGGCCCAACAGAACAAGCATTGGAGGTACTACCATCTGAGTGATGCTGCCAATACCTTTGGAAGTTGTACACAGTATCACATTTGCACAGAAGTCAGAGTCCCCATTGTACCTCAACAGAGGTTACATGATGCATCAGCAGTTAAGACAAGGCTTGGGCTAAAGCATTGCCTTGGAGATTCCACCCAATTGTTGGCATAATACTTTGTGGGGCTTGGATGCTGTGGAGTGCCTTCTGTGTCAGAAATGTCAGGCACCAGACTAGGCTACATAAACCTTGAACATATTCTCAAGAGAGTGGATGGAAACAGGGGAGGAGGAAAAATCAGATGCCCTTTGATGGTCAAGACATCATATGGGACCTTTCCTGCAGACTTCCAGTAATAATTAGGGGTGGAGGTAGGGTGGAGTGGTGGGTAGGGGGCTACATATCAGGCAGTAATGAGTGAGCTCTCCAGCCAAACAACATTGTGGGTTTTTTTTAGTGTCACTTGATTTCATCTCTGCCTACCTCATTTTTGCCCCTCTTACCTCTATTCCTCATCAGACTAGAGAGGCTCAGTGAAATGGATCATGTGTGACATTGATCATATATTGAGTGAGAACAGACACAAAATTCCTTACAGTTGAGCTACACTATCAAGAAGACTTGTTCAAAAAACAACTGCTTTGAAGTTTCCAGTTTCTTGCTTGGACTCATTTTCTGCTGTTGATACTATATTTTAGTCTTAACAAATATTTCCTCAAATAGCCAGTTAGATGATTTTTGGAAATATTTGAAAACACATTGTTTTGTAGTTTTAGTCAAGTTTAAGCATGATAGAGCAGGGAAAAAAAATTTCACTCACTATTTTTCATCCAATGAATAGCCTAATAATATTAGATCCTCAGAGACCTTCATCTTCAGTCATTATTTATTAATTTGATTCATAGAAAGTATAAAGGCAGCTTCTTATCATTTCCTTCTGATGTTATAGTTTTGCTAAACCTAAAAATATTACTGAAATATCCCCCTTTAATTCAAAGAAGTTCTAGGATAAAATTATTAGAAAGAACATTATAACTTCGCCATAGAGTCAGGGTAAGAATTAACTAATTATCTTCTCTGTCTTCTGGAAACTGTTTTTCATGGCAGGGAAGAAAAAATATTAGATAGACAGTTGGACTGTTTGCCTTTTTGGCTTAAGAACAAGCACTAATGTCTCGCAGGAGGCTGAGCACTGTTCACAAGCCATCCACGGTATGATTTATTTTTATGACTTACTGACATATGTTATGGGCAGTGGAATAGGATGTCTTCTTTTTTCCCTGTGGCTTGTTAAGTATTTAAATTAGCAGACAAAACCATGCATCTCCTTCCTCCAGGAGCCCTGTGGGTCATGCTTTTTCATCTCTCTCCTTATTGAAATAGACAAGAATGGAAATGTTTGCAAATGGGGCTTTCTTCCTAATTTAGCAAGGTTCAAGAAACTGCTAACTTCCTTCCAAGTATTATCTCCAAATGCTCTTCATGTGGATTCATTTTCTCACTTCAGACTTTACAGGGCCATGGTCTATGGAAGGAATCTGGAGATCTCCACTTCCTCTACCTACCGTTATTCACTTCTTAGATCTAACCAACTTATAAGTTGCTGACTTTCCTGTTCTGGAACTTAAGAATTAGGAAGAAAAAATAAAATCACTCAGAAAAAAATGTCCCCAACTGAGTCAGTATCAATTAAAGGGACTACCTGATGCAAATACCACATCAGCATCAATTTTGTCACTTAAGAATTTTAAGATCAGAAGCAATTACATTCAATAGCACCTTGTTTTTATATGTCTACCCTTCATAGCCTTGGCTAGTAAATCCGCCTGTACCATAATTTACACTGACATCTAATTTCAGTGGATCTGCAGGCAATCTAACAGAAGATGGAGATACTAAGAGGAGAGAAGTCGAACTTTATCACTCCAGACATAAAGATTCATTATTTTTGCCAATTTCAAAAGTGAACCTTATAAATATCTATGCTTTTCCCCTTCTGTTTTGCATATCTCATTACTTGAATTAATTTATATTTTGGGCAAATGATTTCTGCTTAAAACTAGATGATTAAACACTTTAGCTGGTTACAAAAAAAAAAAAACAACGCCCCACCTAAGTATGGTAACTACTCCAGTTATAGGTTTTTCCATCCTAGAAAATTTGCCACAGAAAGAGCAAACACAAAGAGCTGCTTTAAAAAAAAATTAAAGTTACAACAAGAAAGTTCTACTTTGTGGTACATACTCTTTGGAATATTTACCCAGGTCCTTGCAATTTTCCTTTTCTGAGAATGGCATGTATACAAGAAATGGGGCTTTGGGGCACCTAGGTGGCTCAGTCGGTTAAGCGTCTGCCTTTGGCTCAGGTCATGATCCCAAGGTTCTGGGATCCAGTCCTGTGTCAGGCTCCCTGCTCAGCCAGAAACCTACTTCTCCCTCTCCTCCCTGCTCATTCTCTCTCTCTCTCTCAAACAAATAAATAAAATATTAAAAAAAAAAAAACAAATTAAACAAACAAAACAAGGAAAGGGGCTTTGAGAGGCCATCCTGGGCCCTACCTGCCTGTGACAACTCCCTTCCTGAGTATGGCTGATTGATAATACCTCAAAAATAAGTCTGATTAGAGTCCTTCCTAGATAGTATTAAAAATTGAAACTAGGGAGAAATTTTAATCCTTTCATGGTGAGACAACCAGCTGAGTGGCTTAGAAACTGAGGATTTTATGTTACTGAACATATGGAAGTAATATATATGGCGTACATCAGGGTTTCTCAACTTTGATGTATCGATACTTGGTGTCAGAAAATTTTTGTCTTGATGACTATCCTGTGTATTGTAGAATATTTGATAGCTTCCTTGGCATCTACCCATTAGATTACAGTAGCATTCCTGAATTGTGAGAATGCAAATTGTCTCCAGCCATGCCAGCTGTCCCCTGGGGGACCCCCTCCCATTGACATTCATTAGAGTGGGGAGAACAAAGTGGAAATGTCAGAGAGTGTCTTACATGGTCTTAAAGATATTTGAGTTCTTCTTGTATTTTTAAACCTCACCCGTCATCCTATCTTTCCACAGGTACATGAAGCAGTTGGCAGAATTCTCTCTCTCTTTTTAAATCTGTTCTTATTTCCTAAAAATTTGAGTTCAGATTCTGTCATTGGCAAATAAAATAGTCCTGACTGAAATGGTAATAGACTGTGGTAGATTAAGCAAAGGCCATTTTCAGTAGGAAAAGATATACATACTAGGAGTACATTCTTATTCACCAACCCTCCACCAGTTTTAGAAACAGAAGTTTTAAATTAAGTTAATTTAAGAAGGTAAGTGTGAGCAGGTAGGGTGGAATGGGGAAAATTTTTTAATGGGTGCAGAATTTTGGTTTTGCAAGATGAAAAAAGTCTGTGGATGGATGGTGGTAATGGTAGCAAAACAATGTGAATATGCTTAATGTCGCTGAATTGTACACTTAAAAATGGTGAAAATGATAAATTTTATGTTATATATATATGACCCCAATTAGAAAGGGTCAGTGTGGAGAAAAGGAGAGAGGGACTGGGTTGGGCCAGGTTTGGATGTCGCATTTCTTTTCTTCCTTTCTTTTTTTAATGTAAACTCAATTAGCCAACATATAGTACATCATTAGTTTCAGATGTAGTGTTCAATAATTTATCAGTTGTGTATAACACCCAGTGCTCATCACGTCACATGCCGTCCTCTCCTTAATTTACATCATGGGTGATGCATTCTTGAGGAGCTTATTGGTCAGCAGATCACCCTGGAGCAGTGACACCACCCACAGTTTACAAGACTGACAGCATTGTGCCCCTGCCTGTGATAGTATTATTCCTTCAGCAGATGCTTTCGAAGAAAATGTGTTGAGGTGTAGGTGAAAACCTGAATTCTTCTCTTTCAGTTTCTCTGTGTTTTAAAGCTACTTCAGGTCACCTTTGGAGCCCTCTAGTCCTGGTACCAACCACCACATAGCAGAGGATTGCAAAGCTGTCTTGGCTACTTGTGGGCTTAATCCACTCAGAATTCTTTATCTTGGGATTCACTGTGAAGAGTTGTTTTTTTTTTTTCTCTCTTTAAAGACGGCGTGTCTTCTCAATCCCATGGATTGGTTAATTATAATTATAACTATATTATAATTATATTATATATAATTAATATTATATTATAATTATATTAATTATAATTATATTATATATAATTATATATATTATATATAATTTATATATAATTTACCTATAGGTAAAGGAATTTAGGACTACACTCTTAGGACACTGAAAATGGGCAACTACTCATCTGGGGTCTCTAATATGGAATGTGGATTTATTCTGACCAAGAAGGGGAAGAGGGTGTCTAGAGGCACAGAGAGGTAAACTACAACCATATCAGAGGGGCTAGAGGACCAAGAAGAAAAGAGAGGGTTTTATGGGAATCATGTGCTTGAAATGAGGGACCTGTTTATTTCATTCAGAATTCTTCTCGAGGTAACTTGCTCTGTTAATGTAACTTGAAATAGAATTTATAATCTCAGCAGATGCATTTTTTACAGCTAAAACATAACGCACACAGATTCTTTGCTTTGAGTGGCTGATTAGAAACAATTTGCATTTAACATAAGTTTGAAAAAAAAAAGTCTCTAAATGAAGCTTTTTGGGCAGGGTGGTGGAGGGAAGGCAGATTTATAAAGCTATACAAAGTCCCTTAACTCCTTAATCATTTAGACAGATAGTCAGTTTCCTCAACAGAGGCCATCGTTTGCTCTTAGATTTGCAGATGGAATTGGTGACCAGACAGTAAGGCCACTATCAAATTTCTCTAAGAGAAAGTGAATAAACCAAAGATTTTTATGAAAGGAGCAAGACATGAAAAACAAACAACAACAACTTATTAGATTCCCTAACCAAGCTGATCTTCCCCAATACACTGTACTAGAAATAAAGGAAAGACTTTGGGACAGCTGAAATATTTTCTATGTATCCAGCTTTAAAGTGTAATTATTAAATAGTTTATATGTCTTATGTCATATGCAAGACATGAATACACTTAAAATGGTTGAGGTCTTATCATAAATATCTTCTAAACCAAGAATTCTGTAGTGCAAGTATTTCTAAGAAATGTTGCCATACAGAAAGTGTTCTGTTATCTCACTGAACAGGTGGGACACAGTATCACATCTAAGGCAGTGTGGACAAATTCTCAGGGTCACATATTTGTTTTTATACTCATTACCATTTCTCATATTTAAAATCTGAGATGATGTGGTATTTTGTTGAGATAGTTAATTGGTGGGTTTTGTCAGGAACTACTTGTTGGTCTTTAATTATAAAAGTCTTTCCCCTGTGTTTTCAAGGGAGTGGATGTATATTTTATGAGAAAAAATAGACTTCTACTTGTGTAAGTTTAAATATAGCCCTACATAAAGGCTTAAAGAGATCAGAAGAGTTTAAACTTTCGTTGGACCACGAACATTTTTGAGAACCTAAGATAATCATGAAATTTATCATACAAAACCTAGACAATTTGAGAGGGTAAGTGGGGTCCATTGAATAATTAATTATCTTAAGTGAAGAGGCATAAATGAGGATCAATCCAGGCAAGTTGGGAGGTATAGCCATTTTAAGAATTTGATGAAAATTATGGATCCAACCTCTATGAAAAAAAAGTACACATGCACGCATGCTACATATTTTTTTACATATCATTTTGTAGAGTTCACATCTTCACATTAAGAACTCTTGGATGCTGAGTAATATATGGAATTGCTGAATCACTGTATTGTACATCTGAAATTAGTTTAACAAACTGTATGTTAACTATACTGGAATTAAGAAAAATACTCTTAATCTAGATGCATTCATCCAAGATTTATTTGTTGTTTGTCTACTTTGTCTCAGGACCTGTTTTTAGATGCTAGAGATACTGTGCTGCATTAAACTAAAAAAAAAATAATAATCCTGCCTTCCTGGGATTTATATTGTGCTGGGATAGTCTGACAATATGATAGGCAGACTTCTAAAGGCCGACCCCCAAGATGCCCATCACATGATTATTTAATCAAACCTGAATCTAGATCTTGCTGTGGAGGGACTTTGCTGATGGGTTTTAAAATAGGGAGAGTAGGCTGGATTATCCAGGTGGGCCCAACCTTGAGGAGCAGAGAACTTTCTTTCTTTTTAAATCTTATTTATTTATTTGACAGAAAGAGAGAGAGAGAGAGAGAGAGAGATCACAAGTAGGCAGAGAGGCCGGCAGAGAGAGCAGGGGAAGCAGGCTCCCTGCTGAGCAGAGATCCCGATGTGGGGCTCCATCCCAGGACCCTGAGATCATGACCTAAGCTGAAGGCAGAGGCTTTAACCCACTGAGCCACCCAGGTGCCCCAGCAGAGAACTTTCTTCAGCTGGAGTCAGCAATGTGGCAGAAGAGGAAAGCATGAATGATGAGGCTTGAAGGGGGTAGGTAAAGATATTAGATGCCTGAGAAGAGCTAGACCTTCCACTTGGCTTTGAATATGAAGTGAGGGGAGCATGAGCCAAGAAGTTGAGGCAGCCATTAGAGGATAAGGAAGACTTTGAGGCTGACAACAGAAAAGGAAATGGGTTTCAGTTAAATAACCCCATGGAACTGAATTCTGCCAACAACTTGAAATAAATTTGGAAGCAGATTCTTCCTAGAGTCTTCTGCTAAAAGCCTAACCTGCCAACACTTTGATTTCAGCCTCATGAGACCTGGAGCAGAGAAACCCACTGGATTTGTGATCTACAGAACCGTGAGATAAATATATGTTGTTTTAAGCTGCTAAATTTGTGGTAATTTATTACTATAGCAATAGAAAACTAGTACAGATGATAAACAAGAAAAGTATTTACCAGTAGGTTATGAATGCTAAGTAGTACAAATAAAACGAAGGAAGATATTAAATTGGAGAAAGGATGGATGGCATTTTATCTAGAATTTCCAGGGAAGGCCTTGCTGAGAAGGTGACTTTTGAGAAAAGACCTGAAGGTCATGAGAGAGTGAGCCATGAGCATACTGTGGGGGAGAGCATTCTATAGAGAAGGCACAGTGAGAGCAAAGGCCCTGAGGCAGGAATGGGTTTGATTGTGTGAGGAGTAGCAGGAAGGCCCATGTGGCTGGGGCAGAGTGAACTCAGGAAGGAGTGTAGGGAATGAGGTAGAGAGAATGGGGGCCATGTAGGTCCTAGCAAAGATTTTGATATTCTGAGTTTGTTCTAGGAGTCATGAGAGAGTTTGGAGCAAGGCAGTGAGTACCACAATCTAACTTGTGCTTTAGCTGGGTCACTCTGGCTTCTGTGTTGAGTAGACTGCAGGGAGGCCTGAGTAGAACAAGGAATATTAGCTAGAAGACTACTGTAAACATTTAAGCAAGAGAGGATGTTGGCTTGGACTTCATTCTGGGTAGTAGGAGTAAAAGAGAAATGGTCATGTTTGACTTATTTTTGAAAGTAGAGCTGTCAGGATTTGCGGGCTCTCCACTTGTGGAGGATGTGTGTGGGGGAAGAAGAGTATTTTTCACAATGCTTGTGATAAAACAGTCAGATTGTGGAAGGTGGTGATCAAGCAAAGGGGGAATTGTCCAGTATTTGGAGGTCTCAAAATTATTTTTAGGATAAATTTATAGTGGACTAATTTGGCATATTTAACTGCGTGCATAAGAGAGAATTGAGAACATCCATAGTATGATTTGGTTCCCTTGGCAACTGGCAGGAGGTGCTGGAGTAGAAGGGCTTTTCCCAGACTCTGACCGTTCCCTCAGGAGAGGTGGAAGCGGTAGAATCCTCAGACCCAGTACTGGCCCCTGCCGAAATTCTCAGGGGTGTTCTCCAAGGAGGACAGAGATGGGCCATTCAGATGCCTTAAAAACTGCATGAAGTGAGTAAACAAGCATAGAAACGACCCAAACCACAAAACACAGACCAAGTTTTAAGAAGACTGGCAATTTCAAGTGCTGTAACGTAGGAGTTTGGTGGAAATGTCAGATAGTGTGAAACTTTTTAACCTGGAGGGGTAAAGTCACAGGCATGCCTTGAATAAGTTGGCCGAGCCTGTAAAACATTACAGGTCAATAAGTGGTGGCAGTTTATTCTCAAATCTACGGGAGATAACCCGGGGGATTTGGGTCAGCAAATTATTTGCAGCAAGGATTATTAAATAATGGAAGGAGTGCCTAAGGAATCTCCAGAGGCATTTTTACTCTAACACCTGAGGAACAAAAATTCTGGCCAGATAGTGCTGGATCTCTCCACAAGATGGCAGTCATGGGTTGACTCCAATTTTTGTTTTCTCTTGAGAAATATATCTATAAAGTTTACACTTTGGCAGGAAAAAATAAAAAACCGTGACTTATGTTTCACTGTCATATTTTGTATTGTATTATCTATGGATGAGTTATATTTCCCCAAACCTCCATCTCTACTTAGGGTTTTTTTTTTTTTTTTTTTTTTTTTTTAAGCATATTCTCTTGTAAGGCCGAGGGAGGCGTGTTATAATATTAGTGTGGCAAGTGTCCCTCCCTGCTTTCACGTGCCAACACTAGAACACTGATCTTCTTCGCAGAAAGCTTGAACAAATGAGTTTCACATGCCTTAGAAGTCTTAACTGAGGTTCTGCCTAAAATGTGGTACATAGAAGAAAATCAGTTTGATAACCTGGATATTTCCTAAAACAGCAAGAAATTAGCATTGAGGCCAAGGAATGTGGATATTGTATGCTTTACAAAATGCTCTGAAAGAGTTACCGTTCCTTTAAGAATTAAAGATTTTAGTTCTCTACATTTGAGATGGAATGGCTCTGATGTAAAATTCTGAGGAGAAAATGCCCATTTTTTTTAAATTAATACTTTTTCCAATTACATAGGAATTTGTTACACAGTTTCAAGTATTTAGGGGTTCTTGCAACCTTATTCATCTATGACAACTTTATTCTCTGTTTTGTACCTCTATTTTGCATGACGGTAGAAAACAAAACAAAATGTCAGTTAATGGTGTATTCTATCAGTTCAGAATTTTCTCTCTCCTCCTTCCTGGAATTAGTTCTGAGGTGTAAAAACCTCATCTGGTTCCTGGAACTCATGCATGCTATTTCTCTAACATGGACGTTGATGTATTCGGTCCTGGGGTATGGGCAGCCCTCCATGCTGGCGTCCAAGGAAAAGTCATGGTTCCTGCTATTTCTCTAATCATGCAGACCATCGTCTGTCTCCTACATGGCACCCCCCTCATTGCAACCGCAAGACTTATTGGGTCTGGCAGCTCGTTTATAAGCTTCTTTTTCTCTGCTAATTTCCATGATCTTTCTTTGGTACACAGAATCTGGATTCTCTTCCATGCTCTTGAGGGGCGCTGGATGGGTCAGGTGTCTGCTCAAACACAGCCCACCGCAGGGGCTATTCTGGAATGGCTATTTCCAGTCAGTACAGTTGGAGATGGGGGTGGGAGGGAGTGGGGAGTTGCTGTGTGTGTTGCTGCTGACAGGGATTTGGATCCTGCCTTTGTAACCTCCACCTGAGGACTGGAGAGCTCTGACCTCAGGAATGTCAGTCTTTGTGATGCTTTCTCTTTGTCCTCCATCTCTTTACCTGCGCCCTGCAGAGACCTCTCCACTGCAGTGTCTTCACATCAGTTGCAGCTACTAGCTCATCAGTTAAAAAAATCTGGAAAATGTGTGTGTGTATGTGGTTGAGGGGAAGCTGTTTAAACTGGTTTGCCTTTTTTTTAAAACTTTTTTGAGTTTTCCCCCCTTTTTTTTTTGTTAAAGATTTTATTTACTTGACAGAGAACAAGCAGGGGGAACAACAGAGGGAGAGGGAGAAGCAGGCTCTCCGATGAGCAGGGAGCCTGACACGGGACGTTGATCCTAGAACTCTGAGATCATGACCTGAGTCAAAGGTCGATGCTTGACCCACAGAGCCACCCAGGTGCTCCTGCCTTTCTTACTGTTACCTGGAAAATGGTGAATCACTGCTAATGCAGGACACTTGGGGTGGCAGGAGAATGTTACTGACCATAGCTAAGAGACACTGTGTCAAGTCCAGGATCTTTCAGTTACTAGTTGTGTGACCCTGGACAACTAAAAGATAGACTTGTTATCAGTTTGTGAAGCATAAATGTATGACATAAACTCCTTTTACTGTTTAATTTAAAACAATTATGTGTAGGTAAAACCTAAACTAAGAGACAAACATTTAAAAGCTGGGTTTCCTTAGTTCCTCAAGGGAGTTTATACACAGTGGAGAAACTCCAGTTTGAAGGAGGTATGTAAAATTTGCTCATTTTTAATGACCAAAACACAAAAGTTGTGTGTATAAATTAATTCAAGCCTCCTATATTCTCCCTCTGAAATTGTCATAAAATTATGTTAAACAATATTATTTTCAATATATCTGGGCATATAATTAAATTGTACTTCTTTAATAAGATTCTTAAAAAGAGAATAAAGAAGAAGGAAACAGGGATCGACTCAGTCAGAACGAGGAGAAAAATGTTATTGGAAACCATAAATAAAATTGTTACAGATGGCACTTAGATGTTGCAACGGTTCTCCATATAAATATTTAAGCTCATGGCTAATAATACATTAAAATGGTTAAAGTTATATATTGCAAACAGCATGTCTGCGCATAACAACCCAGTGCTCTTTTAACACAGCGTTCAGTACAAAAACTTTCTTTAGCTGTAAATGTCAACTTTGGTTTCATGAAGTATGCCAAAGAGGAATTGCACATGTGTTTTGTAATACGTGAGTTTCCACTGCGGTTACTTCCCCGCCGTGCTTCCACATCGCCCGTGTACTTGCCTCTGTGTGAGGGAAATGACACCGCAGCAGTTAGGGGGACAGTCACCTGCCCAGCCTGACACAAACGCCAGCTCCATGGAGCTTCCCTGGAACATTTACAGAGTTTTAGATAGTGGCCACTGCCAGCTCCGAAGATAATTATAATAAGTGAATTTTGTCTGGAAGCCCAGGGAAGAATCTATCTGGCATTGGGATAAAAGATGATGACTTTATTGTTTTACCAGCCCTTGCACTTGCAGTTGGAATCCGTGCAGCAGTAGGGGATGGAAATCGTGCTCTCCACCCAACCCCCACCCCCACATGCCTTTCTGAACCCAGAACAAAGCAATTACATTTTTAGAGGAAACCATTTAGAGAATAACCAATTTCACTGCAAGCGTCTTGGAATCCAACAGCTTAACATGGCTCTGGTTGGAATGACATCTCTAAAATTGTATCTCTGCTGCTGTGTGACTCCTAGTGTTTACTATAATTTGGTGGCAGAAACTATATGACTTCATGCCTACTGTGTGCGGTCCCCTGTGGCGGGCCGCCGCTGTTGTGGTCCGTGGCTGCGCTGTGGTGGTTTGCGAGCCTTGAAGTGGACTCCTCCAAGAGGCAGGAGGAGTGTGGGGAAAAAAATGTCTTCACAACAGCTGAGTAGACAAGTGGCTAAGCTCACTATGTGACTCTGATTGTCCAGTGTATCTCTTCTGAAACAGGATTTTTCATTCTTTCAGCAAAAGAATAATTTTACTAGTAAATGTGATTTTTTTTTTCCCTCTGCAAAGCTGATCAAGAAATGGCATGTAGGTAGTCCTGAAGTAAATTCTGATGGCTTAATTAAAGCTAATGCAATAGGGGCACCTGGGTGGCTTAGTCAGTTAAGTGCCTGCCTTCAGCTCAGGTCATGATCTCAGGGTCCTGGGATTGAGCCCCACGTTGGGCTCTACCTGCTGAGTGGGGAGTCTGCTTCTCCTCTCTTTTTGCCTACAGCTCCCCCTGCTTGTTCTCCCTCTCACAAATCTTTAAAAAAAATAATGCTAATGCAATATGCAATTGTAGTGCATTGTCAATCTCACTAGAACTGTTGCTTTGTTTTAACTGGCAATGCAAATGACTTGTTGAGGGTGGAGGCATAAATTCGATATGAAAGAGTTCCAGTAACAGTTGCTTTCTATTGATTTGGATTCAAGTATTGGGTTTGTTTTGTTTTGTTTTTGTTGGGGGGGGGGAGGGCACTCTGTATAAAGCCCATATTTTAAAAGCAATGGGAATCATTTCGATATTACTACGGCTAAAGACAGGCATCAGGTGTTTATGTGTCTGAAAGTCAGCTGTTGCTTCAGTTCATAGAAATTAAATCATTTCCACATTGATTTGTTTTATGATCTTGGGTTATTGTTTGGGTACTCAGTCTTAAAGTAATAGTATTAGCTTCAGAATTTAATAAAATATGCAATAAAATATAAGCAACAATACATTTTGGAGTTTGATTATCTTTTTGATGGTCTTTTTGACAAATCTAAACGTTAGTCCAGTTGAAATCTCTTCACAGGTGACCACTGATATACTGATCTTGCCCTGGTGCCTATTTGGGTCTATGCAGGTTCTTGTCTGCTGCCAATGTGAAATGCCACTCAATTGTGAGACCATACTCTGGCCTTGGGTATGGGCAGGGAAGGGTGTGTTAGTTCTCATGCTTACAGATAATGTGGAGTGTTGTGTGTTTGGTTTATTCACTAGTCTCCTTCAAGCCTTACAGATGGATTTAGTAAGTATATTTGAGTATTAAAATATTTCCATTGAGCAGTTCAGGAAATCTATGGTAACATGTTGAAAATGACATGACTTGAAGTCATAAAAAAAAATCTTCTCTTGACATCTGATGTGGCACACTGGGAAGTGAAGTAAATGAAATCCTAATAGCATGCTTTCCTGGGTGTTGGAAAGAGCCTAGGAATCAAACAGTACTCTTCTTTCTTTTCACAAAAATTTCCTCTTACTTGGGAAGACACGTTTGATAAACTTAGAGACAAAGCTTTCTCTCTTCTCTCTCTTTTTTTTAAGGGAAGAAGTAAGTCACGACACTGAGTATGTTTGCTCTGAGAGTAGATTTTGATGGTAAGAAAGACTCATGTAGTCAGGAGGAATGGAGGACCAAGGAACAGAAGAAATCATGAAGTGCGAAGAACATACTGGTTAACTTCTGGGGCTGGATGTGATAGTTTCCAACTTCCAAAGAGGCTGTGTACCAAAGCAGGGAAAGTGAGTTATTTGGAACTCAATTTCAAATGAAACGTATTATATATTATCAGGGATGAACTCTCTGAAGAAATGACATTTCTATTTGGCCCAGGAGGAAGAGAGAGACGAAGTCAGTCAAAGAGTAGGAGGTAAAGCACATCGCACACAGGCAGAAACAATAGCCGGTGTGAAGATTGGAAGTACAGAAACTCCGTACGCCCTCAGGAGCTTACTGTGGTTGGGGAATGGTGATGTGGAGGAATAAAAGATTTGGAGCAGGAGGCAGAAACTGGGCCCTACAGGAGGTTTAGATTTTATTCCATCTTCAGCGAGTGGTTTTGAGCAGAACCATTTGGTTTAAATGTGATTTAATAGATAACTCTTACAATCTGGGGAGGGGAAGGGGTAAATCAAGGCTGTATTTTAGACATAATTTCACATGGCCTGGCCTATTGTGTTTGTGACCTGGGTGTGGGAATCTGAACCTTGCACCCAGTCCCATGGCATTAAATCCCATCTTTAAGTAGGCAGTCACTTAGGGTCAGAGGGTGAGGAAGGAGTAGAGAAGATGAATGACATGAGGAGAATGTGGTCACAGAAGCACAGAGTTCCAAGAAAGAAATGTTTAATGGAATCCATGTGTGAGAGGTCAAGTGACAGGCTTGTCACTTAACTTAACTAAGGCTGCCACTTAACTCAGCAACAGGGAGACTGTAAGCAACCTTGGGCAGAGCAGTTTCGGTGATGTGGAGAGAGGTCAGTTAGGTTGGAATGGGTTGAAAATATATGCAGAAGTAAGGGTAATTCTTTAAAGAATTACACTTAAGGGGAACAGTGAAGGAATGTTAGCTGCGAGAAGTTTGAAGTCAAGAGAAAATTTCTCTTTATTCTTTTTGTAGAACAGAAGATATAGCAAATGTGTATGCCATTGGGAATGATTGGAGAGTTATTTTAAGAAGCAGGGGAGAGCGGAGATACAAAGAAACAAAAAGCTGAGAAGATGAGTATGTCACACAGGTGCCTCTGGGTCAGTAGAACCCACCCCTGCTGGAGCAGGCAGAAAAGGACTTCCTTGGTGGGCGTCAAGGACTTCCCACTATCAGGCTTGTAGACTATCCCTCCAAGGAATGAACTTCCAACCACCTTGAGGGGCTTCTGTAGTGAAGCCCCCCTCCTCCCCTTGCTGTCCACTGTGGGGCCTGGGCCCACACACTGAATTACTAACTCTGATGTCCCTGAAAGCCAGATGCTTCTGCTGTCATCCTCAACAAAAATGAAACATGCAGGGTTCCTGCTTCCTGTTTGCTGTCTTACAAACTGAAGTGAGCCCTGGTGGTTAACTTGGCGGCGACAGAAGGCCCATGCCTAACAGAAACCTGGGGGGTGCCACCACATGCATGCCTTCTTTGACCTTTCCTGCAACTGCACAGTCCATTTTCAAATGATCTGGCAACACAAATACAGCAAGGGCCTTTGGCAATGTGACAGGCATTTCTTCGACTAGTAGCATGAGAGAAGACAGGACTCAAATAGCTAAAGTCATAGGTACCTTTCAGTGGTGAGTGTTTTTGCAGGAACGATGTGTTTTCTAGGTTGTGTGTGGAGAACTTTTTGGGATGACTTCTGTTCTTTTGTCACTGGTAGACCAAAGTGAGGGAAATGCCCATGTTACTTATCTTGTTCAGTTGGTAGATTATTCATGCATTAAGTGTGAATGAGATCCAATTAAAGGACCCAAATTAATTAGCTTTTATATGTGGATACTGTCATTGGAATATCTGTTTAATACTGCCAAAAGGAGCTCTTTATTTCTTTAAGCAGATTTAAGTTTTTCTTTCCCTTTTTGTTGTTGAACCCTTTAGTTTTTCTTTTCTTTTCTTTTTTAAAGATTTTATTTATTTGACAGAAAGGGAGAGAGATCACAAGTAGGCAGAGAGGCAGGTGGGGGGGGGGGGGGGGGCAGGGAAGCAGGTTCCCGGCTGAGCAGAGAGCTCGATGTGGGGCTCGTTCCCAGGACCCTGAGATCATGACCTGAGAAGAAGGCAGAGGCTTTAACCCACTGAGCCACCCAGGTGCCTCAGAACCCTTTAGTTTTCAATAGTGCATAACAGCTCTGCCACATAATATCAGAAAATTCGGTTTAATGTACATATGCATACTTTTTTGGAAGGTCTTCTTATGTGTTATTAAAAACAAATGGAAAATTCAAATGGTTTAAAAATGCCCCACTTTGTATGTAAATGTTTAATATAACTATAGATAATTTCGAATATAATGAAGATCTGTTTTATAGTCACTAATTGTGGTATTAAATCAGCTTGAGTTCTCTAAGTTTATGTTTATATCAAAATGTCATTCTGAATATTAAAACTAATTTGCTAAGGCATACTTTCATAACTATATGAGATTTGGTGACATTCAGTGTGAAATTCAAATTAGAGCCCCTGTCTTTGTCAGTGAGTTTGGAGGGTGATCGATTTCAAGGAAATGTCATGGCTCCCATGTTTTGCCATGGCTGGAAGAGATAAGGTTGTTGAAAAACTCTACTAATCTTCTTCCAAGAAGCACAGAAAGTATCTGGCAGAAAATGGTATCTTCAGTAGAAAACACATGCTAGCACAGTGAGTACTCTCAACAGTAAGGGTGCAGTAGAATTAAGCCAGAGGTATAAGTTGCTCATGGCTAACCCACACAGCAGGCAACCAAAATATTTCAAAACATATTGATGTGTTCGTAGAACGTGTTATTTCTGTATTTAAATATTTATAGATAAAAAAATTAATGACTTTGTAGGAAAAGGACTCTACATGGACAAAGCAATATTTTAGTAGAGAAGAGTAGGGGGTAAGAATATTGTGGGCTTTTGGGTTTTAAGAGAAATCTAGACTAGCTAAGCAGATAGTTAATAGATCAAAATAAAAAATATTTTGCCAATTTCTAAAAAGGAGATGAACTAGAAGTTCATCTTAGATGCCACAGAACAGTATTCTTCAAGGCTTTCATTTATTTTACAACAGTTACTAAGCAAATCTTTGCAAGGTGAAAAAAAAAAAAGATCATGTCCTTGCTCTAATGATGCTTATATTCTAGTAGGAGAGGACAGTTATTAAACATATCTCCTGTGATAAGAATTTTGAGAGTGTAAGCTAGCTAATATGGATAGAAATGAGTATGTACCAAGGACCAGTATATATTTTGTTTGAGTCCTGATTGGCTCATTTAATTAAGGATGGCTGGTGGCCATGCTGCCCAGGATAGAATAGGGATTAGTAGAAAGAGTGCTTCTCTTTCCAGTGTTGACCTGTGTGCTAAGGGGATGTTCCCATTCCTTTTAATGGAGCTGATTTTTTTATTCTCACTCTCCACTGCCACTCTGCCTCAACCATAGTACATTTGAAGAAACAGAAATGGCATGAACAAACAGTGGTGAACAAAGCCAGGATTGGGAATTATGAGAAGCCTAATGTGACCAAAGATGAATTCAATTTTGTTTCTCATCATTTTTCTCTTTTTATTATAAAATATGCTTTAAGTTTTAATTCAGATGTTGAGATTTTCCTGGATCTCTCATCTTTGTATGACCTTACCTTATTCATAATTTCTACACTAAATGTCCCTAGAAGTGCTATAAGCAAATCTCTTGAATTTACTCAGAGTGACTTCAACAAAAGTTACAGTAGCTTACCTCTTTAAGTTCACTCATTCATCAGACATGCTAGATGGCTGGTGCTGTGCTAGATCTTCAGTGTGCAGAGGTAAGAAAGTCAAAGATGATTTTTGCCAATTCATTTAAGCTGAGTTCATGGAGAAAAACAAGTTAAATAGCATAATGGGATAATAGACTTGATAGTACATTCTTTTTGTAGCAGATATTAACCCAGAAATACAAACATTATTTTGGTCATATTAGTGAAGTAAATGAGAGAGAGAGAGAGGAGAAAACATCTGGCACAGAAAATTTCAGTTTGGTATCCGTGCTGGTCAGTGCTCAAACTAGCCCTCAATTTCGTCTCATAGGCTCTGTGTTACAGTGGGAGGATTGGGGGGCTGTGTCTTGTCTCCTGGGTCTCCTGGTTCCAGGCTGGCTCTGGCCAATGGGAAACACTGGGGAGGAAATGGGAGAGGGTAGTTGAGGGAGAACTCAGGTTATTTCTTTTTCCCCAACTCTACCTCAGACAGTCTCTCTGGCAGCAGCTGCCTCTCTTCCATGGCTCCAGTTCCTACAAGTCTACTCCTTCCATGGTCTCAGTTTCTGGATGGACTATACTATGCCTTGCTGGCGGGCTTTTCTTTCTGCGTTCTGGTGATGCCAGCTCTCCTGCTGTGTCTGTAGCTCTAGGGGTAATAGGTTTTCTGTAGGTGCTATCCGTTGGGGAGCCTCTTCATCCCATTTGACTTTTTAACTTTTATTACTGGGTAACCAATTACCTATATTAAATTTCCTCTGTTGAAATGCCTATAGAGTATCAAATGCTGCATTCAGATGGGGAGGGAGACAAACCATAAGAGACTCCTAGACTCAAGAAATGAACTAAGGGTGGCTGGGAGGTGGGGGGGGTAGGGATAGGGTGGCTGGGTTGTGGACAATGGGGAGGGTATGTGCTATTAAGTGCTGTGAAATGTGTAAGCCCGAAGATTCACAGACATGTACCCTGGGGCAAATAATACATTATATGTTAATAAAAATTAATAAAAAAAATGCTACGTTCAAAGCACAATGCCTTTCTGATGAGCACAGACAATATTCTAGGTCTGAAAGAATGAATCTTCTAAAGAGGCTCTGCCTTTGGCAGAACATTTTCAGCAATTTCATTTCTGTGTCTTCAGAACAGCCTTCCTGATTTTTCCTACAGCCTCTTCATCGATTCCTGCTGCCTTGTCTCAAATTGTACTTAGACTATGCTGCTTTTGCTTATTTCTTCTGAAATATTACTTCCTGATTGCATTCTCTGCTGGACACTGGCCCCATATTTTTTTCACTGGCTGGGACTTTGGTAATCTGTCCCCTTCCTTGCCAGTCTCTGGCCATAGTTATCTTTCATCTTTGGTATTCTCAGGGATTATATTAAGATTTGGCTGAAAGCTTTCCTGCCTCTCCACTGGTCACAAGTTTTGACACAATATAAGCAAAGTACCACTTTGTGACCTCATGAGTCACTCCATGAAAACCTGCCTACTGGGTCTTCTCATATTTGAATTCATTTTGCAGCCATTGTAATGAACTAGTATAAGGTTACAGCAGAAAGAACCCAGAGTAAGCTGTGGGGCAACTTGAGTTGCTCTGTCTCTGAACTGATAAAGGGCATGCACAGGAAAAACTAAAATCATAACACCTGACTTTCCATCTGACTGAATTGTTCAGAAGGTCAAAACATAGATGAGTAGTATAATAACATTAATATTCAGCCACTTGACTTCAGTACACTATTAAATTCTTAACAGTGATTCTGTGAGGTGGTTGTAATTCCAGGTGAGAGAACTCAAGCTGAGAAAGGCCAAGTGACTTCTCCAAGGTCACATGTGGAATAAATAGAAACGGAATATCTGGAATTTCAACGCTATTTGCCTACCTTCCATACTCATGTTCTTTCTACTCTACCTGGATGCCTCTGGAATGGTAAAAGATTATTCATCAAAGCATTTTAGGAAAAAAGATATGTTTTGTACTACACAAATTCTGGAGCATGGCAGTAGACATTATCATCCTTCTTTGAATTAAGGCTCATACTAGAGAAAATAACCAACGGATTAATTGTTCTCTCTAAACAGCTGACATACTTAACCATCTGAACTATTTCCTGAGTGAAAGCATTTTATTCTTTAATAATCTACTTTCACATCACTGTCTTTGGCTATACAGCCTTTCTTCTTGGATCTTTAGCTATAGACCCTAGTGGGAGCAGAAGTCCATTTGATCTCTTGAGCCTGCACACAGATCCACAGTGCTGTGAACAAAGAGCAAAGCATGCAATAAACTGTGTTAGGTGACAGTTCTCTGCAAATCAAGGTAATCTAGCTGTCGGCTGTTTGCTTTAAGAGTTCAATGAAATGCACTGGCTTAAGTTTTGCTTTTGTTGTATCACAAAAAGGACACTGTGAACTTTCAAAGAGACACTCCAACATTCATTCAAATCTTTTTCCGCATTTTTACTGCATTTTGAGTGTTCTGGAAATGTGTTGTGTTGCATTTTGACTGTCATTCTGCTTGCTCCATGTTATGTTTATTGCTGTTCCTTCAGATTATAGTTTCAAGCTGAAGTACACCACACTGTGAGTATGTGGACTTTACAGAAGGACGGTTTTCCCTCACCAGCTTTCTGACATTGTTGAGAAATTCTCATGCCATCTATCTTTCTCGAATGTGCAGAGAAATGAATAAAGATAATTTAGCACAAAATTATGAAAAATATTGAGAGTTTATCAGTGACTGTGCACTGTCAAAAACCACCTGTCTATTTTATGGCACTGAAGAGCAGCCTAGTTGTCAGCTTGGGTTTGATGAGAGTGCTCTGCTTACTTCTTCATTTCGCAGGGAAGAAGACAGCTGTAGCTTCCAGGGCTCCATAATAAAACATTGATTTCATTTGGACATTTATTAGCTACCAATGACAAAATTGCAAGTCTCTTGGCTACATATTTCTTTCTCTTTTGTCTTTTTTGTAATAAAATGAGAAGGATAGAAACATAATTACCATTTTCTACTCCTATTCATCTTTAGGAATTTCATCAAAGACTTTGCTATGAAATTTTTATGCAGTAAAGTTCTTCTGGAGCAGTGGGAAGTGGGCAGTGGAAGGGGCTATGTGGAAAGGGGGCAGAGGCCATCAATTTTCTAATTCCATTGAATTGTCCTGGATTTTTCACCCAGACCTACATTGTACAATTTGATTTATGTTCACAGATAACCACAGTAATCATTAAGCTGCCGTGTTCACTGGCCAATCCTAGCCAATTTGATGGCAGGTGTTCTCTGGAAGGAACAGTGTGTTTCCAGCTGCTGTACTGGAAATAGAGAAATGACAGAAGGCAGTGTGAATCTAGAGAGGGAGGAGGAAACTAGCAGGAAACTGCATTTCTGGAGAGGTTGTTCAGAGGTTAACGAAGATGGCTCCTACCAGGGGTTAGCAAACTATTTCTGTAGGGACCAGATTGTAAAAAAAAAAAAGAAAGAAAGATAGAAAAAAGAAAGAAAAAAGAAGGGAGGCTTTATGGGCCAGTCTCTGTTGCAACTGTTCAACTTTATTGTTGTAGCATGAAAACAGCTGTAGAAAATATGTAAGTGAAACAGTTGTATCTTTGACAAATTAGCAGATTTGGGGTTTATGTGGTTGTTTGTTAAACATTTCTATAATTTAAGAATATTTTGAAGGTGGTGTGCATGGAGAGGAGAGTGCCTGACTAATATATTATAGTTCCTCCCAAGTATTTTGAGTGGATATTTGGCAATAATCACACTACATTCTAAAGCATGAGTGACCTGGGTCATTAGAACAATTTGAAAGTTATAGTCATTTATGATAGAGTATCCTATTTATAGCACATTCATTAATATGCAGTTACTTCCAAAATGATTTTCCTACCTTTAGTCTCTGTCTTCCTGATGTCTCTTCTTTTGTTTCCAGAGTTTGAGAATTGTTCCTATTCTATCACTACCCTACTTTAACCTTTAAGATCTCCTCATTGCTTACAGAATAAAATGAAATTTCTTCAGTCTGTCATTCAAAGACTGCTGCAACTTGAACTCAGACTGTCTTCCCAGTTTTATCTTTAGCTTTCCTCTGTATCTTAAGTTCTTGCCATAAAGTGATTTTTGCTACTCCCGAGCATATCCTGACCTTTGCACCTCCAGGCAGTTATCAAGCTGATCTCTCTCTCTTCCTTCTCTTTGATCTAACTCTGAAAAGTCTACCTGTATTTCTTAGTCTCCAAAGAAGGTAATGATAACACAGTGCCACATGTAATTATAACTAATTACTAAAAAAATTAGGAAAGTCATCTTTTCTTTGCAAGTATATAAAATTTTAGGCTCTTATTTAATAATAAAACTGGAGAGCTCCAAATTATAGCAATTTAGAATGTCAAATTTGGCCCAGTTGAGCTGAGAAGGTATAATAAAGATATCATACCAATTTCAGCAAATTGCAGTTTTTATCTGTTAACACTTTTCCAATGTGAAACCACCGCCTTGTGAAGACTATTAGCTCTCCTCCATAAGTTATGCAGAATGTGGAATGATGCACTATTGTTGGTATTTTCAGCTTAATAGTAATAGTAATTATATCTAAGATATAGCTGCATCAGATAGCAATAACATAAAGAGCTAGTAACATGCAGGCATGCCACCAAATAACACTTATTTCTCCAAAATAAATCTGGGTTGATGATGGAGTCCTTTCTCCTCTCCTCATTCCTAAATAGCCTAAACATGCAAATAAATAATCCCAAAAACCAAAATGTTAGCATTGAACTTCATTGTCTCTCGTAACTCATGACATCCCTTCCTACATTTTTTGAACCATATATTAATAAAGTCACTACTAATAATTCATATTATATTCATGATCCACTTCTGTGTGGGGCATTCCTACCCATTAAAGTTAACATGGGATAGCTAGCAGAAAGCAGGGTCTGTGTTCTTTTCCTCCTCTTTTCAGATGTTCCCGGGAAGAACAATATCTATTTCACAATTGTTTTAAGTATGAAATGAGAACACTTATGTACAGGGATTAGAATAATAGATGAATATCATCTAGGATAGACTCAAAATGATGTGCCTAGATATTTTTCAAGAAAACCTAGTAGCTTTTATAAAACAATGAAACAGACTTTTTGTTTCCACATCAGTTCCAACCAATATAACAACTCTCATAAAGTTGACTTTAGCATTTTAAGATGTATATCCTTAGCCTGTACACTGTCACTCCTAGCTTTGGTCAAAGGAAACATTCTGCTTTGACTCCCAGAGACTTGGAAATGTTCTTTAAGATCCACTGCCACCCCTCTGCAGCTAGTAAGTACAGATGGAAGGCCAAAGAGGCTGCAACTCTCCGAATCTTGCAATTGATTATTACCAGCCTATTCATTTTATGGGCAGGACTCGATTTAGAGGTGAGAAACTTTGTTTAAAATAACTTTTTTTTGTTGTTCACAGAAATAAAAGGTGCATTATATAATCCTATTTTCCATTCTGCCACACAGGGAAAATTGAGGGCAAGAATTCGGAAGGAGACAGTAAAATAAAGAGATGGATAAACTGTTAAGCATAACAAGTTAATAAGCATCCGTGACTGGGAAGAACAGGAAGAACTGGACATGATGAACTGAAGCTGGGTGGGGACAGGAGGTGGATGGTAGGATGCCCAGTGAAGTTTAAATAAATACGTTCTGTCTTACTACACACAGGTCTTTTCTGCTTCTCCATGTACGGAATGGTGGATATCAGTGCCCTGGGCTATTATTCCATGACACAGTTCAGTTGGTCTAACTCCGGTCTGTGTTCACTTCTGTAACCATAGCTAGGATGGAGAATGAGGTGATATTAAAATGATTGTCACAGATCCACTCTATGTGAGGATGGCAATTTTGGAGAAGGGGGTTCAAATTGATGTGAGTATATGCTTCAAAATACTTCTACCATAACTCTGCACTTAAAATAATGACTAGAACATAGAAATGATTAATGAAATCCTTTGATTTCTAGTGCTTTCCCTCATTTTGGAAATGCATGCAACTTAAAAGAAAAGAATGAAACTAATATAGCATTCTTTCTGTGGCTTTCAATTTAGCCTATTAAACATGTATGACATGTAGAGTAATCTTCCAAGTTCTGGGTCTAAAAGATAGAGCTATAGATGCTTCCTCCAAGGAATGGTGTGAAACAAATTCACTATGAACAATAGATACAATGTTGAGACCCTAAGGGAAGATGGATATGTTATGGGAGTCTAGCAGAGGAAAAAAAATCACATCTATTTGGTATCAAATATCAAATATCAAAGAAAGCCTTCATGAATGTGGTGCCATTTGAACTACACCGTGAAAGACAGCTTGGGTGGGGACAAAAAAATAAACCAAATATTGGGAAGGAGAAAACATTATAGATGAAAGGAACTGCATGAAAAGCATATGGATATGGAAAGCTCTAAGTATAACATAGTAAGTGACAAAGGTTTACTAGATCACTGATACATGAGAAAATGTTAAAGCAGGATATTGGTGCAAGGTTTGGTAACTAACTTGTCCAAAGCCTTGGATAGCACATTTTAAAATATAAGTATCCTAAATTTCATATGTGTTTGCTTGCTTTTAATTTGACCCGAAAATGGTGAAAAGATGACACCTCACGGAGGGAGGAGTTGCAAAGGATATTTGCTCCTGCTAGGCTTCTTCAACCGCAGCTGGCTGCTAAAGCAGTAAACAAGGATAGAACACAATTAATGTCAGCAGCGCTTGACAGACACAGGACATGATATTAATAAATAGTAACTATTGATACCAGATGGCCAGGTTCCCATGAAATGTTATCTTCAGGAAACTTGAAATAGCTTATTTCTACCTAGGCTTCTTGGAAGGAGATTTTGTCATGTTCTGTTTTTATACCAATTAAAGAGAATATAGAAAAAAGATTCCTCAAAGTGCTATTTAAGAGAAGTATAAAGGAAAAACTGGACCAAGTATTTGAGTCTCAGAACATCAGCAGGTGGACTCCTTCCCAGGAGGAGTTGAAGGCTGCCCTCAACCTGTCACAAAAGACCTGCAGAGTTGACATGTCAGAGGGATGAGAGAGTGTGTCACTCAGGTCTAGGAAGATAAAACCTGTTTGATGAAAAGGACATTTCAAGACTTCACTCAAGATTGTTCTTTGTTTTAATGTATAGTGAACCTCTCAAACTTATTGAAGGAGGATGGTATAAAATAAAACATAAGGGGCCATGTCAACAGAAAATAGAGCAAGACTATTCTGAGAGTCAGTTGTGGTATCAGTGGAGAAAGATCCTCTGACATGCTCAAAAAGAATGGACAAAATTGGTACTTCTGATTTGAAATTGGAAGTGTGAAGATAATGGGTTTTCTTTTCTTTTCTTTTTTCTTTTGTTTTTTCTTTCTCTTTCCTTTTCTTTTTCTTTTTTGAAATTGCCCTAAAGAATAATAGAAAATGAGAAATAGAAATGTAATTTCTATTTCATTAGAAACAATAGGTAGCTAAGACTCTGGACTCCCACCTTGCTTGAAGTTGGGATAGCAGATGAGGTAGAGTGGAGACTGAGAGAGGAGAACTACCCTACAGACCTCAGAGCCCTAAGTAGCATGACTTGACTGCAAAACCATCATCTCTTATTGATGAAAAGCATCTAGAGACTAGTAGCTCCTTTCTTTATAAACCTCATGACAAAATGTGGTCTAGGAAAAAAAAAACTGCTTTAAAATGTGAATGACGGGGCGCTCAGGTGGTTCAGGGGGTTAAAGCCTCTGCCTTGGGCTCGAGTCATGATCTCAGAGTCCTGGGATCGAGCCCCACATTGGGCTCCCTGTTCCACATGGAGCCTGCTTCCCCCTCTCTCTCTGCCTACCTCTCTGACTATTTGCGATCTCTCTTTCTGTCAATAAATAAATAAAATCTTTAAAAAAAATGTGAATGACAACCAAAGAATAGTTGATGCCATATCCAATCAATAATAAAAAACAAAAGAGCAGAAGAATAGCAAACAAACAACAAATAAAGCATCATCATAAGAATACTGTTGCCATTAAATGGTAGTTGTTAACTGCGAGTGAACATATTGTGACTAATTTAAAATAAATAATTTTGAAACAATTATTGATATAGAATAAGAATACAAGGAACAAACAAGAGCTCAGGGAAGACATAGTAAAACGATAGAAGAAAAAATATGGAGCTCTTTCAAAAAAACAAAAGAATGAATTATCAAAATGAAGTGAAAATTAGAAGTACAATAAAGAAAAATCACTGTTAAAAACATTGGTGAGCCTGGAGAACAATATTGAAAAGAATAAGCCCTGGAAGGAACTTTGGATGTAGGTTTTAGGCAGAGTAGACGTAATGTATGATGTCTCCAATAAGAGAACTGAAATGATGGAACAAAGTCATGTTTCAACATATAACTCAGAACATCTTCTAGGGATTAAACATAAAAGATTGAACAATATAATATTTTTAGATTACAAAGATAACAGAGAAATACATTTTAAAAAGTTCTAATGACTGAATGGAGGAAGAATGTATATTGGTAAGGTGCAATGTATCTTAGCAGTAAAAATCCTATCTAAAATTGATAAACAATAGGTGCTTGGGTGGCTCAGTCAGTTAAGTGTCTGCCTTCGCTCAGGTCATGATCCCAGAGTCCTGGAATCTATCGCTGGGTCAGGCTCCCTGCTCAGCTGGGAGTCTTGTTTCTCCCTCTCCCTTTGCTCCTTCCTCCTATGCATGCTTGCTCTCTCTCTCTCTCTCTCTCAAGAAATAAATAAAATCTTAAAAAAATAAAATTGATAAGCCAGGAAAATATTTGATGCTGATCATATAGAGCTGTGCTATCCAATATAGTAGCCACAGTCATATGTGACCATTTAAAATTAAAATATATGTAAATTTGAATTTCAGATTTTAAGTCATATTAGCCACATTTCATGTGTTCAATAGCTACCTGTGGGTAGTGCTTTATCATATTAGAGTACAAATATAGAATATATCCATATCAAAGAGTCACAAAATCCTGCATGCTATAACATGGATGAATTGTGAGGATATTACACTAAGTGAAATAAAGCAGTTCCAAAAGGACAAATACTATATGATTCCACTTATGAGACACCTAGAGTAGATAAATTCATAGAGACATAAAATAGAATGGTGGTTGCTAAGGGCTAGGGATGGGGGAGAAGGGAATGAGGAGTTATTGTTTCTTGGATTTAAAGTTTCATTTTGCAAAATGAAAAGTGTTCTGGAGATGGATGGTGGTGATGGATGTGAAAATACTTAATGGCATTGAACTCTACACTTAAAAATGGGCAAAATGTGTATTTTAACAAAATATATATGTTTTAACATAGAAAAGTAAAAAAAAAACATAAACAAGCTACAGAAAATTTAAAAAGCAATCTACAAATTGAAATTCCTTAGCCTGTTTAGGAAAAATCATCACAGAACATCAATAAGCTATAAATACCATGATAAAGTTAGTGGGTTTCAAATAATTTGAAGGGGTATCCAGGCAAAAAGAAAGTTTCCTAATAAAGGAAATGTATCAGGCTGGCCTCAGATTTCTCATCTGCAATGTCCAATTTTCCCAATACAGATTAGCAACGTCTACAAAGTGCTAGAAAAAGGGAGTGTGTGTGATCCAGGAATTTTAATAAGCTTAATGGTCATTCAAATATAAAGTTAATCAATAAACTTCTAGGCTGAGAGAAGTGGGAGAATGCTATTCCAATCAGTCTTAAAATCTAGTTGACTACATATGAATATGCTCTCTTTCTGCTACCTCAGTCCCTCAGCGGCTGGGGATTGGTCTTGTTCTTTTATATTTCTGTTTGTTCCTCTACTCACTCTGCTTTCAGCCCCTAAATCCTGTTTTCTCTAAAACTGGGTCCCTAAATATATTTGCTGTCCTCTTAGAAATCAACATGCTGTCCTTCTGAGTTTCTGCATCTGTCATCTCATTAATGACACAGCTTTCTTATGTAGAGCCTTCCCTCTGATTGTCATGCTACTACTCACATTTGTCTTTAATACCTAATTTCAGATTTTAATCTCTACCTATCAGTTCCTAGAATAAGTATCCTTTAGCCCTGCTTCTATCCTTTTCTCAACTTCAGCTATTAGTCCCTGGCTCTTAAGCGTTGGTTCTTCCTAGAATGGCCCCTGCCACGTCTGTTAATATGTCCACGTCGAAAACTTGTTTCCTCTGGCTCCCAGCACAGCATCAGCAGCATTAAAATTGGATATAGATGATCATGATTGCTGTGAAACTCTATTTCCATAAGTGTAGAGTTTACATTGTTTTGTAAGGAAAATGTCAGCACTAGCATTATTACAGCAGGTTGGTGCCTAAATAATAGAGACCACTTTCCATGGATGAACAACACAACCTGAAATCATTGCTTACAGGTCTCAGCGTCACTAAAAAAGAATTTATGTGAGTTTGTGAATATACATTTTTTAAATGTTTAAAGCTTTATGGGTATATTTCAAAGGTTGTTGAGCCCACAAATTTATCTGTCAGGGGGCCGTGGCATTGATGGCATTGCTTTATTCGACCTATAATTAGAATATAAGTGGTGCTATGACCTGGGACATAAAGTTGAGATTAAATGAAGATGGGCAGCGACATAACCTGAAGCAAGGAAGAGAGATATAGGTGAGGCAGCACTGAATCCAGAAAAGGGAGGAGGATACAGAGACAGGAATAGGTATAGCTACTGTTATAAATGTCTATAAAATGTATTCTTTTTTTTTATATAAAATGTATTCTTAAAAATCTATTGATAACTAGCTTGGAGAATAAAGTAAAAAAGATGTTCAAGATAAGGGATCTGAATCTTGAATCTACAAATGAGAGAAGAGAGACTTTTCTGAGACATGATTTATAAAACAGTGTCTAACTTATCTGTAGGAATAGTGCAGGGTTGGTATTCTTGCTTCATTCCCACTTTTATGAGGAATGTCATAACAGTTTTGAAGTTGTAAAGTTAGCTCAAGTGCTGGTGGGACCATGCAAGCGACTGATCGTGGCTCAAGCACACATCAGGGACTGGGGTGAATACTGTCAGGAACTAGGCCTCAAGGTCTAGTTATCAGAAGTATGGTTCTCAGATTGAGGTTTAATTCTCACAGTGACGTTTCCTATTGTTCCCTCGTCCGCATCTCTACCTAGTCTCTGTTCTGATAACAAGAGTCCTATAATGTTCCCCATTTGACGGAATCTCTAACTCTTTAATAGCCCAACCTCTTCATTGTTGTTTTTTTGTTGTTGTTGTTTTTAGCAATTGACCACTACTTTTAACCTGCAAGAATTTCTGTTTATTTATTTATTTGTTTGTTTGTTTGTTTGTTTATTAAAAGATTTTTTTATTTATTTGGCAGAGAGAAACACAGCGAGAGAGGGAACACAAGCAGAGGGAATGGTAGTGGGAGAAGCAGGCTTCCTGCCGAGCAGAGAGCCCAATGTGGGGCTCGATCCCAGGACCCTGGGATCATGACCTGAGCCGAAGGCAGAGGCTTAACGACTGAGCCACCCAGGTGCCCCAACCTGCAAGAATTTTTAACAACCACTAGGTTATGTAGCTAAACTTTAGATTCAGAAACCTAAAGTCAGGAGGATACATTGGAACTGAGGAAAGACAGCAGAGAGGCACTGCAAAATCCAAAAGCATTTTCTGTGCTGGGCATGTCGGTCAGCATCCTATGTACTGATGCAGGTATGACTGAGATCTAGACTTGCCTGTTGGCCCCTTGGCACGGTTCCTTGGCTGGGGATTCCCCGGAGTCCTCTGACCATGTACGCTTTAATGTTACTGGAAGCTGGCAGAGCTTATTGTGGATTCTTAGTTTGGGCTCCCTGAAAGCAAATCCTGAGACAAGGATTTGGTTATGTGTAATTCATTTATGTGTAATTCACAATTCATGTGACCATAGATAGGAGAAATGAAGGAATGGGAAGAACATGACAGGGAATACATTAGTGATGTCCCTGCTATAGGCAAGATGAGTTCTATTTCACAAAAACTTCTGCAAAATGGAGTATACCTCTAAGAAATATCTGTGTGAAAAATGGGAGTCTGAGCATTTACCTGCAGCTGCCATCCCCATTAGATGAAATACTCCTGATCCCCATAGAATCTTCTGCCTTTCCAGGCTGCCCTTGGTCAGTTTGGAAGGGTTTGTTCTCTGCCTGCTATTTTGGTTGGTGCATCCTCTCCAGGCCATTCACAAGGGAGTCCACATTCAGCAGACCAGTGGACATATTCTAAGTGCCTGAACCTCTAATGATATCTTCTACCAGTTTTTACATTCACCCTGATCTGTCTGTTATTATTTATGTTCAGTGTCATGCAGCGAAGAGAGCTATAATAGAATCTCTCAAGTCTTTGTATCCTTACAGGTCTCTCTTTAAGACTTCCAAGGCAACAAAAGCCAGCCAACTCCACAATCCTTATGAATATACTTTTGCCCTGTACTGTTCAAGTGCTAGAACTACTATCCAACCAAATGCTTCCATCTCTACTGAGATCAGAGTATTAGTTCTGAGATGCTTCTGCCCACTAGCATTTTTTAAAAGATTGTTATTTAAGGGGTGCCTGGGTGGCTCAGTGGGTTAAAGCCTCTGCCTTAGGCTCAGGTCATGATCTCAGGGTCCTGGGATCAAGCCCTACATCAGGCTATCTGCTCGGCAGGGAGCCTGCTTCTGCCCCTCTCTCTGCCTGCCTCTCTGCCTACTTGTGATCTCTCTCCTGTCAAATAAATAAATAAAATCTTAAAAATAAAAATTGTTATTTAAGAGAGAATGAGGGGAAGGGCAAAAGGAGAGAATCTTCAAGCAGACTTTCTGCTGAGTGTGGAGCCCCATGTGGTGCACACAACCCAGGAGATCATGACCTGAGCCAAAATCATTATTCGGATGCTTAGCCTACTCAACCCCACAGGCGCCTCCCACCCACTAGCATTTAATAGATCTTCCCATTTGTCTGGTGATGATTTAGATCCAGGATCCTATCCTAAAGATCTGTTTTCCCTGGACATTCCAGGAACCAACTGCCTTGGTTTAAGCTCCCTGGAAAATACAGCCTAGAACAAGGATTTATGTGAAGGAATTATTGCGTCTACAGCAGGTGTGCGTTGCTTATGTTGTAACTCTAAGAAGTTCACTTAGCTATTCCTAGAACTTCATTCATTAGAGTAATAAGCAATATAAGAAATGTACTAGCTGCGTGTTCACAGTGGCAGAAGTGTCCAGAATGCTATTAGGGCTCCAAATACACGATGAATCCATTTATGGTATTGTTGTTGATTTGAGAAATCAGTTTTCTTACAGTCATGACCAGAGTTGAGCTTTAGAAGAAAGAATTCTTTAAGCCATGTACTTTAAATTTTCCGTATGTTTTGTGTAGCTTTGAAAGATTTAAGAATACATTAATGGTTTTTGTTTTGATGGCTTATTAGGCATTAATTAAATACAATTTCAAATAAAATGGTCTCTGGCTGTAAATAGTGACATATTTCACATGCTGTTAACTTTTTATGATGTATTAGAACAGTTTTTTCATCGCATATTATTCTCTATAATATTAATGCAAGATATCTGCTTATCCAGGGTCCATCTTTAAAATAAAGGTATAGCTAGTCCTATTTTTAAATTTGGACTTGACTTAATTTGCATTAAGAATAGTATTGAGGGGCACCTGGGTGGCTCAGTCGTTAAGCATCTGCCTTTGGCTCAGGTTATGATCCCAGGGTCCTGGGATCGAGCCCCACATCAGGCTCCCTGCTCGGCAGGAGGCCTGCTTCTCCCGCTACCATTCCCTTTGTTTGTGTTCCCTCTCTCGCTGTGTTTCTCACTGTCAAATAAATAAAAATCTTAAAAAAAATAGTATTGAAAATAAGAGGATAACACATTTTAAATTAACCTTTGTTTGCTTTTAAACAAAAAATAAGTCCCAATAATGAACTTTTTAGTTGATCCCAAGTTGAACCAAACAAAAACAATTATTTTAATGACAATATAAAAATTATTTGGACTGCTTTTACCTGTTAGCCACAAAAGACTGTCAAAGCATCTTTCTTCCCTTCTGTATGTTTATTTGTGGTAGAAGAGTCCAGGTGGTATTTACAGCCAGAATATCTTGCAACTTTGTTGCAGAGTAGACTCTACAAAAGCCACAGATAATATAGCATTGAGACCATCTGGAGGTGCATTCCCCAAATCATCTTATGTCATTGTATCCACTTTCTCCTTCTTCCCTCTTTGGGGCTAGAGCCCAGATCATATTACACTCAAAAGGAAATCTTGCCTTCAAGTAATAGATATCCATGATTCTACTCTTTTGGGTGGGGGGAATTCTCCTTATCAAGTGGTATGTGTTTGGGGGTGACAGGAAATGATGGGCCTGGAAAAAATGGCTTTTTGAATTGCTTAAAAAGATAAAAACTTCCATTTGTTCTTCACAGGAAGTAAAATCATGAAATTAATTAGAAAAGATACAATAAATACTTTATCCTGTATAGTAAATTTGAGTACAAGTGCAATTAAATCCAAACTGTTGGAAGGATAATAAAAATCCCTATTCTACCTGCAACATAAATTCTTTCATGTCTGGCCTCATCATTTTTGTGGCAACAAAGGAAGTGAGTAGAATTACATATTGCTTTGTGACAACACATTAAATAGTGGCAATTTTTGAGAGCAAGTAATTCAGGTCTTTTTCCCCCCATGTATGGTTTAACAAATATGCAAGTGAAACACTAAACATGTCAAAAGAAGTTTATGAGAAGAAACAAGGTTAACCGTTTTTCATTTTGAAGAGGGGAAAAGCATGCCTGAAAAAGTTGGGACTCCCTCATTCCTTTATATTGTAGTCTACAGAATTGTTGAATAGGTCAGACATTTAGTGTCTTCAAATAAACAATTAACTATGACAATGGCAGCTAAAAATCATACTTTAGACAAAGATGTATGAATATTCTTAAAAACTCAAATCAAGTTCTGAAAAGTTGTTCATGCACTTTGTATTGAAGAAGAGGCACATAGAAACCTTCACATTAGACATTAGGGTTCATTTCCCCATCTTGCACCAGCCAAAATGTGGGAATGTAATATATGAAAACAGAGAAATCAATGGTAAAACGTGTCATACCTAGGATGACGTGGAGAGAAACTATCAAAATTGGAGTGGAGCACAGCACCATGCCTGACCTGAGAAACACAGTTACACCACACAGTTCTCTGGATACAGTGTGGATTTGCTTAATATCCATGGCATTGCTCATGAAAAACTCAACGCAGGAGATTACCCTGTCCATCAGACTTTGCATAGAGAAGTTTTGTGGCATCTGAGTGCCTCCGTGCGTGTGACTGACTGTACACACCATGGAGCTCGGGCTCGCTGCTGCGCCCTTTCTGAGAACAGGGACTTAACTTCATCCACAGCTCTGTATCACATGGACTCTGAATAGCCCCACCCTTCAAGGACATAGCCTTGCTCTGAGAAGGAGCTGCTGGCACTGAAAGTAAATATGATAGAGGAATTTCAGAAAATTTTTGAGCAGTTGCACTATCATTAGAATAAATCTATTTTCTCCCAGAGTGGTTATTTTGAAGGGGCCAACTCTCATTTAAGGGGATAGTTTCTGATCTGTTTGCTGAAAGGAAACACTTCAAATTCCTATTCAAATGCACTCATAAAAATGAAATAAATATATAAATCACCCAGGCTTAAGTATGGCTTGAGTGAAGTGAATCTGCCTTTATTTAACTTCTGTATTTCTAACTTTTATGGAGTATATCTTGTGTTGCCTGTTACTTTCTCATCTGAATTCCCTGGTCAGGCTCCAGTCATCACTTGAGCGACAAATGCAGCAGTCCTATAATGGCTTTTTAAAGACTGTTATTATGTTGTCTTTGAACTGCAGCCACATATGTCTTTCCTGTGATTATTTCTTTTTCTGTATAATTTGGAAATGCTTCAGAGATGAGATTGTTGTTTTTTTTTTTTTTTTCCCCTGAGAGCATGGTATTTTCTCAGTTCTCTTTCTATCTGAACTCTGTACAATGTCAAGGGCTTATCTCAAATTTCTTTATTCCTCATTCTTCATATCAGCTCTGCTGTGTCTGCCTCCCAAACATCTCCCCCAAGTCCACTACTCCCTGCCTCCGTTTCCACTACCTTTGTCCAAACCAATGTCATTTTTCAAGTGGTTTGGGTTCATGCAATAGCCTCCTTAGTCCTCTTCCTCCTTCCCCCTACAAACCCTTCTCCACACAAACTACATGATGTGTTATGCTCTTAACATGTTGTAGATTGAGCCATGTTACTCTCCTGAGTAAACCCTCCATTGTCTTCTCATTGCACTTGGAAATTTCCAACTTATGATCTTGCTCTCTGCTTCTCCCTCTAACCTCTTCTCAAGCCATTTTCCACTGAGTTGCTTACAGTGAATTTAGAAACACTCTTCTGTCTTTGGGCTTGACCTGGTTTGCTCTAGCTGGAATACTCTTCCCACTGAACCTTCCATGGCTGGCTACTTCTTGTCCTTCCAATATGAGTTCAAATGTCATAGCTTCAGAGAGCTCAGTCCAGGCTCTCATTAATCTAAATTAGCCACCTTGTCACACTCCATTATATCATCAGACTTTAATTCTCTATAATATGTACTTCTCGCTGACATTTTTCTTCTACATTAATGCATTTCTTCCTTAGTGCACATCTCCCCCGACTAGAACAGAAGGTCTCTGGGAAATCTATTCCTCTGAGTGACCGTGGGAAGGCAAAATTAATATTTCTGAGTGTTCTTTTTCAATCTGTAGAACAGGCTACTAATAGTGCCCATTTCCAGTGTTAAATGAGATAATGATGGTAAAATACTTGAATTGTGCCTGGATATAGTAAGAAGAAAGTATATGCTGCCTATAGTTTTTACTAAAACTTAATTTTTTAGCATGATTTTAAGTTCACAGCAAAACCAAGGAAAAGATATAGAGATTTCTCATATACCTCTGCCCCCCACATGCACACCTGCCCGTTATCAACATCTCCCACTAGAGTGGTATATTTGATGTCAGTGAACCTGCATGGACATATCATAATCACCCATGTGGAGTTCAGTTTTAAGTAATTAATTCTAACCGTAAGTTAGTGTAGATCACTGTTCCTCCATTAAAGGCTTCATTTTAAGCCAAAAAGACAAGCCTAGGCTACGGGCGTGAAACTATTCCTGGAATTTAGATTCTTTCACTTCCATGTGTGACGCCTAGCCCCTGAGTTGTTCAAGTGCACCAATGAAATGCATAGATTTAGGTAACTGCCATAAAAAGAATAAGAAACTTGCTTACGTGTGTAGTGACGTATGTGCTTGTTTACTTGAGTGCATAAAAATGCTGCGAAGGGGAGAGACGGGGCTTCCCACCTTAGCACTGCGCTGCGTCGTATGTGCCAGTGGGAGTCCCAGCTGGCTGGAAATAAATCCTCTTGCTGTTGCATCCAGCCTGCCTTTTGTGGGTTGTTTTGGGGAGGGTCTCAATCCGGACACAACATCCTAAGTCTATAGTTACAGTTCATTCTTGGTGTTGTACACCCTATGGGTTTGGACAAGTGTATAATGATGTAAAATAAAATAATGATGTATCCATCATTATAGCATCATACAAAATATTTTCTCTGTCCTGTAAATTTTCTGTGCTTCGCCTATTCCTCTCCTCCACTCCCCTTCACCAATCCTGGCAACCACTATTTTTTTTATTGTCCCAGAATATCAGAGAGTTGGAATCATATAGTATGTAGCCTTTTCAGATTGGTTTCTTTCATTTGGTGATATGCATCTAAGCCTCCTCTCTATATTTTCATGGCTTGATAGCTAAGTTTTTTAGTGCCGAATATTTCATTGTCTGAATGTACCATAGTTTTTTGATCCATTCACCTACTGAAGAATATTTGGGTTCCTTCCAAGTTTTGGCAATTATGAATAAAGCTGCTATAAATACTATTTGCAGGTTTTTGTATAGACGGAGGTTTTCGTCTCTTTGGGGCAAACACCAAAAAGTTCCCTATGTGTTTTTTATCTTCACTTTTTCTGTTATAGTAATTCTCTATAATCTCTTTCTCCAGTACATGCTATGGATTCTAGCACATAGATTATTGATAATAACACCATCAACTAGAAGTGTAGCAGATTTGGCAATCTGGAGACTTTAACATTAATTGAGAGACCTTGAGAAAATCACTTTATCTCTGAGATTAAGTATTCTGTAAAACAAGTGTGGTGAAATCATACTCATTATAACATAAAAACCTTTATAAAAATTAGCAGGAAAACCATTTTCCTAACTTGTACTGAACTCCAGTTAGACTAACATGCTAGAGGTTCTCTAGTTGAAAGTGTTCGACCACAAGCCAGGGACTACCTGGTATCCGCCTTCCCCTGTCCTGTGTGTTTCATGGCAGTGCCCAAGCAATACCCTAGCAGTTGGGCTTTTTTTCTTTATGTTGTGAACATTTTCAATGCATATTACTTTAATATTTTATTTTTAATCAGTAGCTACAGACAATTTAATTTTTAGTTCATTTCTATTGTTTCTAAACTGCTACTGCATCGCCTATAGTTCATGGCTATGAGCTTCAGAGCTGTTGTAAATCTCTATTCTCTACATGTGTGAAGTTGATTTATAATCATTATATCACTTAATTCTGTTTGGTTGACTTTCCTTTGTTCCTATTGGTTGGAATATCAGATGATAATGCCTGCTCCCAAGAGTGTAGTTTCCTATAACTGCTCTTACAATGGAAAAATGTTG
>CM053608.1:48620231-48674469 GCA_028646535.1 Procyon lotor
ACCCACTGGATGCCAGTGGAAATTTCCTGCCCCCTTCTTGTGACAAAAAAGTCACTAGATGTTGCCAAATATCCCTTGGACAGGATCACCTGTGCTGGGCAGGCCCTCCAACTAGAGGATATATTTTTTCTCCAGGCTCTGCCTCCTACTTTCTGCGTATTGATGATATTAAAGTTTCTATATGTTAACTATTTTCTCAGATGATACAGAGCATAAAAGCAGGGAGCATGTCTGCTTTGAAAAAAAGTGTGATTTTAAGTACCATATTCACAATACCTCATATGTTCTGTAGTGTTATTTATTTATTTATTTTAAAAAGATTTTATTTATTTGACAGAGAGCACAAGTAGGCAGAGCAACAGGCAGAGGGAGAAACAGGCTTTCCACTGAGCAAGGAGTTTGATGCAGGGCTCAATCCCAGGGCTCTGGGATCATGGCCTGAGCTGAAGGCAGATACTTAACCCACTAAGCCACCCAGGCACCCCATGGTGGTGGTCCACCAGTCATATTGGATTAGAATCTATTATAATGACCTCAATCTTAACTCACTATAGGTGTAATGACCTTATTTCTAAATAAGGTCATCACATTCTGAGGTATTGGAGGTTAGGACTTCAACGTATGAATTTTGGGAGGGATACAATACAACCCATAACAAGTGGGGAGGACGTTGACAAAAGTGAGCTGAAAATATTGATACTTACTGTTCAACTCTCATGTCCTCCTAAGAAATTGAGATTGTTTCATGTCTACGCTGAAAATAGAGATCCTACTGAAATAAATAGTGGAAGTGCTATTATCATATATCCCAAATTTATTATTAAGGAAGTAGGAAAATATGAGGGTTGGAGTGGTAAGTGGTCCAATAAGGAGACTGTCAAAGTAATTTCTCTCCAGGGCAGATACCTGGGGGTAGAGAAGAAATGATAGACATGAGATGTTCCTAGGGTGTAGGTGCTATAAATATGCTGTGGCTGTCAGTGAGCACCTGAAAGTTTTATTTGGTTTTGGCCTCACCCTTTAACAATGTGATAGACAAGGTGGGGCACACAGAGGTGGTGTGATCAGGAGGGAAAGAGGCTTGGTAATGTGTCCTGTGACTTAGAAAGAAGAAAAAGGCAGTGAGACAGATCACTGCTTTCAGCCGTTTGAAGGGTTGTCATGTGGGAGAGAGATTAAACTTGGTCTTGTGTGGCCCAATGAGTTACAACGTCCAGCAGACAGCTTTCAGCTATAATATAAGGGTTGAAATTTTTTTAGTCAGGACAATCCTGAGTCAATAGTTTAGATGTTTCTTAGGGTCCCAAGATTTCAAGTTCTGCTGTAGCCAGAGAGAAATGGAACTACTTTGTGTCAAGGTCTTTGCAGGATCTGGGATGTTATATGACATTTGTGCAAGCAAAACAGCTTTCTGTCGCTCATTTTGTGAGTGAATTAGACCCAGACTGCAAGCTCCTTAAGTGGTAAGACATTATAATTGTCAGGTTATCAGATGATGTCAACATCTTTTTTGTGAATTAACTGAAACAAAAGGAAATTAACCCTCCCCCTATCCACAAGGTATCTAACTATGATTTCTTGGGCGCCTGAGTGGCTCAGTGGGTTAAAGCCTCTGCCTTCGGCTCAGGTCATGATCCTGGTGTCCTCCGATCGAGTCCCGTGTGGGGCTCTCTACTCAGTGGGGAGCCTGCTTCCCCCTCTCTCTGCCTGCCTCTCTGCCTACTTGTGATCTCTCTCTCTGTCAAATAAATTAATAAAATCTTTAAAATAAATAAATAAATATGATTTCTTGTATATGAAAGAAGAAATAAAAGTTTTATTTTGCCTTTGTCCCATATAATTAGCTCCTTATCATGTGTTGCTTTATTTTCTAGTTATTTCAGTGCCAGAATTCATAAATTTATCCTATAATTATATGTCAAAACAAATAAAGCTTTTTTTCCTCCCTAATCGTTATCTATTCTTTCTTCCCGATGAGAGTTTAAGTTGCTTTCGATAAGGATCAAACACTATGCTTTTTATTAAAATGGCTTGTTTAAGCACTCTTGAGCTAATTTCCCTGGTCTAATAAACATCATAAATAAAACACAACTTGAGTATCTGTTGTTCCTTCATCACCTTCAAAATATCTCATAGACAGATGCAAGCAATACACATAGTTACATTTATTAAACTACAAAGTACTGAACCCATCAATAGTATTTATAAAGTGCCCTCTCTCTACCCAGAGGATTACTGGTCCCATGGGGAATGGGCAGTGTCCAAAGATGCACTTGCTCTTTAATAGCTGAGTCTAGCGTGGCAGACAGAACTGATACCAGAAACATTAAGTTCTCAACTGCATGGCAACATGAAGAAAGAGGATTACAGTAGTAGTTGAGGATGCTTTAAAAAGTCAGTTACGAAGGATGGAAAGAACAGAGGTACGGACTATAGATGAAAGGGGGAGAATTTCAAGAACGAGAATCTATTTGAACAAAAACTCAGTGCTGTGTGTCGAATTGTGTCCCCCCAAAATACATGTTTAAGTCCTACTCACCAATAATTTTGAATGTGTACTTATTTTGAAATAAGGTCTTTGCAGATATAATCAAGCTAAGATGAGGTCATACTGGATTAAGGTGGGTCCTGATCCAGTGATTGGTGTCCTTGTAAGAAGAGGGAAGTTTGGACACAGACATGCAGGGAGAAAGCTATGTGATGAGGGAGGCAGAGATTGGGGTGATGCCCATAAGCCAAGGAAGACCAAGGATTACAGAACTGTCAGGAGCGAGGAGAGAGGCAAGTCCTCCGGAAGGAAGCAGCCCTGTTTACACTGTGATTTCAGACTTCTAGTCTCCAGGAATCTGGGGTAACAAGTTTATTGTTTGAAACCACCTAGTTTCAAACTAGTACCTAGTTCATGGTACTTTGTCATGAAAACCTGAGGAAATGAATCCATTCAGAGACAAAAAAGTAAGGTGCAATTGGGGGCAGAGAGAAGACCGAGTTGAATGAAATATGAGTGGGTGTTGGGGAAGAAGGAGCAAAACATGAGTTGAATTATGTAAGAGCTTCCCAGAAAGTATACTAACATTAAATGTAGGAAATACTTTTCTATAGCACTTCTTTCTTTTTTTTTTTTTAAAGATTTTATTTATTTGACAGAGAGAAACACAGCGAGAGAGGGAACACAAGCAGAGGGAATGGTGTGGGAGAAGCAGGCTTCCCACAGAGCAAGGAGCCCAATGCGGGGCTCGATCCCAGGACTCTGGGATCATGACCTGAGCCGAAGGCAGCCGCTTAACAACTGAGCCACCCAGGCGCCCCTTTACTATAGCACTTATTATACATGCCCTTATAAACACTTTACAGAGGTTATTTTATTTAACTGCCCAGCAACTTTTAAAGGTTGAGAAATGAATGTTCTTCTCATTTTACAGGTGAGAAAACTGAGTGAAGAAAGTTAACTAACTTTCTTAAGGGTACATAGCTGATAAGTGATGGAGTCAGGATTAGAACCTAGAATGCTTGCCCTTTTGACCTCGCCTGCATTTGAAGGGGGCTAACATGTAGGAAATATGCCTGTGGGTATAGACACAAACTGTAAGCTCCTTATTTTGTCCTCCTCAATAGTTTGCTGCTATTTAAAAGACCTTTTTTTCCTGTTAGAATATGTAAAACCTTTCTCATGATGGTATAACTGTTTGTTCTGTAACTGTCTATAAATCAAAACTATATCCTCTTACCTTAGTATATTTCATTTTCAGAACAATGTCTAATAAGTTAGTTCCTGTCTGTGTTAGGTCATCTAGTCACTATTATTTTGATTTCTTCACTCTTCTTGTCCAAAGCATATGTTAATTGCTTCAGGAGTCGTACTTTCCCCAGATCAGTTATAATTAATTGAGAAGATGAGGCCTGGATAACCAAAGCAAAATCCTTTCTTGTCATCCATAGCAATTGCCCTCGAAGGATTTTCCCAGTGTTTCTAATTAGAGGAAAATGAGCCAGCACATTAGATACACCCAAATCTGACTGCCAAACTTTCTTTAAAGTGACATAGTTTACTTGAAGTTTTATATATGTGTGTGTAAGTTTATATATATATATATGTATATGTGTGTGTGTGTGTGTGTGTGTCTGTCTGTATGGTGTGTAGTTACATATGGCGATAGTTTTGTCTGCTTTGTTATGAATTTAGAAACAACATGAATATGTCATGGTTAATTTAAACTAAACAGGGAATAAGCTGATTTTCCATGTCTACTGAAAATATAACACAAAAACAATTACAGGATATAGTTTAAAGGGTAGTTCACCTAATGCTGGGGAAGGAAAATCCATAAAACTTAAGGATAATAGGGCAAAGAATGTACAATGAAAAGGAAGACTTGGATTCTGTCAAGAAAGGCAGAATTCTATTTATTTAAAATTAAGTAGTCTTCAATTTAAGATTTATCCATATGCTGGATTTTGGCAGATTACGTAAGTATAGGATTCTCCTGATATGTTTACCTGTGTGATATTGAGGAACACATATGTGAGTGTAACTTTTAGCAATTTCAGTTTGATGGCTTATTACTAAGATTGGGGAATAATATCAAGTCCCTGAAACAAAAGTTCTTTTGTTTCTTGGTCAGTTGGTTTTCCTTTGAGATGAGAAGAAAACCCTAGAGACATACCCAAAGATAAACTTTCGTATTAGTTGGCCTAGGAGTTTCGAGTTTTAGTTGTCAAACTACCTGTGGATAATTTCCTCACAGATACACAGAGGCTGGCTCCTGCTAGGCCTTGTGAGAAGTGATTGATGTTTGCCCTGTGGGTGGACCAAATACACATTATCCTAAGGCAACATTTTCTTGCATCTATTTCAGAAAATGACAAACAAGGATAGTAGTAACTTGGTCTTTCAGAAGCTTCAAATAGAGGGTTCTGAGCTATCCTTTGGCAACTTTTGCATTTCCAGAAGAAAATAATCTGTTACTAATTAATCATTTTCAAGGAATATCAATATGTATTACTTGCTCCTGGTTTAGTATGGCTGTCAGTTAACTATAGTAACAGCAAGGGGGGCGCCTGGGTGGCTCAGTCGTTAAGCGTCTGCCTTCGGCTCAGGTCATGATCCTAGGGTCGTGGGATCTAGCCCCGCATCGGGCTCCCTGTTTGGCAGGAGGCCTGCTTCTCCCACTACCATTCCCTCTGCTTGTGTTCCCTCTCTCGCTGTGTTTCTCTCTGTCAAATAAATAAAAAATTAAAAAAAAAAAAGTTTATAGTAACAGCAAGGATGGACATTTTAAACTGGCAGAGACATTCCTTAATTTTTAAGAGATATGTAACTAACACACTCCTTAGACCAAGGGAAATTACTTTTGCCTAAGTCCTACATTTAATTAATGGCACATTTGAGAATGGAATTATGCCCATGACACTGGATTTGGTGGAAGCAGGCATAGATGTGTTGTATGATAGAAAAAGTATTGCAAAGAAGGGATCTGGGGGCACCTAAGATGCCTCAGTCAGTTAGGCATCTACCTTCAGCTCAGGTCATGATCCCAGAGTCCTGGTCTGCTCAGCAGCAAGTCTTCTCCCTGTCTCTCTCTGCTGCTCCCCCTACTTGTGCTCGCTCCTGCTCTCTCTCTCAAGTAAATAAATTAAAAAAACTTAAAAAAAAGAAAAAAGAAGGGATCTGGGTTTTATTTCTAACTCTGCCATAAACTAACGTGCAGGCAAATCATTTTTTAATCACACATTTATTGTTCATTATATGAGGTGCTTTAATTTTTTCAGCACCTCAGTTGTTTAGAAGAGAATAAGAGGATTAAGCTTCTTCACCACTAAAGAGCTGTCAGAACTAAGACTTCTTGATTCTATGAATATCTAGTTCACACTTTTGCCTATGTAACTTTCTACATTTGTGAATGTGCTTTCTTCTAATCCTTTCTTTATATATTTTAACAAGATGCCACCTCTTTTATATGGTTGGATCCACAGAATTGCCTCTCACCGCAGGCTCTTGAACTTAAAGCTAGTCTCGATGCTAAGACTTGAGGGCATTTGTAGGGCTCAGTGATTAAAGCTTTCACAGCTCAGGAAAGAGGACACTAGGACAGGCTGTAGTTGGAGAAGGATTGTGCAAATCATGTTTTCTTTTGTTTCCAAACTGTCCATTTCCTGCATCAATCATTATGGTTTCATTTGCAGCAATGAAAGGCACAAGTACCATGTGGCCAGGCTAAACACTTTCAACTTTGCAAGTTCTGTGTCTTTCATTTCTTCTCCATTTCTTAGACCCCCTTCACCAGAACACTGAGATGAAGTGTGTGTTGGTCTGTCTACACCACTCTTTGTCTTATTTTTCTTTATCTAGTTAGCAATGTGTACTTTATCTTATTGAAATCTTTTTTTTTTAATTTTAAAGATTTTATTTATTTGACAGAGAGAAACACAGCGAGAGAGGGAACACAAGCAGAGGGAATAGTAGCAGGAGAAGCAGGCTTCCTGCAGAGCAGAGAGCCCGATGCGGGGCTTGATCCCAGGCCCCTGGGATCTGACCTGGGCCGAAGGCAGACGCTTAATGACTGAGCCACCCAGGCGCCCCGAAATCTTTTATTAGTAAGAGAAGAAGCTGCATCTCTGAAGAAGGTATAATTGCATGTATACCTGCATTATGTCGTCTCGTTCTTATGATTAAAGACTCTGAGTATACAATATTTTACACCACAATCCCAGCTCTATGGAGTTCTGAGACACATGTACAGTATTCCTAATAGTTATGAATAACTAGTGATCTACAGCAACATGATAAATGGAATTTTCCTCTTCTCACTCTCAATCACAGGAGAAAGGTTATTTTAACTTCAAAGAACATTCCATACCCAGCCATGATTTCCTTAACATCAGAACCCTCAAGAACTGCCCAAACATTAGAATCACAGCCAAGCAATGGGAGGTAATCCATGCTTTTGGCATAGTTGCAAATTGGATCTGCTGTTTGCCCCCAGAAGAATTTGTTTTCCATTTTATGCCATTCACAGTTGGAAAATGTTTCTTCTTTTTTAAAATTATTTTTTATTTAAATTCAGTTAACATATATTGTACTATCGGTTTCAGAGGTAGAGGTCAGTGATTCATCAGTCTTCTATAATACTCCATGCTCATTATAGCACATGCCCTCTTCAATGTCCATCACCCAGTTACCTGGTCCCCATAACCTCCCCCACTCCAGCAACCCTCAGTTTGTATCTTCTTAACATTTTTGTTTTAAAAATTAACACTTCATCTCTGTTGCATTGGTTTTTCATTTTTCCTCTTAAAAAGACTAGGTTGTATAAGTTATGTTTAACTTTTTTTTTTCAAAGAAAATAGTCTGTAAGAATAAAACATATATAATGATGAGAGGATACAATGGAATCTATTCTCCCAATGACATTAGCACTTCTGTTTTCTCGTACCGTTGTTAACAAGTCATCGGACATTCAGTGATGTTTATGTTCCAAGCTAGATTTCCAGTTAGCTTTCTGTGTTTCCTGCCCCTCCTTACACAAAGTCTTTGAATGATGATCTCCTTTCTTTTACCCCAGGCTGCTCTTAAGTAGAAAGAAACACACTAGTATCGTCACAAACAATAATTCAACCTACCACTTTCCTGGAAAATGCTATTTTACAATGTCTCTTCTTCAAACTACCCTCTTCGACTTATCCTCCTTTTCACCTTCAAAGCTTCTGTGTCTTTCTCCTCATCTGCCTCTATGTCAGCACAGAGCTGTCATCAGAATCTGTATTGTCGTTCTTTTTGCTGGCCCATGTGTCTGGGTCTGACCTCTGCTTCCCTCATGTCCTGGTCTTAAGCATTTGGGGAGCAAATTAATTTCATGACAGCAGCCCTCTGGTACTGAAAGAAAAAAACCCCACCTGGTTAGAAGTATATAGTTTTATGAACAACATTTCAACTTGACAGCAATCCACAGGACTTATGTATTGTGTTATTTCCCTGGGAAGAAAATAAAATCTCTTTATAATCATTAAATAATTTACCCCTACAAGACACTCTCAGAGATAATAGAATCCTTCTGTTGAGAGGGCTCATCAGAGTCCATCTACTTCTGGTTTTTTTGGCGGGGGGCGGGTAGGATCCCTATCCTTTGAAAGAAATTCCATTCTTAAACAATTCTGGGGAAGGGAGATACAGAATCATGGCCCGTCATCATGTTTCAGGGCATCATGGTAGTTGGCCCTCAGCAAAGGATGGTATGTTTTGTGTGCCCTACACCATTCATGAGTTTTGGAAATGAGGAATAAAAAAGGCACACAAAGGGAGCCTTGCACTGTGAGATTTGAGTGGTTGCTGTAATAACCGTGACTGTGAGACAGACCTTCCCCATAATTAACTGTGTTCCTGTTATCACACAGTTCTCAAGAAAGCACATGGGGGAAGATTTATGTGCAAGGCTGCTATGGTAGGCAAGGTAGAAAGACAATGAAAATACCTTGGGGACTGACAGAGGTTCAATCCCAGAAAAATAACTCGTTTTCCATTGTGACCACCATCTTTATTGCTATATGCCCCTCCCCCCATTGCTTCTCCTAAGTCATTACCTTCCCCTTTCTTCCTCATAGTCCTCCAGCCAAATGCTCTTGAAATTCACCAGATAATATTCTTTGCATTTGTTTCTCTATGTGGACTGCCCCTCCTTAATATGTACCTACAGTTGGCTCTCACCTCTTTCAGTTATTAGTCTGTTTTCACTTTCTCAGGGAGGCCTCCCAGGTTACATTTGCCCCTGCCAAACATACACATACTCCCTACCCTGCTGCTGGCTTAATTGTTCTTCTTAGTACTTATCACAATTTTTTTTAATTTAATTTTTTATTTTATTATTTTTTTTTACAATTTTTTTTTAAAGATCTTATTTATTTATTTGACAGAGAGATCACAAGTAGGCATAGAGACAGGCAGAGAGAGAGGGGGAAGCAGGCTCCCCACTGAGCAGAGAGCCTGATGCGGGGCTCGATCCCAGGACCCTGAGATCATGATCTGAGCCAAAGGCAGAGGCTTTAACCCACTGAGCCACCCAGGTGCCCCAGTACTTATCACAACTTAACAAACTATGTAATATACTCATTTATTCTTACTGTCTCTTTATTCCCTCTAGAATGTAAGCTCTACCAGAGGAAAGATTTCTGTCTATCAGTCGTTTCCCTCTTCATGTTGATAATCCGTTCCAGAAAATCACAAGTTCTATGTGAAAATGTTAACTGGAAACCTATTTCCTGCTATCCTAAGTGGGGAGAAAGTGTGACACATTATATGTCAACCCAAAACAACCTTTCCCAGCATATAACTAAAATACACTTTTTTACATATATAAATGTTTTACTATCATGTAAAAATTTAAAATGCTTTTCTGATCCAAATAATCTAGTTGTTAACAAACAATTGTCTTATATGCAGAAGCATGTCACTTCTTAGAGCCGGAGGCACCCCAGACACCTATCCCTAGGTTCATACTATGATTTTCAAAATATTGACATGTGATTATGATGTTACACAATTGTTTGCACGATGTAACTTGAGACTGTTCATGCACAATGTTTTGTTAAAAACTTGAATTTGAGTTTAAAAAAATAAATGTTTGGAACCATGCTTGGCACACAGTTAAGTGCACAACAAATATTTGATGAGTGAAGCAGGAAAATTTAGTTTCTACTAAGCTCTGTTCTCTAAAACAGATGGCCATGATGCAGACCCCCAACTGTGGATCTTTACAGGGTCAACTCTGCAAAACCTTGGGAGACTAGATTGTACCAAGGAGGAAGTGGGCCCTGCAGACTTGGCTTTGTTGACCACAGCTTTGTTGATGAGATATGACCCATGGTAACTGACAACCTTCTGGAATTCATTATCTCCCTCTGTATAAGAACAGAGTAGGACTTCAAAACGGACTTAAGTCCATTGCAAATTAAACATGTTACCATCTGTAAAATAGGACACAAGATATTACTTCCTTGATAGAGTTTTTGAGTGAATTAAATGAAAATTGCATTTAAATCACGTAGCATAGTGCATGACATATTGTTAGTGCCCAATAAATGGTAACTATTATTGTTATTATTTTCATTGTTTAATCTGTGCATAATGATGCATCTGTTCACTTAATTTCCAGTTTTGTTTTAGTTACTGTTGTTGGAATGCAGTTGTGCGATAGTATCAATAGTTTTAAGAGAAGATTTCTGCCAGTTCTTTACAAATTGAATGTATAAACATGCATTTTGTTGTGGTGAGATCATTAAATTATTTTAAAGAGGACAATAAATCCTCACACTTTGGGAACTTGTGTAGGATCTTCAATAGAATTATAAATGGTTTTGATTTTTTTCAGTTTTGTATGTCTTCTGCTTTTCATTAATATGAATAATTAAGCGTGAACCATACAGAATTTTCAAACAAGGAAGTTCTTTTATCTTGGAATACTTATTGTTTCAATTCTATTTTACTTTGCAACCTTTTCACAGAGGGTTACTTTTCTTCCTCTAATACCTCTCACTTTTCAAATTTAGATTTTAATTCTCTTAACTTGGAAAAAGATTTCCAGGTAGGGCTGATATGTATGCTTTAACCTTTTCATACTATATCATATCATTGTGGGAGGTGTGACCGTGGCAAAGAATAATTACATGAAGTAGAATTCCAAAGCTTCTTTAAAGCATTATCTTGGAAGTATCCAAAAGGTACGAGGATGGAGGAGAGAGATTTAAAGTGATAAATACCAATAAGCATGTGTTACTATAATACACAAGAAGAAAGTTTTTAAAATGCAAAAAGAAAAACTATGAAACTTTAAAAAAGAAACATTCCAAAGTTCAATTGTTAAGAGTTTTGTTTCTATCTCTCCATTGACTTTCATAACTGGACCTGCTCATGAAGTGATTTCATACTGAAGTAATTTCCTTTGAATGCTGGGCTCATTGCATCAACAGATGAGCATGTGTAAAGGGAAAATCCCCCTTTATTTCTTAGAAAATATGACTAGATTCATATTGTGATGGTATTATTGAAGATCATTCTAAGGGCAAGAGGAGGAGAGAGAGAACTTAGTAAGTTGTAGGAAAACTTGAAAGTTGGAAAGAGCTTGTAACCTAAAAGACAATTGAGGGCATAAATGTTTATTCTGCCATTCTGTATGTGACTGTGCAGCACTTTGAAATTAAGGTAAAAAAAATTCTCCAAAAGTAGTATATATATTACTTTTCTTACGGTGCCCCTCCCATTAATAAAAACGTGAGGGAGAAATATATATGTAAATTGGGGAGGGCTTCATGTGTCAAGGGTGTGGCTGTTCACTCAGCTGAGGAGTTATTGCTTCTACTTCCTGCAAATGATGGGGAGCTAGAAAAGTCCTTTGCACAGGGAGCTATAAGGCACTATGTTATTGAATGAAGAGGTTGGTGACCTATGGGCTGTGGGCCAGATCTAGATGGCTACCTGTTTTGGCATGGTAAGTAACCTAAGGATGATTTTTACCTTTTTAATGATTCAGGGGGAAAAAAAAAGTCACAAAAAGAATAACATTCCATGACACATGGAGATTATATGAAAGTCAAATTTCAACATCTATAAGTAGTTTTATTGGAGCACAGCATTGCTCATTTGTTTACATATTTGTTGACATATTATTTGAGGTTGCTTTCACAGAACAATGGCAGAATTGGTAATTGTCACAAAGAATGGAGTATATTGTCCTGAAACCCCAATATTTACGCTTTGGAACTTCATAGATAAAGTTTGCTGATTCCTAGTTAAAGGAATACATAGCCTTTGAAATAAAGCCCAAGAGGTTAGGGCTTTGCTTTACTTGAAACTTCTTCCCATTTAGAATTCCCCAGGCCCTGGGATTAGTTCTGTTCTTTATCAGGAAGAATTTAAGGATCTGTAACTCAGCAAGAAATCAACCTTGCTATTAGTATTACAAATCTACCATGATTATAGTAAAAGGGCTTCTACCTGCCTTGGTTTTTGTGAAAAAGTCTCTACCTTTATGGCAGTTTAAGTACCTGGAATTCTGGTTTTATTGCTATAGACTTAAGGCTTTGTCATGGGACTTTGCTATCATCCCCATTACCCTCCCCACCCTCTCGCCCCACGTCTGGGGATAAGTCTCGCTCTTACTAGCCCTTCTTAAAACTTTAATACATTTCCTATATACTCATTCTGGTGATTGGCTCCATGACACCTACCATCAGACTGCCCTAATACAGCCTGCTTTCCGTCTGTGTCTGTCTTGAGTTGTGGACGATTGGCCTGAGGCCAATTTCCTTTGTCTTTAACTTCCTGACTTTTCTCTATCCTCACTGCAGGGACTTTTTCAGATAACTGTTCCTAGTGCTGTGAATATAATTCTTCAACATAGATATCCAAGACTTGCTTCTGATGATTTTTGGCCATTATAGCTGGTAACATGCAGTGAGCCTTTTGGGAAAGATGGCCCTTGTTGACCTTATCAAGGCCACGTGGGCTATGAGTGAGTCCAACTCCCCATGCGGATCCTCAGCAGCAGGTATAGATGCAGAAGGGAAGGTCATGCGAGGTCTGTAGTCAGTGGAAGGACTGAGAGATTGAGATTCTTCCAGACTTGGCTATGGGCCAGTCAAAATCTTCCTGAGACCAGAAGTTTGAGTAATTTTGTCAAGTCTCCATTTGCCAGTACCCACACAGATGAAATTAAATGTTGAAAAAGAATCAGAGAAACTTGAATCTTAGGCTGTGTCAGCCAAGTCAGTTCGTGGTTTTAAATAATTAAGTTTAATTTATGATGATAAGTAACATGCTCTGTAAACCTGACCTCTTGACCATTTCTAAGGTTTTATGTTTGTGGCCTCACCCTACAGTGTGTAGTGGAGAAATTTGAGACATACTCAAATTTGTATTTTGACTTTGCCAATGTGAGCTTGAGAAATTTACTTGAACTTTCCAATCACCAGTTTTCTCATCTGCAAAATAGGGTAGATTTCTGCTCCACTATAAACATTAATGAGGTATCATATGTAAAAATGACTAACACATAATAGGCACTAAGTAAGTGTTGATTATGGTTAGTAAAATTAAAATGGTCTCCTTAATGAAACCAAGAAGAATACAGATTTTTTTTTTCCACTTTGGTCAGAATAATAAAGCAAGCAGCATTCCCTTAGAGGCTTTGTATGGCTATGGTGTTCAGAAATTTACATCACAGCTGGGGAAGTAGGATGAATGGCAAAGGTAGAAGAGAGGAGAATCAAGGACTGCTGATTCAGCAGGAGTTTCTGTTATTTGAATTTATTTATGAACTTCTCAAATAAGGATGCCTCAATAAAGTAAAATAAGATTTTCATTTTTATGAAAGGAAGAGTGGTATCAGAGAAGGAGAGATCTGTAAAGAAAATGAATTTTGACTTTAAAAAGACCTTAAAGCTCCAACTGATGGTTGGATTCATTTGGTTAACAGATGGGTTGATCACCTTGTGAAGAAATCAAGGTAGGGTCACAGAAGTACAACCACCAAAATCAGTCAATAAGCCAGAGAAGGGTATTATTCTTCAGGGTTTAACTGAACCAGAAAGCTTACATATCAACCCTTTATGAATGGCATGCTATCTGAGTTGAGTCATATTACTCTAAAGGACTCACCATGTTTATCTGCAACTGAATATGATTGCACTGGACATATGCAACCTCAAAGTACATCTCCCTGGTCATAAATATCGCCAATAACACTGTGTATTGTGGTCATAAATTTTTCATCCAGTATCCTCAAATGGCTTGAGAAGGTAATAGGTTCACTTGGAATGATAACTGTGCTTTTCTTAGTTAAGAGCCCTTCAAATCCTCTGGGTTTCTACTTTATATTTATTTGAAACTTCTAAGAGATGTTTAAAAGAACTAAGCTATTTGTGTATTAAATTAGTTACAAAGTATTTTGAGGTATTTAAAAATAGGAAAAATATAAGGGCATATTAATGATGTTTAAAGATATAGAGAAACTTATTCAAATAAATTCATGAAAGCTCTTTTTATCAAAATGTAATTTAAACCATTGAGTCATCCTCTCAGCAAATTATTTAATCATATTTACTATGAATTGAGCAATCTTCCAAGATCAGGATATACAAAACAGAACAAGCTACTATTTTAAAGGAGCTTAACTTCTAGTGAGTGGAAATAAAACAAGAAATAAACACATTACTGAGAATGTAATAGGTCAGGTCAATCTGTGTACTCTGAAGGCAAAAGATGACTTTAAGAATCAGGTGAGGTCTATTTTATAGGAGGTGGTGGGCAAAGTCTCCACTGGTAAAATGTTTGAGGAGAAAGGCGAGGGCTATTTTATAGGAGAAAGGTGAGGGCTATTTTATAGGAGGTGATCAGCAAAGTCTCCACTGGTAAAATGTTTGATTAGAGAACTGATAAAATGAAAGAATGAGCAATGGATATTTCTGGGGAGAGCATTCCAGAAGAGTGATAGCAAAACACAAAGGTGTGTGTGAAAAACAAGGGAAGGATGAGCCTCCGGAGAAGAGTAAGTGCAGGTGGAGAATATTAGGATATCAAAGGGTTGTAGAGGCCCACCAAGATCACTTAACCTCTGTAGCAGATTGTAAGGAACTTGGATTTTTAGTGAGTAAATGGGGAGCCATTGGGGGATTTTGAATAATGGAGTGAAATCATTTGACTGTTATTTTGTTAAGATGGTTCTGGCTGCAGTGTCTCTATACTGTAGGGAACAAAACTTGTAGGAAGACCAATTAGGAGCTTATAGCAAGAATCCAGGGGAGGGGGGTTGGTAACTTCAAACAGTGTGGTCATGGAGGTGTCCAGAAGGTGCATATAGTTTTAAGATATAAGCAGCAGGATTTATGAAAGGATTAAATGTGAGATTTGAGGGAAAGAGGGTCTTACAAATGATCCAAGTTCATATGCTTCTATGTATGATAGGGTAAGACCCTAATAAATGATCTGACTTCCAAAAAAAAAAAAAACCCACAAAAAGCCAAAACTATAAAAGCTGGAAATCATGCAAAAAGCAACTCTGAAGCTACTGAAGAGTGAACAGAAATAGCCCTTACTGAGAAGTGCATGTTTTTTTAGAAGGGAGATGACCAACTATACCATTACGTTTTCTTTCTGAGGCTTACAGTCTAGGGCTAGGTGTCCTCTGAGTAACATTTACAATGACACAGTGTACCATTAACAGTGGCAGCAGGGGCTCTGATGGAATAATCCCATCTTTCTGACCTGGGGAACTACGGAAGTGAAGCTGGAAAACCATGAATGCTGAAAAGTGTGGAGAATTCCAGAAGGTGAAGAGCTAGAGAAAATATCTACAAACTCTGTCTACCTACATTTGTCACTTCCCTGTGAATGATACATGTGCAGCACAGACTTAGAACAGTTCGGACTTAAAGAAAAAAAATTGAGGGTTGCCTGGGTGGCTCAGTTGGTTAGGTATCTGGCTCTTGATTTTGGCTCAGGTCTTGATCTCAGGGTCATGAGATTGAGCTCTGCCTTGGGCGCCATGCTGGGCATGGAGCCTGCTTGGGATTCTCTCTCTCTCCTTCTCCCCCACACTGCACCAACATAATGTAACATAAAATGACTGGAGTTGTTGCCCAACAAATAGTGTTGAAAGTTCAAGTCCAGCTCAAAAAATTACCTGCTAAAACAAAGGAGATTACATTCACTGGAAAAAAACAGCACTTAGATACTCCACAAACTAACATAATGTTGAAGACACAATCCCAAAGTATTCAACATTCACAGTACCAAGAAAATGGGACACCTTCTCAAAAGAAAGCAAAATTGACCAAGGCTCACTCCCAAGATCAACCAGGTGTTGGAGCTAACAGGCAAGGATCATGGAGGGACTAAGATACCTATTCTCTGTGAAGTAAAATAAATCATGTTTTCAATGGATAAAATTTCAAAAAAGTAAACACAAGAAGAAAATAATCAATGTAAATTTTAGAACTTAATATAAATTTTAAATAAAAATATTAACTGGATATACTTACTGCTGAATGAACATGACAGGAAAGTAAGTGAACTTGAAGATTAATAGAAATTATTCAAGGTGAAGAACAAAGAGAAAACAGATTGAAAAAAAGGATGAACAGAACGTTAGTGAGCTGTGATATAATATCAAACAGTCCAATATACAGGACACTGGAAAATCAGAAAGAGGAAAGATAGTGGAGTCAAAAACTTTGTAGTGATATACCAAAAATTTTCCCGGGTTTTGTTAAAGATAGAAATTTTGCAGATGCCTCAATAATACCAAGCTGAATAAAGCTAAATATGCCTGTGTTGAGGCATATTATAGGCAAATTGTTGAAAGTCATAAAGAGCAAATCTTGAAAGAAGAGAAAAATGACCTATTACATACAGGGGAACAACAGTCTAACAACTGCCTTCTTATAAGAAACCATGGAGAGAAGAAAACATTTTTAAAGAACTGAAAAGAAAAAGCAAAGACAAAAAACTGTCAATCCAGGGCCTGTTTCACTAAAAACACCTTTAAGAATGAAAGTAAAATACATTTTCAAGATATACTAAGAAAATTTGTCATCAACAGACCAGCATTACAAGATATGCTTGTAATATCTTATAAAAGATATTAAATTAATATATTAATTTATATATAGTAGTATATATAAATATAAATTAAAAGATATAAAAAATAAAGAACATTTATTTATTTATTTTTAATTTATTTTACTTCATATTTTATGTGGTGACAATACTTAACATGAGATTTACCCTCTTAACAAAATTATAAATATATAATACATCATTGTTGCCTGGGGAACTATGGCATTGTTTGCCAGCTTCACTTTTGGAGTGTGAAGAATTCTGGGTGAAGAGCTAGGAAGAGTATCTACTTAGTGCAATGTTCTATAGCAGATCTTAGTCCTCTTGCTTAGATGAAATTTTATACCTATTGATTAGCAATTTTCTTTAGATGTCCTTTACAATGAAAAAAATAATAGAAATTCAATTCTCAGAAAAGAATGAAAAGCATCGGAAATGAATACTAAGTATTTGGATAAATATAAATGGAAATTTTTGTTTTGTTTTTCCTTCCACATCTTTATAAATTATGTAAGCATTTAAAGCACACAGTTTTACATTTTATTAAGAGGTTTAAAATGTATAAAACAACCATTGTAATATAAAGGATGGAAGGTAGAACCTATAAGTGTACAAGATTTCTATGTTTTATATGAGGTAGTAATATTAACTCTGTGGGAGTGAAGAGTCAAGGGCATATATTGTAGTCCGTAGGCCAACTTATTAAAAAGAAGCAAAGAATATTAACCAAAATAGCAACAGAAATAATTGAAAAGGAATTCTAAAAATAATCAAATAAAAAAACTAAACACCACAAATAAAGGTTATTGTTAGAATCAATTCAAATTAAAAAATACAAACTATACCCAACTCATAAAAGTGATAATTATAAATACATAGGATGAAATAAATGGGTTTGAAAAGATATATTATCCAAACTAGCGTTAGAAAGCTGAGTTTGCCATTTGTAGCCAGAAAAAATAGAACTGAAAGCAGGATGTATTACCAGAGATCAAGAGGGATAGTTCATAATGATAAAAAGCATTATTCTTCAGGAAGTCATAGCATTCACAAATGTGCCTGGGCCCAATAGCAAAGTTTCAAGAAACATGAGACAAAAGTTGATAATATTAAAGGGAGAAATAATCAAGCACCCAATCATAGTTGTTCTATCAGTTCCTAAAATTAAATCTACAATTAGGCCAAAAAACCCACTTCGCAAAATAAAACAAAATGAACCTGGATTTGATCTGCACAATAGTACCAATTACTTTGACTTGATATTCATAGGACAGTATAGGCAAAAATAACAGAAAACACATTCTTTTTGAGTGTACAATGTATTTTAACAGAATAGACCATATTCTGGCAATAAAACAGGTCTCAATAAATTTAGAAATATTGAAATCTTATTCACTGACAACAATGGAATTAAATGAGAAATCTATAATGGTAACAGAACCAGAAACTCCCAAAGATGTAGAAATTAAAACTGCCACATAGGCATTAGATCCAGGAAAAAGCAAGAGAAACTAGAATCTGTTTGAATAAAATGATAAACATACAACATATCAAAGTTTATGGGATGCAGCTAGTTATTCAGGTGACCCTATAGGTCTCCAAGAGTGTTGAATAATAGATTATCCACAGATAAGGTGGGAGAAGGGGGTTTTCTCACATGGATATTTCATTTTCAAAGTCCATTGCACTGTGCACTTTTATCCTCTTCACAAAAGATTTTCCTTCTCCCTTATGCTTTGGTTTCCCTCTATGGTTCTGAGTTACTGTTCCACCTTTTCTATTTCCTTATCTTAGCCCATATGAACCTAATTTTCACAGCGGAAATGCCGGTCTGGCAAAGTAAGCCTCATAGAAGAGAATTAATGCTTTCTCATTAGGTCAACAATTCTTTTGAATCTTTTTTGAGATTTAGTGTGGGATAGGGGAGGGGAAAATGATCCTTGGAGCAAAAGAGAAAGGGAGAAATGATGGCATGGGAAATTAAGGGAAACAAATCTTGTAAGAGGTGGAGGCAGCTAAGTGTAAGAGCACAGTTGGAGAGATTCACCATTTAAATGTTTGTTTTTATGTTGTTTTATTTTTAGAGAGAGATGGTACAAGCAGGGGTGGGGGGGCACAGGAAGAGGGAGAGAGTCCCTCCACAAGCTCCATGTGGAATCCCACATGGGGGTTGATCTCATGATCCTGAAGATCATGACCTAAGCTGAAATCAAGAGTTGGACCCTTAAACTACCAAACCACCCAGGTGCCTCATGGAGGAATTCATGAGACTTACCTTCCTTATGGGAGAGAATGAAGAGGCTAGGAGAAATCTTCAGTGGGAGATCTCAAATGATTCTGTCTGGTCTCTCTGACAGGTACAGGGGCTATGCCTTCTTCATTCTATCACCATCACTTTAGGTGTCTAAGACCCAATTTATCCATCATTCTAGAGCCTTCTTTGAGTTCTGACTAACTGAATTGAGGTTGTCCACATAGTGTGGTGGTGGGTTGGGGGATGTTGAGCAAAGTCTAGGAGTGTAAAGGCTTTCTCTTGGGTAATCAGTGGATGACTTTCTGGTTTCGTTATTTAAAGGTCTTTACTGAGTGGCTGGGGAGGGAGGAGTCTGGTTCGTTTCTGTGATACTCATAACGTTCTCTCTAACTTGCTCTTGTTGCTGTTGTCTCTGGGATCCTCTTCACCCTAAACAATAAAGTCTTTCATCTTCATTTGGAGCTCTATAAAAATGCACTTGATTCTAATTCTTGTACTGAGTGCCTTTTTTGCCCCTATATTGGCCCAACCCTGAAAACCATGGGTAAGTGAATTTTTAACTGTGAGTCTGAACTTGAATCTAAGCCCTCTGAATATAAGTAAAGAAGTTGAACATGACAGGGGATGGGGAAATATATCACCTAATACTTCAAAATATTATCCAGCTCTAACAACAAAGACTAGAAACACAGAGACATTGAGCTAAGGAAAAAGGAAGTTGTGTGAGTATTTAGGTGAGGTGATTGTTTTTATGACAAACCAGTCAAAATATTAGTTGAAAATGGAGAGAATAAAGGAGTTAAAATATTTCTCGTTTTGCAGTATTATATATACAGACTCTCAAATGCTATATTTTTGTGAGCATGTCTAGTGAAAGACTGAAGTGAGCACTTTCTTTCCAATTGGAAATAAATCCATTAACTAGGACATCTGCAAAATAACATTAACAAGGAATTAAAATAGAAAAAGAAGGATGAGCTTACCTTCAGAGTTCAGTACTTTTTCAAGTTGTAAAAGTGCTTTTTTGAATCTCAGATTCCTTAGAGGAAAAAAAATAATAGCTTTGAGTCAGGCAATTTAATTTGAACTCAGAGATTATAAGTATATGTATGGTATTTGGCCATTAGGCTCAGTTAAAGAAACTCTGATTTGAGGTTGTTTCTTGGGTTGTAACCAACAAACCTCCCCCTTCCTTTTCTCAATTATGTCATGCTGCTCATTTGTGCCTTTAGGATGCCAGGATCATCAGTAAGGTATTATTTAATGTTAGGAGAAAAATTCCTTGACTCTACAGCTTTATAAAGACCATATGTTAGGATGTTATCCATTATCCATGAAAAGAGTTTCCTCATAGGGGAACTAGTTTTATAAGCAAAAAATGACCACAGGGAATAAAAAATCATTACATAGAGCATTTGAAAAACTTTAACAAAATAACAGTTATTTTTTTAAAAAGATTTTTATTTATTTGAGAAAGAGAGAGTGCACAAGAGAGAGCATGAACAGGGAAGAGGGCCATAGAGAGAGGGAGAAACAGACTCCCATTGAGCAGGGAGTCCAACAGGGGGCTCCATCCCAGGACCCAAGACCCTGGGATCAGGACCTGAGCTGAAGGCAGACACTTAATGGACTGAACCACCTAGGTGCCTCCAAAATAACATTTTATACTATAAAATATGTGTCCTTCCTAAAACTTGCCAAGAAAGTCACAACCCACTGATTCCTATAAATATCAAGATTATAGAGTATCCTTGGCTAATAACTCAAATGTGCTTCATGGTTGATCCTATTCCCTTTACTCTGCATAGTAGAGAAGGGATTTCATGGAAAATAGGTTTCAAGAGAAGGAAAAACGAATCCTTTCCTTTTCTGACTCTTGTCTGAATTTTGTTTTTAATACAGACTATTTTATCTGGTACTTGGATTATCTGATAAGCTTTTACATTTTGGATATATTTGTAGCTTCAGAAGATAACATTCTTAATCAGCCCTCCTCAAAAGGTAATATAATGCGAAAGGATTGCGAAGATTTGTTTGAATTCTAAGATGTTTGATGTGGAACTTCCACCAAGCAAGTTTGCGTTTGTACTTGCCCAATTTCTGAAAGAGGGGAGAATTGCAGTAGAATTCTTCAAAATGAAGTCGGCTCTTATTTGTCATAATGCTTTGTACAGTCATATTTTGGGACTTGATGAACACTGATTGTGGTTGCCTGTTGCAGAGGTACTGGGAGTGATGGGTGCGTAAAGAAGCACTGATACAGTTTCACGTTTTATCTCATTGAGTTGACTGCCAAGAAAAGTTGGCCATTTTCAGTTACAGCCATCTCCATATGCTAAAGCCACTTAACACTGCTAGTCATTTATATGTAATTCAGTTAGTCATTAAGTTTACAAATAATTGGATGTTTGTTGTCCTGCAGATAGAATGGTAATTGAAATGTTTAGATTATCAGCCCATTATACATCATGGACACACATTCATAAACCAGGGTCAGCAGTCTTCCCAATGACAAAGATAGAGCAATTTGATTTTTATCCAATGTCTTTTATTTCTTGCCTAAGACTTTTAAGCAGAAATAAATGTGAATAAAGCTATGTTACTTTATAGTACTCTAAATTTTTTTTTTAACTTTTGTGGAATTTGCCTTCTGCAAACACTGGTGCTTGAGTAGTGTAAACTTTATTGTATATTTCACTCAAAGTTATTATTTTAAAGATTATTATCTAAAAATTAAAGTAATGTTTATCCTGCAAATTAATATTATTATAGTATTTTGTTTCAAACTTTACAATGCTCAGATAATACTTTGTATTATATTTTACATTAGTAAAATATATTTACATGCATTATCCAAGTATTATATCTATAAGTGTAAATTGGTTCTTTTTCCTCAAATATTATAATTAGAAATACTTGTGATAATGTATCTTTTTAAAATGCATTACATTTGCTTTAAAATAGTCCATAATTATTAAACATAAATATTATAAAACAATATTTCAGAAAAATTCTCTTGTTTATGTAAAACATGTATTTTATTCTACTGTGACTTACTACTAAATTCTACTATGGAGCACTAATACTTTAAAATAAATAAGTGCAAATTGATATGTGATGTGATTTTCTCTAAAACATTGCTTCGAAATAAGCTAAAACTTCAAAGCCTTTTTCAAAATAAAAGTATCAAAATTCTTATTTGGAAAAGATTTTTAGAATTTTCAGATTAGAAAGAATGATTCTTTTTTTGGCATTCAACTATGTATTCTTTGAAAAGTGCATTTAGGGAGATGATAGTATTTAGAAAGCATATTTATTCTCTATATGTTACCTTTTGTGAGGAGTAAAATCCTCAGCAACTTTTATTGAAATGCTTTCATAATTTAAATCTGGGCAAAGGCCAGAGGATAATTCTTCTACTCCACTATTTCATGAAGACCTCATTAGAACTTTAATCCTGAATTGTGATTCATTTGTATATTCATTGTGAACTTTATATTAATTAAGAGTGAATTGTCCCCTTATGGGAAAATTTGATAAAAGACCTTAACTTCCAAAGTGAAAGAGGCTAGTTATCAGTATTGTTCTTGAAATGGGACTACCACTGATTCTGGTAACACAAAGACCACTTTTAAAATATAATAGATATTTTTTGGAATCACTTATCAGGCTTACATTTCTTTTTTTCTTAAAGATTTATTTGTTCATTTTTTCTTTTCTTTTCCTTTTTTTTGTTGTGTATGTTAGTCACCATAAAATACATCATTAGTTTTTGATGCGGTGTTCCAAGATTCATTGTTTATTCATTTGAGAGAAAGAGAAAGAGAGGGTGAGTGAGGGGAGGGGCAGAGGGAGAAGCAGATTTCTCGCTGAGTGGGGAGCCCCATACCTGCTGGATCCTGGACCATGAGATCAGGACCTGAACGGAAGGCAGATGTTTAACTGACTAAGCCACTCCAGGCTCCACTCAAGGCTTACATTTCTTTTAAACCTATCAATCTGGGGCACCTGGGTGGCTCAGTCGTTAAGCGGCTGCCTTCGGCTCGGGTCATGATCCCGGAGTCCTGGGATCGAGCCCCGCATCCGGCTCCCTGCTCTGTGGGAAACCTGCTTCTCCCACTACCATTCCCTCTGCTTGTGCTCCCTCTCTCGCTGTGTTTCTCTCTGTCAAATAAAAAAAAAAAAAAAAATCTTTAAACCTATCAATCTTGTGTTATGTGAACACTCTTTGAAGAAATAGGAATGTTAGGGGCCATTAGCCTTAACTATGTCTAGATTTTTCTTTGTGGCTCTCTGGACATCATCTCTAGAGCACAAACAGTGAATAATCTGCCAGAGGTATTGTTTGGGATGATCACTAAATGAGGTTCTGTCACTATTTGCTTATGGAATAAATATTTTTCAGACCGTTAAAGACCTTTTTATGTTTGACTTCTTTAAATAAATTTCACATATGAATCCCATTTGAGTTTATTAGTTGTCTCATAATTTCATAAATTGGTATGGTGTTCATATCGTTTTAGCTTAGCTCTTTGATCATAATACATATGTTTTTGTTTTTATATCCTTTCAGAGCTACTGGCATGGAGTAAACTTCATATAAATATTGTTGACTGAAAATGTATTTATGGTTCTATATATATTATACATAGGGTTCATTGTTTTTCTGAGGTATGTTCAATGTCAATCAGATTGTACTAAACGTGCTTCAAGACTTAGCATTTCTGACTCTTTGATATTTTGATATCTGGAAAAAAAAGTGCTGCACAAGTGCCACGAGGCAAACTGGATAGTTTTTCAAAGTTAGTCAATAGCACTGTAGTGGGATGTAATAGATCTGTTAACCTGTTAATAAAATGAAATCCAACAGGATTTTTAAATGACTCAAAGACAAGAGGGAAAGTTATAGTCTGGTAGTGACAGCTGGCAAACTTGCCTTAAATGCTTTTAAGGACAAAATTGATAACATCCACGATTGGCTACAGTTCAGGATACCCAATTCTAGTGTGCTGTCAACCGTATATATTTACTATTGATTAACACTCTAGCTACATTCTTTTCAGACATTTTGATGTGGGAAGGTTATTATTTTAGGGGCAGTACCTACAAAGTTTTTTTTCCCCCAAGGACCATGATAAAATAATGTGAAAAGGAATCAGTTAATATGTTGTCATTGGTAAAGTTAATGTTTTCATTAATCATATAAGTCTAAGGAAGCTGCTTTTCAGTCATAGAAAAAATGATCAATTTTAGCAAAAATGGAGGAAACCATTTTCAAAGAATGAGTGCTCTTGGATTATACTGAGTAAATATACACAAATACCATGTGGCTTTCCAAGTCATGTCTGCACACGTGAGTCATACATATAGAATTAGATGAATTCAACATAAATGTTGATGTCCATTGCAGAGACCCACTTGATGCTGTGCATTAGAACATAGTTTTGAGCATTAGCTACTCAATTTTATTAAACACAAAAAAGCCTAAATAAAACAACCTTGTACTTTAATGTGCATAGACATTTGCCTCATTTATAAGAGAGATCATACAATTTTTACACGTGGCAAATATTTATTGGATGCCTTATATATATCTTAGATTGTTTTAGGGATACTGTAGAATATGGAACAGGAAAAAAGTCCCGTTTTATGAGCTTGCTTTTTATGAAAGGTGAAAAAATATATAGTTAAATTGCATTAAGCACTTGGGAAAAAAATAAAGCAGGAAAGGGGATAGGAAAGGTAGGTGGTTGGGTGGTCAGGGAAAGCCTCTCTGAGGAAGTATCTGAGTAACAGCTTAAAGAAAGTTAAGTAGTGAGCCATTGGGTCAAAGGGAAGAGAATTTTAGCAGAGGGAACATCTCCCTGAGAAGATCACCTGAGAGAAATTTTGAGGGCCACTGAAGATGCCAGAGTGGTTTGGCAAACTGAGCCACGGGAGTTGAGTAGCACAGAGTGTCAGAGGGGTAATGGAATTGAAGGGAATATTATTAGGGGACTTGTAAGCTACTGTCAAGATAGTTGGCTTTTACTGTGTGTGAGAATGGGAAACACCTAGAAGGTTTGAGCAGAGGAGTGATTTTCTGGTTTGGAATTGAAAGAATCATTCTGTGTGCTGTGTTGAGATCCAGCTTTAGGAGGCAGGGATAGAAAGAAGTGGGATCACAATCAGTGGGATAACGAAAAGGTGTTCCAACCAGAATGTGTGACCTCCGAGGCCACCTGAAAACCTTACAGAGACACGAGTCTTTAAAAGACTAAATTTCCAGATCAACTAACTGCCTAGAATGTAGCTGCCTGCTGATGAATCTGAGAGCAAGGCATTTTGCTGGCTCACCGTTCCCATCTCCCATTTGACATCTCTTTTTTCTTCAGAAGAAACACTGTTTCTCATCCATTCCAGATTTTACCGTGGGGCATTTCCCCAGGGTATTAAAACTTGTAGAGTAGAAAATGAAGGGACATTTTCAAATAGTTTGATTTGACATCCTCACCTTGACACCACCCCCTGCCGTTGCTAGAACAACCACCATTCCTGTAGGAGATCCCTTAGAGAACAAAAACAGTGAGATTGAGTGAAGCACTATTTTTTTCATCATGTGCCAGATTTATGGCAAGTCTCTGCTTTATCCATTCATCTATTCATCTATTTATCTCTCTCTATCTTAGAATTTAGATTCAGAAAAGATTGTTTTTACTAGGATTGTTATTAAAACATTTATTTACATTGAAAAAACAACTCAGACTTTTCTGGCAGAAAATAAGTTTAATTGTGGGCAACTAGTTCGTATTGAGAACTGATTTTCCTAACTCCATATTTTCCTTAAGATTAATGTACTAAATCTGAAGCTCTCTAACTCTCATAAGGATATATTTAGAGACTGTGATAAGAAGTATTTCTAAAAATTTGTTTTGCCAAAGTCATTTAGAAAATAACTACAGTTTGATTTTTTTTTTTTTTTTTGCCCTTTGTAATCATGTCTAGTGGAATAAGGAGCCTCTAAGTGAAAAAGTAATAGGTATACTGAGTAGTATTTGGTGGGTATTGGTAATGCTTTTTTGGCAATATATTTTCCATAAATTAGGAATCTAATGGCTCCAATGACTAGACAAAGAAAAAATTGGAGGTTGAGTCTCTTGTGTTCAATAAAGTATTTATTAGTTGACGATTTAAAATATTTTTATTGCTAGACCACCATGCATTTTTGCCATGAAACTTGGAGTTTAAATAATTTAGGAACATTAAAAAAATTTATCTTTCAACCAACTTATTTGACCAAGGTGTCTCAGTTACTTGTAAGTATGAAAGTAAACAAATTATAAAGAATTGCTGTTCAACCTTATACAATAAGCAATTTTTCATCTATGGTATACCAACTAAATGGGGGAAAAAGTACCCTTCTGTCTCATTAGAATATGCAGTTCCAGTAAAGTTTTATATTTTCACTATATCCTTAATAATTATGAAGTATTTTAAAGTTGTTTTCATCAATTGTATTCCACTAATAATTGGAAAGAAAACTTAATTCAAAATATCTTTTTTTAAGTTTTTATTTTTAATTTTTAAAGATTTTATTTATTTATTTGAGTTAGAGACAGTGAGAGAGAGCACAAGAGGGGAGAAGTTCAGAGTGAGAAACAGACTCCCCGCGGAGCTGGGAGTCTGATGCAAGGCTCGATCCTAGGACTCCAGGATCATGACCTGAGCCGAAGGCAGTTGCTTAACCAACTGTGCCACCCAGGCACCCTCAAAATATCTTTTAAAAGAATTTAGAATGTTATAACATGAAAAAATTCAAGTTATAAATACATTGTTACAGAAAAGTTTTTTAGATGATCAATAGATTCGAAACCAGCTGTTGAGTAGAAATATAATTCTGACGCAATCACACATTTAACCACAAAGGTAACTTTGAATTTATATTAAAAATAAGCAGGTAAAATTTTAATAATAAATTTAATAATTTTCATCCAATATAGAAAAATACCACTAATATCATGTAATCAATAGAAAAAGTATTGAGATAGTTTATACTCAATTTTCATATTGCTTTTTTGAAACTGGGGTCTGTTTTATTTCACAGCACATCTCGATTTGGGCTCTCCCCATAATGGCTGTCGGATAGCATGTGTACAGCACAGCTCTGTTTTAAATGTGTATGTTACATGAACTTCTGTGTCAGGAACAGGATAAACACATTTAATTAGAAAAAAAACAATTTCACATTTCTACCTCTTAAAGTGCTTATTCATATGTATTTTTAATTGAAAGATGGTGATATTAAATCAGTATGATCTTTAGATTTCATGAGATCTGTGTAAAATAAAAAAAAATCCATCCTCTGCAACAATTTAAAAACATAAAGACATTTTTAGTTGTTGACTTAATAATGTTTAGGGGTGTATATGAGCAAATGTTTGAACACTACTAGGATATTTCAACAATACTGGTAAGAGATGAAGGTAACTTGGGACAGGTTTTAGAATGCAGTAGAATTCTGGATATATTTTTAAGGTGTGAGTCACTGCCCACATTTTTTAAAACCAAAAATATGGAAATGGTTGCTTTTCAACCTTTAAATATGCTGGTGAAGTGATCCTTTTTGGGTTCTCATTAGGAATATATAATGTTGAGAGCCTACAAACCATTATACAGATATTTAAAAAAAAATAGAACCTTGTGCTGTGCTACATTATCCTTGGTAGACTTTGTAGAAATTCCTTGGTAGAAATTGTTATATCACAGTGCCATTGGGATCTTTATGTTTGAGGAGCAAGAGTAAGTTGTCTCATGTTTTGGCCGGACTTCAGCCTGTAATTGTGAGCATTTTCTCAACATCTTTAGGATTGTCTCCATTATATTTGGTCTCTTTCTAAATTACAGTTTGGTGTTCGGCCTTTATGGTATATATTTTTGAACACTCAGCCCCTACCACGGTAAACTGTAGATGACATATCAGACAGTTCTCTATTCAATTTAGTTTTGGCTTTCTATGGATAGATAGATGGCAGTATAAATGATTTGAAATTGGGTTGCCTTCCAATTTTTTCAGGTTGAGTGTTTGTGAGTCTGAGCTCCTTCTCACTGAAGCCTCTGAGGAAAGATTAGAGCAATTCCTTTTTCATGATTTCTTTATCTCCCTATGGAATTTGTAGTCTTGGAAGAAAGATATCTCGAGATGATGGAAGTCTTATTTAACTTGGTATAACTGAACTCATAGAATTTTTTTTCCCCAACGCCCTTATATGACACTTCCTTTGAAGCAGTATCACGTTTCAGCATGTCCATGATTCTATTCTCTTGCTTTAGAATTCTAACAAGTCTTATATTGTATTAAAGGAAGTTTTTGGGCTTTTTGTGATCATGAATTATAGCCACTGCTAATTTTCCTTTAGAATTTATATTTCTACCAGAGCAGGACTTTTGCTTTGAATGAACAAACTCTTTGAGTAAATTTCTTATACTGCTGCTATTAGCATCTTTTAAAATATAGATCAAATCGTGTTTATATTCCTTGAATCATTTTTTATAAAGTGTGTTCAGCTAAAACAGAAGATCTCACACATCTTTTTTTATTGTTTGTTTGAGCCACTTTTTCTAGGCAAAATGAATCAAATTTGATATTTTTTTCTTTTGGGATGAGAATTTTATTGACGTTAGGTATATATATGGTTAAAACTACTTGGATGTGACTGCCGGTCCATTCCCTCCTATGTCCAAATAAAGCCTGGGATGAAACATAAAGCTTGACAAGAGATTTTTGGGCCCTACATGTTTACAGATTTTAAGCTTTTTAAAAAAAAATATTTTATTTATTTCTTTGACAGAGAGAGATCACAAATTGGCAGAAAGGCAGGCCAAGAGAGAGGGGGAAGCAGGATCCCTGCTGAGCAGAGAGTTCGATGTGGGGCTCAATTCGAGGACCCCGAGATCATGACCCGAGGCAAAGGCAGAGGCTTTAATCCAATGAGTCACCCAGGCACCCCCAGATTTTAAGCTTTTTAATAAGACTTCTGGTGTGTTTTTTTTTTCTCAATGTATATTATTTCCAGTAGGAGCAAAATCCGATTATGGGGGGTAACACATTCTTGGGAATATGAATTTTAGTTTGTTCTGGGGATATCTTCTCTCCCCACTTATCTTTATTTTCCTTTTAACTGTCTTTGTATAATTTGCTTATTTATACCATATACATATCTCCTCTAAACATATAAATTATATACATATTGTTCAATACATATCTCTGTATGTAAGGAATAAGTCCTCTATAAAACTAAAAAGATACAGAAAAATTTAATTAATGGATAGTTTTTGAAACTTATTGGCTGCAATTGAAGGTTCACATCTACCATCTGAAAAATGGTAATATTGTGCAAGAACCCAGAATGTGTGTGGAGGGGTGTGTGTTTGGTGTGGGCGTGGATGGTGGTAGTGAAGTGTATCTCTCCTCATAACCATATAAAGATGGAGGACTCTGGCCAAGGGATTTATTCTTAGTTTGATGTTATAATTTTCTGTATGAGGGATATAATCTATGTTTTGGATGCATATTTTTCATCTTCTTTTAGAATATTTTGCTAGAATGATTCCTAGACAAGGAGTTTTTACTCATTGTCTTTCAGTTATATTTTTTGGACAGATAGAGGACTTTTTGGTCAAACTAGTATAGATGTTCAGTTCATGCATGATGTAGTCCAGTTATATATGGATTCTACCAAATTGCTCATTTTACTCAGATACTCTTTTCACATTTATTGAATGCCAACTCTGTGCCAGGAACCTAAGAACTAGGAATATGAATTTAAGTTATAATTCTCATCAGGAAAATGCCATCATATAATCCAGTTGCTGTATTTGTTATCAGACTATTTACATAATATAAAGTAGAAGGGATAAACAATGTCTTAGTATGCATAATAACTCATTGTAACTAACAGTTCTTTAAAACAAAATTATTAGTGGTGGCCTTGGAGTCTATGTTTATTCCAATATTACTATAATTTTTTTTAAATTGAAGATGGCCTTGAAATTGTTTTGTAAGCATTATAAGAATATCGGTATCATGTAATCATGGTTTTTTCCATGGCCTGATTTTATTTAAAAAAAAAAATCTCTCTCATGATTATATATGTAACTCACCAGATTTGGATCTGAATGGCTCTTGGCTATTTTAAAAATCAAATTTACCCAGAGAGAGGAAAATGATTTGCTTCATTTAAGATGATTAAGAGGTTAACTTAGAAAAGAATCTTCCAAAGTATTTTAAGCACTGCGATAAATAAAAATCTCAGTACTATTTCTAAAAATGCCGCCTAAGAGTCTCCAGATACCCATACACATGTGCACGTGTGTGCACTCACATCTGCAATGTAAGTCCACCATCATCTGAATCCAAACAGAGTGGCCAAACATGAATGCCCTAAAGCTAGAGGTGCCTCCAGGAGTACTTTCAGTGAAATATCATTGGAAGTTTCAACTTCAGAATGCTTTTAGAAAGGCTAAGAAACATGCTGAAGTCTCTACCTACTTACCTACCTAATAGAATTTGTTATATAAAACCAACATGTGACTCTTCCAGAACATGTTTCTACTTGGGAAGATTTTGATTCATCTTATCAATTGATGTAAAAGTATCTTTGATTTCAGATGAGGTTGGGCTGAGAGCTGTACTAGCCTAGTGATGGTAATGTTCATTCTTGCTATGTTTTATGTAAAACCAGCTTTGCAAAATGTTATACATCATTTACTTCTTTCAATTACTTACGTGATTCATTATAACTGATTTAATTACCTTTTTCTATGTGGTCATTATTACCAAATGTTGTGCTTTGCAATTAAAAATTATATTTATAAGACTCATTTTAAGTGGCCTTAACAATCAATCACAAATATAAACTTAAAATTTAAACAAGTACTTTAGAATTCACAGATTGAACAAGTGTAAATCACTCAAGGTGATATTTTGCAAGAACGACATTTATTTGGAGTTCTATGTTTTAGTCTGTTTACAAAATATTCAGCTGTAGGTGTCCCTAGTAACAATTAATTACCGTGTGGCTTTTTACAGCCCCTGATAATGAGATGCTTTTAAAAGCATGCACTGAGACAATTTTACGCCAGATTTAAATAATTATGACATACAAAGGCTAGTAGAACTTAGTGAAATACATATAGTAATGAAATCAAAGTCAAAGGTCAGGTTTTTTTTACCTCTATTTTATGCAAGTTCTTTGTTATATTTAGTCTCTTATGTTCTCTTGTGCACTTAAAATATCTCAGTGTCATTATTGGTTTGTATGCTATCTCCACTGGCCATGTTTTAAAAGGATGGGAGGTATATCTTAATCATTGTATTTCCAGCACTTAGCACTTGTGTACAACCTAGAGAGTATGGTAGATATTCCATAAATGTTTGTTGATTGAATGGGTAGCCGAAATGCATTTCAAGTCCTTTTATTTAACTACCTCTGCCAAAAATTGGAAAAGAGAATTCAGAAGAACAATGGAAAATGCCTAGAATAGATTAAGAACAATTAGGGATCTCCTCAACTGAGATTCAATTTGCAGTTAGAAGTTTTCATGAATGTAGCATCTGATTAAAAGTATTGATATTGGTTTCCCTTTCTTGAGGATACTTGTACACAATTTAGTGAGAAAATAAAAAGTATATTCCTAGGAGTGGTAAAAATAACTTGCTGGTATTTACAAGGCAGAAGAATATCCCAAGTGTTTTATCCATCTACTTCCCTATTCTTTGTAAAGATATTAGATGTTTTCTCCATCTTACAGAATATGCATGCTTCCAGATAAATTCTTTTTTGTTTTTTTTAGGATAAATTCTTTATACTCTCCTCCTGTTCAGAAATCCTGGAGCCATCACCAAAAGGATAAAAGGGCAGTAATTTTTTACCCCATACGCTGAAGAAAAAAAAAAAAATCTCTGTACCACCCTGGGATTTCTCTAGTCTCTTTCTCGAGGAGGTGGTTTGTCAGAGGTAATCATTGTGATGCATCATTGCCCTGAATTAAGAAAAAAAATATTGTCTCAGAATTTTCAGTTATCATCTGAAATACTGCTTTTCAAACTTTATCATGTGTTCAAATCACCTAGGGCTCTTGTTGAAATGCAGGTTATGATTCAATGGGCCTGAAATGTGATCTGAGCTTCTGCATTTCTAACAAGCTCCCAGGTGTGACCACATTTTGAGTGGATGCTAAAGTTACTCAAGATATTTGTGGAGTGGCAGACATGGCAGATGTGTAGAGAGTGATACTAATATATCTGGTGTGCTAATTATCTTGGGTCCCAAGATAATTCCCTGGCAAGATGGTTTGCTGCTTCAGTTCCAATGCCTCTCTCCTGTTTCTTCATTGCTATTTGCGTGTGGAATCATTTTTAGTAGCAGAATTCATAGTCTTTAATTCAACCTGCCCCACCAATTACAGAGAAGCAATAAACAACATGATGTCAGGTTGGAAATTCAAACCCTTGGAACATTCTAAAACATTTAAATTTAATGGCCAGTATGTATATATTACAAATAACTACAAATAAATTAGCTCTTTCATTTTTAAAATGGACATTTTCCTTATTGATATAGTCTTGGTTTGCTTGCATGCTCAAGCTAGCAGTCATGGAAGCTGTTGAATTGTGCTTTTTTTGTAAACATGGGCTAAACTTATCTCCTTCACTATTTTGAAAATATGACTTTTTTAAAATTGAAAATTCCTTTATTCTTGTCAGAACTTTCTAGAAAATTCTTCACATACCTTTGTTGGTCCATATGGACATGTGGTCCATAAAGAATACACTTGATAGACTGTATGTGGAGTTCAATGAAGATATGAAGATGGCCTCCCAAAATTGTCAAAGAACTTCTTAGTCAAAGAACATTTCCCTAGTAAACTGTATTAACAAGATGTCAGTGTGATAGAAAATGGCGTATAAAACCTTGATTTACTTATATCTCTAATGAATTCAAAACTTTTGAATTCCTCTGCCCCCCCCATAATGGCAATTGTTATTTGCCACCCTAACACCTATGCCCCCTTACTCCAACAGTTGTGATTTTCACGTGGTGATTAAGCAAGGTCTCCCTTGCTTCTCTAGATCCGCTCTTCTACCTTCCCACTCCGCTGTGCACTCCTACACTAATAGGTTCTCCACCACAAGCTCTCCCTCCCTAATTTTTAGAGCACAGCAGATAGGAGGGAAGAAAGAGATACATCAGGATTCACATTTCTCCAGCTCCCTACCTACAGGGCTATCATGGGCTGGCTCTGTCTCCCCCTAAAGGAATCAGTGTCTGTCAGATGACCCTCTCTACCTGGCCGCTGTGTTTCCAGGTACTTCCTTTCCGTCATATTTGAAAATACAAGTTTTTAAAAATACAACTTTTAATGGCTATTTTAAATATTGTTATAAGGATTTGGTCTGAATTACAGTCAGAGACTTGTCTTGTAGGCCCAAGAGTTCTCTCTCACTAAAAACAAGTTTGCATTCTAGAATTCAGTTGAAATAAAACAATATAAAATATCCTTTGGGCCAAAAATTTTAAAGATGTCAGATGCTAGTATAAGATCCTTGTAGTTCAGTGGACATAAATATGTGTTATTAGACTAGTTTTCTCCTTTGTTTTCACAGTATATTTTCTCTCTGAGTTAATTTGGAGTTAGAGTTGTTTTATTTAGCAATAAAGAGATGTGATTTGTGGAAACGATGTTTTGCAAGGTGAAGGAGAGGGTGTTAGTTGTATGGAATGGTGTAATCACACATATAGTGTAAAGTAGGTTAAGAAAGACTGAGAAAAATATTTTCTTCCCAGTGAAGACTTAGGTTCTCAGAACTATGTTTATGCCCAGGCAGGCATGTGCAGCAGGCTTGTGACTACATATCTTTTATCAAATACAACTCATTTCTGACATAAACTGTCAAAGAGTAAGAGGTGTGACCATATTTGTAAGCTGAAGACATTTTTTAAATTTTGGTAGTCTTGAGAATTCTGTGATATAAATATGAATCCCTTTCAAATGTGAGACTATTTGAGGGTTTTTTTTTTCCTTGTCTCTAGAGATCGGGTAACTTAGTAATAAGGATAGTAGTTCAGTCTTCTGGAGCATCTTTCTAGGAGATACCTGATAAGTATTCATGAATCAAAAAGACAAGTGGATGAACGTTTTCTAATTCATGTTTATCAAGAACAATAATTAGTACATTTTACATATCCATTTTGGGATAATATATGCATGCATAAAAATAAACACAGTTCCAGTTCAATGAATTCTTGTCAGAAGAATGATTTTAAGACTGTAAGCCAAGCTTTTGCCTGTTATTAACTGAACTCCTTCATTAAGTAACAAGGGGATAAAGTATTCAAAGCGTATTTTGTAAAAAGAAATGATTTCATTACAATGAATAGTTTTTCCACAGTTATTCAACCAGATCAGGAAAAAAAGCTTTGCATTTTACCTGCGAGCATCTGTTTAGAAAAGCATAGAAAAAGCTTACATTTGCAGAAGTTTCTAAGAACTGAAGTGATTGAAACTTGATATTTTGTATGGCACCACAAACATCATTTCGTTCTCAGTAAAATGATAAACTTTGTAAGAGTAAGCTTTTTATTTTCCTTATAACGATCTTCAAACTGAAGTGATATCTCTAACTTGAACTTCACATGCAGATCAAAGTTTCTCTTTGAAATAGTTACTGAGGCTTTTTACTCTATTCTTGGAAGTGGTTAATGTAGTTAGACTCTCCTACTCCAAATTTGCTCCAGTGTTTTTATATGGTAAAATAGAAAATTTGCAATAAGAGGGAATGAGAAAACTGGACCACACTTTCAGTGATGATTTACTTGTGAAAAATATTTTCTTTTGTTATAGACATTGGAGAAAACATTCTACTAAAGCAGTAAATCTTACTTGCCCTTACCTAAAGTGAGATATTGGTATTTGTTTGTGATGATAAGATTGTGCTTGAGTCTGCCTTCCCAGGCATACGTGTGTTCATACAAATCCCCAAATCACAGAGTATTTTCTCAGATTTATTTTATTTGATATTTTCCTTTAACTCTTATTTTTAAGCATATACAATTTATGTAAATGAACCTGTTTTATTTCCTTAGAAGTTCTTTCGGGTTATAAATCTATAGATAATTTACAACAGAATTCTAATTTATGTAGCAGGCCACCTTTATTTCCATAATCTGCACAATCTGCGTGGCACCTTCAGACATGCTCATGAAAAACAAGTTGGTGATTTACCATCAGCATCTCTGTCTCTTCAGCTGCCTTCTTAGTCAGTCTGCTTCATTGGTATCTGATCCATTCCCTATCCCTGCTTCTGTGTGGCCTGCTCCAAATCTCCTATGACAGTGAGGATATTGACAGAAGATGAAAGAGCAGATTGGGCAGGTTATAGGTATTAGCTATAAATGGAGATGACCAAGGGGGAGAAGCGCTGGAGGTGGGTGAGCGGTGATTAAACAGAATTGCATCAGTCCTGAAGTATAGAGAGGAGGCAGGGAGGCATGGATATGAAATGTACAGACCATGTTAGCTGGCTTCATAATCCTAAAAACCAGTTAGTCAGAAAATGATGATCAGCTCTGGCAGCAAACCATGCTTTCCAAGTGCAACCTTTACAAAACCTTTCATCAGGTCTGATAGAGTTCTATGAATAAAAAGGGAGGAGCAGTTCAGTGGTAGAAATGACAGACCATAAAGGCTAGCCTGAAAAACCCTTTGAAATACTTCTGCTCATGGTGTTAAAGAAGCAGGTGAAGGCAAGAAATCAGCAGTTGAAGTCAGGAGTTTTTAAGTAGAAGGATGATAGGGTGGGTGTATTGATAGGAGGATTTGAAATACATGTGCTGGGTAGCATGCTAGGAGGGAAGGGGCTGAGTTTGAGGGTGAGGGGGCTTGCATAGGAAAGAGGGCAGTGATGGGAACGGGAATCTCAATTCAAGGAATGGAGTAAAATTATACGTCAAGTTCTACTGGGAACATGGCACATTCAAAACAGTCCCAGATTGAGGTAGATATCCAAGGCTGCAGGTCATAGCTGAATGGAGGGGTTCTAGATAAAGTGTTAGGGGTGCAGGAAAGAAATAGTGGGAGCCTCAAGCCCAGTGAGGCATTCTGAGAAAACGAGGCAGAGAAAAATGAAAAAGTGTGTAGTCCCTCTGGAACAAGGTTAATGGGAATAATGGGGAAATTGATCCTCATCAGGATGTATAGGGCAAGTCATTAGTAACTTGAATAATCTCTTTGTAGCTAAGAGGTTAAGGGGTGAGTGGTAAGTCTTACAGCCTTTTTAAATGGGTGGTGAGGGTTCTGTTGTCTCTTAGTGTCTCTGAAGCACTTGGCAGTTCATGTCTCATGTCTGGGCCTGCCACGACTTTCCCAGACATAGCCCAACAGCAGTATTACTCATTAGTTCCAGGGTAGGGTGAAGAGTGTACAAATGTCTAATTTTCTAGTCCAAGTAACTGGGATGAATGTGGCTTGGACTGAAAGACTATATTCTGCGCAGGCAAAGTTATAGTTTATAAGTGAACAGGTAAGAATAACTCAGTAACAATTTTCAAGTTGAAAATTTTAGAGTGGACCCTGCTGATTTTCTTCTATAACCTTTGTATGGTACTCACATTAAATCATAAAAATACAAAATTAAAGTAGATAATGAGAATATCTAGTACAATGTGATAATTTGTCAATAAGCAGGGACAGTTTGGGTTTTGTCTCTCTTTGATTCAACCTCTGCTGTCCAAGACTTTGTTGTGGCTAGGAAAGTGTTCAGATCAGCAGCACCACAATTCTTAATTCATCTGGGATGTTAGGACTGATAGGTGGAAAAATTATTATTATGGGGAAACATCAAACCAAAATGGCACAAAGTTTTTATAATTTTTGACAGCCTTTTAAATTCATAATTACTATGGATAAACAAACCTCTCTGAATTCCAGTTCTTCTGGTATATGTAAATATTTAAATAGGTAAAACTGGAGAAAAGCAGCAAGGGAATTAATCTTCCTCAGATTTCCATATGTTTGTGAATGGAGCTGTCTTTGGTGTCAGACGAAAAAGGATTCCCTATTGAGGTATTCTGATGAGTAGGGAAGAGGGTCAGTGATGGGAACTGAAATGCCAGTACAAGGAAAATGCGTGTCTCTACAAAATGATTTAGGCAGACCTTTCCTTTTTCTCTATGGTTGATTGTTCATTTTTTCTGGATGCTCTCGAGCTAAATTTGAAGTTCAACAGGTACTTTTGGACATACCTTAAGTATGTCAATCACTGCATTGTTCACTTAAGAGAAGATGTAGACTCTCATTTTTTAGAAGAGTGAACTTATTCCCATTGTATGTAATATATAGCTAGAGGACAATTGGCCCCTGGTACAATCATTCACCAAGCATTCTCTTGTCTGTGAGGATCTGCTAGGAGCTGTTAGTCTGCACAGAGCAAACATTTCCCACTTAAGAGGATGGACAGATCTCAGCATACCAGAGGACATGCTGAAGGAAGGGGAAATTCCAAAGAAGCTGTCTTAATTGATCCATCTTGTTTAATGCATCTTTTTCATTTTCTTTTTCTTTCTTTACTTTTTTTTCTTTTTATTTCCTTTCATATTCCATGTGCTACCTGTTTTTTTCTTACCTGTTCTTCATGTGCAGCAAATACGTTCTTTGCTGATTGCTTTTGTTAAGCCCTCAAATTCTTCCATTGCTTATTAGCTTGTCAGGAGCTTTACTTTCATGACTCTATTCCATTCTGTGGCAAGGTCATGTTCTCCACAGTGGCAAAGTCATTTCCCCCATGTTTGTAACATTTTTAATCAGTGAAATGTTAAATCTGTCAGAATTTTGGAGGTGTAATTTACCTGCCAAGGATATTTTAGCTGTGCTATGTAAGTATATCAGTATTATTGGGACTATATATATATATAGTGGAGGTGTGAAAGAGTACAAAGACCGAAATAACTATACATTTTTAATGTGGGGGGAAATGTTTGCAAAATAATCATTTGTGAACCAAAGAAGAGCAGAGGATACTTTTCACATAGGCACCCCTAAATCAGGAAGAGGAATTGTATAGGCTGATTTAGATGGAATCTGTGTGTTAAGTGATGTTGAAAGATTACTGATTTGTGTGGTAGACACTGTAGTGATTCCAGAAGTTCAGTTGTTGAAAAGGGCTCACCAAACTCAACAGAGCATACTTACATAGGATTTTTATTCACAAGGAAATAATAGGATGCAGCAAGAGAAAGAAACAGGCAAGTATTTGGGGTGGAGTGGGGGAGGAGGAATCTGATAGACATCCAAGTGCAAGCTTTGCAGGGCTTTTATTCACCCAAGGATACACTTTGGCTCTGAATTAAACCACCAAGGTCTGTGTGATATTTATACTGCTCTATCTCATAATCATATAGCCAAACCAGGCTGACTAACAAGTTATACTGGAAAAACCATCAGTAAACAAAGTGGAGGGCTTTTCAGGGGAGTTTTGAACTTGGAACTGCACATTATAAATCCCATTGCATCTATCTTGGCCAAAGGTCAAAACTGACATCCAGAATCCCCAGAGATGAGGATAGGCCTTTCCCAGTTCAATTGTAAATTAACTTTGTCCTCTACAGATACTTACTCTGGGGAAGTATCAGGGAAGAGACAATTGAATATATATTTAATACCATTAGAGCTAAATTCTCCCAGGGAAGAAAAGAAGGAAAAATCTAGAGCTGGGAACTAGAATGTGGGTCAACTGTATTTAATCTCCATATTTCCCCACTAACCTCTACATCTTTAAAATAAATATGCTTTCCTTATAAGCATAAAACTGGTGGTGTCAGATAGGGCCGTGTTAGAAACCCAGAAAGAAACTTTCACCACTACTATACTAAAAAGGTGTAAAAAGTCATTTATAGAATGAAACATGTATTACTTTTACTAATAGTGCCATGTTGTAGTAATAAAAATGCATTATTTTATTAGTAAAATTTCATTATCATTAAGGTAATTCAAATGAAAACTTGACAGGTTATAACATATGTTTAGGGAAGACTTTGCACTGTTGCAAGGATGGGAACAGTGTGAAATAGGTAAAGTTTGTTTGCAGTCATCTCCAAACCCCTCCTCTTTGCACCCCCCTCACCTTCTTAGGAACCAGTGACACCAAGACAGGGAATGCTCTTGAGGAGTCTATTTTGAGGAAAAAAGCAATCTGATAGGATAGCACTGTTTAGATAATGGTGCGAGGCGCTTGATCTCTTACTCTTGCTGGGGTATTTGTGTTTTTCAGTAGGACACAGAATAGGGGAAATGCACAATAAGGCCAAGGATCACTGTCTTGTAGAATTTCTTGCAAAAACAATCAGGAGCAGTATGTCATAGAACAAATCTCTGGATAGAGTTTTCCTGGTGCCCCTAACTTAGACCATTACCTATCCCAATTACTTCTGTGATGAATAACAATGCCTTGAATATCCTGAAAAAAAAAAACAACTGTGGCTTCCTAAGGCCCTGTCAACTTGACCAAGCTCAAAGACCTCATTCTTATGTCCAAATGAATTGATCTCCTACTCATAAAACAAAACAGCAACCCCCTCCCCCCAAAAAGAGGATTCTGAACTATTTTTCTGAAGAGATAATTGTCAAATGTATCTTTGATATTTATTTTCTAAGAATTCATTCTTAGCCCTATCAATATTATGAAAAAAAGTAAATGTTTTAAAAGAAAATTAATAGAAATTAGATGATAGTTTTAAAATTAGCACCAAAACTTATAATAAAGCAAATATCCTCTATTCTTGAATTAAGATCTATATTATGAGTAGTATACTGAATGTGTGTATGTACAGACCTATGCACAAGATGGAGTTGTTTGAGCATTTTAGTTTCCCCTAGAACTTCCGAATAAGTCAACTCTTAGAGATTTTGTACCACGAGATATATGGCCTCACACAAATCTGGGACATCTTCAGTAAATTTCTGGAAGACAAATGGTTTATTTTTAGTAAGGAGAAGTCTGCCATTGAGTTACAACCTTGAAAACAAGGAAGGAGAGCAAAATAAACTGCCCAGAATAGTTATCATCAACATATGTATTTGGGATAATGACATGGGCATTTTTACTTCTGATTATGTTGCTTTTCTACCTCCTCAGCTTTTTCAGGACAAGCAGATAAATGGTCCATTTAGAACCACATCACATTAAAAATGGACAAGATTATAAGATTACACTTTGACCAGCAGTCCAGTTTAGGGAATTCAAACCTCCACTAGGAGCCTACTGAAAAGATAATAAACATTCTACAAAGGTATATTTTTCTTGGATTGATTTGGAGAGCAAATCAATAACCTGGAAAAAAGGCAAATGGCAAAAGAAGGGGGCAAAATGGTTGTCTTAAATCTGTAGTTAAAATACTTGACAGCCTTTAGAATGGTTGAGTACATTATCACAATCCTAGTGAGACCAGATCTTTAGCTGTGTGGTAACTTTAATGCTGCTCATCTTGGGGATGAGAATAGGTTGGATTAATGATGATAAGTCAGCTCTTCTGCTGAGGACCTAACTACTTATATATTTGTGTCTTGGGCTAAAGAAGTACAGACATTAGTATTTGGCATCTATGTGAAAGTGAAGGTTGTCATTCCAGGAGATAAAATAATAAACACTTTGGTCCTGTTAATTGATTCAAAGTACTCGAATGATTTCAGCTTTGATGCTCTTTGCTTTTTTTCATGAGACTTTTCTAATTGCATTATCTGAAAGCAAATCACTGCAAATAAGAGCTATGATTATTTTGTCTAATGATCCCAGATTTTTGTAGTACTTCTGTGTTGAAGTTTGGCTTATATATTTTTTTTTGTTGGAGACTTAGGATATGAATTAAATACATACATTCATAAATTTTCATGTCAGACATGAGAGATTCAGAACTGATGGACCACATAGAATATGTTTTCTTTGGCCACTTTAAAAATTGCTTTAGTTTGTTGCCAAGGCTTAAGTATTAGAAGACTTTACTTAAAAATGCTTTTCTGACTTAGAAATTCAAAGCCCCAGCCGCATTGGGCTCCAATCCCTTTGTAGTCACAGTTAGCTATCTCTGGATAGCTGCTTTCTCCTGTGGTCTGGACAGTGTACCCCACGTTGCCTCAGATTCTTCCAGACATGACTGTGCATAGCATATTCCTGGTCTGTGTGGGCACCTTGTACAGATGATCAGAAGCAGATCTATTTGCATGAAAAAAAATATATATTTTAAATTTTTATAGGTATTTGGGAACAGAACATTCAAACCGAGTTTACATTCTTTATATTCTCAATGGCCAAGTTCTGACCTAGTAGCTATAGCATTTCCCTAATGAATAAGTCTGTGTGTCATAATATCTGCATTCCTTTACAACCTAGACATTTTGTTTTCTGAGCCACTGTAAAAAATGAGAATGTAGAAAAGATAAAATTTTCTACTACCTTATTTGTGTATGATGAGTGTGTCAAGGGTTCCCATAAACCCCCTCAGGTTTGGTGATGTACAAGGAAGATTTATAGGACTCAGTATATAGTTTGCTCATGGCTAAGATTTATTCAGCAAAAGGATACAAGGAAAAGTTAGCAAAGGCAAAAGGCATGTGGGACAAACTTTGAGCTACAAACTGTCTCCATTAAGTCACATAAGACATGCTTAATTTCTCCAGCATTTTTATCACATTGTGATGGCACTTGTAAAATGTTGTCTATCAGGAAAGTACAGTCTTTAGGCCCAGTATTTTTGCTGGGGATTCGTTGTAGGTACCCTCTGTCTGGCATATACCAAAATTTCAGACTCTCAGAGGATAGGTGAGCATTTAGCATAAATCGTATTGTTTACATAGTGTACAAGACAAACACCATTATTGGTTAGGGAGCACTGGGGACACTCCTCAAGGTGAAGGTTCCAGATATCAGCCAAGAACCAACCTTGTAAGCAAGCCTTTCTAAGAATGGTTATCAGGACTACTATTTAACTTTCGTGCAATGAGAAATCTTAAGTTACTCTTTTCTTACAAGCATATACCTAATTGTTGGTCAAGCTGTTTGTTATTCAATGATAGAAACTACCCAGACGATAATTCTGGTCCTTTTCTTGGTAAACAGCTAGCTGTGGACAGTGATTTGAAGTAAACCCTATCATTTATCTCTGAGAGCTCCACTAATCATTACGCAGAGAAATACATCTCAGATTGAACTGTTTGATTAATTCAACTACTTAATTTATTTAACTCATATTAGGTACAAGGTCCTTGAGATATAAAAATCTCTGCTTTCTTGGAAATGATAGTTTATAGTGAATAGGGAGACATTAAATAAAAGACCAAAGTAAAATATATAATAGGTTAGAAGATAATGCTATAGGAAAAAAAAAAAAGCAGTGTAGGGAACATCAGGACAACCAGGGTTTGTGCTGGGGGGCAGAATTAGTCAGTGTGGGAATTAGGGGGCAGAATCAGTCAGGGTGGGACTTGCCAAAGCGGTGATTTTTGAACAAGGATTTAAATGAGGTTAGTGGGATAGGAAGATTTACATATGGGCAGAACATTTTAAGAAGACCAAAAAGATATCACCAGAGCTCTCAGATAGGAGATGAACTGACATGAGAAACAACTAGGAGGTGAGTATGGTTGGAGCAGAGTGAGCAAGGGGAATGGCGAAGTAAGAGCAGGAATGCAATGGAGGCCCGGAGCATGTAGAACATGAATCCATTTGGGTTTTACTATGAAGAAAATGGGGGACCATTGCAAGATTTTAACCAAATAAGTGATATAATTATTTTTTGATGTGTAGGACATACAGAAAAAATTACTGAATTTTCACAAAATAAAATACCCAGTGTAGTCAGCATTCAGATTGGAAAAAAAAAAAAAAAAAGCTCTTCCTAGTACCTGTAATCATTCCCTTTTGCCACCTCCCAGTCACAGCTTCCCATCAAGGAAAATCTCTATTTTCCTTTATTCTAACACCAAAAACTAGTTTTATGGTAAAACAAACAAACAAACAAAAACACAAAAAGCCACAGCATTAATTATCTATCCTTGTGTCCATATCTGGCATATTTTGTTTAATATTATATCTGTGAATTGTATTTGTAGATCCTACATTCCTTTTTTTTTTCCAGCATTTTATTTATTTAAGAGAGAGAGCACAAACAGGGGGAGGGAGGAAGAGCAGAGGATGAGGGAGAAGCAGACTCCCTGAGGAGCAAGGAACCTGACATGGGACTCCTTCCCAGGATCCTGGGATCATGCCCTGTGCCAAAGGAAGACACATAACTGACTGAGCCACCCAGGTGCCCCTATATCCTACATTCTTATTACTGGCTAGTAGTCTATTGTATGATGATGACACACTTTAACCATTCTCCTATTGATAAACATTTGATCTGTTGCAATTTTTTTATATAATAGCTCTTAAGAATATTTCTGTATATCTTGCAATATATATATGTAGGAGTTTTTTGTTTCATATATACTTGAGTGGAATTACTGGGTTACAGAGTATGCTTATGTTCAAATTTAGTGGATACTTCTAAAGAAGTTTGCCAAAGTGATTATACCAATTTACATGTCTATCAGCAAGATTTGAATTGTAATTATTCGATGTTCTGGCCAATACTTGGAACTGTTTTATTTTACATTTTAGTCATTCTGGTGCATGTGGAGTATAATTGCATCGTGATTTTCTCATTTTTTTTTTTTAATTGGCTAGAAATTTGAGAACCTTTTATAAGGTTAATAGCCATTTCGGAGCACCTGGGTGGCTTAGTGGGTTAAAGCTTCTGCCTTCAGCTCAGGTCATGAACTCAGGGTCCTGGGATCGAGCCCCACATCGGGCTCTCTGCTCAGTAGGAAGCCTGCTTTCCTCTCTCTCTCTCTCTGCCTGCCTCCCTCTCTGCCTACTTGTGATCTCTCTCTCTGTCAAATAAATAAATAAATAAATAAATCTTAAAAAAAATAGTCATTTAGATGTTCTCTTTGTACCTGTTCAAGTCTTTTTGTCCATTTTTTACTGTTTTTTTCTCATATTGATTTATAGAAAGAATTTTAATATCCTAGATATGGATGGATCCGTGGTAGATAAGTTAATAGTCTCCAAAAATGTCCACATTGAATCCCTGGCACATGTGAATATGTTACTTCTCATGACAGAAGGGACTTTGGAGATAAGATTAAGGTTAAAGAGCTTGAGATGGAGAGATGCTGGATTATCAAGGTGGGCTTAATCTAATCATGAGTTTTTCAAAGTATAAGAGGAAGACAGAAGAAAGGATCAGAGAGGTAACAAAAGAAAAAAATCTGAACTCACCATTGTTGGCTCTAAAGATGGAATAAGGGGACCATGTGTCCAGGAATGTGTCAGCCTTAAGAAGCTATGCATGGCTCTCAGCTGACAATCAGCAAGGAAAAGTGAATGTTGATCCTACAACCACAAGCAACTGAATTTTGCACATAACCCAAATGACTAAGAAAATGGATCCTTAGATCCTCTAGAATGAATCACAGCCTCACTGATAATTGATTTTAGCCCAGTGGGAGCCATGTCCAAATACTGACCTACAGAACTGTAAGAAATGAGTTTGTGTTGTTCAAGCTGCTAGGTTTTTGGTAATTCATGATGGTAGCTCAGAAAATTACTGCAGTCTATTGTAGTGTATATTTATTGCAAATAATCCCTATTCTATGGAGATAGGCTTGATTTAGCACTAGTTTTGTAGCTGTGATTTTTAAGAGAAGTTCTCAATATTTTTTTTTAAATCAAGTACTTGTTGAATGCCAGGATCTGTGCTAGATTCTTTTTTTCTCCAGCTTTATTAAGATAAAATGGATATATAATGCATAACTTGAAGGTATAAAACATAATGATGTGTTATACATATACATTGTGAAATGATTACCACAATAAGGTTAATTAACGTATGCATCACCTCACATTGTTGCCATTTATTGTGGGTGTGGTGAGAATATCTACTGTTAGCAACTTTTAAGTATATACTACTCTTAGCAACTTTTAAGTATATACTATATACTTAAAACTATACCATATAGTTGTTAACTATATCTACTCTTAGCAACTTTTAAGTATATACCATATACTTAAAACTATACCATATAGTTGTTAACTATAGTCACCATGCTATATGTTAGATCCCTAGACTTACTCATATTATAACTGAACAATGAGGAAAATGTTTTTTCATCCAATTTAGAAGGTATGTAAAGGAGGGAGAGATTAAATTTATCAGCTGCTGTGGCTATGCCGAGTAAGATGAAGACTGAGATTAAATTAACTATGGGAGATAGCAATATAGAAATCCTTGATCAACTTTACACTGAGTAGTTTTAGTGGAGAAGTAGAAGACAAAAGCCAGATTGAAGAATGGAAGAATGGGATGGAAGAATTGCCAACATTGAGTAAAGACAATTTTGGAGACATTTTGCTCCAAAAAGACTAAGAAATGGGAGAGTGGTGATGGCGATAGTGGGATTAAATATTTTTAAGATGGGAGGATAACAGGATGTTTGCATTGCAAGGACATGATCAAGAAGAAGGAAGGAATTGATGCAGTAAGAGAGAAGAGAAACTTGAGGGAGTATGTTCATGTGTTGGTAAGATGGCCAGGGATCTAGTAATTGTCTCCTTTCTCTCCTATATCTGTCATCATATGCAGTGAAATTCCTTAAAACTCTAACATAGCTTTACTTTCAAATACTATTATAAAATGATTAATAATGGTGAATGTTAGAGATACTATACTATACGTTTGTCAGAGGAAATTGAAGAACATTCTAAAATTTCACTTTCTTTGGCTGGTAACATCAGAATTTAGAATATAGAATAAAGCAAAGAATAAGTGAAAGAAATATCTGAACAACAAATAAATATCAGTTAGGTTAGGTTTTTAACTCGGAGAACTTTAGTGCCATTACCCAAGTTACATAAATTGAAGAAGCAGCTTTACCAGCAAACACAACAGGAAAGAGTGATAGAAATCAACAGAGAGCTAGATGACAAAAATTTTGGAAAATTGGACAAGTTCTACTAAATAGATTTAGCATACATATAATTTAGCTAATAGGTCGTACTGTTTTGGAGTCAGATAGCACAGAGGTAAATAGCTCTACAAACCACCAGAACTACTAAAGTTGCTATACTTTGCCCCCCAGTTCAGTAAGTGTGCCTATGAGATCATGTTCTTTTATCAATATATGGTAATACACAATAGAAAATTTTCAACAGAAAATTTGTAACAAAACTCAACATACTTGTGCATAAAGGGATTAAAAGTACTGACCTGAAAATGTTGCTTAATGATTTAGTTCACAAAATTTATTTCCTGTCATTCCTGATAAATGAAGCATTAATGCCTGCATACAGATAAATATATCAAGATCTGACCATCCCTAACGTAACTAGACAAGCATATCCCAGGATGTGTGTTTTAAAATCATTGAAAGACAGCATATTGATCATAGAATAGTAGACTGTTAGTCAGAAAGGACCCCAGAGTTTATCTAATCCATGTTGTATCTGCTCAAATGTGCAAAGTTCACAATATGTGGGTAATGGACATATATTTCTTTTTATCCTTCTAAACCTCCATCTGCATTTCTCTTTGCTTACTAAGAAGAGAGATCTTTTTACCTATATATTTATATTTATCATGATCAAATGTTTTCAGACCAATTGTAGATAATTTAATAAGTAACTGAATTTTGAAGTAAATTATTATACTGTAATTATTATTTTATAATAACTGGAAAGAGAAACTTAGCCTGAGCTCAGTATGAAACATAGTGTGATAAAATGAAGGCACTTGAAATTTGCCCTATTCCAGTCACTTTGAATAAGAATTTTTGTTTGGGGCAAATATGTCAGAAGACAAAAGGAAGAGAACTAAACACATTTTACAGATAAATAAATTTTAGCTTGAGCTACAGAGAAAAAAGGGTAAAAAAAAGCTGTTTTTATGTGGGTTAAGTAGCAGTAAACCACTAGAAGAGAAATTCTGGTAGACAGGTCATTGAAATAGAAGGAAATGATTGTATAAATATGCAAACTCATGCTTTTGACAAAGAACTTAATTTATAAATACTTTATTATAGGGTCATGGACACAATGTTTAACCAAGTATAGTATATATACTTATATAAAAGAATAAAATATTTTAATATGTATCAAAAAGATTAATTGTGAATGAGTTTAAAATGGTGGAGTAAGAAATACCAGGAATCTCTCTCCCCACCCAGATAACAATTGCACTGCCTGAATATGTCTGAGTAACTATCTTGGAACTCTGGGATATATTGAAAGTTTACAACTTCTGGGGTGGGCTTGAGCAGTAAATTGCAGTTAATTTTCATCAATTTCAGCTTCTAGTATAGTAGCAGCTACCCATTCTCCCACCCCAACTTCATGGCAGGCAACTGTGTACATATTCCAGGAGCAACCTGTGTACAGTTTGAAGGATCTAGGGTGGGGAAAAAAGCACATTGTTCTCCAAACATCAGAGATTTGTGCGATTGCTGCTTCTGATCACAGAGATGCAGACAAAGAAGCAAGCAGCCATTGTTGTATCTCACCACATGACTGCAAGCCGCTCCCCATTCTGGCTCAAGTGACTTCCAAAGGATATAAAGGAAGATTTAAACCTCATTTTCCTCCTTTTCACTCTTTAAGGAGCCAAACATAAAGATTAGGACATTCAAAAACAACTGCATATACAAAGAAGATTAGAAAGTGACTACACATGCCCAGGGAAAGATGCAGGCTCAAAGATCTGAAAAGACCTTGAGTTTACATTTTAGATTTAACCTTGGCACAGAGGGACAACCTACAACAGTCATAGAAACCCAAAACAATAAAAATAATAACAAAAAATAGCAGTTTCTGATGATGTGGCGAATCTGATCTTCAGATTTATCACATTATAAGAATTCAAACTAGTTTTCAATGAAAGTAAATCACAAGGCATGCAAAGAAATGGGAAAGTAGGGCTTATTCAAATGAAAAAAGTAAATAGAAACTCTCACGGTAAAAGACCTGATCACAAATATACTTGACAAAAACTTTAAAACAACTACTTTGAAGATGCTCAGAGAACTAAAGGAAGATGTGGAGAAAGTCAAGAAAACAATGTGAGAACAAAATGGAAATAGCAACAAAGCAATTTCCTGGTTGACTCATTCAGTCTTTAGTTGGATGCTCTTTAGCCTCCATGTATTTGAGTTCTTTCCAACTTTCCTCTTGTGGTTGAGTTCTAGTTTCAAAGCATTGTGGTCTGAAAATATGCTGGGAATGATCCCAATCTTTTGGTACCGGTTGAGACCTGATTTGTGACCGAAGATGTGATCTATTCTGGAGAATGGTCCATGGGCATTTGAGAAGAATGTGTATTCTGTTGCTTTGGGATGGAATGTTCTAAATATATCTGTGAAGTCCATCTGGTCCAGTGTGTCATTTAAAGCCTTTATTTCCTAGTTGATCTTTTGCTTAGATGATCTGTTCATTTCAGTGAGAGGGGTGCTAAAGTGCCCTACTATTTTTTTATTTTTGTCTATGTGTTTCTTTGATTTTGTTATTAATTGACTTATATAATTGGCTGCTCTCATGTTAAGGGCATAGATATTTAAAATTGTTAGATCTTGTTGAACAGACCCTTTAAGTATGATACAGTGTCCTTCCTCATCTCTTATTATTGTCTTTGGTTTAAAATCTAATTTATCTGATATAAGGATTGCCATCCCAGCTTTCTTTTGATGTCCATTTGCATGATAAATGGTTTTCTACCCTCTCATTTTAAATCTGGAGGTATCTTCAGGTCTAGAATGAGTCTCTTGCAGACACCATATTGATGAGTCTTGTTTTATCCATTCTGATACCCTGTGTCTTTTGATTGGGGCATTTAGCCCCTTTACATTCAGAGTAACTATTGGAAGATATAAATTTAGTGCTACTGTATTACCCGTAAGGTGACTGTTAACTTTATTTTGTCTCTGTTCCTTTCTAGTCTATGTTTCTTTTAGACTCTCTCTTTGCTTAGAGGATCCCCTTTCAATATTTCCTGTAGGACATGTTTGGTGTTTGCAAATTCTTTTAGTATTTGTTTGTCCTGGAGCTTTTTAGCTCTCCTATTTTCAGTGACAGCTCTACTGGATATAGTATTCTTGGCTGCATATTTTTCTCACTCAGTGCTCTGAATATATCATGCCAGTCCTTTCTGACCTGCCAGGTAAGGATTGGCAACATTATAAGTTGATTTCAACTTGTAATGTTTCTACCATTGTAAATCACAGACCTCTTGTCCTGAGCTTCATTCAGGATTTTCTCTTTGTCTCTGAGACCTGGAAGTTTTACAATTAGATGATAGGGTGTTGACATATTTTTATTGATTTTGGGGGGTTCTCTGTGCCACCTGGATTTTGATGCCTGTTTCCTTCCCCAAATTAGGAAAGTTCTCTCCTATAATTTGCTCCAGTATACCTTCTGCCCCTTTCTCTTTATTAATGTTTCATCTTATAGTATCACTTATCTCTTGAATTTTCCCCTTGTGATCTAATAGTTGTTTATCTCTCTTTTTCCAAGCTTCCTTATTCTCCATCATTTGGTCTTCTATATCACTGATGCTCTCTTCTGCGTCATTTATCTTTGCCATTAGAGCCTCCATTTTTTTATTGTACCTCATTAATAGTCTTTTTGATTTCAACTTGGTTAGCTCTTTTATTTCTCCACAAAGGGATTCTCTAGTTTCCTCTATGCTTTTTTCAAGCCCAGCTAGTATCTTTATAATCATCATTCTGAAGTCTGGTTCCAACATCTTACTAATATCTGTATTAATTAAGTCCCTGGCAGTCAGTACTACCTCTTGTTCTTTCCTTTCCTTTCTTTTTTTTTTTTTTTTTTTTTTTTTGTGGTGAGTTTTTCTATTTTGTCTAGAGAAGAATAGATGACTGAGACTACAAAATGATAAAAGGGTAACAATGATCCCAGAAAAATATACACTAAACAAATCGGAAGAGACCTGAAACCAGGGCGGCGGGGAGAATATGATCAGGCTGGTGAATAGAACAGAGCCACACACTAGATTTTGCTTGTATTTTGGTCTTTTAGGAGAAATTGCCCCCCAAAATTTTAAAGAAAGAAACACACACACACACACACACACACACACACACACATATACACAAACATAAGGGTAGATATGATAAAGTGAAGGAATATGAGTATAGAGATGAAAATTAAAAGACATTTTAAAAAAGGAATTGATAAGAAGTTGGTTGAAAAAAAAAAGGAAAAAAAGAAAAAGAAAAAGGAGCAAATGTGATCAGGTAGGAGACTAGAACAAATCCATACACTAGATTTAGGGTATATTTTAGTCTTTTAGAAGAAACTGCATCCCAAAATTAAAAAAAGAAAAAAATATATGTGCAAAAAATAAGGTTAAATACAGTGAATGGATAGACTGGAAAATGAAAATTAAAAAAGATTTTAAAAAAGGAATTTAAAAGATGGTAGTTGAAAAAGAAAAGAAGAAAAAGTAAAAACTGAAAAGTAAAAAAAGAAAGAAAATTAGAAAAATTAATTTCGAAAGACTAAAGAATCATGGGGAAAAAGCCATGAATTCTCTGTGCTGTATTCCCCTAACACTGGTGTTTTGCAGTTCTGATTGATCAGTAAACTTGGTCTTGGCTGGATGTTCTTGCTGATCTTCTAGCAGAGGAGCCTCCTGTAGTGATTCTCAAATGTCTTTGCCCGAGGTAGAATTGCACCGCCCTTGCCAGGGCCCAGGCTAAACAATCTGCTCAGGTTTGTTCTTGCAGGTTTTGTTCCCTGAACGCTTTCCATACAGCTTTGGAGGGTGAGAATGAATATGGCAACCTCCCAATCTCTGGCCCTGGAGGAGCTGAGCACTTGGGGCCCTACTCCTAAGTGAGCCCTCAGAGAAAATCAGTCAATCTCTCTAGTCTCCCTGGACTCCAGCTGCACTCCATGCTCACCCAGCCTGTGACCAAGTATTTCTATCTCTGCCACACGACTCGGTTTGGAGTCTTCAAACCCAGCAGATTCCTGTGGTGCATTCCCATGCCACTCCTCCTAGGGGAGGAAGAGTGTCCCTGGATCTGCCACTTGTTGGGTCCCTGTTCAAAAAACAGTGGTCCAACTATGTGGCAGATCATGATTTATGGCAACCCCAAGCTGAGAGCCCACTCCTGGACTCAGTCTTTGCAACTGGCTTCCCTGCTCCAGTTCCTGGGAGCTCTGTCACACTCAGGCACCTCCAGTCTTTCTGTGACTCCAAGGGTCCTGAGACCACACTGTCTCTGCGAGGGTTCCACCTCCTGCTTAGCCACTACAGGAACATCCGTCTGCAGAGCCGACTTCTAAAAGTTCTGATTTTGTGCTCTGCTGCTCTTTCACTTGTCAGTAGCCAGCTGATGGAGGCTCCTTCCTGTAGTCTATCTTCCCAAATATTGCCTTGGATTCACTTCTCCTCATGCCCTACCTTCTAGAAAGTGGTCATTTTTTCTGTTCATGGAATTGCTGCTCTTCTTTTCTTCAATCTCCTGGTGAGTTTGTAGGTGTTCAGAATGGCTTGATAACCATCTAGCTGAATTCTTGGGACCAGAAGAAAGTAAGGTCTCTTACTCCTCTGTCATCTTGCCCCTCCCTCCAAACCCAACTATAATTTAAACAGTGTAGTACTGTCATAAAGACAGATATATAGACCAATCAAATAGAATTTAAAGGTTAGAAATAAATTCTTACATATATGGACAAATGATTTTTGACAAGGGTACTGAGACCATTCAATGGGTTAGGGATAGTCTTTTCAGCAAATGGTGCTAGTGAAAATGTAGCATATGCATACAAAAAAATATTATTCTACCATAAAAAGGAAGGAAATTCCCACTCATGCTGTACGTGAATGACCTTGAGGACATTATGTGAAATAATCCAGTTACACAAAAAAACCTCAAATACTGTATGATTCCATTTATTTATTTATTTATTTATTTTAAAAAGATTTTATTTATTTATTTGACAGAGAAGAGAGAGATCACAAGTAGGCAGAGAGGCAGGTGGAGGGGGGGTGGGGGGAAGCAGGCTCCCCACTGACCAGAGAGCCCAATGCAGGGCTCGATTCCAGGATGCTGAAATCATGACCTGAGCTGAAGGCAGAGGCTTTAACTCCCTGAGCCACCCAGGAGCCCTGTATGATTCCATTTACATGAGATGCTTAGAGTTGTCAGATTCATAGAAACAAAGTAAAATGCTGATTACTGGGGATTGGGGAAATGTGGAGTTGTTTAATGGGTAGAGCCTTTCAGTTTTACAAGATAGAGCCCTGGAAATGGATAGTGGTGATGGTTGTATACCAATGTGAATATATTTACTACCACTGAACTATACTTTAATAATGGTTAATTAAGATGGCAAATATATGTTCTGTGTATTCTACCACAATAAAAAAGTGAGGGAAAAGAAAAGTAGCAAAATAACTCAACAAAACCAATGTGGAATTGTATTTAACATAATACATTATACTACATGTAGTTCTTAAAATTTTTTTTTCATCTCTCTCCTAGAGAAAAGGAAGCACTAGCACCCTTTCACTAGAGTCAAAGGACTCAAAAGGCTTTTTTTTATGAAGACACCCTGGGTTACTTAAGACCACCAGATAACTTTTCAAGAAAATGTGTCCAGAGGTGACTGTTTTTGTTGCCCTCTTTCCCCTTGCAAAATTTCCTGAGGTGATCAGAGGCATTCAACATCAAATTGTTCCAACCACTACCTTCAAAAAGTTTCTCTTGAGCTGTATCTTCATAGCACCATGGCAATGATGTGCATGGCAATTCTACCTTTAAAATGCAGGAAACTTGTTTGTACTGTATTTTCTACCCTTGATTCGTACCAGGAAGTTGCTTTACAGTGTCAAACTGCAAAGCTCTGGCTTGAATGATAGACAAAATGAAAAGCACACAGTATTTAGTCTGATCCTGAGGGCATAATATCAGGTCTTTCTAACTCAGGTACAAGTTGCCCTTTGCCTTAAATTTACTATGAGCAGTTTCCAATTTAGCACTGCATTTTTTTCTTTTGTTAGTCGTTTTTAAGGATCGAGCAGAAGGTTTAACTATAAAATAGTGAGACTGACTTTTTGGCAATATATCAGAACTTTTTTGTCCTACTGACTGTTAATACCTTTAGTAGTCCCCTTGGGAAAATATTGAATTTTTTTTCCCCAAAAAGGATGCTTAGTGTTCTTCAAAACCAATTTCCTATCTACACAAGAAAATCTCTTTTATTACTTTATCGATAGAAGACTTCTCTTTTTTAAAAAAGATTTTATTTATTTGAGAGACAGCACATGTGCGCATGCATGAGTTGGGGGGAGGAGGAGGGGGAGAAGCAGACTCCCTGCTGAGCAGGGCTCATTCCAGGACTCTGGGATCATGACATGAGCCAAAGGCAGATGTTCAACTGACTGAGCCACCCTAACTTCTTCCTTAACTTTCTTAATTTCTCTCTTTCTTTCATTTAATTATTTAATTGGCTCATGCACTCATCCATTCAATGATTTATTTTTTAAAAGTGAGTGCCATTTTTGCTTGGCTCAACTTAATTTTATGCTTTTTTGCTAAAGGCAACAAAATGGAGTGGTGTCAATGGTGTACCCAAGAAATTTCTAGAAATAGGATTATATAGGATTTGGGGAGAAATTGTACAGCCAGGTGTATAATTGAAGCTACAAGCAATCTTTTAGGCCACTCCTGGAAATTAATATCTCTGATATACATGCTATTAAACTGCTTATAATGTCTATGTTAAGCAGGTGTTTATTTGGAGAAATATTAAAATTAATATGAATAAAAATCTAGGACTACCTGTAAAATATTCCCGATCATTAAATATCATTTTAGTAGGGTGTATGAGACCCTGCCACCCAGTCTGGCCCCAATCTTCCTTAGTCACCATCAGCCTGTCCCTGTCCATTTTGATGCTTTAATCAGTTCTTGTATGTCAGTTGTTCTGAATTTCAGGGGAAATTCTGTCTTTCACCCAGGGAATATTGAGCAGTGTCTGGAGTCTTTTTTTTTTTTTTTTCTGGTTGTCACACCTGGGTAATGGGGGTTACTATGGGGATGTAGTGAATAGAGCCCGTGATGGATGGTGCTAAACATTGTACAATGGATGGAATAGCCTCCCACAACGAAGAATTATCCAGGCCAAAAAAGCCAGTAGTGCTGAGATTGGGAGGACCTGTCATGGGTATTCTCATAGGTCATGTCTACTCCCCTCCTAAGATATCTTTTCCTGGTTTCAGTTACCAAACTTC
>CM053608.1:48674569-48696570 GCA_028646535.1 Procyon lotor
CTTTTACTTCAGTAAATAATTCCTGGTACTGCTCTGTTAGCAACCTGAAACATTGTCTCCATAAATTTCTGAAAAGAGAGAATTTGAAATCGAGTTCCCAGAGAACCTGCCTATCTATTAAGCTGTTAATATATCACTGTTTTAACTCTTTTTATAGATTCTAACAGGTCAAAATTATGTTGATAAGAAAGCAAATGTTTTGTCCAGTTGTGCCAGGATGTTTTTTAGTAAGGCGGCACTTGACCTTGTCAAAGGTCATTGTCTCCATAAATTTCTGAAAAGAGAGAATTTGAAATCATTGTCTCCATAAATTTCTGAAAAGAGAGAATTTGAAATCGAGTTCCCAGAGAACCTGCCTATCTATTAAGCTGTTAATATATCACTGTTTTAACTCTTTTTATAGATTCTAACAGGTCAAAATTATGTTGATAAGAAAGCAAATGTTTTGTCCAGTTGTGCCAGGATGTTTTTTAGTAAAGCGGCACTTGACCGTGACAAGCCAGAATGCCAAGCTGTGAGGCCACTGTTTAATTCGAGATGTCACAGGGATCGCCTTGTCTGAGCAAAACTTGTCTCTTTCAAGAGCTAAGGAATACAAGTTAACTGCAAAGCTCCTAATAAAAGGTAGCACTTCCAGGGACATGAGCTTCTATTCTGCTACCCGGGCTATGCTGAAAACTTACTGAATGCCTTATATTTCATCGGTAAGATGGCATAGAGTTGGAGTGAAGGAGTTTAAGTGGAGTCGCTAATTCAGAGGGTCAAATATATGCCTCTCTGTGGAGTGAAACACGGGTAAGTATTCTTTACTTTGCGCTTTAACCTGCTTGAAACAGTATCACTTTTCATTTTGTACCTTCTTGGTATGTTTTAAAATTTCTAACAGTGTGATAATTTAAAAGAATATATATCTTTACTTTTGGAAGGAAACTTGAAGACTTATCGACCCAGGAAATAGTAATTACAACAGAGCAAAAGAAAATATGGGGAAAAGGAAGGATTTCTACCTAGGACTACCACACCAGAAAAATAACTTCAAACTTGGTGAGAATGCCTTGGGACAATTTCTGCATTTTTATATCAACTAAACCACACAGCTTTGCCATTTAAAAAATTATTTTATTTGAGGTATAGATATGAGCATGAAGAATTTTTTAACTTAATTTTTTTTGCCACAACCAATTAAGTAAGATCTAAAGAGCTTCAAATTCACATGAAATCACAAGGAAGAAAAGATTTAAGATAAGTGAGGGGGTCATAAGCAAAAAAAAAAATGTGTTAAAAAAATAGGATGAATCAACGTAGGAGGATAATGTGTGACAAACATCTAAAAACCTCCTTAGCACTTCTGGACTTTCAGTAGCAAATGTGAAGAGAGCAGCATGATTTGTTACACATGCCTCAGGGTTTATAAAACAAAAACATGTATGTGTACTACTGAGGTGCTGTTGATGGTTCTTGCACGTCTCCTGAGATTATAAGCAAGGTCCTCAACAAATTCCTCACAGTGAGTGCCTTATAAAGGTGTTCTTCATGAAGACTTTCCTGGTAGGCTAAGAGCATCACCTGTGACTCATTGCTCCAGGTGGTCACTGCTAATGCTAATGTTCACTGTTAATGTTATTTCACTGCAAGGAAGCTGCCTTTTGCTTAAACACGACATTTTAGGGTTTCTTTAGAAATGGAAACCCTGAATATCTATCGTGGACCATGATGTGTTTCCTTTCCATTTTACACTCCTCCACATATGTTTTGGTTGTTCTCTCTTCTCCATGATTCACTTAAGAGTAAGCCCATAGCAGCGATTTGGCAAAACATAGTCCTCAGCTGTTGGCTGGGTCAGGGGTAGGAATTTGATTTAAAATGGACCAAGCTGTTCTTTACCCTAGATTCTATTCCTTGTCTATAATGTATCAGTTGGGCATGAATCAGGCTGCATCTTGAGCAAGCATAGTCCTTTCCCCCTGGTTTTTGGAGTTGGAATGGAAAGAGAGAGGGGTGATAGCCTCTTTTCTGGAGGCAGAATCTATAAAATAAGCTTATATATTGTCAAGATTAGATATCTTTATCCAGTCTTATGAAACCAAGTAGTAAGAGTTGATGTGTGGATACAGTGAGTGATGAATCATGTATGCAGAGAAAAGCACACATGAGATACACATCTAAATCCATTTGTGAGGTCCGATTGGATCCCTGTTCTTTGACTTCCAGGAAATATCTGTTTCCTTTAAGAAATGGAAAGAACAAGGGTTTTATAACTTAAAATCAAATGAGTTGAAACTAATGCAACTTCCATTAGGCACTTACTCTTTTTATTTCTCTTTACCAAGTTTTGCTTGGTTTTGCTGCAGTGGTCCGGGGTTACTTTCCCTGACAAGTGCCTGGAGTACAGCTATTCTGCATCAGTGAATTAGTGCCAAAATTGTGCTTTAACAATCAGCTAAGTTGGGGAGACCACTAACAGTCTTTTATGAAAATTGAGGTCTCTAACAAGGACATGTAGTTGAGTAGAAAGCAGCTTTGAATTTGTCCTAGACATGTGGGACTTATTTGCAATATTATTTTGTTTTATCTTAATTTAGAATCCTATTTTAATATTTTAATATTCCTCCTAGAGAGTTATAGGATCAGAAGATAAAAGACTCTTTTGGCTGAAGTTCAAATAGTCTGTCAACTTCAGTGAAAAGCTGTCTTAACTTCTCCTCTGACCATTTTCTTATAGCTATTTGTGAAATGTGTTATTTGGTTACGATCTTCAAAACTCTAAACAATACGTTATTTTTCTTTGCATCTTCCAGAGGTGTTTGTAGAACATCTATAACAAAAGGGATGCTCAGTAAGAACATTTTTTAAATAACTTTCTATAAGATCTTGAATGGACACTAGTTGCTCTGTGGAAAGCAACATGGGCTTTGTTCTGCTTTACATAAAATCATCAAATATCTTCCTTGGCTGAAATAGCTCAATTTTCCATTCAGTCACATCAAAGCCACTATTACATAGGCAGCACTAGTATATTTGAGGCTTTCCTGTGGGGAGTAGAGTAGGCAAGACCATAGCCCAGTACACATGAACAGAGACACTACAGTGTTTTTCTGCATCAGGGAGGCTCAGAGACAGAAAGGGGGAACACATGTGATTGGCCAGCTTAAGCAAGAGGCTACTTCTTTTATATTCTTTGGGGGAGAAAAGCTGAGCTTCTGTCAAGTGGGTGGATTGGTACCCTTTACCCTGAGTTCATTTTTTAACAGGTAGTCAAGAAATAACCTCCACTTTTCCCTTTAATCTGTGTGTTTTGTATAGTTTAGACAAAATGATTATTTGTTCCTCAAAAGGCACGTATCTTAGCCTGGAAGAACTTATTTCCATGAGTATATAAAATTGTGTAAAATCAAGGCAAGGACTTGTCTACTGAAATCTGTACTCTTTTACACTTTTATAGATTGAGAGTGTACAGCCTTTCCAAATTAGCTCCGGTCCCGGGCTCTGGGCAGATTGGCTGGCCAGCCTTCAAACAGCAAAAAATGGGCAGAGGCAGTACATCTCTTTGATCTGCTCTCTTTGGTTCAGATGGTGAAGATCATTTAATAATGACTGTATTTTCTACAATAAACTCTACCTGTAGAGTTTCAAATTTCCAATGGCATTCTAACAAGAGTCTGACTTTATTCTGAAATACTGGTGACATACATTTAGATAAGTTTCCCCTGCTATGAGGCAAAACTCATTATGATGCAATCACTTTAATCGCGAGTAGTTATGGGTTATTAAGTATCAAACTGCGTGTGTTTATTGCTCATTATTATATTTAGAGGTTTAAACAGCTTTCTTGCTTTGAGTGGTAGTTATAAGTTCTCAAATATTTAAAACTCAAATGACTAAATTGTCCATTTATTTCAAGTTCATGATTTTGTTTAGACAGGAGCAAAATGTTTTTCATGTGTAGCTTTCCATCAGTGGAGTGAATTTCAGACCTGCAATGAAGAGAAGACATTTCCTAAATTAGAGTATCAGTGAGTAGAGAGGCAACAGGAAGTTAAAATATTGAAGCTGTAATCTGGACTGTTCAGGCTAAAACTGCTTTTCAGGAAAATAAAGGGTGAATTAGGGTTTACCACGAGGGGTCATCTCTAGTTGTCACTGTGTAGTGTGAGGAATCTGGAACAATCAAGACGAAATACCAGAGGCTGCTTTCTTTTTCAGATATCGGTGTTCCAGTATTACAAGGAGACATATGTATCAGTCACAATCACAGTCATTTAATAATTACTGTCTTTGTTCAGGTAACCTCAGATTTAAAAAACACAAGAAAAATGGGAGTGATAGACTTCCAAAAATTTGTTATAATTGAATTTAATTAAAACCTTTGGGAGATATATCAAAATATAATAAAAGCCCCATATCAAGCCAAAACTGCTGAGAACCCTTCCCTGTTTCAAATAATAATAGCAGTGCACTTCAAGGTTTTTTTCCGAAATAAAATAAATAGCATTATTTTTAAAATAGATACTCATTTGAAGTTATAACTTTGAATATTCCAAGACAAGCTGCTAGCATATATGGAAAAAAAATTAATAATCAGCATCATCTTCTGAGATGACACTTGTGGACACAGCTATTTCTGGGTATTCTTACTCTCATTTACCCTCTTTGTTGATCTGGAACGAATCTCAGTTTTTTGTTTTGTTTTTTTTTTTTTAAACGAAAGTGCTGATGTATAATTCTGTACTAGATTAATTACATTGGGGTTAATTGGGTTTCCTCCAGTCCCCTTTTCTAAGGCTTGTAAAGCACTTAGTTATTCACAACTATTCGGATCTGTGCCCTAAGGGAAAAGCTCAGCCCATTACCCTCAAGGCCTGTTGAGTTGATGTGAGAGACTGAGAGCACACCCAAGGGAAAGGTGGCTCCCTCAAGCAGTCTTTACAGTGTGAGAGCTTTGCAGTGAACATGTTGTGTTGAATGAGGGTCCTGCTTTAGCAAGTGGTTCCGAACGTTAAATCTTATTCAACCATTCTTATTAAGGGCAGGTCATGCAAGATGAAATTCTCAGAGACTATAACTTAACTGCTTAAACAAGCCGCTGAACTACTGGTAAAAACAAAGTCATTTAAAAGTTGAGTGTTTTCTTATTTTTTCTTATTTTTTAATAAGCAAACTTTGCTGAGGTTTATTAAATTTTCTTTCTACATGTAATACTTTATTACACTGAGAAGCTATATAAAATTCATTTCTAGCTGTTGGGAGCAGTTAGATCCTCCCTAACCACCCCTTTTACCTAATAAAAGACCTGAATATTATAGGGATCTGAGAAGAGCTGTGTTTAATTCTTAAGCCCAAAGAGACCCTAGTGCTCAAAAGTATTTGCAAATAGCAATGATCTGTTTAATGATGACTGCTGGTATACTCTTCCTCATTGCATATCAGATCCATTGTTATTCAGAAACAGCAGTTCACCTGTTGTACTCCCGTGCCTACGGCAAAGTAACCTGGATTAAAGTCTAATGTTGACCCTGTTTACTCATCCATCTAATGAATATTAATTCTGACGTGGGACATATTGTTTCAGAAACCCTGAGACAATTCCTCAATTGTCTTGGACATATTCATTCCTCAATAGCTTGGCAATATATAAAGGAAGATAAAAACTGTGTGCAATATGAAGTAGGATAAAAAAATAGGCACATTTCAAATTGGGGGGAAAGGATGGGTTATTTCACATTGGTAGGGAGAGCACGGCTGATGAAACTGTATACTAGTACCAAATTTATGGGGACAATAGAGCAATACCTGTCAAGCAGCCCAGAAATTCTACTTGATCCAGAAAGCCTATGTTTTTTTTTTACCCACAGTTCTTTTTTTTTAAATAAAAAAAAATTAATTCTATCCTCAGTGCTCATCAGGTTAGTGTACCATTCATCCTTCTTCACCTATTTCACCCATCCCCCATCTACCTGCCCTCTTTAACCATCAGTTCTCTATAGTTAAAAATCTGGTTTTTGGTTTGTCTCTTTTTCTCCCCTTAGCTTATTTATTTCTTAAATTCCACATATGAGTGAAATCACATGATATGTCTTTCTCTGACTGACTTAGTTCACTTAGCATTATACTCTCTAGCTCCATCCAAGTCATTTCAAATGGCAAGATTTCATTCTTTTTTAGGGCTGAATAGTGCTCCATTGTGTGTGTGTGTGTGTGTGTGTGTGTGTGTGTGTGTGTGTGTGAGATGTATGTATACCACATCTTCTTTATCCATACATTAATCCATGGGTATTTGGGCTGCTTTTATATCTTGGTTATGATAAATAATGCTGCTATAAACATGGGGTGTGTGTATCCCTTTAATTAGTGTTTTTGTATTCTTTGGGTAAATAACCAGTGATGGGATGACTGGATCAGGGGTAGTTCTATTTTTAACTTTTTGAGGAACCTCCATACTATTTTCCACAGTGCTGCACCAGTTTGCATTCCCACTCACAGTGCAGGAAGGTTCATTTTTCTCCACATCCTCTCCAACACCTGTTGTTTCTTGAGTTTTTGATTTAGCTATTTTGATAGGTGTGAGGCGATATCTCATTCTTGTTTTGATTTGCATTTCCTTGATGATAAATGATGTTGAGCATATTTTCATGTGTCTATTAGCCTTCTGTTTGTTTTCTTTGAAGAAATGTCTATTTGTGTCTTCTGCCCGTTTTTGATTGGATTATGCTTTTTGGGGGTTGAGTAAGTTCTTTGTATATTTTGGATACTAACCCTTTCTCAGATATGTCATTTGCAAATATCTTCTCCCATTCCATAATTTGCCTTTTAGTTTTGTTGATTGTTTCCTTTGCAGAAGCTTTTTATCTTGATGAAGTCCCAACAGTTTATTTTTGCTTTTGTTTTCCTTGCCTCAGAAGAGAGATCTTGAAAAAAGTTTGTAGGGTCGATCTCAAAGAAATTACTGCCTATGTTCTCTTCTAGGATTTTTATGGTTTCAGGTCTCCCATTTAGGTTGTTAATCCATTTTGAATTTATATTTTTATGTGTGGTGTAAGAAAGTGATCCAGTTTCATTCTTTTGCATGTAGCTGTCCAGTTTTCCTAACACAGTTTGTTGAAGAGACTTCCTTTCTCCCTTTGTGTATTCTTCCCTGCTTTGTTGAACATTAATTGACCATATAATGTGGGTTCATTTGTTGGTTTTCTACTCTGTTCCATTGATCTATGTGTCCATTTTTGTGCCAAACCATACTGTTTTGATTAGTACAGCATTGTAATATAACTCGAACTCTGAAATTGTGATGCCTCCAGTTTTGCTTTTCTTTTCCAAGATTGCATGGGCTATTTGGTGTCTTTTCTGGTTCCATACAAATTTTAAGATCATTTGTTCTATTTCTGTGAAAATGCTGTTGATATTTTGATAGGGATTGCATTAAATGTGTAAATTGCTTAGGGTATTATAGACATTTTAACAATATTTGTTCTTCTAATCTGAGAGCAGGGAATGTCTTTCCATTTATTTGTGTCATCTCAATTTCTTTCTTCAGTGTTTTATAGTTTTCAGAGTATAAGTCTTTCACCTCTTCAGTTAGATTTCTTTCTAGGTAACTTACTATTTTTGGTGCAGTTATACATGGGACCAATTCCTTGATTTCTTTCTTCTGCTTCAGTATTGGTGTATAGAAATGCAGCAGATTCCTGAATGTTGATTTTGTAGCTAGTGACTTTACTGAATTTATCAGTTCTAGCATTTTTTGGTAAAGTCTTTTGGATTTTCTGTATAGAATATCACGTCACCTACAAATAGTGTTTTACTTCTTCCTTGCCAACTTGGATGACTTTTATTTCTTTTTGTTGTCTGATTGCTGTGGCTAGGACTTCCAATACTATGTTGAATAAAAGTGGTGAGAGTGGGCATCCTTATCTTGTTCCTGACCTTGGGGAAAAGATCTCAGTTTTTCCCCATTAATGATGATGTTAACCAGAGGTTTTTCATATGTGGCCTTTATTATGTTGAGGTATATTCCCTCTATCCTTCACTGAGGGTTTTTTTTTTTTTTTAATCATGAATGAGTGTTGTATTTTGTTAAATGCTTTTTTTGCATCTAATAAAATGACCATATGGTTCTTATCCTTTCTTTTATTGATGCAATGTATCACATTGATTTGTGAAGATGGAATCACCCTTGCAATCCAGGAATTAATTACACTTGATTGTGATAATTTTTTTAATGTATTGTTGGATTTGGTTTTCTAGTGTTTTGTTGAGGAGTTTTGCTTCGATGTTCATAAGAAATACTGGCCTGTAGTTCTTTTTGTGTGTGTGTGTTTGTGTGTGTGTTGTTTTTATCTGGTTTTGGTATCAGGGTAATGCTGGCCTCATAGAATGAATTTGAAAATTTTCCTTTTCTATTTTTTGGAATAGTTTGAGAAGAATAGGTATTAACTCTTCTTTAAATGTTTGATAAAATTTGCCTATAAAGCCATCTGGTCCTGAACTTTTGTTTGTTGGAAGTTTTTTGTATTCCTGTTCAATTTTTTTTTCTGGATTTTGGTCAGTTCAAGTTCTTTATTTCTTCCTGTTTCAGTTTTGGTAGATTATATGTTTCTAGGAATTTATCCAGTTCTTCTAGGTTGTCTAATTTGTTGGCATCTAGTTTTTCACAGTATTCTCTTATAACTATTTGTATTTCTGTGATGTTGGTTGTGATCTCTCCCTCATTTGTGATTTTTTTTGGGGGGGTCCATTCTCCTTTTATTCTTGATAAGTCTACTTAGATATTTATCAATTTTATTGATTATTTTCAAAGAACTAGCTCTTGGTTTTATTGATCTGTTTTATTGCTTTTTTAGTTTCAACATCATTCATTTCTCCTCTAAACTTTATTATTTTCTTTTCCTTGCTAGTTTTAGGTTTTGTTTGTTGTTCTTTTTCTAGCTTCCTTAGGTGTAAGGTTAGGCTGTTTACCTGAGGTTTTTCTTTTTGAGGTAGGCCTGCACTGCTATAAGTGTCCCTCTTAAAAGAGCTTTTGCTCTTAAACACAAGGTTTTAAACCATTGTGTTTCATTTTCATTTGTTTCCATGTACTTGTTTATTTCTTCTTTTACTTCCTGGTTGGCCCATTCATTGTTTAGTAACATGTTACTTAAACTCTATGTATTTGTGGTCTTTCCAGATTTATTCTTGTGGTTGACTTCTAGTTTCATAACCTTGTGGTCAGAAAAGATGCATAGTGTGACTTTGATTTTTTTGAATTTGTTGAAGCCTGTTTTGTGGACTAATTAATGACCTATTCTGGAGAATATTCCATGTGTACTTGAAAAGAATGTGGATTCTGTTGTTTCAGGATGGAATATTCTGAATATATATATATATTAGACTCATCTAATCCACTGTGTCATTCATAACTACTGCATCCTTATTGATTTTCTGATCAGAGGATCTATCCATTGATATAATTGAGGTGTGTGTTAAACTCCCCTACTATTATTGTATTACTATTGATGACTTACTTTATGTTTGTTAATACCTGCTTTATGTATTTGTTTTTTTTTAATGCCTAGTTTGTCCAATGTAAGTATTGCTTCCCCCATCTTCTCTTCATTTCCATTTGCATGATAAATATTTTTCCAACCTTTGACTTTCCATCTGCATGTGTGTTTAGGTCTGAATTAAATCTCTTCCAGGCAGGATACAGATGGGTCTTGCTTTTTTATCCAGTCACTCCATGTCTTTCCATTGAGGCATTTAGTCCATTGACATGCAAAGTAATTATTGATAGATATATATTTATTGCCACTATATTACTTGCTCTCTGGTTGTTTTTGTATTTCCTCTCTGTTCCTTTCTCTTCTTGCTCTGTCATGGTTTAATGGTTTTCTTTAGTGATCTACTTGGATTCCTTTTCTTTGTTTTTTGCATGTCTATTACTAGTTTTTGACTGTGGTTACCATTAGGTGTATATATAACATCTTATGCATATAGCAGTCTATATTAAATTGGTGGTCACTTAACTTTGAACCCATTCTAAAATCAGTACATTTTTACTACCCTTCTGCTCACATTTTAGGTATATGGTTTCACACTTTATTTACATCCTTTGTTCTTTGGATCCTTTGACTGATCTTTTCAGCTGTACTTAATTTCACTGCTTTTGTGCTTCCTACTTTTCTTATTCCCACGTATAGTCTCTCCTTTCCACTCAGAGGATCCCTTTAACATTTCTTGTAAGGCTGGTTTAGTGGTAATGAATTCCTTTAACTTTTGTTTGTCTGGGAAACTCTCTTTCTATTTGGAGTAGTAGCTTTGCTGGATAGAGTATTCATGGTTTCAGGTTTTTTCTTTTCAGCACCTTGAATATATCACCCCCCTTTTTCTGGCCTACAGTGTTTCCACTGAAAAATCAGCTGATAGCCCTTTAGGGTTTCCCTTGTATGTAACTGTTTTCCTTTCTCTTGCTGCTTTAAAAATTCTCTTTATCACTACTTTTTGCCATCTTAATACTTTGTGTCTTGGTGTGGACTTCCTTGGGTTAATTTTGTTGTAGGATCTCTGTGCCTTCTGAATTTGGTTATCTGTTTCCCTCCCCCAATTCAGGAAGTTCTCAGCTCTTCAGTTAAATTATGTAACTATTCAGTTAAGTTTTCTACCCCCTTTGCTTTCTCTTTTCCTTGCAGAATCCCTGTAATGTGAATGTTATTGTGCTTGACAGTATTACTGGATTCCCTAAATCTATTTTCATTTTTTATTCTTTTTTCTCTCTGCTGTTCATTGATTGCTTTCCATTAGTCTGTCTTACAGGTTGCTGATCCATTCTTCTGTTTTCTCTAGTCTATTATTTATTCGTTCTAGTGTATTTTTAATTTTAGCTACTGAGTTCTTCTTCTCTGATTTTTTAAAATATTTTTAACTCTTTATTGAAGGTGTCACTGGGGTTCTCCCCTCTTTTCTCAAGTCCAGTATCTTTATCACCATTACCTTAAATTCCCTATCAGCCATATTACTTACCTCTGTTTCATTTAGCTTTTTTGCTGTGATTTTGTCCTGTTCTTTCATTTGGGATATATTCCTCTGCTTCCTCACTTTTCTTGATTCTGTCTATTTCTATGTGTTAAGAAAGTCAGCTACATTTCCTGCTCTTGAAAATAATGGCCTTATGAAGAAGGGGCCTTGTGGTGCCCTGTGGTACAATGTCCTCTGTTTACCAGAACTTGCCATTTCAGGAGTGTCTCCTTTGTGTGTTGTGTGTGCCCTACTGTTTTGGTTCAGCCATTTTTGCCTTCAGTCCAGTCATATGCAAAGGTTCTCTTTGCCAGTTGGGTGCAATGTTTGGTCCCTTTGTTGTTAATGAGCCAGTCAGGGGCCACCTTGAGCTTGAATTAGGTCAGACTGGGTGTTTGCTAGAGTTGTGGTCACACTGAACCTCATGGTACTCTCCCTTTGTCATCCCCTGAGAAGCTTTCATTGGTGGATGAGGCCTGCAGTTAGACCAGATGTCTGCCACCAGCCCACTGCTCAGGCTGCAGTTGGATTAGTGTGTGTGGTTATCTTCTCCTCTCCTCAGAGCAGGAATAACTTTGGAGTGGTACTGGCCACTGTTGGGGCTAGTTACACAATGCCATACTGTGGTGCTGCTTTCAGTGGATTCCTGCTGAAGGTGTGTTGGAGGTAGGATGGGTTCACAGAAGAATGAGGGGGTGGGGCAAGTGTTAGTAATGTCTGTACTTGTCCACTGTGGGAGGAGACTTGGAGCTGCTCTGGAGAACTGTCCAGAGTGAGTCAGATGGGGTTGGTCTGCAGGAGGTGGCCAGGGGCAGGGGCCAGAGTTAGCAAGCTATGTGGACTGTTTGAGCTGATTCCAGCAAGTGTACCTATAACTAGGCTGGGGAACAGGGGAGGTAAATGGCACCTGCTAGCTGTTTTGTTCTTGGAGAAGTCTTCTGAAGATCTCTTCCCTTTAGCACAATTTCTGAAATTAGCAAATAAATCTTCCCATACGCCCCAGGCATTTTTCAAACTGCTGCTTCTATGCCTTATCTTAGTGGGGCTATTTGTTGTGCTAGCTCTTAAGGGTAGGGACTCAGTTTCCTGTTGCCATCCACCTCTCCCAGAGGCCAACTGCTGGTTTATGAAGTTCCGGGTATTAAGCCCCACTGATTTTAAAATCTCAGGAAGTTAAGCTCCTCTGTTTTTTAAAGCCAAATGGAGCTTTGTCTTTCCAGTATGGATCCTCCTTGCATGGTGCTTTGTGTAGGGTCTGCTCCCCTCCCTTCTCTATGCTTGCAATATCTCTCCCTCCCTTTAGATAGCCTTGTGGGTCAGTTTGGTTCTTGACCACATTCCTACCATTCTTCCTTGTGGCCTCTTCTCAATGTGTAACTGTGGAGATTCTGTTGTGCCAGTTTTGAGGTCAGTTGCTGGGATATTTACATTGATTTGGGTGTTATCTAGGTGTATCCATGGGTTGAGGTGAGCTTAGGATCCTCCTTTTCTGTCGTCTTCCCCCAAAGTCCCAGAAATCCTATATTTTGGAAATTGTCTCGGAGGGATATTAACACATAAGATACACTATATATTTTTTGAAGATATTTATTGTAACATTGTTCTTAGTACTTGTAAAAAGAAAAAAAAGTTAAAGATGCTTACCTGTGGACTTTCAAATAAAGTAATACCAGCCGTTGTTAAAAAGAATGAGCCACCCTCTGACGTAAAGCAATGTCATTTTGTGTTATTCTTGTTAGAAGTGAATAAACTCAATCTAAGCATAGAAAACATCAGGCAGACCCAAATCAAACAATGTTGTACAAAATGTCACCATTGTAAAGGACAAGGGAAGGTTGAGGAAGTATAAAGGTTACAGGATATTAGAGAAATATGACAACTAAATGAGGTGTGAGACACTGGATTGGATCCTGGAACATGAAAAGCTGGAAATAGGTGAAATTTGAGTTTAGTGTATAGCTTCATTAATGGAAAATCTTCATTTTCTTAGTTGTATAATGGTTATGTAATCTGTTAATATTAGAGGAAGTTAGATGAAGGGTGTAGAGAAATCTTGGTACTGGTTTTGTCACTTCCATATTTATGAGAAAATATGTACATGTGAAAGACTTAGGATCTGCCCATTCATGTCTCCTTCTCATTGCTCTTCCCTACTGTTTCGAGACAAATTATGGCTCATTCTCCTGTAACTTTAAACCTGTTTTGGACTCAAGATAGCTTTCATTGGAGATAAAAGAGGGGCACCTATGTGGCTCAGTTGGTTCAGTATCTGCCTTCAGGTCAGGTCATGATCCCAAGGTCCCAGGATCTTGCCCCTCATAGGCTCCTTGCTTAGTGGGGAGTCTGCTTCTCCCTCTCCCTCTGCCCCTTCCCCTGCTCATTTTTGCTCACTCTCTCTCTCTGTCTCTCAAATAAATAAATAAATAAAATCCTAAAAAAAGAAAAGAAACCTAGAAAAGAATAATCATTTTTGTTTGCTATTTCCTATTCATATATTTCTTTTTGTTTAAAGATTTTTGTGGGACTTATAAATCTTCATGTAGAAAATTTCACACTGAGATAAGAAAAGAATATATTTAGTATGTATTATTTTTCTGTCCTTAAAATGACAAATCAGCTCATCAAGTTAATATAGTGCCTACCATGTACAGTATATTGTGGTAAACATTAGTAAAAATATGAGGCAATATGGGGCAAGCAGGTGAAAAAGGAATTGCAAACATACTTGAAATTAGCTATAGCCAAAGATAGCTTCTTACATGGCTTTTCTTTCTTTTTTAAAAAATATATTTTTGATTTTTTTTAATTTAAATTCAGTTAGCCAACATATAGTACATCATTAGTTTCAGATGTGTTCAATAATTCATCAGTTGTGTGTAACACCCAGTGCTTACCACATCACGTGCCCTCCTTAATGCCCCTCACCCAGTTGCCCCATTCCCCTCACCCACCTCCCCTTCTGCAACCCTCAGCTTACAAGGCTTTTCTAATCAAGACCTTTCCTAATAAAAATCTCTAATTTTTTAAAGAAGTATTCACGTCTTGTTTTTAAAAACAGCTGAACATTCTCAACTTGCTTTGCACTTGGTTTATCATATCACAAGCTTTGACCTTTCCAGGCAATTGTTAGAGTGCTTCTCACAGTATATCATTGCCTCCTAACTGAGTTTTTCCTCATTCTTGTGTTCTCTGGCCCTGGGACACATATTAGTAAGACATAGTGTGGAGGAATGGAAGATATTGTTCAGCATGTACTATTGACTATATTTGATATGAATAGTGAGGATTTTCAGGTTTGCAGAGGATTATGGGCACAATTTTTTGCAATAAAACTCTATGTCAGGTGGTGCTTCTTTAGGGAAATACTCCTTTGATCAGAACTGGCTTCAGGATTGGGGTTTCCTTGTCAACTATTTGACTTGTATCAGCCACAACCTTATACCTTCCCTATTGACTTAGGCATCCTTCAGCCTAAAAATGTGCTCTGTTTGGTTGGAAAGGTATTGGGCATCACGGAATTGATTTCTGAATTTCAGAGATATTGTCATAAAATCTGAAATTTCCAAATTCTTTTGCACCATCACTGGGCTCATCTTCATAGCAAAAATCTGCAAGTGTTGAATAGTTGCCCTCTTTAGAAGGGGCAGGCAGTTCCACAAATCCAAACATTCCTTAATGTCTTTCTGACCTTAATACCATTGCCACTTGCTATTTATCATCATACTAGAAGGAAGTAGAATATCTCTTGTATCATGATGAATGAAACTCATGGTGCTATGGATTACTAGAATGCCAGACCGCCCATGGAAACCCATCTTCTGCATCCGCTGCAACTTTGTGAGGTGCTGTAAAAATAAATGTCTGCCCCAGTGGAGGGAGCAAATAGCAATACCTTTCAAGGTTACTTCACCCTCAGCTCATTATTTTCTGTACAATATACAGAAGGAAGAATCTTCCTGAACAAATCTCTTCTATTTTTTGTTTATAATGCCATGTAATACAATTCTATTGAGACAGTAAAAAATCATAATCATTGTCTGCATTCATAATATTTTGCATAAGTTCACAAAATTTTGAACATAAGAGCTTGGCAAAAATAATAAAATATTTAAAAGTAAAACAAACAAAAATTCTAACAAAAAGAATAAACCAGTTTAAGAATGTGAGTGATTCTGTCTGCTTTTCTATTCAGTAGTTACCCTGAAGTGAGAGGTGAAGCCACTGTTCCTTCAGGCGGTTTCAGTTCCCCAAATTCTTCACATTGTGCTGTCATTGGATCCTCTGAATAGTATTCTTGTGTTTATAAAAACATAAAAAATGACCCTCTGTGAAAAGACATGGAGGAAACTTAAATGTATATTAGTAAGTGAAAGAAACCAATCTGAAAAGACTATATACTATATGCTTCCAACTCCCTGACATTCTGAAAAAGGCAAAACTGTGGAGATAATAAAGAGATAAGTGGTTGCCAGGGGTTAGGGGGAAAGGAGGGATGGATAGATGGAACATAGAAGATTTACAAGGCAATGAAACTACTCTATATAATACTATAATAGTGGGTATGTGTCATTATACTTTTGTTCAAACCCGTAGAAAATACAGCACAAGGAGTGAAGGAACCCTAAGTGCTCTTGGTGATACTGTGCTCTTCCTTCTCTTTGAGTTGTCTTGCAAGTGCCTTGAAACAAAGAAGAAATGAGAAGTCTCATAACTTTACATGTTTTATTTAAGAACTTAGAAATATGAGTATTTAAGGACCATTGTCAAAAATTTACAAGTCTGTTTTTGTTTTCATTCAGTGCACCTTAATATCTTGTTACTGTGCCTTTGAACGCGTAAATAAAACATTTGTTTTGGATAATGGTATTTAGAATCAAAGATTATAAATTACCTTCTGGTCATAAATATCAAATCCATAATAAGTAATAAAGCTGTATTCCTTAATTACTTTGCTTTTACCATCTGCCAAGGAATACATTAAAGAATGTAGTAAACAAAAGGAGTGAGCTATAAACCCCAACTGAAATTCTGAAACACCCGCAGGAGTTTTCCCTTGCGATAAATGACACATTACTTCAATGGAGGATGTGAAGGAAGGAGAAGAAAAGGAAGTTGTCAGGGAAGATTGAAAGGCAGATGTGTGATTGATACAAGGCAACTTCAGCAGCTCTTTTAAGCTTTCTTAAATTTTAACTCTTGATTAGAGTGTATCCTACTTTTCTGGGCATAATTGCATGCTTGTAAAAAAGGCATTTACAATGATAGTTTGTTACATTTTGAAATGGAAGTGCCTTTTACTCAAGTAGTAAGATGTAAAACTCTGTGCAAAATTCGTTGGCAATAACTGTTGGGCTTGAAATTTTGAAACATGTATCTGAGCCTGAAAATTGTTTTCTATGCTTGGGCAGTACACTGTTTTCCATCAACTTGAGGCACGTAGAATGTTCAAGCTGGGAGGATTTTAGAAATCATCTAGTCCAAGAATTCATTTTATAGATGAGTGAGTTAAAATAAAAATTATAAAAGTATAAAGATGAATTTAGGGCACTTGTTTGAAGATTCAATTTGTTGTTTCACATTACTATAGCTATTAGAGGGTAAGACCAAGCCAAAAAGACAACACTCGATATGAAGTGATAGTATTTTGAATTAAAAAGGGAAAACATAATAAAGGCTGCATTCATTTAAATAAAAACCATATTATCCATGGTTGAGACTACTGTAATGACATAGACTCTTGCCAACTATTAGGGAGGAGGTTGGAGCAACTTCTCAAAAAAAAAAAAAAAAAAGACTTCTATTCGGCATAAAGGATTAATCATGGTGATTTCTGACAATTTAATTGGTGTTATAGTGTTGTTAATAGAATTAAAAATCTGAATTTTATTAACCAGGATTTATATGATAATCTTTAAGAAATTTTGGGATATGGCTAATGAGTCATTCTATTTACATATTAAATAAAGATTTTTTATTTTAGAAATAGCAAGATTCTAATCTTATCATCAATTTTTAAAATTTATGTGTATATTTGCATTTATAATAGTATTAGAATAATGATAGTCACAAAAATTCCAATTTTTTTTTGGTATAATTGCATATTCAAAAATTAGCTTAAGTATGGCATTGCTCCATGCTTGTTGAAGCTATTTGGATCCATTGTAGCTTGTGAAATCTCACATAATAACACTGGGAAATGAAATAGGTACTTTAGGAATATACTTCACTGTGAACCTTGAATGTATGAAGGGTGCATGCTGATACTTAAGATACACATGGTTAGGAAATGGAGAGCCCAGTATGAATGTCTGTATATATGAATGTGAGGAGCTAAAGAATTCCTATAATAGTCTCAGACACGTAAGAAAACTGTATCAATTAGAAAGACAATATTGAACAAATCTATAAAATTGCTCATGTCCTTTGTTCAAAGATGAACAAGGAGAAAAGAGCAATAAAAAATATTTTGAGTTTTCCATGTTATAAGAATTAATACAAATAAACGGCCAAAGAACTTGTATAGTTAGAAGTAAAACAAAAATTTCAGTACTTGGAATTCCACAAAAGAAGCACTGTGTCTAGGTAGTCAAATAAAAAGAAAAGAAATGCAAGCAATTTATGCTTCATATCCTGGCAAGGTCCTATTTTATCTGTGTGATAATGGATGTGCTACTTACAATGTCTGAGCTTCAGGTTTAGGTCTTAAGGTCTTAGGTATAATTTATATAAAATGCGTAATAGGTGTCAATATATATTTGTTTCCTTTCTAAGCTCTGGTTGTCAGGGGAACGACTTGGCATACTACTGTGTAAGAACTTGGGATTCATGCTCTCTTAGGTAAATACAAATTTAATAAAGCTAGATATTGTCACAGGAAAGTTAGATAAAATAATGAAGCTGGAAAGTAGAGGGAAAGCAACCAAGGACTGTGGTGAAAGCTAAGGCATTGGCTAACTCATCAAAGTTAGAGAATCAGGGAAAAGCAATTTAGGAAAATATGAGTTGGAGGGAAGAAAAGATAGGATTAGAAAGAGGTATTTCTGATAAGTGAAAGAAGGGAACATAAAAAATTAAAAAGGGCAGAGGAAAAATTTTTCAATAGTTAAGATGGCACTCTAAGCTAAAGGGCCCACACTTGGGAATTCAGGCCAGCCAACCCAATTTTGTCAGCCTTTAATGAGGATCTAATCCTGTCTGAAGTAGATAGGACATTATATTTTAATGGTAGGGGAGATAGGAAACTATTTGCTTGTGAACAAATTATTTCACTAACTTATGACTGTTTTGAGAGGAATGTAGACTAAATTGAAGGCTCATTTCACATGAGGGATAGTATTTGGGGGTTATGTTGGTACTATCCCCCCCTTTTTTTTAAAGATTTCATTTATTTATTTGAGACGGAGAGAAAGTTAGTGAGCAACAGAGAGAGAGCACAAGCAGGGAGAGCAGCAGGCAGAGGGAGAGGGAGAAGCCAGCTTCTCATTGAGCGGGGAGCCCAGTGCGGGGCTCAGTCCCGGGATTCTGGGATGATGACCTGAGCCGAAGACAGCCACTTAACCAACGAAGCCACCAGGCACCTGCCCCCCTGCTTTCGGTTTTTTATAAATTTGTAGGTTATTTTGTTTCTGTTGGTATGTAGTAATGAAAGGGGCAAGATTTACATATGTGAACAAAACAAAAAGCCAAAATACAGTCAGATGATTTACACTTAAATATGCCAGGAAGCACAAGTTAAGGATATAGGATAGAGTTACACACTGAACTGGAGTTCAGTCCCTATCTTTCTATTTTGTGATTTGGTCAAATTATTTAACAATTTTAAGCCTCAGTTTTCTCATCTGTAAAATGAGACTTTAAGTGCACCCCACTTCACATGGTCTTCATATAACCAATCAGCACAGATTTCAGCATAAATTTGGTATTTAGATTAACTCTTATTAAGATTAAGTAAATACTGGGAAGAAAAGGATGACTGGCTGGGTGGGTGGATAGATGGAGGAAAGAAAGGAAGCAGAGAGAGAGGGGAGACAAATAGTTTATTAGAACAAAATTATTTTGTGTTTTAATGTGAGATTTGTAGATAAGTTATATACTTCATAAAAAGATAATATATGCACCAAGTTTTCTTTTTCTTAAATGCAATTCCTAAAAGGCAACAGTCAGATAAATATTGAGAGACTTAAGATATGCATGTCTAAAATCTGTAGGGAATATAGAGGTTGTCTATTGTTACATCCTGTCCATCAGCTTCTTTTAAAGCTTTTTAAATCAAATTTCCTAGTAAAAGAATTCAAGTAATTTATAACAGCCAGTTGAAATGTCAACGAGAGCCCAAAATTAAGATTTATTTATACACTAGTGCCAAAGAAATTGAAATATGGTGTCCTTAGAAAGTGTCACTTGGGATGGTAATGTTCTTAATGGTAGATCAGGAAGGGATGAAACAGATGTGATGTAAACCTGCCCATTCATCTTTACTTGAAATAGAATTGAAGAAGTTTTAGTTTTCTCTTTTAAATATACTTTGTACACTTTATTTATTTATTTTTTTGCATTCATGTTTTCATATTTCAGGCAGAAAGTCTGGAACATAAGTGTTTTATTTACATTGAGAAAAATCTCATTTGACACAAATCTAAAAAGTCACAAAAATTTATATAATCATAAAATATTTCTGCCTCAAAACTTGACATAAACAAGGGCAATAAACAACAATCTCAGGGAAAATACTTGGAATTCATATCACACAAAATGTGCTAATTTCCTTACTGAATAAAGAACTACTACAAATCAGGGAGAAAAATGTTAAATATATAATAGAAAAATAAACCAAGCATAAGATAGTTAACAGAAAAAAGTGCAAATGGTTCTTGTAAAAAGATGCTCAGCCTCATTAATAAGAGAAATGTTTGTTGAAACTACAATATCCTTTCCCACTTTTCAGATTAGCGACGATCAACTTTTTAAATAAACCACAGTGCTGGCAAATTCTAAGGGAAACAATTTCATACAAAAGTATAGGTAAAATTAAACTGATTTATAAGATACATAATTGTAAATAGCAATTAAAATTAAAAAATGTGTATCACCTTTGACCTGGTAATGCTGCCTATTGGTTTTCTTCAAACAGATGGATATACCCATACAAAGAAGAAGTGAACCATTTGCAAAGATTCTCATTGGAGAATTTTTTTAATAATAAAGGACTGGACACACCCAAATGTTCCTAATAAAGGACTAATCGAATTATGATAACATTCATATAGTGAGCTACTGTTGAGCTGTTAAGAACAATAAAGTGGGCCTAGAGGAATAAGAGAAATGTTCAAGACACACTATGTAAAAAAGACTCAACAGTGTATATATATTATGCTACCATTGTGTAAAAATATGTCATGCATATGCTCGTGTATGGGGAGTAAGGCCATTCCAGCTTCAGTGATTGGCTAGGAAGACTCAGGACTCAACATACAGTCATATTCATGATGAAGATTTATTACTGCAAAAGATACAAAGCAAAGTCAGCAAAGGAAAAGACACATGATAGAAAGTCTGGAGGAAAGTTAGTGCAAACTTCCATGAACCCTCTCCCCATGAAGTCACGTAGGACACACTACTTCCTTTAGCTACAAATTGTGATAATCTGTATGAAGTATAATCTACAAGGGAAACCCAGCAGAGACTCAGTGGCCAGGGTCTTTGTTTGGAGCTGGTCACATGGCATCCCCTGCAGAGCATATACCAAAATTCCAAATTCCCAGAAGGAATATATTCAGCACAAACCACAATGCTAGCACAGACAGCCTAGGCACAATGAAGTACTCTTTTTTTTATTATTATTCATTTAAATATTTTATTTATTTATGAGAGAAAGAGCGAGAGAGAGCGCGCGCGAGAGAGAATGAGGTAGGAAGAGCAGAGGGAGAGGGACAAGCAGACTCCACACTGAGCACTGAGCACAATACAGTGCTTGATCTCAGGACCATGAGATCATGACCTGAGCCCAAACCAAGAGTTAGATGCTTAACCTGCTGAGCCAACCAGGCAGCCCAGTAAGCTGCTCTTACTAGTGAGGGTATAGTGGGGGCAAATCCAAGTCTCCAGACACCAGTAATGGCCTGCCTTGTAAGGAGTCTGCCTGAGGAAAGCAATCTCAAGCCTGCTATATCAACTCTTTTTGGCACAGCTTCTGATTGTATATCTCTGAAACTATAAAAATTAGTCAATGATGGTGGTTTCTTCAAAAAATATAAGCAAATGACTAAGGATAGGAAAAAATTTAATAAAGATGCTCTCTGACATTTACCCTTTTCTATCCTTTTTAGTTTGTCACCAAATGATGTGCTACTACTCATTGAAAAACAAAGACTAAAAAATTTCACTGATTTACATTCTATTTTCAAATGAAAAATTTCCTCATCTATTTTGCTTTATTTTTCATAATCTATTTGGTTATTTTCATTAACATTTAAATTTTCACTTTTCTATTTAATTTTTAGGATTTATTAAAGGCAGTCAGCCCCATATATCAAGCAAGATGGTTGTGTAGGGTAGATGGGTGCTTTCCGAATTTTCTCATGTCCTGGCACGTGTACAGAATGATGCTGTCTCTACAGATGCTGGGATAAACACAGGGGACTGCTTGAAGATAAGACAACCAGCCTGTGGGCCCAGCCATGTCAGCCTAACTTTGGGGAGTTCCACAATAGTCTCTTCCCCAGCCCATAACCTTAGAATGGAGAGGTTCTGCTTATATGTCAATAAATCTAAGATAAAAGATCTTCCTCTTGACTTTAAAGATCATCACTGGCAAAGGTAAACAGTGTCCATTCAAACTCACCTTTTCTAGATTCTTTATGATGTCATTTTGCTCCTGTTCACTCAGAAATAAAATTTCTTGCCTTTTCACCAGCCTCTCCTATGCTTTCTTAACCACAGTTTTTAGCTTTGGCTCCTATCATTCCCAGGAATATCCTTCCTTTTCAAAATTCATCTAATAAATTTATACATATTTTTTT
>CM053608.1:48705065-48723187 GCA_028646535.1 Procyon lotor
TGTTCCTTTTAAAGATTTTCTTACCCTCTCCCCCATGAATAATCGTGATTATGGAAGCACACCAAAGTCCAGGGAAGTAATAAATATATTACTCTCTTCACTTATATAATAGCTGTTTCCTACTTTCCTTATATTTGCACTGAAATAGAATGGTCCTACAATGATAAAATTTACTTTTAAGTGATTTTTCTGTTTTCCTTGTGGATATAGAAGAAATTGACAATTTTTTTTTTAATATCACATTTGTCCTAGTGGCAAGGCTACTTGCTTGAGATGATAATTTCTGTTTTGTTCTCACTGCTTTTTCTGCACACATCTCAAGAAGGTATCCTGGCTTTTTTGTGGCTCTTCTTCCCTATTGGCTTTGATTAGCTAACTGAGTATATATTAGAATGTCCTAGAGAAGAGGAAAAGGTTGAGTTTAATATTAGGTTTTAAGGTCAGACTTAAATGAAAGTAAGATACCTGAAGAATCTCTAAGACTAGGAGAAAGGATGAAAATCCTAAAATGTTGGGGTTCTGGGGCTGTGAATCTACCCAGGGTAGACCTGGCCCACTTACTTGCAGGTTACTAGATGGGGTATTTCTCTCCAAGTTGGAGAAATCAAACACTAACCATCCCAGAATTATAAGTCTGGAACTGAGCTTGACTTGGAAACCCTGGAGCCTCCCTAGTGCAGCAAAAGTCCAGGTTAGATAATGGGCATATTGGCAGAGATAAGCATGGTGTGAAGGCTACAGATTACTTTCACAAATGGCCGAGGCTTTATAAGATTCCAAGACCCTTGTCTACAGCCATGAGATAATCCTAATAATGATGGAGAATAAATGTCCCACTAGCCTGGCCAAAGATGGACTTAAAGCAAATTCATCATCAATCAAAAAAAAAAAAAAAAGGATTTTTTTTGTATCCAGATATTCTGTGATTAAAACCATGTTTTTATTAATTGAAGATAAACATTTTCCAGTGGGACTTTCACAAAAGAGGTAGTAGTTGAGATAAATCTTGATGGATGAATAGAATTTCACTAGTAGAGAAGACAGTGTAGAGGTTTCAAGGAAGAGGATTTATTCTAAGGAGAGGTATAGAGATACAACATCTTGAAGCAGTTTAGGAAGTAACATGTGATCCAGGGTAGTACAATAGGTTATAAGAAGGCTGAATTGACACTAGAAGGCAGGTGGAACTTCTTTATGAGAGACTTGAAATGCCTTTGTCTGAAGACTGAAGCATTTTTTAAGTAGGTGAGTTGTATGCTTCATTCATATGTTCATTATTCATTCATTCACTCATTAAAAATTTATTGACTACTAAAAAAATTATGAAGTACCTAATCTGTGACATGCACTATTCTAGGAACTTGGATCAACAGTGAATGACAGAAACAGTTTCCTGCTAACATTCCAAAGAGGAAAGACAACTATAACAACATCATCAAATAGATAATGTTGGATGATGTGATAAATTCTAGATTGTAAAATAAAATGGGGCAAGGGCATGGAGAATAATGAGAGATGTTTCATTAGCTAGGAGGGCAAAGGAAGTCTCTGGAGATAAATGAGGGAGAAAACATTAAGAATATTTGATGCAGAACTTTCCAGAATGCTCACTGAGACACAGAGGAGCGGCAGCTGCTCAAGCTGTGCCCAACAACACGCTTGTTCCCACTCCCCCACACCAGCCTCGGACCTTTCACCAGCTGTAGAAAATGGTGAAAGAAACCACTTACTATGATGTTTTGGGGTCAAACCCAATGCCACCCAAGAGGAATTGAGTAAGGCCTACAGGAAACTGGCCTTGAAGTACCACCCTGATAAGAATCCAAATGAAGGAGAGAAGTTTAAACAGATTTCTCAAGCTTACGAAGTACTCTCTGATGCAAAGAAAAGGGAATTTTATGACAAAGGAGGTGAACAGGCAACTAAAGAAGGTAGAGCTGGTGGTGGTTTTGGCTCCCCCATGGACATCTTTGATATGTTTTTTGGAGGAGGGGGAAGGATGCAGAGAGAAAGGAGAGGTAAAAATGTTGTGCATCAGCTCTCAGTAACCTTAGAAGATTTATATAATGGTGCAACAAGAAAACTAGCTCTGCAAAAGAATGTGATTTGTGATAAATGTGAAGGCTGAGGTGGTAAGAAAGGAATAGTTGAATGTTGTCCCAATTGCCAAGGTACTGGAATGCAAACAAGAATTCATCAGATAGGACCTGGAATGGTTCAGCAAATTCAATCAGTGTGCATGGAGTGCCAGGCCCATGGGGACTGGATAAGTCCTAAAGATAGATGTAAAAGCTGCAATGAAAGGAATATAGTTCAAGAGAAGATTCTAAAAGTTCACATTGACAAAGGCATGAAAGATGGCCAAAAGATAACATTCCATGGTGGAGGAGACCAAGAACCAAGACTAGAACCAGGAGACATTATCATTGTTTTAGATCAGAAAGACCATGCTGTTTTTACTCAGCGAGGAGAAGACCTTTTCATGTGTATGGACATACAGCTGGTTGAAGTACTGTGCGGTTTTCAAAAGCCAATATCTACTCTTGACAACTGGACCACTGTCATCACTTCTCATCCACGTCAAATGGTCAAGCATGGAGATATCAAGTGTTTGCTAAATGAAGGCATGCCAATTTATTGTAGACCATATGAGCCTCATTATCGAATTTAAGGTAAACTTTCCTGAGGATGGCTTTCTCTCTCGTAATAAACTCTCTTTGCTGGAAAAACTCCTACCTGACAGGAAGGAAGTAGAAGAGACTGATGAAATGGACCAGGTAGAATGAGTGGACTTTGGTCCAAATCAGGAAAGATGGCACCATTGCAATGGGGAAGCCTATGAGGATGATGAACATCATCCCATGGTTGTGTTCAGTGTCAGACCTCTTAATGGGGCCAGTAAATAACACTGCTGGCATTTTATATGCAGTATTGAATGAGTGAAGGACTATAATCATAGCTCACTACTTGCTATTGTTTTTGTTTTAATATTCAACTATAGTAGTGTTTTAAAAGTTAAATGAAGAATAAACTCAAATATAAAAGCTAAAAAAAAAAAAGTGTTTGACACAAGAGCAATTCAATCAGAGGAAGTGGCAAGTGCAAAGATCCTGGGGTAGGAGTGTGTTTGGTATTTCCAGCAATAGTACAGCATGGATAGTAAAGGATGATGCCAAAGATAATGCTATAGGGGTTAAGACAATGGAAGAATGCTGCATCTATTTTAAGTGTGCTGAGAAATACTGGAAGACTTTAAGCAAGGCTATACCCACATGAGGTTTACACTTTAAGGGATAACTCTGTCTACTTTAAAGAGAGTTGACTGTAGGAAGGATGAAAGTAGAAGCAGGGAGACCAGTTAGGATTCCAATGAATAGCCTATGCTACAGAAGAGGTAGCAGTGGGTTAGAGAAAAGGCCCAGGGACAGTTTGGGTCCAGAAGGCAAAGAGCCTTTTTGGTAATACTGCTAAATAGGGTTTATTTTATAGTCTACCTCTACAGGCAATGGGGAGCCATCTGGCCCAAGAGAACAATAAGCTGCACACTGCTGGCTTTTACCAGAGAATTTTCACACAGCATTCATCTCTGTAAGCTGAGGAATCCTACCTGGGAATGAGGAGACTAATATTAGCTGCTGTGCATGCATGCTTCCTTTGATCAAAAGAAAACTGATGTGACACCCTATTTGTCTCAGCTGCTTCAGTGATCAAGGGGTACTCAGTTTCAGCTGCAGCAAATGCACAGTACCATCTTTTCTTCTGGTCTTTGTCCCCCTGAGTAGCTGTTTTGTTTTGAAGTTTTTATTTTAATCACCCAGTGATCATCACAAGTGCACTCCTTAATCCTCATCACCTATTTCACCCATTCTCTCACCTACCTCCCTTCTAATAACCATTGGTTTGTTCTCTATAGTTTAGAGTCTGTTTCTTGATTTATCTCTCTCTTTTTGTATTTCTCGCTTATTTCTTAAATTCCACATAGGAGTGAAATCCTGTTTCTTTTTCTGACTGACTTATTTCACTTAGCACTATACTCTAGATCCATCCATGTCATCGCAGATGGCATTATTTCATTTTTGTTATGGCTGGATAATATTCCTTTGTGTGTGTAAATATATATCACATCTTCTTTATCCTTTCATCAGTTCATGGACACTTGGGATGCTTTCACATCTTGGCTATTGTAAATACGGCTGCTTTATAGAAACCTGTTGTTTCTTGAGGGTTTTTTTTTATTTTAGCTATTTTCACAGGTATGAGGTGATATCAAATTGTAGTTTTGATTTGTATTTTCCTGATAAGTGATGATGAGCATCTTTTCATGTATCTGTGGCCATCTGAATGTCTTCTTTGGAGAATGTCTGTTCATGTCTTCTGCCCATTTTTTTAAATTGGATTGTTTGTTTTTGGGTTTTGAATTGTTTTAGTACCTTATATATTATGGATATTAACCCTTTATAGATATGTCATTTGCAAATATCTTTTCCCATTCCATAGGTTGCCTTTCAGTTTAATCAGTTGTTTCCTTTGCTGTGTAGAAGTTTTTTTTTTTTTATTTTGATGTAGTCCCAATAGTTTATTTCTGCTTTTATTTCCCTTGCCTCAGGAGATAAATCTAGAAAGAAGTTGCTATAGTTTAAAAACTAGTTTGACATAAGAATGGCTATTGCAGCTTTCTTTTGACATCATTATCATGAAAAATCATTCTCCATCCCCTCACTTTCAGCCTGAGGTGTCTTTAGGTCTAAAATGAGTCTCTTGAAGGCAGTATATAGATGAGTCTTGTTTTTTAATCCTTTCTAATACCCGGTGTCTTTTGGTTGGAGCATTTAGTCCATTTGCATTCAGAGAGATCACTGATAGATATGCATTTAGTGCCATTGTATTACCTGTAGAGTCATTGTTTCTGGAGATTTTCTCTGTTCTTTTCTAGTCTTTGTCACCTTTGGTCTTTCTTTCCCACTTCCTTTTAATATCTCTTGTAGGGCTGGTTTAGTGGTCACAAACTTCTTTAGTTTTTGTTTATTTGGGAAATTCTTTATCCCTCTTTCTGTTCTGAATGACAGGCTTGCTGGGTAAACTATTCTTGGTTGTATACTTTTCCATTCAGCACATTGAATATATCATGCCATTCTCTTCTGGCCTGCCAAGTTTCTTTGGATAGGACATCACACCTGTCAGAATGACTAAAATCAACCCAGGAAACAACAGATGATGGTGAGGATGTGGAGAAAGGGGAACACATTCCCACTGTTGGTGGGAAAACAAACTGGTACAGCCACTCTGGGAAAAAGTATGGAGGTTCCTCAAAAAGTTAAAAATAGAACTACCCTATGACCCAGCAATTGCACTACTAGGTATTTACCCAAAGGATACAATAATATTTATTTGAAGGGACACATGCACCCCAATGTTTATAGTAGCATTATAATTATGTTCTCTTTGTTATATTTTTAACTCATTTATTTCTGAGAAGATTTGAGAGGCTTGTTGCATTAAAACACCTATGCAGGGGAACAATACAACAAGAAGCTGTTATGATATTTATGCACCTAACACAGGAACACCTAAATACATAAAACAGTTAATAACAAAAATAAAGAAACTAATTGATAATAATACAATAATAGTAGGTAACTTTAATACCCCATTTGCATTAATGGACAGGTCATATAAACAGAAAATCAACAAGGAAACAATGACTTTGACACATTGGACCAAATGGGTCTAACAGATATTCAGAACATCTCATCCTAAACAGCAGATACCCATTTTTTCAAGTGTACATGGAACATTCTCCAGAATAGGTCACATATTAGGCCACAAAACAAGCCTCAACAAATTTAAAAAGATCAAAGTCATCCTATGCATCTTTTCTGACCATAACACTATGAAACTAGAAGTCAACCACAAGAAAAGATCTGAGAAGACCACTAATACATGAAGGCTACTAAACAATGAATGGGCCAACCTCACTGAGCTATCTTGTTCTCCCGTATCTTCCCTTGTAGTTCTTTACTACCTTGTTTTCCCCCTGAAAGGAATAAGAACTATAATCAATATAGTCTATTAAAAATGCAGTACTGCATTTTGAAATGAATTTTATTTGCTCTTCTAGAGAAGGAAACATAAATAATTCATAAGCTATTTCCCTTTAAAATTTTCACAGATGCATGATATAAGATATAACGTCTTTGTTTTAAGTTGTAGCTTTAAATGTATAAATATATTATGCCTGAAGCAAAAAAAAAAAAAAAATCCTTGGACACTAACAATTTTCTCCTGAATTTGTTTCTGCATTATTTCTAAGTAACCTTACATGTGTCATAGAGTTTTTAGTGGGCCTCAGGGACAATCTTTCAGTATAAGTATATTTTCTCCAAGTAGGTTAGAGAAATGACATCCACTCTTACTTTGGAATTTCACTCAGATCTCCAGTTAAATCAAACTTAGTATATTAAAAGTAAATAACGGAAGAATTCTCAAATAAACGTTTTTTGCTAAATTTGTACTTTTGTGTATCTTTAGAAGTTCACTCCTTAAGTGTAGTTTACATTCAGTAGTAGTGAGTAACATTGGTTTTTATTATTTTTGTTGCAAAATAAAGTAATATTTTTAAATTTATCAAAAGACTTTTGCAACTCTGCCTTAATTGGGGTATGATTTATAGAGATATATCTGCCATATATTGCTTCTTCTATTTCCATATTTACATTTGAGACTGATTTCAGTCCCACTGTGTTTTACCAACAAATTAGAACAAAGCCAATCATGATAAAATAGGGGTCAAATAGAATCTAAGGAAAAATGATATACATCCTTCCATTCAACTGACCTGCAACAAACACTGTGTCCGGCTGAGCTTGACATTGGGAGGAAAGATTCTATTTTTGACATTTATTCCTACTGGAGAGTCACTTCATATAAGTCCACAAAATATTAAGGGCTTAATATTTCCTAAACTTGTTTTTCCTTCAGAATAAGTAAAACATTTGGCAGGCTTATTGAGCTGTTGCTACAGCATGATGCCTCAGGGAAACTAAAATCTTTGACTGCACTAAAGTGTTTAAAAATAATGACAGTTCACATCCTTAGTCAGAACTCAGAATGCATATCAGGTAAGAATGATGAGAAACAACCATAAGAATAGTGGAGAATGAATGACCGAGAAACAGGAGTCAAAACTAGCCAATTGCAGAAATAAAATAACTGTTTACTTTCTGAATAAAACAATTTCTACTAATGTAGCCTTTTTGTAATTTGTGAGCAAGAAGAACTGAATAATTATTTTAAATTTTTATTTTTTATGTTTATATTAAAATTTCCTGTGAAGACTCAAAAATGTACTTAATGTTTACTAATCTTTAAGGATTTGGCAGTTTCTATGGCCTTCAAATTAGGTTGCAAAATCAACATTCATGAGTGATATTTATAGAGACACAGTACTTGACTCATGAGTTACTATTGCTTCCAAAAATTCATTTTGTAAATCAACAATTCAATTTGGAGTTCAGAACCGATTTCAAGTGGAATTAAGTTCTCCTATTTTGCCTGTAGGTATTTCCTTTGTATTCAAATATACCAGTTTTAATGTCAGCCTTCCCTAGAAAATGAGTTAGTTGAGGCCACTGGTCAATTTTCTTGTTCATTCTTTTTTTTTTTTTTAATAAAGATTTTATTTATTTGACACACAGAGAGAAATCACAAGTAGGCAGAGAGGCAGACAGAGAGAGGGAGAAGCAGGCTCCTCGCTGAGCAGAGAGCCTGATGCGGGGCTCGATCCCAGGACCCTGAGATCATGACCTGAGCCGAAGGCAGAGGCTTTAACCCACTGAGCCACCCAGGCGCCCCTTCTTGTTCATTCTTTGAGGATGCCATATATAGCTTTAGGAGGTGCTCAACAAATGGTGAATAAACCAATTAAAAACAAATTGTTTTGTAGGCAGGCCATAATACAAAATGATAATGCTCTCAATACTGATAACACTAGCCCTATCTCTTGATCCAAAAAGCATAAAACTCTACAAAGAGAAGAAAGAAGAAGAAAACAGTAATATAAAATTATAAGTAATATGAGGAAATTCTCTACTACTTTCCCAGAGATGAGGCCAGTATTAATATTATCTTGAGACAGCTGATATTAATCTTTGTAATCAAGAAAAGGATATTGTCCCACATCCCCTCCTTGCCTCAACTGCATAGACTGCTGCCATGTCTATTCTCATCCCAGTGGAAGTCTGGGATGTTATTCTCTGGACAGTTCTCTGAACTGCAGGATGCCAGGCACATACCCTCACCCTGGCCCTAACCCTGACCCTAGATCTGAGGGGGAAAAAAGATATGGAATATATATATTATATATATATGTATAATATATATATTCACACACACACATACACAGAGGAATGTAAGCCATAAAAAAGAATGAAATCTTGCCATTTGCAGCAACATGGATGGAGCTATAGAGTATTATGCTAAGTGAAATAACTCAGAAAAAGACAAACACCACATGATTTCACTCATGCAGAATTTAAGAAACAGAATAAGCAAAGGAAAAAGAAGAGAGGCAAACCAAGAAACAGATTCTTAACTATTGAGAACAAAATGATGGTTACAAGAGCGGAGGTGGGTAGGGTGTGGGTTAAACAGGTGATGGGAATTAAGGAGTGCACTTGATGTGATGAGCACTGGGTGTTGTATGGACATGTTGAATACTGTTCACCTGAAACTAGTATTATACTGTATGCTAACTGAATGGAATTAAATAAAATAAATATAAGTTAAAAAAAAAGTCAAATCAGAAAGGAAGAAGTAGAAAACTGTTGCTATCTGTAGATGACATGATACAAAAATGTATCTAGAAAACTTTTCTAAAGCCCTTCACCAAAAGAACTATTAGAACTTATAAGTGAATTCAGTAGAGTTTCAGAATATAAAATCAACATATAGTAATCTGTTACATTTCTGTACAAAGAAACTAATCTCATTTACAATTGTATCAAAAAGAATAAAATACCTAGGACTAAATTTAACCAAGAGATGAAAGACCTGTACACCGAAAACTATAAAACGTTGATGAAAGAAATTGAAGCCACAAGTAAATGGAAAGATAGTCCATGCTCAGGGATTGAAAGAATTGATATTGTTAAAATGTCCTTGTTACCCAAAAACAATCTACAGAGTCAGTGCAGTTCCTATCAAAATTCCAATGGCATTTCTCACAGAACTAGAGTAAACAATTCTAAACTTTGTATGAAACCATAAAAGACACCAAATATCTGAAGCAGTCTTGAGACATGAGAACAGAACTGGAGGCATCATGCTTCCTGATTTGAAACTATATTATAAAGCTATAGCAATAAAAACAAATGGTATTGGCATAAAGACAGACACATAGATGAATGAAACAGAATGGAAATAGCCCAGAAATAAACCCACACATAACTGGTCAATTAATTCACAATAAAGGAGTTAAGAATATACAATGGATAGAGTACAATCTCTTTAATAAATGATGTTGAGAAAACTAGACCACCACATGCAAAAGAATGAAAGTGGACTACTGTTGGACACCATATACAAAAATTAACCCAAAATGGATTAAAAACTTGAATGTAACTCCTGAAACCATAAATTCCTAGAAGAAGACATAATCTTACTATAGTCTTACTGATATCCGTCTTGGGAATGATTTTTGGGTTTGATAACAAAAGCAAAAACAACTGAAGCAAAAATAAACACATAGGACTTCATCAAAAAGTTGCTTCATGGTAAAGAAAACCACAAACAAAATGAAAAGGCCACCTACTAGGAGAAAATATTTGCAAGTCATATACTTGATAAGGGGTTAATATCCAAAATACATGAAGAACTCATGCAATTCAATAGGGAAAAACAATCTGATTAAAAAATGGCAGAGAATCTGAATAGACATTTTTCCTAAGAAGATGTACATTAAGAGATGTTCAGTTACTTTCACTAATCATCAGGGAAATGCAAATAAAAACCACAGTGAGCAATCATCTCATACCTGTGGAATGGCTACTATCAAAAAGACAAGAAATAACAAATATTGAGAACGTGGAGAAAAGGAAACCCTTGTACAATGTTGTTAAGAATGTAAACTGGTGCAGCCACTCTGGAAAACAGTGTGGAGGTTCCTCAAAAAATAGAACTACCATATGATCCAGCAATTCTATCTCTGAGTATTTATCTGAAAAAATGGAAACACTAACTTGAAAAGATATGTGCACCCCATGTTCATTGCAATATCATTTACATTAGCTAAGATATGAAAACAACCAAAATATTCATTAATGGATGAAGGATAAAGAAAATGTATATACAATGAAGTGTTACTCAGCCATAAAAATAAAAGCAGTCTCACCATTTACAACATGTATGGACCTTGAGGATATTATGTTACGTGAACTAAGTGAGAGAAACATAAATCCTATATGATCTCACTTATATGTGGAATAAAAAAAACAAAAATCAAAAACAAGGCCCTTCATAAACAGAGAAAAAATTGGTGGTTACCAGAAGCAGAGGGTAGGGGATAAGTGAAATGCGTGAATGTGGTCAAATGGTACAAACTTCTAGTTATGAAATAAGAGAGTCTTGGAATATAATATTAAGCATGACAATTGTAGTTGATACTTTATTGCATATTTGATAGTGGTTAAGAGAGTAAATCTTAAAAAATTTATATAACTATATATGGTGACATTAACTAGATTTATTGACTGCAGTGATCATTTCACTATACGTAAATATTGAATTGTGTTGTCTACCTATAACTAAAATAATGTTGTTTATCATTTATACCTCAAAAAATAAATAGAAAAAAATTTAGAATGTAGTAATGACTGGTAGTCTTCTAGATGAATAATGGCTGGTGCTGGATAACAAAAATAAGCTTTTAATTTTTGGTAGTGGTAAATGACATCTTTTGGGATGCTTATCTGTAGACTGAATGTGATAAAACCCACAGGTATATATCATTCTTGACTGGTTGCAGGGGTTTGGTTTGAATTTGGGTCACCTATACTAAAAAGTTTTGGTCAACTGAGAGGAATGTTTTGACCAACTGAAAGGAAATAACAGGAATAATTATGTCTCTAGAAGAACCAGTTTTTGAGGAAATGTTCAAATAATATAGGTTATATTGCTTAAGTCAAATCAGTGAGAAATTGTGGCCTTCCCTACTTCTAGATAGGTTACAAACAACAAAAGTTTTATGTAATTTTCTTTAATAGTTGTCATGGGACATACAGAAGCAGTATTTGGCTAGCAGAAATACTGCTTGACATTTTTTAGAGATGTTTTTACTGGTAAAATAGTGCACTTCCCTGGGGGTACTGTAGAATTTTGTCTGCTGAAATATAAAAATAGCATTTGATTTAGAATAACAATGTGAACTTCTTTTCCAAAAATATGCCTTTATATATCTGGAAGTTTTCACTTTACCTTGTGTTAAATTTTTTGATTATCAGCAATTTATGCTAATAATTGATTAGTTTAATTTTCATACTTTATCTTGTTAGGTTCTTCTCTATAATTGGCCAATCATAATTTTTTAAAAACTGTAATTTTAGCAAACATCATTATAGATGTTTTCTATTTATATCACTAATCTCTCTCCAGAGCTTCTTAATTTTATTATTGGCAGAGTAGGTAGAAACTTCCATTAGAAAAAAAATGCCATTTAAATTGCAGAGTGTCTCTTTGTCTCTATCTCTTTACATTTTTTAAGATCTTGGTTTACGGAAACTTAGTGTATGACCTTCCAAGTATAATATTTTAGAAACCAATTCAAGTTATCAAAATATTAACTGTATCAAAAAAATATTAACTACATCAGTTGATCTTAGCAATTTTATATTTTGTTTTCTAATATATACTTTTTCTACATGATATTAGATAAAAAGAAAAAACTTATTGGTAATATGAATTTTTCTCTCCATTCTTATAGGATTAAATCAGATAATAAATAAATTTACAGAAACTCCTGGAAAATTTCACTAGCTGGCTTCAAAAAGCCAAAGTTTGATAATTCATTCTCCCTTTCTGTCTGTTTGGGTCCATACATTTTCAAATGCTCATCATCACTGCCCTCACAGAAACTGAGTGATCAAAGGCACTGATGTTTTCCATCTTCTCTGAGCCTGACAGTTTTCAAGTAGTTCTTTGTCTGTCCCTGCAAGTGATATGATCTTTTAAAGATATTTCTAAGTTAGTAGAACCCTTAATTTCCTCAACACGTTTGTAGTGAAAAATATATATCAAGATTAATGTTTTTACCTTTCAGTTTTTTCTTGCCTCATTCTCTGACATTAAATGACAAAATTCAGTCTAATTCGATATATGATGCTGTTCTTTAAGTTAAATTGCTTTTATTTATATCCTGGTTATGAATTATGTTATATTCCATCATGTGTCAAGTTTCCTTTGCTAATCTTTTAACCCTTTTAGTTAAATAATAAAGTTCTATGTATTAGGCATCTCAATTCTTAGACAAGAAAGAAATTTCTTTACAAGAAGAGAGTATAGTGCATTTTTCTACTCAACTATTTTGTGGAAAATCTCTAGTTTGATTTCTTGTATTCTATACCTAATACAATCATCAGGAATTACCTATCCATAGTATATGAAAGGCACTTATTTTGAGTCTTGGAACTCTGAAAAAATAAAATAAAATTTTAAAAAATGATATTTGATAAATTTACTTAATAAACTTAAGTAAATTTTAAAAAAGAGTTTCTTTATATTCTGTTTGTATTCTGAAATCAAAGAGGAAATACATTCACAATGGAAATTCTAGAAAGCCTTCAATATAAAAAATTAGTTTATCTTTCATTCCTCAAGTCAAAAATGAAAATTCTAATTCTAATAGAAAAGCAGAATTACTAAATTGTGCTTAACAAAACAATGATTTAGTTTAAAAGTCTTAAGAGGACAGACATAATAATTAAAAGTCTTTGGTTATCTCACAGATTTCAAATCATTTAACAAGAATGTTATAGTTTGAAGATCAAAGAAATGGCAGGTTGAGAAATGGCTAATTAAAATATCTGGCCATCAAAAGTGTCAAATATTTGAGGTACACAGTGTATATTAGCATCTGGTTCTCTGGTATGAATGGATTTTGGTATCATGGAATAGGATAAGACCTCATTTATTATATTTTTGCTGTTGTTTTCTCCATTTAGGGTATAAACACCCTGAGAACACTGTTCAGATTATAGGGGTTTATCCACCCTCAGTTTACAGTTCTTTGCACATGGTAGGGGAAGAATAATTGATATATTCATAATACTAATGTGTTGAATAAAAACAGAACAATAAAATATCTTCTTAAAAAATGTTAGCTACACGATAATATTTTGAGAAAAGGAGGTGAGGGGAAAAGGAAAAGAGGAGGCAATGAGACAAGATTTAATGAGGTATCTTCTGTCAGCCTCTGTGCTTATAGGAAACACAATACTAAGATCAAAGGACCTGCCATAATCATACTGTTCATCACTGACTGGAATAGAATGAAAATATGTCCATTAAAGAGATGATTTTTCAAAGTCTCAGAGTGTTTTGGAACTTGATTGGGTGTCTTTTCATACTTGGAACTCAAGTTGGAAAAGATTCTGGAGGAGATTTAAAAAAAAAAAATAGTCTAGCAACCCTTCAGAGTTTCTCCAGACTTGTTGAAAGATAAGATTTTGAACTTGGATTCACATGCTGTGAATACTGGAATTCATTTTATATGACATTCCTTGTTACCTCTTTTAAAAACTGCATTTCTAGGGATTAGGCTTGGCTGTGTTTACAGAGAGAGGGATAATATTACATAAAGAATTAAACATAGGATTATAAAACCTGTTCTCTAGGGCTCATTTTGATGCTATGAATGTGATAAAATCATCTTTCCAGATCCCAGCCATGAGTGTGGCTTTTTTTTTTTTTTCATAATGTAAGAGAATCTAACCAGGTATGTCCCATTCAATTGTCTTCTAGTGTCAAAATGAGGCAAGGAAAAGTGGCAATTATCCACACCATTTACAGCTAGGATATTTCTGTCAATGTCTAGCTTTGTAAGGTCTTTCTGAGGCTGAATTTATAACTTTCTCATGAGAATACCCAGGTTATAAAGTATTTTTTTCTTTGAAATATAATTCTGCATTGTTACAGGAGAACCTCTTTATCCTTTTTCCCCCTCCAGGGGTTTCCATTATTATTCACTCTTGGCCTCTGTTTGCCCTACTTCCCTTGCTGTGGAAGGAGAGGGAGATGGGTCTGGCTATGTGGTTTTCCCCTCTTACCTTCTACCCTTTGGCATTTGGCTTCCTGCAGGGAGTATAAGCTCTTTCTTCCAGCCATGTGGCAAATGTGGAAGCCACATCCTGGACCCTTCAAGGGGATCCTGCCCCGTCCATGTTTGCAGTGACTAGTATTGTAAATATGCCTAGTTCTGGGGTTTATTATTAGGAAGCATATATATTCCCTAAACTAAGCCTTATTCTACAAGTCATGAGTGACAAGGCTAACATCACTGATGACCATCTGACTGACTCCTTTGTCTCAGTTGGTTCAGGTCTTAGGTGGAAAAAGAAGTGTTATTCACTGTTCCTCTAAAAATCTTATCGTGTATATAATTGTTAATTGTTACTAATATAGACTTGAGCTTTTTTTTCTTCTTTTTAAAGATTGTATTTATTTGAGAGGAGAGAGAGAGCATGAGCTGGGGGGAGGGGTAGAGGAGACGAACAAGCAGACTCCTCACTGAGCAGGGAGCTCGATGCAGGGCTTGATTCCAGGACCCTGAGATCATGACCTGAACCAAAGGTAGATGCTTAACCAACTAAACCACCCAGATGCCCCTAGACTTGAGCTTTTAATGAGATGTGAACATTAGCCTGTTTAAAAACAAACAAACAAAAAACACCAACGTGGAAACTATTAATTGGTCTGACCTTATGAAGTTTTAATTTCTACAATCACTGTTAAGGTAAGTGAGTGATTACAACTCTTCTGTTTAATTCTACTTCAGCTACATGCTTCTCTTGGGCTTCTGACTTCTCATTAAAAACTCAGTTTAATTTTAATATATGATCACCTGGATGCTACATATTTTGCTTCATGCTTACTTCCTTGAGAAGGATTAACTTATCTGTGGAAGCTGTGTTGAATTCAGCTCTTCCCTAACAATAAAATTAGATATGGTATTTAAGCTTTCACATCTCACCTTCATACTTTGAGATTGATCAATATTAGTGTTATTTCTTGTATGGGAGAAATTAACTTTCTCTGGCAGCTGAGGTATAGCAAGATTTGACCTTTAGTAAATCTCTACCATCCCTAATAAGTTACTCTCATCTTTGTCAAAATCTTCTAACACCATAATTCCTCATCTTTGAATTCTACAGCTGATATAAATGTTTTGGTGCATTGACTACTTTTTTAAACCAAATATTTATTCTACAGAGAGCAATTGTTTCAGTACCTGGGTTTGGTCAAACTTCATAAAAGTCTTAGACTACTTAATGTTGAAAAATATGTACCATAAAATATTTTTTAAAAATCCACATAGAAATACCGTTCATCAACTTTTGCCGTCTCTATCTTTTCCTGTGTCTAGATTATCAAAACTTAAGTGTTGTGGGGGGAGGACACCTGGGTGGTTCAGTTGGTTGAGTCTGACTCCTGATTTTGACTTATGTTATGATCTCAGGGTCTTAGAACTGAGCCCTGCATAAGGCTGTGCACTCAGTACAAAGTCTGCTGGAGATTCTTTCTCTCCCTCTCCCTTTGCACCTCCCCCTGCACTCTAAATAAATAAATAACTTAAATCATGTAACCCTATAGATTTCATTCACACAAATCCATTCTGAGCTTCATCATTTGAGCAAGAACTATTACTTGGCAATTCTTTATTCTTTTTTTTAACTTCTTACCACATTTCTCACATCAGTTGACACATCTTTTCTACTTTTCATGCACCCTACCTCAGCCTTGCTCCTCCTGTTCAGTGGCTGCTATTTCCTGTTGGGCGGGTTTGGGAGAGCAGCCACTGTGCTGGTTTTGTTTGTTGCTGTAGCTCTAGCACTTTTACTTATTTATTTATTTAGTTAGTTTATTTATTTTTATTAACAAGTGCATAGTTTATTTTCCAAATAGTTGTTTTCTTTCATTGATATCTTCTTTTTATTTATCTATTTTTTTTAAAAAATTCATTATGTTCAGTTAGTCAACATATAGTACATAATGTTTTTGTTGTAGTGCTCAACAGTTCATTAGTTGTGTATAACACCCAGTGCTCATCCCAACACATGCTTTTAAATACCACATGCCTTAAAATGGAAGCTGAGCCAGTAAACTTCGTTCCTATTCAAACCAAAATATTTATGTATCCTAACACTGTTCCTTTATAATTTTTTTTCTTTCACTTTGGCAGAGAGGAATCTAAGGCTATTCCTCCTACCCTACATTGCAGTCTTACCTGCCTTTGCAACCTCACTGCTCTTATTCCCATTTTCAATCTCATTTCTCCACTCCCCCTTACACTCTGTTTTAAAAATAATTAAGTTTTTCCAAAGATTAAGCATAAAATGAGGATGTATCGTATTTCTCTTTTAAACTGGCTGCTGCCCAATCAGATACTAAAATTATTCCCCATACATAACTCAAGTCACATGCCAAATGCAATGGCGTTTTCATGTCATCTGTGTCTTTACAGTAGATGTTACCAGGCAGCGCTTCCTTAGTAGGACTGCTTCCTTTTTGCCCTTTGTGACCTTGTACTACATCGCTTCTCTTTCTGTTCCTCTCTTCATATCTATTCCTAGTCCTCTCTTCACTCACCATGGGCCTTCTCTCCTTTTAAAATGGATTCTTCTCATGAGTTTAACTACTCTCCAGATGACCTCAAATATATGCCCTTGACTATCAGCTTTACGCCTTTAGTTGTGTAAGAGACCATTTCTGTTTCCTGGGTGTTCCTTAGATACTTCCATGCAATAGCCACAAAACAAATCACTCTCTCAAAGAAAACAACCCCTCAAAAAAAAAACAAAAAAAAGCAAAAAAACAAACTTTCCTTCCATATATTCTTACTTATTTCAATGACACAGTTTAAACTATTGGGGCCATCCTTATTAGTACATTTTATTTATACATCATAACAGGTTTTTAAAGCACTTCTATATGGACCAATCTGATCTTTGCCATCAAGACTATGTGGCCAACAGATATTATTATACCAACTGCTATATTTGTTTTAAAAAGAATAAAGTCTAGAGGTCTTCCTTTTAATTCAGTGTGTCTTTCCTGGTAAAGTTGCCTTATGCTGCAGAAGGAAGTTTATCTGTATGACTTTAGCCTGATTCTTGGCCATTCTGAGCCTTAGTTTTTAGTTTTAAAAATAGGAATAAAAATCACTAAGTTGTGTATCTGCAGCTAATGTAAACATTGCATGTCAACTATATTTCCATAATAAAAATGTAAACTTAGTTTTTTAATAATATTTATTGAAAATATAAAAATAGGAACAAAAATAATGTTGCAGGAGACTAAAGGATTAAACATGATGTTCATAAGCCACCTGGCACTTTATTTAATCCTCCAATAAACATTTATTGAACACCTATTGTGAGTCAGGCAGAGTTGTAGGAACTGAGGCCATAGCAGTAAAAAATGTAGACAAAAAAACATGTCTTGATCTTATGGTCTAGTATACAACGCATTAATTGTGGTTATTTTTATTGCCATCATTACTTCATTGCTTCTATGGCTCTTTGTCTTCCTCGCACACATCAAATCTTATTTCTTCTGTTTCTTTCCCTTCGACATCTCTGGTTCTTTATCTGCAATATTATAATTTATTCTGTTTAGTTCTGTTCCTGTTACTCTAATCCCTTATGGTATGTGACACATGTGTGCCTTTATACATACTCTAATGGCTGGTTTCACCTAGGTTTTAAGCCCCCTTAAGACAAGTACTGTATGAAAATCTCTTTCCAAAGCAATGGTTATATAAACCTTCAATGAGTCTAATTGAAGATAAATGAGAACTGCTCTATAGTAAAGCTGCTTTTTCTATGACTTATAGAAGGTGACTCTGTACTATGTCT
>CM053608.1:48737205-48755832 GCA_028646535.1 Procyon lotor
GGGGGGGGGGGGGGGGGGGGGGCTGAGATAGGTCTGGATCTGGGAACCCTGTGATCATGACCTGAGCTGAAAACAGATGCTTAACCCACCGAGCCACCCAGGTGCCCCACAGTGATACTCTTTGGTAGCATTTTACATGTAGAACTTCTTTCAAAACTGGAGTCAATTCTCTCAAACCTTGCCACTTCATCAACTAAATGTATATATATTCTAAATCCCTTGTCATTTCAACAATCTTCATAGCATCTTCACCAAGAGTGGATTTCCTTCACAAGAAATCACTTTCTTTGCTGCTTCATAGAAGTAATTCCTCAGGTGTTACAGTTTTGTCATGAGTGCAGCAATTCAGTTACATCTTCTAATGGCTCTGCTTCTAGTTCTCTTGCTATTTCTACTCCATCTTCAATTAGTTGCTCCACTGAAGCCTTGAACCCCTCAAAGCTGTTTGTGATGGTTGGGATCAACTTTTTCCAAACTCTTGTTAATATTTTGACTCTTCCTATGGATTTTCCTAATGGCATCTAGAATGGTAAATTCTTGCAAAAAGGTTTCGATTTACTTTGCCCAGATCCATCCGAGGAATCACTATCTATAGCAGATATAGTCTTACTAAATATATTTCTTAAATAATACATTTTGATAGTTGAAATTACTCCTGGATCCATGGGCTGCAGCATGGATGTTGTGTTAGGCATGAAAACAACATTATCTTGTATATCCCCATTAGAGCTCTTGGGTTATCAGGTCATTGAGCAGTAATATTTGGAAAGGCATTCTTTTTTTTTGAGCAGTATGTGGGTTTAAAATATTTGTCAGTATTTTGTAAACTATGTACTGTCATCAAGGCTTTCTTGATCCATTTATAGAGCACAGGCAGAGTAGATTTGGTATCATTCTTAAGGGCCCTACGATTTTCAGAATGCTACATTAGCATTGGCCTCAACTTAAAACCACCAGCTATATTAACTCCTAAACAGGAGACTCAGCCTACCCTTTGAAGCTTTAAGCTGTGTATTGACCTCTTTCTAGTGATGACAGTCCTAGATAGCATCTTCTTCCAATAGAAGGCTGTTATGTCTACATTGAAAATCTGTTGTTTAGGATAGCCACCTTTATGAATTATCTTAGCTAGATCTTCTGGAAAACTTGCTGCAACTTTTGCATCAGTACCTGCTCCTTCACCTTGCACTTTCTTGTTAGGGAGACAGCTTCTTAAGCCACATGAACCAACTTCTGCTAGCTTCAAACTTTTCTCCTACAGTTTCCTCACCTCTCAACCTTAATAGATTTGAAGACCTTTAGGGTTTTTCTCTGCATTAGGGTTTGGCTTAAGGGAATGTTGTGATTGATTTGATCTTCTATCCTGACCACTGAAACTTTTTCCATATCAGCAATAAGGCTATTTCGCTTTATTATTTACGTGTTCTCTAAAGTAGCACTTCTAATTTCCTTCAAGAACTTTTACTTCACATTTACAATTTGGCTAACTGGTGTGAGTAATTACACACTAGTAATTAGTTTGGCTAACTAAACTAGTAACTAGTTTGGCTAAGTAGGTGTGAGAGACCTAGCTTTGGGCCTGTCTCACCTCTCAATAAGCTTTCCTCACTAAGCTTAATTATTTCTAGCTTTTGATTTGAGAGATATTCAACTCTTCCTTTCACTTGGACACTTAGAGGACATTGTAGGGTATTACATTTCTGGCTTAATTTCAATATTGCTGTGTCAGAGGCCCAAGGAGAGGGAGAGAGATAGGGAAGCACCCAGTAAGTCAAATAGTCAGAACACACACATTTATCCAATTAGTTTGTGGTCTTATATGGGCATATTTTGTAGCATCCCAAAACCATTACAACAGTAACCACAAAGATCACTGATCACACATCACCATAGCAAATATAATCATAATGAAAAAGTTTGAAATACTGTGCGTATTATGGCACAGAGACAAGCAGTTTAATCATGCTGTTGGAAAAACAGCATCAGTAGACTTGCTTGATGCAGGGTTTCCACAAACCTTCAACTTGTAAGAAATATGATGTCTATGAATCACAATGAGGTAAATCTTAATAAAATGAGGTATAACTACATGTTAATATATGTACATATAGTATCATATATAAAATTAAATTAAATATATAGTTATATGCTACATGTGTGTATATGTGTGGCAACACCATGCAAAACTTATTTTAAAAATATCCTTTTGTCAGTTGCCTATCCTGGAACACTCATATGCCAGCGTTCATGGTCATATATTCTATTCTTTAATATTCTAAATCATTTTAATTTAAATTTTGTGATTTGAGAATATCTTGGGTTTTACCACAGAATATAATTACTTGTGGCTAAATCTTGGAAGGACTCTTAGGATTTCACAGATGAAATCCAGGGCCCATTTAATAATTCCATCAAAATGAGAAAAGAAATAATTCCATCAAAAATCAAAACTTTGATTCATGAGCATTTCTGCTGCTAGCTAAAAATACAAATACATTGCGGTGATAACAGAAGAAGAGTGTTGTAGAAGATAAAAGTGTTTTTGCAGAGGGAAATATAAAGATAATTTAGCCCTGGAGAGCTGGATTCCCAGTGAGAGATTTTGTTCAGATTAGAGTTACTCTATCAGTGATGTTGAGAAATGAGAAGAACATGGTGGGGCAGTGAGTGCAAAGGCAATAGGGAATAGGTGAGAGACGAGAGCCCAGTCACCCCATTCTGAAGAGTCTTAGGGAATTTAGAATACAAGTGGGTAATTATTTTTTTTAAAAATATATAGAGTGAATTGGGGGAAACCAGAGGGGGAGATGAACCATGAGAGACTGTGGTCTATGAGCAACAAACTGAGGGTTTCGGAGGGGAGGGGAGTGAGGGTTGGGCGAGCCTGGTGGTGGGTATTGAGGAGGGCACGTACTGCATGGAGCACTGGGTGTAGTGCAAAACAATAAATCTTGTAACACTGAAAATAAATAAATAAATAAAATTTAAAAAAATAAAAAATATATAGAAAGATGTCATATTGTTTGCTTTATTAAAAATAGAACATTATATAAATAAAACATTATATTCTCTTCAAGAAAAACAGTATCTAAACAACTTTTTTTTTCTTTACAAAATTTCAATCATAAAAAATTTATTGGGTAGCAACATAAATTACCAAAATGTAGGCATCTCTTTTCTTCAAGTAACTTATTACCCAAATAATTTGATTCAAGACATTAATGATTCAAAATATTATTTTCTCCTTACCAAAAGCCAAAGTCTTCCTTCAGTTCCCCTCTCCCTGTCCCTCTTGGCAGCCTTTAACACTCTTGATGTATGTCTCATTAACATATTTTCCTTTTTGCTTTCTGTAATAACTTACTCTCCTGGTTCTCCTATCCCTGAGCTCTTCCTTTCCCATCTTTCAACTCACTGAAGAACACTGTTTATTCTTTTAAAATTATCTTTAATTATCCATCTACTCTAATAATTTCAATTAGTCCTGTTGATTATTTATAAATTTTTATCTGCATCCTTGATACTTCATTTTTGTTTTTTTATTTCCAACTGTCTATGATAGCTTTGTAAAAATAACATATTTAAAATAGAATCCCCAGACCACTCCCCCCAAATAACCCCAAAACATGATCCCCAACTTTTCCATTAGAAGATGGTCTCCAGAGTCAAATAGAACTGGGTTCAAGCTCAGTTCTACATCTTATTAGCTATAACTTATAGGGGAAGTTTTTCTTCCCTTTCTTATAAATTTTTGGAGACTATGTATCTGGATCAATAACATTAATTGTTCTCCTATTCATTCCTTGACATAGTAGCCAGAATAATGGCCACCCAAATATGCCCATATCCAAATCCTTAGAATCTGGGACTATGTTACCTTTCATGGCAAAAGGGGCTTTTTAGATGTGATTATATTTAGATTTTTGATATGAAAGATTATCCTGGATTATTTGGGTTTGCCTAATGTAATCACAAGGATCCTTATAAAAGGGAGAATAAATTTGTGTTTTAAGGCACTGAGTTTGTGATACTTGTTACAGCAGTAGTAGAAAACTAATATACTTAGTGATGCCATTCTTCAAATTGACTACAACTTCCTATGTTAAATTCTTTCTCCTTTGTGTGCTATGTTAAAAACATAAAAATTATCTCTTATTTCTTCCTTGAACATGTCTGATTTACTTGTATTCCTTCAGTGATTCATGTATCTAGATTATTTCAAAGATGATCTATTTGTTTTCCCTGTTTGTCCATTTATACACTACTGGTATTTTAAAATTAGCAAAATAATAATTTGGTATGGTCACTTTCAGGTTAAAAATTCAGTAATGGTCTTATTTCCTACCACATCAAATTCATCTCTATCTTGCCTTCCCAAGTGTGACTTGACTAAGCTGCTTTTCTCCCCACCATTCACTTACATTTACTAACTTTAGTCAAATTTACTTCTATCTTTGCATTGTACATACTCATTTCTGCCTCTTTGCCCATGCTTTTCCCATCTCCTGGGCCCCTCTATCCTTTCTTTTTTTCATTTTCAAATCCACATTTCTCTTCATAGCCTGGTAAGTCTTACTACTAGCACTGATTCTTTTCATCACCTATTGCCGAATTTAGAAGATCTTCACTCTTGAAAATGATCTGTTAGGCTTTTATACTCCAGCTCTTGATGCCTCTCTGTTTTACATATTTTACTCTTTTCTCCACAACTAAAGCATAACCTTTGTTTTAGGGTGGGGATATTTTATACTTTTTAAAAATATAATCAGGGGCACCTGAGTGGCTCAGAGGGTTAAGCCTCTGCCTTCGGCTCAGGTCATGATCCCAGCGTCCTGGGATCGAGCCCCATGTCGGGCTCTCTGCTCAGGGGGGAGCCTGCTTTCCCTCTCTCTCTGCCTGCCTCTCTGCCTACTGGTGATCTCTCTCTCTCTCTCTCTCTCTCTCTCTGTGTGTGTCAAATAAATAAATAAAATCTTTAAAAAAAAAAAAAAAAAAATATAATCATATATGAATATATATGTTATGTATATGTATCACAAAATGATAATATTTTACAAATGATCATATACTAGAAGTAATAAAGTGATTTTCTTACTTTCATAGTTAGTAATAATGACTTGTAGAATCATGGGTTTCCTATATTTTCTGGATTTATTTACCTAAATCAATGATTTACTGTGTGTCCATTTTAAATGCATACACTGATTCCTCAGTAAGTGCTTTTTGTTAACCTGATCATAGTTTATGAATATGTGTTAAGAACTGCCTTAAATATGTGTAAGTACACTCTTATGATGGTACAGTTCAAATTAAAAAAGCCTAGAAAAGTTGAGATACTTGTCCTTGTTCAACATTGAGTTGGGACTTAGCTTGGACCAAAGTGTTCTAACTTTTGTTGTTGAGATTCTAAACACTGTCAGAGGAGTAGAGAAAAGTATCTTTTAAACAGGAGATCTCATTTACCTACAATTAGTAAAGAACATCACCTCACAATTCTTATCAGCCTTATTTTGTATTAAAATCACTTGTGGAATTGACTAAATGTGCAGAGTGTTTGGGCAGTCCTGAGATATTCTGATTCAAAACACTGGGCCCTCCAAAAGGTGCATTTTTAAGAAGACCTGCAAGTGATGTGAATGCAGTTGTTTGTGGTTCAGACTTTGAGGAATACTAACAAATAACACTTTACTCAGTCTTGAATACTTCAAATGATGTTAGGTATGTGATGAATAAAACAGGTTGCCACAATTGGGTTGAGAAATATTTTTGCATTCTTAGATTCTTCCAAATGGGGCATCACTGTTGAGTTCAGAGACATCAGAAAAATACTCACCCCACAAAAATAAACTGAGTATTACATACACTACTTTTGCTAGTTAAGAAGCAAAAAGAGAGGCCAAAAGTAGAGCTAAGTAGACATTTGGGCATTCTGTAAATATATTGGGAAAACTAATCTCTGTAGGCATCAGTTGATCCTGACTAAACTTAAAGGCTAAGTTTAGGAAGAGACACTAATAAGAATGAAACAATAATTTGTTAAAAACTGTCTAGAAAGAGGGGCACCTGGATAGCTCACTAGGTTAAGCATCCAGTTCTTGATTTCAGCCCCAGTCATGATCCTGGGGTTGTGGTATTGGGCCCTACCTCTGTCTCCATTGTCATTACAGAGTCTGCTTGTCTTTTCCCTCTACTCTTCTCCTTGCACTCACTCTCTCTCTCTATCTTTCACTTTTTCTGTCTTAAATAAATAAATAAAATCTCTAAAAAATATGAAAAAAAAACTGTCTAGGAAGAACACCTTATACACCAAGAAGATTACAGTCCAGAAAAGAAAGCAAAGCAAACCAAAATATAGAACAAAAAAGAGAGTTTATATGGCCTATTGATTTGATTATTTCTTTATAAAGGGGACATGGAAATATCCATAGGTGTGCCAGAATATCATTTCTTGTTTTATGTGAATATACCTAGGTTGGTTGTATAAGAAAAAAAGCATGATTCTTTATGCCAACACCATCTGTTGATCTTGTTATACATACTTTGCCTGGTGAGTTCTAAGAAACTTGGGACATGTCTTCTTTGCCCTAAAGAGGAAATGTATAAAACTTCCTGGTTGAGATCAAGGATTTGTTCAGTACTAAGGCTCTTTGACTTCAGTATTGCTTGCTATGACCTTGTGTCTTCAACTCTTAAAATCTCTTTGATCTTGACCCCTTAACTTAAGGACTGCTTGTGATCCTTAGAACCAGCTTTCTGCCAAGTTCTTTACTCCTCTGTTAACTGCAGTCCTACCCTTTTATATTCTATGTATGTTCTACTAGCTTTGTATTTGAACCTCCAAAGCCTCACCTTCTCATTTTACCAGCAACCAATTGAAATTTTACATTCAACTGCAGATAATATATCCCTCTCAATTTACTGTTGATGAATACAAGATCAGATGGCAAATATCATATCATGAAGAATTTGTTGCCACCTCATTAGAACCTAGAAAAGATTTCTAATGATGCTCATTAACCCAACTGTATTATTTACATTTCCCTTCCCTTCTCAAGGCATGCAAATCATGTTGTCCCAAACACTAGAAATATCCTAGATGACTGTTGCATATTTTGGTCAAGTTGAATCATCCAGAAGAAAAATATAATCTTGCTTCCCCTGGCAGGGAATGCATGCACAACTGGGTGACCATTCTCCATTGGAGGGGTAGCCTAAAAAGGGCAGAAATGCTTACTCTCCACCTTCCCTTAGGGGGAATGGTATGAGCATGCACCACAGGAGTCTGCAGAGATTGGCACACACAGAAGTGAAGACTACTTATCCCTGAGGGTTTATTGAAGAGAGGGGACTGTGATCTTTCAGCTCTGGGGCTGGATGTAGGGCTGGCTATTTTTATTTTCATCCTCCTAAAGAGGTGTGGAAAGCCTTTGGGGAACAAAAGCCACATAGAGCAACCAGAAGCAGCTCACACTGAGCCTGGCCCCCTGGCAAGGGGTGGTGCAACTCTGTCCACACAAAGATACCTGAGAATCAGTGCAACAGGCCCCTCCCACGGAAGACCAGCTGAAACAACAGGTGAACACCAAGTTTACAGAACACATATGACTGCAAAACTCCAGTGCTATATGGAAATAGTATATAGAATTCAAGGTTTTTTTCCTCAAGATTCGTTTATATTTCAGTTTGAATTTTTCCTTTTCTTTTTTTCTTTTTTTCCTTTTCAACTAGTTTCTTATTTTATCAACTCATTGGTTTTAAGTCCTTTTAAAATTTTTTTTTACATTTACATTTTGTAGATATATTCTTCATTTTGGGGTTCCTTTCAATGTATTGAATTTTATTTTGTATATATATATATAAGTTTTGATTTCTTTACAAATTTTGGATTTAATATCTTCTAACAAACAGACCAAAAAACATGCAGGACCAAGTGGATCACCCTGTTTTGTCCACCAGGGAGATTATATTCTCTTCCCCCCTTTTTTATTTTTTTTTTTGAGGGGGGGTTCTGATCTTTTCATATTTGTCTAGTATGTATTTTGCTTGGGTCATTGTTGATATTTTTTATTTTGTTCTCCTGTTCATCCATTCTTCTCTGGGCAAAATGACTAGAAGGGGGAATTCACAGCAAAATAAAGAGGTAAAACTCTCTGCCACAGATCTAATCGATATGGATATAAGTAAAATGTCAGAGCTAGAATTTCAGATAACAATTAAAGTTACTAGCTGTGCTTGAAAAAAGCATAAAAGACAATAATTTCTTAGTACAGAAATAAAATATAATCAAGCCAAAATTAAAAATGCTTTCACTGAGATGCAGTCTAAATTGGATGCTCTAACAGCTAGGTAAATGAGGCAGAAGAGGGAGTCAGTGACATAGAAGACAAGTGGATGGAAAGAACAGAAGCTGAGGAAAAGAGAAAAAAACAACTAATAGAATCATGAGGAGAGGCTTCAAGAAATCAGCAATACCATAAGTGAAACAGTATTAGAATTACTGGAGTTATATTTGAGCATATCACAGCTGAGAACTTCCCTAATCTGGGGAAGGAAACAGGCATTCAAGTCCAAGAGGTAGACAGAACCTCCTTCAAAATCAATAAAAGTAGATGAACATCCTGACATATAGGCAAAGCTTGCAAATATCAGATATAAAGAGAAACTCCTAAAAGCAGCTTGAAACAAGAGGTTCTTAACCTACAGGGGTAGAAACATTAGGCTGGAAGTACACCTATCCACAGAGACCTGCCAGGCCAGAAGGGGCTGGCATGATATATTCACGGTACCAAATGAGAAAAACATGCACCCAAGAATACTTTAGCTAGCAAGGCTGTCATTCAGAATGGAAGGAGAGAGATAAAGACAAACAGATACCAAAAGAATTTGTGACCACTAAATCAGCCTTGCAAGAAATATTAAAGGGGATCCTGTAAGCGGAGAGAGAGCCCAAAAATAACAGAGCAGAAAGAAACAAAGATAATCTATAGAAACAGGAACTTTACAGAAAATACAATGGTACTAAATTCTTACTTTCACAAGTTACTGTGAATCTAAATGGGCTAAATGCTCCAATCAAAGGACACAGAGTATCAGATGGAATAAAAAATCAAGACCCATCAATATGCTATCTACAAGAGACTCATTTTAGACCTAAAGACACCTTCAGATTGAAAATGAGGGTGTGGGTGGGCCCCTGGGTGGCTCAGTGGATTAAAGCCTCTGCCTTTGGCTCAGGTCATGATCTCAGGGTCCTGGGATCAAGTCCCACATTGGGCTCTCTGCTCAGTGGGGAGCCTACTTCCCCCTCTCTCTCTGCCTGCTGCTCTGATTACTTGTGATCTCTTTCACTCTTTCAAATAAATAAATAAAATCTTAAAAAAAAATAAAATGAGGATGTGGAGAATAATTTATAGTGCTAAAGGACATCAAGAGAAAGCTGGGGTAGCAGTCCCAATATCAGATTAACTAGATTTTAAACCAAAGACTGTGGAAGGGGATGAAGAGGGACACTATATCATACTTAAAAGGTCTATCCCACAAGAATATCTAACAATTATAAATATTTATGCTCCTAACTTGGGAGCATCCACTGATATAAACCAATTAATAACCCAATTAAAGAAACACATTCATAATAATACAATAATAGTAAGAGACTTCAACAGATCATCTAAGCAGAAGATCAATAAGGAAACAAGGTCTTTGAATGACATTGGACCAGATAGACTTCACAGATATATTCAGAGCACTCCATCCTAATGCAAGAGAATACACATTCTTCTCTAGTACACATGGAACATTCTCCAGAATAGCTTACATACTGGGTCACAAATCATGTCTCAACCAACATCAAGACTGTGGTCTGAAAAATATGCAGGGAATAATCTTAATGCTTTGAAACTTGAACTCAATCACAAGAGGAAATTTGGAAGGAACTCAAACACTTGGAGGTTAAAGAACATCCTAAAAAAAAAAAAAAAAAAAAAAGAACATCCTAGTAAGGAATGAATGATCAACCAGGAAATTAAAGAAGAATTTAAAAGAATTCATGGAAACAAATGAAAATAAAAACACAACTAACTGTTCAAAACCTTTGGGATGCAACAAAGGCTATCCTAAAAGGGAAGTACATTGCAATACAAATCTTTCTCAAAAAATTAGAAAAGTCTCATATACACAAGTTAATCTTATACCTAAAGGAGCTGGAGAAAGAACAGCAAATAAAACCTAAACCAAGGAGGGGGAGAAAATAATGATTAGAGCAGAAATCAATGAAATAGAAACCAGAACGGTAGAACAGATCAATGAAACTAGAAGCTGGTTCTTTGAAAGAATTAACAAGATTGATAAACCCCTAGCCAGACTTATCAAAAAGAGAAGAGAAAGGACCCAAATAAGTAAAATAATGAATGAAAGGGGAGAAATCACTAATAGTACTGCAGAAATACAAAAAAATTAAAAACATATTATGAGCAATATATGCCAAGAACTTAGGCAATCTGGAAGAAATTGATGCATTCCTGGAAATGTATAAACTACCAAAACTGAACCAGGAAGAAATAGAAAACCTGAACAGACTCATAACCAGCAAGGAAATTGAAGCAGTGATCAAAAATCTCCCAACAAACAAGAGTCCAGGGCCAGATGGATTCCCAGGGGAATTCTATCAAACATTTGAATAACTGGGGCACCTGGGTGGCTTAGTGGGTTAAAGCCTCTGTTTTCAGCTCAGGTCATGATCTCAGGGTCCTGGGATTGAGCCCCGCATTGGGCTCCCATCTCCATAGGGAGTCTGCTTCTCCCTCTTACTTTCTCCCTTCTCATGTTCTCTCTCTCTCTCAAATAAATTAATAAAATCTTAAAAATAAAACAAAAACATTTGAAGAACTAATACCTATTATTCTGAAGCTGTTTCAAAAAAATAGAAATGGAAGGAAAACTTCCAAACTTGTTCTATGAGGCCATCATTGCCTTGATCCCAAAACCAGATAAAGACTCCATCTAAAAGGAGAATTACCAATATTCCTGATGAATATGCATGCCAAAATTCTCACCAAGATACTAGCCAATAAATAGGATCCAACAGTGCATTAAAAGGACATAAAAATTCACCACATAAAAGACATAAAAGGACACCACATTAAAAGGACATAAAAATTCACCACAACCAAATGGGATTTATCCCTAGACTGCATAGATGGCTTAACATCAATCACTGTGATACACTACATAAATCAAAGAAAGGACAAGAACCATATGATCCTTGCAATTAATGCAGAAAAAAAGCTTTTGACAAAATACAGCATTGGTTAAAACTCTCCACAGGGTATGAATAAAGGGAACATACTTCAGCATCATAAAAGCCATCTATGAAAAGCCCACTGCAAATGTCATTCTCAATGGGGAAAAAACTAAGAGCTTTTCCCCTAAGGTCAAGAAGACAGCAGGGATGTCCACCATCACCACTGTTGTTCAACATAGTACTAGAAGTCCTACCCTTAGTACTCAGATAACCAAAAGTATTAAAAAGCATTTAAATTGGCAAAGAAAAAGTCAGACTCTCACTCTTTACAGATGACATGGAGAACCAAAAGACTCTACCCCAAAAATGACAGAACTCATACAGGAATTCAGCAATGTGGCAGGATACAAAATCAATGCACAGAAACCAGTTGCATTTCTATACACTAACAGTGAAACAAAGAGAAATTAAAGAATCGATCCCATTTATAATTGCACCCCAAACCATAAGGTACCTAGAAATAAACCTAACCAAAGAAGCGAAGGATCTACACTCAGAAAAATATAGAATGCTCATGAAAGAAATTGAGGAAGACACAAAGAAATGGAGAAACGTTCCATGCTCATGGATTGGAAGAACAAATATTGTTAAAATGTCTATGCTACAATCTACACATTCAGCACAATTCCCATCAAAATACCATCAACATTTTTTACAGAACTGGAACAAATAATCCTAAAATTTGTATGAAAGAAAAGACCCCAAATAGCCAAAGAAATGTTGGAAAAGAAAACTAAAGCTGGTGGCATCACAATGCAAGACTTCAAGCTGTATTACAAAGCTATAATCATCAAGACAGTATGGAACTGGCATAAAAATAGACACATAGATTAATGGAACAGAGTAGAGAATCCAGAAATGAAACCTCAACTCTAGCATCAACTAATCTTCAACAAAGCAGGAAAGAATATCCAGTGAAGAAAGGACAGTCTCTTCAATAAATGATGCTGGGAAATTTGGGCAGGCAAATGTAGAAGACTGAAACTGGACCATTTTCTTGCACCATACACAAAGATAAACTAAAAATGGATGAAAGATGTAAATGTGAGACAGGAATCCATAAAAATCGTAGAGGAGAACCCAGGCAGCAACTTCTTTGACCTCAGCTGCAGCAACTTCTTGCTAGACATGTCTGCAAAGACAAGGTAAACAAAAGCAAAAATGAACCATTGGGACTTCATCAAGATAAAAAAGCTTCTGCACAGCAAAGGAAACAGTCAACAAAACTAAAAGGCAACCTATGGAATGGGAGAAGATATTTGCATATGGCACATCAGATAAAGGGCTATTATCCAAGATCTTATAAAGAACTTATCAAACTCAACACCCAGAGAACAAATAATCCAGTCAAGAAATGGGCAAAAGGCATGAAAAGACATTTCTTTAAAGAAGACATCCAAATGGCCAACAGGCACATGAGAAAATGCCCCACGTCACTTGGCATCAGGGAAATATGAATCAAAACCACAATGAAATACCACTTCACACTAGTCAGAATGGCTAAAATCAAGAAGACAGGAAAGAGCAATTGTTGACAAGGATTAGGAGAAAGGGGAACCCTCTTATACTGTTGGTGGGAATGAATGCTGGTACAGCCACTTTGGAAAACAGTATGGACGTTCTCGGGATGTTAAAAATAGAGTTACCCTATGACCCAGCAATTGCACTACTAGGTATTTACATGAATGGAACTAGAAGGTATTATGCTGAATGAAATAAGTCAGTCAGAGAAAGACAATTATATAGTTTTATTCATATGTGGAAATAAGGAACAGTGGAGAAGATCATAGAGGAAGGGAGGGAAAACTGAATGGGAAGTCATCGGAGGGAGAAAAAAAATGAGAGACTTTTAACTATAGGAAACAAACTGAGAGTTACTGGAGGGGAATTGGGTGGGGGGTGGGGTAATTGGGTGATGAGCATTAAGGAGGGCCCCTGATGTGAGAATCACTGGATGTTATAAGTAACTGATAAATTATTGAACACTACATCTGAAACTAATTATGTACTATATATTGATTAATTGAATTTAAAAAAAGAAAAAACAATAACATAATCTCTTTCAGCCTAACTCATCTTTCCTTTCTTTTTCCTCATCACTTAGCACCCAAATACATCAAAATAACCTTTGAAAAACCACAATATAGCTTCTAATATATTACTTTACAACAAATATATAAAAGTAGAAAAATTTCCGGAGAAAAAACCAGTTATGTAGAAGGATTCTATATTCCAACATGAAGTATATCTAAAAATTACTCTAACTCTTAGAAAGTTGGCTACCTTCTTATTGGTGTAATGATACCAGGGTATCTCATAAGATTATTTTGAATATAAAATAAGATAGAGTATATTTGCCAAACTCATATCCCAAAGACTGTGTGTGCCTTTTTTTTTGCCCATGGGTGAATTTTTTTTAAAGGTTTTATTAATTTATTTGACAGAGAGAGAGAGATCACAAGTAGGCAGAGAGGCAGGCAGAGGGAGAGGGGGACGCAGGCTCCCTGCTGAGCAGAGAGCCCGATGCGGGGCTCCATCCCAGGACCCTGAGATCATGACCTGAGCCAAAGGCAGAGGCTTTAACCCACTGAGCCACCCAGGCACCCCTGCCCATTGGTGAATTTTTTTATGTTTATAAACTATATTTTGATGTAGTCTTTAAAATTGGGGAGCAAGTGTACTTCACTAGTGATGAAAACTGATATGTATGTGGTAGTCACTCACAGCACATGAGCTTGATCTTGAAACAGAAGTTATACCTACTTTAATAGAGCAAGTCTGTGGCTGGCTGCCAGTGTTCTTTGCAGAAAATCTTGACAGCTATGGGTAAATACATAAATTTAACCTAACGATTGCTTTAGTCTTTACAGAATAGGGAGTATTTTGAACAAAAGGAGTGGCATGTATTGACAGAATTCCATCCATTAAAAAGGAAGCGTGATCTTAATTAAAATGCTGTTTCTGCATTAAAGAAATATCATTCTATTTCTAGTTCTATTTGTTCTTTAGTAGGCATCCAGTTAAAACACTTAAAATCACTGATATATTTAAAGTATATCTGAAACAACCCATTCCGTTTTGAATATACTGTTGTTCAGAGCCAATATAAAAATACGGGAGTACTGAAAAAAAATTCCATACTTATGATTTAATTATATGTAGATGCGTCTAGAAAGTGAATATATACATAATTGGCATTTGTCAGTGCTATTTGAGCTCATCGTGGTCATGTTTTATACTGAGGAGGTATGACAATTTTATACTAATTGTCATAAAGCCAGAACTCATATTTAAAAATTACAAAAATCCACTTTTGTAAGCAGGACCCATTTCATATAGGATACAATGATAGCAATTGCAAATAAAAATGGAATGTCCTGGGAGTAATTTCCTTGTTTGACATCAGTATACATTTTGTTAGCTGAAAATCCAGCATGGAGGTTAAAATATATGCATACTATTGTAGACTCAAAAACCATGTTGAGTTGGAAATGAGGACTCTGAATCCATTCAGTCTCCTATGTAATAATTTTACAAATATGAGTATATGCATATCCAATCACTATGTGAGTGTAAATCTGTAAGACATGTACTGATATAAACATCTCAAAAATGAAAAATTGAATTAATGTTTCCTTGCCATCATAAACCTGTAAATGTTCCACCGTGAGTGCTTTCTGCCTCAGGAAGGTATTTTTAATGTACAGAGGAAAAGGGAGCCCATTTTTTCCAATTACTATAACTGGTTAGACCCTAGATTGACAATTACTTTTAAAATCAGATACAGATTAAGCCATGAATCAGTTAAATAATAGAAGTGGTTTTTTTTCTTCTTTTTTAAACTGATCAGGAAGAAAATAGAAAACACATTGTGCTTAGTTCACTGGTGGCTGCCTTTTGTTTGTTTAATTCAGTTTGTTGAATGTTATAATGTAAGTATAATTTGCTTTTGTAGATTATAGTTGAGAGCAGACTTAAGAGAAATGAATATTCTTAACAGTTACTTATCAATAAAAATTTCTCAATCAGAAACTTCAGTCTTCTGATAAATGAGGAGTTTATGTCCCAAGTAACAGTAGCGCTGCAAATAGAGAATCATGTCAGAGTAACTTTTGGGAAATAGCCTAAATATGTAGAGGTATGCTATTTTCAAATGAAATACTGAAATGCTTATTTACTATACATAAATTCAATAAGTAGTTTATTTAATCAACTGTCTTTTGAAGAACTGAAAATATGAAATGAAGCACAATAACAATAAAGTGAAGCTACAAAACACTTTTACTACACATGCGCTCATGGGTTAAAGCAAGATTTATTTTGTGTTGCCTGCATTCTTCTCAGTTCATAATGGATTAGTATGACATAGGAACACATAGATTATTAACTTGAATTTATGAGTACTGTGTCTTTTGAGTCTTGATTCAATCTTAGTTTAAAAATCTGCAAATAATGGGAAAAGGTATATACATACCCCATCACTCCTAAAAGTATTTTTTAGTATGTTTCACATTAGCTCTTTTATGCTAATTGTCATAAAGCCAGAACTCGTATTTAAAAATTACAAAAATCCACTTATGTAAGCAGGACCCATTTCATATAGGATACAATGATAGCAATTGCAAATAAAAAGGAATGGAATGTCCGGGGAGTGATTTCCTAGTTTGACATCAGTATACATTTTGATGTATATTTTGGTATAAAACCAAAATATGGTTAGCTACCATATTTTGAATGTGATAATAACAGATAGAACAGAGACCAAAGCTCCCATCCCCTTTAAATTGACTTTGGCAATTACACCCCTGGTATATGCTGTTTATCTTTCCTCTATCCAGTATAAAAATCACATCTGTCAGGAAATATGAAATTTTTATGCAGTCATTTATTGATTCATGACTGTGAGGAAGCCATAGAAATAAAAAATAAGGGAATAAAACATGGTTACATAGTAAAGTGTGAGCACCATCTAGAGATAAAGAGAAAATTTATGTTAGCATTGAAATGAAGAGAAAATATCTTCGGTTTGGGTTTAACATTAAAGTTATTAGAGATTTGACTGGGATGAATATGGTAACTACTAAATTTTAAATATGTATTAAGAATTTTAAAAGTTTGTGTGTGTGTAATATTATATATATCCAGTAGAAAATACTATTTTGAAAATTAAAGATTTTGGATTTTTAAAATATTTTAATCATCTTTGAAAACTTTTTCACCTGTTTATCTAATGGTGTGATTTTTCCCTAGTTAGTACCTATGTCTCTGGAGGTAGTCTAGTTGAACGGTATGGAATGGGAATTTAGGGACTTGGTGTTTCTGGTTTACCTTTGTGGACCTATTGCCTCATCTGATCTTGGTACACGTCAAAGACTCAGGAACTATTTTTTGTATTAGTGAATGGATGAATGAGAAAAAATAGTCAATTTTGAGAAAAGATTTACTTTATGAAAATCAGTTGTTGTAAATAAACTGAAGCTGCCACTTATAATTGCTATCAGTAAAAAGACTATTAGGATAAACTTCAGGGGCACCTGGGTGGCTTAGTTAAGTGTCTGCTTTTAGCTCAGGTCATGATCCCAGGCTCCTGGGATTGAGCCCTACATAGGGGAGCCTGCTTTTCCCTCTGCCTGTCGCTCCCCCTCTTGTGCTCTCTCTCTCTCTCTCTCTCTCTCTCTCTCTCTCTCTCTGAGAAATAAATAAATAAATAAAAGCTTTAAAAAAAAGATAACCTTCATCCTGCTTGTACTAAAATCTATTTGCCATTTTGAATGATACCACTAACCAACTTGGTGTTGCTTTATTTTGTTTATTTTATTCATTTATTTAAACCTTAAAACATGCCTTAAATGTCTGCCAGTTGGGGGCACTTCAGGCTGATCAAAAAGAAAGGGAAGTCTTTTCCAAACAACATAAAAGTTGCAGCCTGCAGAGAAATATGAACCACCTTTCCCCAAAAGTCTATCTTACATCAAAGCAGCTCTTGCCCCAAGCCGTCACATAATATTCAAATGTGGCCTGTACCTCCTTCCCCGTCTCGTAAGTTTCCTTTCCCTTTTAGAATTTACAGCTACCAAATCATCCTACTGTCACTCAGCACAATGATCTATAACTTCCTCATGTATGATAAAAAATATTGTTTTAGATGAGGTCAGTTATATAAATTCTGAAACAGAAGTTAAAGATATTTTACTATTTTCATATATTGAAACTAATAATCAGTGTATCCACCATCATCACTTCAGTTAATGCCCTTTTACTCTTGATTCCTTTGCTATGATCTGAGGGTAAGGATAATGCTATGATATGACTACTTCCTTTTCAATGCCCCCTTTTCTTTGCTAGACCCCAATCTTCCTCTCACTGCTTGACCACCAGCCCCCTCACATACACATTATGCTAATACATAAAGATTTCATTTAAAATCCCAAGGCTGTAATTTCCAAACATAGCATTTATCACTGGGCTTTATCCCAAATGTAAATCTTTTGTCACCCAGCCTCTCTCTGATTCTTGTTCCTTGATTACTCTATGTATTCTCCCCAAGATTCATTCTTGTCTAGCCTTACTTCCTCCATAATTTTTTCATGATGCCCCAGGAAACTTCTTTCTTTTACAGAAAGCTCCCATGCATCATTCACTATACCTTTATACTCTAACTGAAGCATATTACTTCTCTGTTAAAATCCTCCTCCTATTGCTTAGGTGGAAGGTGATCAAAGGTCTGAGACATGACATTAGCATTCTTTTGGATCATCACAGCTACTTTAAAGTTATTGGTCTTCTTTCCTAGTGCAGAGCCCTTGTTTCTGAAAGATATGGCATCTGGTTTTACTACTCTTTAAAAAAAATATTGAGGTGTAATTGGCATATAGCATTATATCAAATCCAGATGTACGACATAATGATTCAATATTTGTATATACTGCAAAATGATCACTACAAGTCTAATTAACAACCATTACTATACATAGTTACTATTTTTTCCTTGTGATGAAGACTTTTAAGATTTACTCTCTTAAAGGGGAACCCTCCTACACTGTTGGTGGGAATGCAAGCTGGTACAGCCACTCTGGAAAACAGTATGGAGGTTCCTCAAAAAGTTGAAAAACCCTACAACCCAGCAATTGCACTATTGGGTATTTACCCTAAAGATACAAACGTCGTGATCTGAAGGGGCACATGCGTCGTGATCTGAAGGGGCACATGCACCCGAATGTTTATAGCAGCAATGTCCACAATAGCCAAACTATGGAAAGACCCTAGATGTCCATCAACAGATGACTGGATAAAGAAGAGGTGGTATGTATATACAATGGAATACT
>CM053608.1:48756332-48781253 GCA_028646535.1 Procyon lotor
TTAATTTTTTTGTTTAAATAGACTTTATTTTTTTAGAGCAGTTTTATATTCATGGCCAAATTAAGCAGAAAATACAAAGAGTTTCCATGTTCCCCTTATCCCTAGACATGCACAGCTTTCCCTATTATCAACATCCCCCATCAGAATGAACCCTTGTTACAACTGATGAACCTGCAACTGACACATCATTACCACCCAAAGTCCATTGTTTACATTAGAGTTAATTCTTGGTGTTATATATTCTATGGGTTTGAACAAATGTATAATGACATGTTACTGTCATTATAGTGTCATACAAAGTAGTTTTATTGCCTTAAAAATATTTTTTTACTTTTTTTTTACTTCTTTAATGCCTTATAGCATTTCCTCTATTCATCCTTTCCTTAGTCCTGATAACCACTGGTCTTTTTACTCTCCCCACAGTTTTGCCTTTTTCAGGATATAATATTTGATTTAGTTTATTTTTAAGATGACATTCAAATATAACTATTTCAAATTTTAATGATGGAAATGAAATCTCACTTTTTCTGAGAAACTTGAAGTATAGAGTTCGCATAATGTGCAAATATGTAATACATTTTTACCACAGCAACTGGGGCAGAATTGGTTAAAGTCGTGGTTGACCATGTACATCATAAGTTCATGACAATCATGAACTGGTTTTCTCATGGCTGTGCTATCGCAGAGCCATATTCAATTTTCCTGACAAATTTCCTTCACCACAACACAATTTTAACTGGAAAGATTGTTGTCCGTGGTACGATGAACAGTCAAGAAGTTGGGCTTCTCTTTGAATCTAAAGAAAAATCAGAAGTTTTCTGGAGATTTCTATTATTTTTCTCATATCTCCCAATTAAGAATTATTATTTTTGTTTTTACAAGCTTACAGTATGCAACCATAAACTATGAATATCACATTGGAAAACATCTCTTTTATTTGGTCCAGTGTGTTTTGTTTTATTTTTTCCAAATGATAATGGAAATTAATATATACAGTTAAAACCAGATGAAACTATATAGAGATCTCGTCCATGTGAGCTTAAATTTTTGCAACTCTGTTTAAAGATGCAGGATTAAATTTATTCTTAACTGGACATATGATTCATCTATTTCTTTCAATTCTCACATCCACTCTCTCCATCTGATTATTATTCTCACTTTTAGATGAGGGAATTGTCACTGAGAGAAGTTAAAAGCAAGCCAGTTTGACACAACTGGTAAGCCTTGGGTCCAGGATTGATGTCCCACTGACTCCTATATCCTTCATCATTACTCTCCTTCCTGGAGCAGAGAACTTGAGGACTCCTCAGAGTGAAAGGAGAATGTGAATGTGTATCAGCCTGATGATGGACAGCTTACATGTTTAGTTTTTCAGCCAATGTATTTGATATGAGGTAGAAAATATACAGATAGCAGAATTATTCCTGAAGTGATGAAGTGTTTTTATGTCATCCAGTCTAGAGTTATTTTTGTTTCTTCACTACATGGAGTTGCTTATACCCTTTATTCCTCACCAGCAGCACAGATGTGCAAATCAAAATGCTAACACTTCAAATGAGAGCTATGGGATATTTGGTAAATTGTTTAACTTCTCTGAATCTTAAGTACCTAAGAAAATGCACAGGACAATAATAATAATAATATCATTATTTCACAGGATTGTGAAAAAGATTAAATAAGATAAATATGCAATATTTTTGCTGTCATTTATGTTTATTAGCAACCACCTCTACCTCTTGAATAACATTTAAATAATTTCAGACTCCTATTTCCTGCAAAAATGATATATAGTTTATTTTAAATATAGTGAAATCAACTCTTTGAGAATTTCAGATAGGTATCTGTGAACATTACCAAATTAGGATTGGGAATGATTAGTTTGCAAAAGCATAATATATTTGATTGATTTAGTTAAAGAGAGTAATGAGTGTTTTGGCGTCCACTGGATCAGGAAATTAAATGGTTAGAGTTTTCACTTTTCAAGTAGTTAGAAACAACATATAATCAAGCAATTTTCAGAAACCTGAATCTGTAGCACAGGAGCATAAAAAAGCTAGCATGTGCAGTGACATATTTCCCCCAAAGTTAAATCACAAAGCGTTTTGATGTAATTTGAAATTTTTTCTATGAATGAGTGAATGCACTGGCCAAAGAATTGTATAATTTAAAAACTCACAAGGATTATATGATACAACCTTTAGACATTGGTTGTTCTTGTTACTCATTTTAGTTTTGTTGAGCCGTGTAGGTAATTCCTGTTCAGATCATTCAGAACTTCCCCCAATTATCTCTTATACTGTCAGCTGTAATGAAGAGATGTGAAGAACTTAGTATGTTTAAGTCAACTACTGCACTGGAAATAACAATGTGAAAATGTAAATAAAATATTATTGTAACTATTAAAGTTGGACCTTAGGTTTTCTAAGAACTAATATTTTTAATGTTTCCTTTGCTTGAAGACTTTTACATTTTTCATATTTTTACATTTTTGTAGGGGACAGAATAGATGGTTTTTCTTTCTCTGGTTGATTTTCGCTTTGGTATGTTGACTCTGTCCTTGAGAAAAGCTTGCGTGCTTCTTTTCTTACCTCTTCATAGTAATAAACTCAAGTCAACAAAATGTGGAGAGGATATATTGTTAGAAAAGAAAAGGAATAAACTGAATAAAATACATAGCTGTACTAAAAAATTCAGATTATTTTCTGATGATTGTGATATCTGTATTTCCTGAGATGTCTCTAAGGTTATTTCTTAAAATTAATATCATTAAACAAAATTCAAAATTCTGATATTTTTAAAAGTTTTTCTCCTTCAAGTTAAATCAGAAATTAGAGTTGCTACTTATTCCTTTTCTTAAATATCATTCTCTCCTAGGAATTTGAAGAATAGACTCCTAATCTACATTTTATCTTTTTTTGGTATTTCCTAAATATTGAGAGAAATTAAATAGCTTTGCATACTACTTTACAATATCATTTAATAATTGCTAATTAAAATCATTACATTTACATGGAAGAAAAATGAGTTGAGTTGTCCATTTGGATCTTAATTAGTCTACCAAGACAATTTTATTTAGCATTTAATTTTAGCTGACTTAATGTGTCAAGATGGTAAAAAAAAAAAAAAAACTGTGTATGGAGTATAAAGGAGTTCAATAATGATAACTTCTAAAATTTCATATAAAAATGTGAAGGTAAAGAAATGTGCATTTTTGGGTTCCAGATTGTATTTCAAAGAGCCCTAGAACTCCATTTTATAATCTCTTCAAGGCAGCTGCCTTACCTTTTCAACACACATAGATCTCTGATGAAAGACTATTGTTCCACCGGGTACAGATCACTGCTTTTTTACCTCAAATATTTTTAATCCTGCAAATAAAATAAAGCTCAGGAATTCAGATAGTGTGTCCAAAATGCTTTTAGCTCATTGACATTCCCAATGGAAGTCTACTGTTGAAATGATTTCTTAGCTAACTCTTGATAGATTCTGCAAACCATGAAAATATCACTGAGATGTGGTCTGTGCACATCAGTGAAAGGGAAGAAATAGCCAACCAGAATTACTGTAATGATAGGTGACTGCAGGGGTTTGGCACAGTGGAATTTTGATTGCATAAAAATAAAATCAGATCGGATGTGCACATTATTCCTAAATACCACTTCTTTATGAAAAATTATATCAGATCATGTTTCTAGGAATGTATAAGTGAACAGAATAATAATTCCCCACAGCTACAGGGGACTCAAAATGCTTGTCAGGAAATGACTGCTGCAGAGGTTTAAGCAATTAAGAGATTTATCTTCTAAGGTGACTATTTTCCTGTTCCAGTCAGATTGAACATATTAAAAATGAAGTTGGCCACCTGTACATTCATGTGTACTTATTATGCATGGTCCCATAAAAATATGCATTTGGGAAAGACATTACAACCTCAGTTCCTTGTAAAGACAGCAGGACTTAATGGGCCAGAAAGCAGGTATGCAATCCAAGGAGAAATTGCTATATAACGGTGCAGTACAATGGTTGAACAGAATCATGGTTTTGTTTTTCTTTCCAATATCATTGCATAGTCTATTTAGATGCTTTCTATAAAACCATGCCCAATGATCCATGTTTTGGGTTGTGTCAAAATATATTATTAATGATAAATCAAGCCACTGCCAAAACCAATGAAGCTCTTTTGTAATGCTCAATGTAGGGAGGCAGAAGTAATATATATTTTATGAATTAATTATAAAATATAAATATTATAATATATTTTTATATTTTATATTATATTATAATATAAAATTAACCTACTCCATAGTTCTGTATATAGTATGTTTTAATGAATGGACATTATATTTCTCTCAGTATATACCAATACTGGCTTAAAATGTTATGCATTTGTAGAGTTTTAGGTACAATTTAAGATCTTTCCATTCAAAATAATTTTCCTTACTTAGGAAAACTCTTCCCAGAAATATAAAATCTAATCCCCTTTATATTTCTAAATACCATAAGTATATAATTTAAGAGTTTAATAAGGTAGCTTTTAATAATAATATATTTCATTATTATAATTCCATATGCTGGATTCCATATGAACGTAATGTTTCATATGGGATGTAACATTCCATATGAATGTAAATACACTATAATTAAGACCAGGTTTTAATAGGTATGCATGACAAATGAAAGTGGTATGATGGGACACCTGGGTGGCTCAGTCAGTTAAGCTTCTACCTTTGGCTCAGGTCATGATTCCAGGGTTCTGGGATCAAGTCCTGCATCAGGCTCTGCTTCTCCCTCTCTCTGCCCCTACCCCTGACTTGTGCTCACTCTCACTCTCACTCAAATAAATAAATAAAATCTTTAAAAAAAACTGTTTTAAAAAATTAAAGAAGTAGAAGTGGTATTACTTTATTTTTTTTAAAGATTTTATTTATTTATTTGACAGAGAGGAGAGAGATCACAAGTAGGCAGAGAGGTGGGGGGGGCGGGGGGGAAGCAGGCTTCCTGCTGAGCAGAGGGCCCAAGGTGGGGCTCGATCCCAGGACCCTGAGATCATGTCCTGAGCAGAAGGCAGAGGCTTTAACCCACTGAGCCACCCAGGCGCCCCTAGTATTACTTTAAATCACTTTAAATTACTTTAAAGTTTCAGCTACTGTCTACATAAATTCAATGAAAATGTTACTTTTATAGCTAATATTTTATAATTCTTCTATTCTGTCTCTAAAAGTTAAACATGCATTATCTCATTAAAGTCCCATTGTTAATGTGTTCCATTCTCTCTAGGAAGACATCCTGAATTCCCAAGCCTTAAGAAGTTGTCTCTTTGATTTCTCATATAGCTCTTCAAAGATATGTCTCAAATGAATAGACAGATATTCATGGATTGCAGGACTCTGTTCTGTTAACAGATCAACTTAACCTCACACTGATCTTTAAATTCAATGCAATTCCAATGTAGAATTTCTCATAGATTTTTGATGAGCTGATGCTAAAATATATGTGGAGAAGCAAATGATTTAGATTACCACTTTAGTTTTCAAGAGAAAAACTAAATTAGAAAACTCACAGTACCCAATTTCAAAACTAAGTTTGAAGCCACATCAATGAAGGCAGGGTAAATGTGTGAAAAGGTGGACATAGATAACAATAGAATAGACTAAATACTCCAAAAATTGACCTGTATAGATGTATTCAACTGATATTTCGTAAAGGTACAAAAGCTATTCAAAAGAAAATGGATGACTTTTTAAACAAAGGTACAAAAAAAAGAATGAACCATAACTTATGCCTGGTATAATACATAAAAAACTAACTGACAATGGTTTAGTGACCTAAATTATAAAATGTCAAGAAAAAATACAGAACAAATGTTTTATGACCCTGAGACAGGCGAAGAGTTCTTAAATAAAATGCCATTCTTTATAAATAGAGGTGAGCGGGAAGATGAGCTAAGTGGGTGATAGGTATTAAGGGGTCCACTTGTGATGAGCAGTGATGAATCACTCAGTTCTACATCTCAAACTAATATGTCACTGTTTGTTAACTGGAATTTAAATAAAAACTTGAAAATAAAATAGCAGATAAATCTTTGACAAAGGAGGCAAGATCATGTTATGGGAAAAAGTCTCTTCAACAAATGGTATTGACAAAATGGGACAGCTACATGTAGAAGAATGAAACTGGACCATTTTCTTACACCACACACAAAAATAAACTCAAAATTGATTAAGAACCTAAATGTGAGATCTGAAACCATAAAACTCCTAGACTAGAGCACAGGCAGTAATTTTTCTGACAGTGGTTGTAGCAATATTTTTCTAAATATGTCCCATGAGGCAAGTCAAACAAAAGCAAAAATAAGCTATTGGGACTACGTCAAAATAAAATGTTTCTACATAACAAAAGAAACAGTCAACAAAACTAAAAGGCAACCTACAGGAAGAAAGAAGATATTTGCAAATGGCATATCCAACAAAGGGTTAACATCTACAATATATAAAGAACTGATACAACAACTCAACACCAAAGAAAATCCAATTAAAAATGGGCAGAAGGCATGAACAAACATTTCTCCAAAGGATATATACAGATGGCCAACAGACACAGGAAATGATGCTTGATATCACTCATCAGGGAAATGCAAATCAAAACCACAGTGAGATATCACCTCACACCTGTCAGAAGGCTAACATCAAAAACACAAGACACAAGTGTTGGCAAGGATATAGAGAAAAAGGAACCCTGATGCACTGTTAGTGGAAATGCAAACTGTAACAGCCACCGTGGAAAACAGTATGGAGTTTCCTCAAAAAATTAAAACTAGAACTACCGTATGATCTAGTAATCACACTACTGAGTATTTACCCAAAGAATATAAAACATTAATTTGAAAGGATATATACAACCCTACATTTATAGCAGCATTATTTACAATAGCTAAATTATGGAAGCAGCCCAAGTATCCAACAACAGATGAATGGATAAAGAAGATGTGGAGAGTGTGTGTGTGTGTGTGTGTGTGTGTGTGTGTGTGTGTGTAATGGAATATTAGCCATAAAAAGGATTGAAATCTTGCCATTTGCAGCAACATAGATCTAGAAAGTATAAAGCATAGAATTCTTGAATCACTATATTGTACACCTGAAACTAATATAACTCTATATGTTAGCTATACTGGGATTAAAAAAATAAAAATTGATAATTTGGGCATTATAAATATTAAAATCTTTGTTCTTTGATAGATACTGTTAAGATAATGAAAAAAGTAAAAACATGTTAAATTGTGATGTTTAGCAACAATAATTACAAACAACATGAAAGTCTAGGAAGGTATTAGGAAATTCCTGATATGTATTTGTTTTAAAAGATTTACATATTTATTTGAGAGAGAGAGCACAAGCAGGGAAGGGGCAGGGGAGAGGGGTAGAGAGAGAAAGAGAAAGAGAGAGAGAGAGAGAGAATCCACAAGCAGACTCACTGCTGAGCACAGAGCCCACAGTGGGGCTTAATCCCAGGAACCTGAGATCATGACCTGAGCTAAAACTAAGAGATCTGCCTAACCAGCTGTGCCACAGAAGTGCCCCTTCTGATATATATTTGAAAATATTGTCAGTAATGAAGGGATTAAATTCTCTCTAAGAAATAAACTGGTTTGGAAAGCTCTTTGACAATTGTGGTTCCATGATACTGTCTCTAGAGCAGTGAAGAGGAACAATTAGAGAGGAAATTGGTTTTAAGCTTCAGAGTAAATAAGAGTGATGATATCAGATCCACATATTTCCCATTTTGTCAAAGTTTTGTCATGGAAGAATTACAACACATGTCAGATGAAGCCAAGTATGAGAGCTGCTTAGTGGAACTTATCAGAAAGGTTTACCACGAGTGTGGACATCTCTCTTCTAGCTTCAGGGGCACTTAAGAATAAGAGCAGGGTGTTGAAATATTATTCAAGGAATGTTAGGAGATTACCCACACTAAGGTAAATGGGAATTTGGCTGAAAATTTGGTACCTGTACCTCACTGCCAAGATTTTTTATGGAGTAATGAGTAACTGGTATGAATGAAATGCAGCTGCACTGAGAATGAGAGTTAACCAAGTTTCCTGAGGAGACTATCTTGGAGAGCTAGGTATAAAAGCAATAGAGCTCCAGATCTGATGGCTTCCTGAATTGGGCTGGTGCACACACATGCATCGAGTGCCCCAAATAGCACATTCCAAGGGATATAGAAAAATTGGTCATCAGGAGCTATGTTTGAGAGTCCCTCTGCTAATTCTACTTGGGACACTTATGTTAAACTGGTGCTTTGTATGTATCCTGTTATCTGTATTCTCTTGTCTTTTCTAAAATATAAGGAAACTTACATTGAAGCCATTGTGCCACATGCATTTGAAAATCAATATGAACCCAATATCTCGATTGCTAGTTAAAGCAGCAAGGACATTGCAGGAGCTGTAGGTAGGAGACATTCATTTTGTATCACCAAATGAGTACTCATATATAATGAACCTAGAATGTAACTTACGCCGTAGGGTAAGGACTTTGTAGTTTTTGAGTAGAAGCCATCTAGACTTCTCGCTATGTGCTTAATACTCAATTAACCAATTTTGGGAGTATTACCCAAAGCAACAATTATAAACTTTTAGTCTAAGCTCTGTTTACTATAGCATTTTTATCACCCAGATGAGTTCTTGACGTATTACAGATACTCAATAAGTATCTGTTGTTTAAATCAGTCTTAAAAAAAATTAACTTACTGGGTGCCTGGGTGGCTCAGTGGGTTAAAGCCTCTGCCTTCGGCTCAGGTCATGATCTCAGGGTCCTGGGATCGAGCCCCACATCAGGCTCCCTGCTCAGCGAGGAGCCTGCTTCCCCCTCGCCTCTCTGCCTGCCTCTCTGCCAACTTATGATCTCTCTGTTGAATAAATAAATAAAATCTTTAAAAAAAATTAACTTACTGAACTCTGCTCTTTTGGGGGCATATTTCTAAAAGAGATATGAAGAGTGATTAAGCTTATGCTAATCTCTGAGGAAGGGTACCACAGGTGTTGGTTCATTTTATTGGAACCAAGGCAGAGTCTATGGAAGTGTCAACTTATATGTACACATATGTGGTTTCTAAGACAGATGCAGACTGTGATAGGGAAAAGTCTGTGTTCCCGTTTTTGCATCTAATTGTATAAGCTAGAGGATAGAACTGATTGCTTCCTCAAGACTTACCTAATACCCAAGCTATAACCTAGATGAACAAATCCAACTGCAAATGTGAGCTCCTTCAGATACAGTTATAAACACAGTGGATAATGTGTCTAAAAGATACAGAAAGTTCAGGTATGATTCAGAGTTTAATTAGCTGAGCGAGTCGTGGTAACTGAGAGTCATTATAACTGTTATACTTGGAAATAAGGGATTCTAAAAATAGGATTCTTATTGTAGGATGATTAAAGTAAATGTATTTAGTATGATGCAAAGAACCAATTTCAAGGACACAGTGACACATGTAGGAATGGGCGCCACATAGCCTAGTAGATGGGCCCAAAGGAAACCTGGACGTTAGGCAGACCAACCAGCAGCAAGATTAAGAAATAACATGAAATTCTAGGCTTGGGATGAGAGAAAAGGAGAGAGCTATGTCTTAGAATAAACAAATACTCCCAGCTTCAGGCTAATATATATCCCAGTATTATTGTAAGTAACTCAAGAAATTCAGTATTTATGGATGATCCATTCCTTAATCCACATCTAGGAGAGTGACCCAGCAGATAGATGATGAGGCTCTCATTCTGAAGTGTATACTCATCTGGCAGTTTCTGCTTATTTTCCCAAAACTCTATCCTTCCTTACTACTTCATCATGTTCCTTTTGGGTCACCATTGGCAGGCTTAGTCATATAGCAGGGTTCTTAGTCAGTCCTGAAGTCAGGAGTCAGATTTGCAACCTCGACTTTATCATACTTGGACTATTTGGGGGATAGTATGAAATTATCAAGCCACCTCATCACTATTTCCTATTTGGGAACTTGAAACTTTCACAAATATACCATTAATTGTTTAATTACTTAAATTCCAGAAATTGCCTCAGCCTTACTCTGTAAGAATCAATAAGTACAGACCATACTCTTTAAAATGGAATTTTAGTGGGGCAAGTGAATGGCTCAGTGGATTAAGTGTCTGAGAACTCTTGATTTTGGCTCAGGTCATGATCTCAATGGTCCTGAGATTGAGCCCTGTGTCAGGTTCCTAGCTCAGTGGGGAGTGTCCTTGAAGATTCTCCAACTCTGCTCCTCCCCCCGTTCATGTACACTCATGCTACTCTCTCTTTAAAATAAATCTTTTTTTTTTAATAAATCTTTTTTTTTAACGCAATTCGGGGACACCAGAGATAAAATATGCTTCAGAAAGGTAAAATTCTTCTATTGGAGCAAAGGCAAAGTAACATCCTTCTTACAAATATTCTCTTTATTATATGAAACAAAGAGGAGCTTGCCTGTACCTTACCTAAGATTTATTAAAGAAGATGCCATTTAAAATGCTAACACCTGGGATGCCTGGGTGGCTCAGTGGGTTAAACATCTGCCTTTGGCTCAGAGCCTGATCCTGCAGTCCTAGGATCAAGTCCCACATTGGCCTACTTGCTCAGTGGGGAGTCTGTTTCTCCCTCTGCCTGCTGCTTGCCCTGTTTCTGCTCTCTCTCTGACAAATAAATAAAATCTTTTTAAAAAGCACAAAGTATTTTTTTAAAAAATTAAACGCTAGCACTCATTTTCTTTTTCTGCCTTCTAGCTCAGATCATTGTGCTCATTACAGTGGCACAGCAGTTTACTGGCAGGAAGAATAGTTGATCATATGCAAAACCTGATTTTTGGCATTATAAGAGTAGACACAAAGGTAGTTTTATGAAGTTAAATAATTGTAACTATATTCATATGGTGTGTTTTAGTTATTTCTTATGTTGGAGAGTTTAGCTTAGGTAAGTGATGGTGTCAGTGTGTCTCCTAGAATTAAAAACTATGTAAAGAATTTCTTTCAGAGAATCTATTCTTTTGGTGTCAAGAAGGGTAAAATTAAAGTAACCTCCCAGGCATAAATTTGGAAGTAATTTCATTTTCTACTTCATACTAGGATCTCCCCTTTACCCAGCTTAAATATAAGTCTGTTAAAATAAATTTCCTATGGCCACAGCCTAAAATATTTACAGATGATATAATTTGGTCATCTATTTGTACTTTCTTTCAAGAAAATTCATCAGCAACTACCCAGGGAAATTGTTGGTTATTTTCTGTGGTCACAGCTCTCTGCTAACATCTTATTTCCTTCACACAAACAAATCAAATCTATCATAGCATTCTTAGCCCCAGGGCCTTCTATAATTTCTTCATGTTGTGCGATCTGAAATACATGCCAGTTACTTGGTAAAAGGCAGATGAATAAATTATCAGTCAATAAAAATTATTTCTTCATCTAGCCTAGTGTTCAGGTTTCCATTTTTCCAGTCAGCCCATTATACAATCTATCTGAAGATCTGTTAATGTAATTCTGAAACAAAGAATGGAAACAAGCCAGAGATCATGGAGACAGACCCAGGGATCAGGGAAGTGGGTGTGTTACAGCAAATGTGAATAAATGAGGCAAGAAATTAACCAAAGTGTCCGATGTTTTGTGGTCAAGGCCAGATAAGTGAATAAAGTGTATTCAGTTACCCAGTGGCAGAGATACATATGAGCTTAAAGTCTGATAGTCAGAAAATAAGTCAGTAGACATTTGTTTCCAGAGTCTAGAAGAGATTCTAAGTATTCAGACAATTTTGAGAAACAATGGTCATAGGAAAATCCAGGAATATGGATTCTATAAACTGCTACTAAAAGGATCAGGAAGCTCATAGGCATATAACAGAAAGACAGCAAACAACTCTACCTTCTAAGCAGCTGTGGAAGAGTAATATAATTTGTCTGGAATTCTGAATGTGGCCTAATTTTAAGCACTGAATATTTGCCTTGGGAGCATTTTCCAGGCAAGCCTGGTTCCACATCTGCATGCTGAACATGGCAAGAGCGAGTCCTGGAGTAGCAGCGTAGCCAAGGTCACAAAGGTATTTTTACGTCAAGGATTAGAGAGCACATATATACTCAGGTGAGTGTAGAACTTGAGGATCATAAAGCCTTATAGGTTTGAGAATTCATTTCTGATTCACATACTCTGCTTTTTCAAAATGTTAGAGAAAAAAAAATTATAGCCCTTCCCAGAAAGAATTTTGCTTGGGTAATTTTGAAGGACTCCTTTGAGAGGCTGCCCCTAGGGAGTCCATTTCATAGTCTCATAGACTTAGCTCATTTAAGTTTTTTTATATTCAACCAACATTTTCTTCTCTTTAATTTAACCTTAATGAAGACATTTGACAAGTTTTTACTCTGCATCCTGTAGCTTTTCAACCCCAGGACTTCAGGAATTAAAGAACTTTCCAGAAGTCCAGGTCCTAACTCTTCTTCTAGGCCTTTTGGTGCACTTCTTCCTAAAATCTAGTTTTAGCTAGAACCCTGCTCTAAGCCCATTTAACCAGGACCTCTTCATAGATTTCTGGCTAAGTGCTGGATTCAGAGAAAGACTCGATTAGCCCTAAAAGAGAGCTCTTGTGGTTAAGCTGAGAGCTGAATGGAGATAACACAAAGTCATTCAAAACGGACATAATGTAAGTTCAGCCTAGTCAGAAGGATATACCTTGCAGACCAACTTGGGCATTCAGTCAAAGTCCCAAGAAAAGCCATGACTAATGAGTAAAGTCTGTGCTATAATGTAAGGACTGTATGCCGGGAGTAAGGGAGGAACAAAATTAAATAAACATTTACAAATAAAGCAAAAGGGAGAGGGAGTGGCAGGATATGCCTGCAATGGAATTTCCTACCAAAACAAAGCATAATCCTGACTACCAAAAACATATCAATCACAATGTTTAACATATAACTACTAGACATACACAAAAGCAGAAAAATATGACTTATGAGTATTTTTTACTCGTTATAAATAGATTCTAAAGGGGCACAATCACTGACATTGGAAGACAAGGATTTTAAATGACTACTATAAATATGTTCAATTACCTAAAATATGATTATCAGGAGATGATGGGCAGTATCCAGTAGATAAATGGAAACAAAATCAAAAGAAAATTCTATAATGGAAATGTACAATATCTGAGATAGTGAATTCATTCAGTGGGCTTTGCAGGTTGGAGACTGCAGAAAGAATAGTGGGAACTGGAAAACTAGCCAATAGAAATTATCCAATCTGAGGATCACAGAGGAAAAAAATTACTAAAAATAAATGACTGTGTAATCAGTGACCTGTGGGATAATATCAGCCATCTAACATAGTTGTAATTGGACTCTCAGAAGAATAGGAGGGTGAGGGGCGCCTGGGTGGCTCAGTGGGTTAAAACCTCTGCCTTCGGCTCAGGTCATGATCTCAGGGTCCTGGGATCCAGCCCCGCATCGGGCTCTCTGCTCAGCAGGGAGCCTGCTTCTCCCTCTCTCTCTCTGCCTCTCTGCCTGCCTGTAATCTCTCTCTGTCAAATAAATAAATAAATAATCTTAAAAAAAAAAAGAATAGGAGGGTAATAGTGAACATAAAAAATATACATTCAAAGATTTAATTGCTCAAAAATCCCAAAATTTGAAGAAAAAAAAAATCATCTAATCTCCAATAGATTCAGCCATCTCTAGTAGAGTAATTACAAACTAAACCACACCTAAGTACATCATACTCAAAGGTAAAAAGAAAGATTATAGAGAAAACCTTATGAGCAGCGAGAACAAAAAATCACATTATACACAGGGAAAGTATCATATGACAAACAATAAAGTCATCATAAGAAACAATTGAATTCAGAAGACACTGAAAATACCTTTAAATTGCTGAGGTAGGGAGGGCAGGTTATAGCACTGGACTATATACCCAGAAAAAATTTTCTCAAAAAATGTGGGTAAAATAATGATGTAACAAATAGTAAATAAATAACAAAATTGTACACTTAAAGCCAGACACATGAATAATTAAATGTAAGTGGACCGAATAATTCATGAATAAGTTAAAAAAATCAAGACCTAACTACATACTCTATACTTTGAATATAAAGACATAAGCAGGTAGAGAGTAAAATGTAAAATGATAGACAGATATAAACATATATATATATATAAAATGAGAGTATATATGTGTGTATATACATACATATACATAATGTATATATATATATATACACATATATATGTATACACACACACACACACATATATATATATTGGAAGCAGCAATATCAGACAACTTGAAGATAATATTACCAAACATAAAGAGGGTATTTTTTTAATAATAAAAGCATCAATCAACAAGCTTTAACAATCTTAAATGCCAGCTAGTAGACATTTTCCTTCGTAATAACAGAGGCTCAAAATGCATGATACAAAGTTTGAAATCATTACAGAGAAAAAATCTACATCATAATAGATATTTCTATGACAAATGTAAGGATATAGAAAATCTTAAAACATCATCACATGACTGACATTTAGAGCACTATACCTGATAACTGCAGAATATACTTTCAGGACCACACAAGAGATTAGACCATACACTGGACCATAAGATGCGTTTCAATAGGTTTAAAAAATAAAATTTTACAGAGCATGTCCTCAGACCAAAATTTAAAACAAGGCATGTCTCCTTTTTTCACTCCTATTCTTGTTGCATAACCCAAGATGGGAAGCAGCAGCTGGGACTGGCCCTAGTCCTAGGAAGTCTCCTTCTTGACCTTTTTTGGGGGTCTAGGGTTGGAAACAGGTAAACAGGATAGAGGAACAGGAAAATGTTTGTTAGCTGGCCACAATTTGATTTCCTCCTAGTCACTTGTTGTTGATTTACTAGTTAAGAGTGACTTGGGGGGGCACCTGGGTGGCTCAGTTGTTAAGCATCTGCCTTCAGCTCAGGTCATGATCCCAGGGTCCTGGGATCGAGCCCTGCCTCTGGCTCCCTGCTCGGCAGGAAACCTGCTTCTCCCGCTACCATTCCCTCTGCTTGTGTTCCCTCTCTCGCTGTATTTCTCTCTGTCAAATAAATAAAAAAAATCTTTAAGAAAAAAAAAAAAAGTGACTTGGGATGACCAATAACACTTAGGTAGTTTGCTGGCTCTTCTGAAGGACACCTGTGGGTTTCTCAGAAGGTCCTGAGTCAGCCACTCTCTCTTTACACCCCTTTCCGGAAATCTGGCTTGGCCTCCTATTCTAGAACCTGCTCCCAGATTCATTTATCATTTCTATTCTCCATATATACTTGCTGCCAGAATTCCCTCACCTGATGGGGAGCTCTCTCAGATAGCATTCTAGCAAGATTGCTCAACCCAGTAACTTTCCACAGTGCCATTTGCTCAGGGGAAGTTTGCATATTCTTGTTAGGCCAAATCCTGGGAGTGCAGGCTATGTCACTTGGCCTCTCTGAATTCTCTTTTTCACTGTTAAGAAATGCCAAAGGGCAGAAGGATAAGTCCTCAGGTTGAGCATAGGTCTCACTGATAAGAAGAAAGGTAGTGTCCCCTTCTGTGGTGATCCTGAACAAATTCCACAGGAATGCTGTACTCTTGGTGACTCTCTTGACTCCTTCTTTCTTCCTTTCTCCTCATGTCATCTTATACAAGCTGGAGGGAGGGATGAAGGTAGCAGGATGATGGCTTGTATGAAATTGTTTGTGTATATGTATGCATATATGTACGTACACAAAAACATATAAAGAAAATGAGATTACATAACATATGTTCATAATATTTATATCTAGGTTGATATTATTATGGGAGATGTTAATTTCTGTCTTGTGCTTTTCTGATCTTTGCCAATTTTTATGTCTAAGTTACTTTAGACAAATTTTTTTTTTGTCTGATAAAAAGTTAATCTACAAATCAGTTCTATCCATTAAAAGCCATGGCACTCTATGTTCTATTTCTATAGGCTCATACATAAAAAAATAAAGTGATTGACAGGATTGGGAAATTATATCTTTAAGGCTGCAAATTCACATTTATTCCTTCATTAACGGTGACTCAAAGTTTGAATGGAAAATAGCATTTCGCAGTCTTGCTCTTTTGCTCTTACTAGAAACTTGGAGAAACTTGGACTTTGCTTTATTCTCCTATAGTTTGCAAATTGATCCTGTCTATAGTAAATAATCTGAGAACACATTATGTGATGAGCATCTCAGATGTTCTACAAAGATGAGGATGTGACCTATATAACTTTTAATATAATAGATAAGAGAATGTAGGAGTGTTGTTTATCATTAATGACAACAGATGTCCACAGGATGGTGAGGGAGATTACACTTGTGCTAAAGATAAATGGAATTTTGGCTTATTTTGATTGACACTAAGATTATGTGGATCTGAGGGATTACTAAGGTAATTTCTTCAAAATAGTGTTTTCGTGAACTCCATTTTAAACATTTGTAAGACATTAAGTTGTCTTGATATTAGATCAGTTTCTCTGTGGCCAGGTGTGGTGTGTTGCAGTTTCTTCATACCTAGGAATGGGTAAAATATCTATTTCACAGATTTTCATGAGAGTCTAATGTGATGATAAATACATTTAAAAATATAGATTTTTATCTATATTTGTATTTATTTATCTATAAATATATTTAATAAAAATTAAATACATTTAATACACTAAAGTGTATTAGCTTAGGCTACCATAACAAAATACCAGATTAGATGAGAAAACAACAGAAATTTATTGTATTACAGTTCTGGGACTGGAAGTTCAAGACCAAGGTGCCTGCATGGCTAGTTTCTGTTGTAAGTTCTCCTCTTGAGTTGTAGCAGGTCCTTTCCCACTCTGTGCTCACATGATCTCTTCTTTGTGCAAGTATAGGGAAGGAGAGAGAATGCGCCCTCTAACATGAGTGAACGCCCAGCAAGCAAACTTTCTGGTGTGTCTCCTTATAAAGGCAATAATCCCACAATGAGGGCCCCACCTTCACAATCTCATCTAACCCTGATTGCCTTCCAAAGTCCCCATCTCCAAATACCATAAGATTGGGCAATAAAACTTCAACATATAAATTTTGGGGCACACAAACATTCAGTTCATAACATCAAGTTATTTTTTTCTCAGCAGCATAATACTAATTTTATTAGACTCCTCAAGAGAAACAGAACTATAATATATACACACTACATATAATAGTACATGCACACACACACACACACACACACACACACACACACACACTGTGTTGTCCCTCAAACAACAGAGGTTTGAACTGTACAAGCACTTATATGTGGATTTTTTCAATAAAAATATTAAAAATTTCTTAGAAATTTGTGATAATTTGAGAAAACTTGCAGGCAAACCACACAGCCTAGAAATATCAAAAAAAGGGAAATAATTAGGTACATCATGAATCCATGAAATATATGTGGATAATTATCTATAATTTATTACCACAAAATACAAATCTATTATAAAGAGTTAAAATTTATCAAAACTTATACACTCAAACATAGTTCATACATGACATCATTTACAGTTGAGAAAAACGTAAACAAATGTAAAGATGTACTATCAAATCATAAGTGCCTAAAATTAACCAGAGGACATACTGTACTACTATAATAATTTTGTAGACACTTCCTGTTGCTATTTGAGTGAGCTCAAGTATTATGAGTATTCTATTAAAACACAGTATGACAATAATCTTCTTCCTGTGAACAGCTTGTTTCTCCAGTAAATTTCATATCACAGTAAAAAGTTATCCTTTCTGGTTCTTGCATTAGTAGTTAAGTTTTGGGGGATGAAGTTATATACTGATTTTCAACTGCATGAGGATTAGCACCCTTAACCCCCACATTGTTCAAAGTCAACTGTATGTGTGTGTGTGTGTGTGTGTGTCTGTGTGTGTGTGTGTGTGTAGAGAGAAAGAGAGAGAGAGAGAGAGAGAAATTATAAAAAATAGAGACAGAAAGAGAGAAAGAAATAGGTTTATGTGATTATGGAGGTTAGCAAGTTCCAAGATCTTCAGGGTGAATTGGCAACTTGGAGAGTTAGGAGAGCTGATATTGTGATTCCAGTCTAGAGACAACAGGCTTGAGACCCAGGAGGAGCCAATGTTTCAGTTAGAGCCTGAAGGTAGGAAATAAACCAGTGTTCCGATTTGAAGGCAGTTAAGCAGGAAGAACTCCTCCTTACTTGGAGGAGGTTCAACTTTTTTTCTTCTAGTCAGAGCTTCAACTGATTAGATGAGGCCCACTCACACTAGGGAGAGCAATCTGCTTTACTTGCTCTACCTATTTAAATGTTAAATTGAAAAACACCTTAACAGAAACACCTATAATAATGCTTGGTCAAATATCTGGGCCAAATATCTGTCTCCTAGACAAGTGGACACATAAAATAACTGTCACAGTAATAAATGAATTAGGGAATAGAGAACTAGGGAATTCCTGAGTACAGTAATTTCATAGTTGGCTCTAGATCTTCCTGCAGGAATGAGCTAACATGTATAAAGGACCCAGCACGGTGTTCAGCAGGTAATAAATACACAATAAATATTAATATTCTTCCTTTTACCTTATTCCTTTAGAACAACCAACTGTTGTATCAGTCCTTTGGAAAAAGAAACTTAGAGATTTTTCTTGAAATTTATTTTGTTGGAGGGATGAAGGGAACAGATAAAGAGTAAGTCTGAAATATTCACCATAAATATTTATTCTTGTAAGTTACATTTTCTCTACTTTTACTTACTTGTCTCATTTCATTATTTTTCTTTTTAGTTTTAGTCACTTTGCTATAATTTCCTTTTTCTCTCTCTCGCTTTTCTTTCATATCTAATTCCCCATAGAGGAATTAAATAGTTTTGGAGCAAGTCAAACCCTTTTAAAATAACAGATGATCAAGTAAGTTGCTCAACGTCACACTCTATTAGGAAGTGCCAGAACTAGATATAAAATTTTCCTCTCTTCAAATTCAGTCATTCTTCCACTAAAACAATCTACTTTACAAAATTGATATATATTCTTAAAATTATCACTTAGAAAGGAATACAAAGTGCATATGCCCCTTAAAATGGGCAGGCTAAAGAGAGCATATTAGGGGTGCCTGGGTGGCTCGGTGGGTTAAAGCCTCTGCCTTCGGCTCAGGTCATGATCTCGGGGTCCTGGGATCAAGCCCTACATCGGGCTCCCTGCTCAGCGGAGAGCCTGCTTCCCCCTCTCTCTGCCTGCCTCTCTGCCTACTTGTGATCTCTCTGTCGAATGAATAAATAAAATCTTTAAAAAAAATAAAAAATAAAGAGAGCATATTATATTGCCTTTGAATTTAAATTCTGCATTAAAAAATATGTAACTTAGAATTATGTAATTCTAGGGGCGCCTGGGTGGCTAAGTGGGTTAAAGCCTCTGCCTTCAGCTTAGGTCATGATCTCAGGGTCCTGGGATCAAGCCCCGCATGGGGCTCTCTGCTCAGCAGGGAGCCTGCTTCCCTCTCTCTCTGCCTGCCTCTCTGCCTACTTGTGATCTCTCTCTCCCTCTCTCTCTGTCAAATAAATAAAAATAAAATCTTTTAAAAAATTATGTAATTCTAATAATTAATATGAAAACAACTTAGAATTAGCCATGAGCTTGCTATATGTATCATTAAACATATAATATATGTAAGATGAACCTAATTCCTATACAATTAACTTCATTTTATATTTTTATATAAAATATCAATTTATAAATTATAAATTAAAGATAATTTTGTTAATTTCTTACTATCCAGCTAAACCACAATGTAATAAGACATTAAAATTAAGAAAGCTATTTATATATTTGATATCTTAATTAATCTTTAGCACATCTAAAAAGTTGCAATTCTTAGTTTTTCTGTGGTTATAAAAAAGATATTAGTAAATGTATTTTCCATTACTTTAAAATTGTCTTAAAGATCTTTTACACTTCAGAATAAAGATGTACTTAACAATAATACCTAATTGACACACTTTAAGGAAAAGTCAGTATATCTAATCCATTTGGGAGGAGGAAAGGGGTTGGTGGGAATGATCAATTATCCTGAGGAAAATATAAGTCAGTTTTAGCTGTGCTTAAAGTCTGTGTGCAGCTTTACTTATTTACTTCTGATTTTATAAGGGAAAAATAAGATGTCCTTTTGACATTTACTTCTTTTTTAATTTTATTTTATTTATTTATTTGACAGAGAGAGAGATCACAAGTAGGCAGAGAGACAGGCAGAGGGAGAGGAGGAAATGGGCTCCCCGCTGAGCAGAGAGTCTGATGCGGGGCTCCATCCCAGCACTCCGAGATCATGACCTGAGCCGAAGGCAGAGGCTTTAACCCACTGAGCCACCCAGACACCCCTCGATATTTACTTCTACATGCATAAAGTAACTCTGGAAAGGCTGTATGACAAAGTAAGAAGGGTGGGTCTGTATTCTCGGCTTTTGGTTGGGATCTGGAGGCAGAACTGGACAGATGAGGTAATCAGTGTGGGAAGAAAGATGGTCATGTATACAAGTTCATATTTTCTTATTTGGGAACCATGTAAATGCATATCTTTTCAAACAAATTTAAAATTAATTTAAAAAGAAAGAAAGGGATGCCTTCTAGGTTATTTCTCAGCTGAGTGGATCTGATGATGCCGTTTGCTGAGGCCAATGTTTGTGATGTGCTAAAGGGAAAAGTGTCTTCTTGGTGTCCTCTTACTTATCTGGTTGCCATAGACTTTAGTGAATGATCTAGCCTGTCTTTTAAAATTGTCTAATTAGGATGTAATCTTACAGACACAATGTACACAAATTTGATGCAATAGCAATGCACAAAAAGCTCAGAAGCTTTATTTAGGAACTTACCGGTTTTCTGTAGTGATGGCAGAAACAAATTAATGTTATGAAATATTGTTGGCATCGAATATTCATTCTGCAGAGGTCCTAAATAGTGACATCCCAGCTACTTTAATTCCATTATTTCTTCTCAAAGTCAACTCTAGACAAGAAGTAATCTCGTTAAGACAGATGAATCTATATGGCTCTAATTTCCATATGAATTGCAAGATTAAGGAGGAGGCTTTGTGCCTGGAGCCTATGAGATGGATAAATATGAGCATCACATATGTCAGAAGGCACCTTAATAAGGCCTAGGCTTTGGGGAGAAATGAGGCTGACGTGGAGTGTAAAAGTATTATAGTTTTCCCCCCCTTGAACGTGGAACAGCAAGTTTAAAAAAGTGAATGGTGTCTTTTATGGGTGGACTTCAGTAGTAAAGCAAATGCATCCTATTGCTCAGTGCCAAAGAGAGTGAAGAATTTTGTGTGTTCTGTATGTCACAGTCCTGTGGTGAGCCCTGAAGCATAAATTGTAGACAAATCCCACAGCAGGAGTAAGGCAGACAAATTGCCTTTATAGATTTTAAGGCATAAAAGTTAAGAGCAGATATAAGTAATAGCAAAAATTCATATGAGCTCAGGGGCCAAGATGTAGTTGGTATGGCAACTATCACTTTGAATTTTCTCACCTTTGTGTAAAATAAAATCCTAGCTATATACTTTCCATTAATGGAAACACATGATAAGGTGCCTGGTAGGTATGAGACCCGTGTAGAGCCTGGTCCTCAAGTCCAAGTGGATGAAATTCTAGGAATGCAAGATGAAGCAGTTTTTTCATTATAGATTACATCTCTGGGGATAACAGATAGCAAATAGCAATAGCAAATTATCAGACTTATTGGGCTGTGTTTTTCTTTTAATTAAAATTTCCTAAGGTATAACCATATGTTCATTTAATCATTCATTCACTTAACAAGTATTTATTACACAACTATACATCTGACATCATTTTAAGAACTTCGCAAACAACTGTGAACCACAGACACAGTTTCTCTTTTCATGGAGCTTTCATTGCGTTGAAAGGGATGGACTAAAAGCAAAATAAGTAAAATATAAACCATTGTTTCAAGTGGTATGAGAAGAGATGAGACAGGCAAGAGAGATATGAAACATTAGGGGAGACTGAAATTTTAGATCATTGTACAGGGAAGGCCTTCCTGGGAAACTGATTACTCAGTGAAGACCCAAATGAAATAACGGAATAAGCTGCACGCATGTCCAGGGAATGCACAGCCCAGGAAATCCCAAGTGATGGGCCTTGAGGCAGAAGATACCTGGTGAATTGAAGGAACATTCTGGAAATGACCAACTGAATAGGATAGAATAGTAAGAGATGCTGCTCGGAAGGAATGAGAGCAAAAGAGGAGGGAAGGCTTCTCGGGCTTTTGTAGGTGAGAGTTTGGTTTTGTAGTTTTTTAGTAGAGTTTTGTAGGTAAGGAGTTTGGCTTTTACTCAGGGTGAGCTCACCAAAGAGGGTTCTGAAAGTTGGAGGAGCAGTAGGCCCTGGCCTTAGCACGTGCCAGTGGAGACTTTCTAGTTGCTCTGTTAGGAAGGACTGGAGTGGGGACATGAAGTGATGTTTAAGACCCACTAGGGCTACAGCAGTGTCTGTGCAAGACATGGACAATGGATAGCCATGGAACTGGTTGAGAAGGTGAGGCTGTCAGATCCCGATTTATTTTTTATGAGTTGAGTGAAAAATATTGGTTGAATGATTGGATATAGGATGTAAGGAAAAGAAAGGAGTCAAGATAAGACCTGGTGTGTGTTAGTTTCTTGCTCGAATAACAAAAAATAACGGAGTTTCCACTTACTGAGAGGGGAGAACTTTAAGAATAGGTGTAAGGCGACAGATGAATATCAGTACCTCGATTTTGGGTTAATAAATTTGAGATGTTAATTAGTAATCTAATTGGAGGGGTCCTAAGATAGAGATACAATGTATAATTATCACAATATAGATGGGATTTAAGGCCAGAAGACTGGACGAAAATGTGTAATAGGTGACTGTTTAAGACATGAAGATTTGGACAGCTGTGCAGTGCAGGAAGAGATTAGATCAGTGTCCCAGCCCACTGGGTCCTGGTGTTGATAAGGTTTGGAACATCACACCATGGGCTTGTATTCATAGACTATTGAATCTGCAAGTGAATCGCAACAAAATTGTTTGGTGCAAACACACAATTAGCCAACTCTCCCCTGAGCAGGCATGATGCCTGGTCTATAGGAAGTTCTTGGCTCCATCACTATCTAGCTACCGCATGGCATTGCTTCTTGCAGTACCAAATGACCACACGCTTTAAAGGAGCTACCACAGTTTTTTTCTCTATCCTGTTATGCCCTTTGTTTCACTGAATTTATCATGCTCTGAAATTATCTTGTTTATTTATTTAGTTATTTTCTGAAGCTCTCATTAGAACATAAACTCTTTGATGGTGATTACATCTGTCTCACTTGCTGCTATAATCTCTGCGCCCAGAAGAATGCCCAGCACATAAGAACTGTCAAGTATTTTCTGTATAAGTTACAGTGTGATCTAAAGCAGCTCCTGTACCCTCACAAAGAGAGGGAGCCCACATGGTTGCCTGCTGTTCCCTTATATGCCTTTAACGCTTTTCTTTTTAATCCATTTCCTCGCATTCAGACAGATGAAAATTATTCCTGGACTAAATTTAATTTTAGGTCCAATTGAAGTAGATAGGAAGTAAGTAGGGACTTTTTTTTTCTAACTAAAAGAAGACTTCTAAAAAAATGGGACCAAAAATTATAGTTAGATCCTTTACTTCATACCATGGATTTGTTAGTCTTTTTTCTTGCATATCTTTGTGATGATATGATTTTGGGACCAAAAGTCAGAACAAATGGCTTCAAATCCTGATGTGGGACATAGAGAATGTGACCACAGAAATGCCATTTTTGAGTTTGTTCATTGCCAAAATGGTAATGTAACACTCACCTTACAAAATTTTAGAAAGGAAATGAGTTATATGCTTTGCAAATGCCACATGCCTGCTTCGCTGTAGTTGACTCAGGCAAGACGCTCACCCACTCTTTCTTTCCCATTGATTGATCACCACATGGAGAACTGGGGTGGGGGGTGCCAGGCAGGTGGAGTGCTGGGTCTTTTCTGCTCACCTCGCAGTCTAACTGAACCTCTACCAAGCTCTTCCCTGAGAACTGCAACCTTGAGATCTGAGCCTCAAGACTTCAAGAAAACTGTAGTCCTTGCTATCCTATTTTCTCTAAGGGGATCCCCAAATCTATATGCTTCTGGAGGGCACCATCCAATAAATGGCTTCTCCTGTTAGAGTGATGTCAACAGTGCCTTATAGAATTTGCCTCAAGCAGTAGGAAGGAAACTAGAATTCCTCACAAGTTGTGAGCATGAGAGAAGGACCTGAGGTTTTCCTGATGACAGTGCCTCGCCTTCTGTCTCTCTTCCCTCTGTATCCTCTAGTATCAAAATCAGATAAACACTCCTAGGGTATAGTTTGGATTGTGATTGTCTCTGCTCTAAGATCTTCACAACCTCCTGAATATCTAACAAAATAGATGATCTTACCATCCACAGTTTGCTCCACCATTTATTAGTTGAAGATTTGTGGCCAAGACATTTAAACTCTCTGCCTTGGTTTCCTCATCTACAGAATGTGGATAATTTTAGCACTTATTATAGGCTTATTAGGAAGATTAGATGAGTTAGCTCATTCAAGAATTTAGAAAAAAGTTTGGCATATAATGTTTATTATTGATGATCATAGTAAGTCATTGTTAATTGTTGTTATATGGTAGTACCTTTCCTAAAGTAATGAAATAATAATGAAAAGAGCACAAGTCTTCAAAATCAATCAGATACATATTTAAAATCTAAGTCCAGGGGCGCCTGGGTGGCTCAGCCGTTAAGCGTCTGCCTTCAGCCCAGGTCAGATCCCAGGGGCCTGGGATCGAGCCCCGCATCGGGCTCTCTGCTCTGCAGGAAGCCTGCTTCTCCCGCTACCATTCCCTCTGCTTGTGTTT
>CM053608.1:48781753-48807170 GCA_028646535.1 Procyon lotor
TCTTTCAGTTTTTGTTTGTCCAGGAAGCTTTTTATCTTTCCATCTATTTTCAGTGACAGACTATCTGGTTATAGTATTCTTGGCTATATATTTTTCTCATTTAGTGCTCTGAATATATCCTGCCAGTCCTTTCTGGCCTGCCAGGTCTCTGTGGATAAGTCTGCTGCCAATCTAACATTTCTGGCTTTGTATGTTACAAACTTCTTGTCCCAAGCTGCTTTCAAGATTTTCTCTTTGTCACTAAGACTTGTAAGTTTTACTATTAGATGATGGGGTATAGACCTATTTTTATTGATTTTGCAGGGGGTTCTCTGCACCTTCTGGATTTTGATGCTTGTTCCCTTCGCCAGATTAGGGAAATTCTCTATTATAATTTTCTCCAATATATCTTCTGCCCCTGTCTCTCTTTCTTCTTCTTCTGGGATCCCAATTATTCTAATATTGTTGCATCTTATGGTATCACTTATCTCTCGAATTCTCCACTTGTAGTCCAGTAGTTGTTTGTCTCTCTTTTTCTCAGCTTCTTTATTCTCTGTCACTTGGTCCTCTATATTGCTAATTCTTTCTTCTTTCCTCATTTATTCTAGCAGTGAGAGCCTTCATTTTTTATTGTACCTCATTAATAGCTTTTTTTAAATTTCAGCTTGGTTAGATTTTATTTCTTTTATTTCTCCAAAAAGGGATTTTATTTCTCCAGAAAGGGATTCTCCAATATCTTCCATGCTTTTTTTTGAGCCCAGCTAGCATCTTGATAACTGTCATTTTGAACTCTATTTCTGACATATTACTAATGTCTTTATTGAGTAGGTCTCTAGCCATTGGTAATGTCTCTTCTTTATTTTGTGGTTTTTCCACCTTGTCATTTTATCGAGATAAGAGTAGATGAGTGACAGAGAAAAATACTCTGGAGTTCCACAGTTTTCACTGATTGATTAACTAGGTTTTGGCTGGATATTCTCACTGATCTTCTGGGGGAGGGGCCGTTGCTGTGATTCTCAAATGTCTTTGCCCGAGGCAGAATTGCACCACCCTTGCCATTCATCGTGGGCCAGGGCCAAGGACTTTGCCCAGGTTCGCTCTAGGGAGTCTTTGTTCCCTGAGCGCTTTCTGTACTGCCCTCGAGGCCAGGAATGAAAATGGAGGCCTCCCAGTCTCCTGCCAAGAGGAGCCAAGCACTAGGCGCCCCACTCTTCAGCATGCACTCAGAGTAAAGCAGTCAATCACTCCCATCTCCCTTGTCTGCGACTTGTGCTCTGTGCTCAGCTAGCCCGTGGCAGAGCGCCTCTATCTGGCACGTGCGGCCCCGTCTGGAGTCTCCAAACCCATCAGATTCCTGCTGCAGGCTCCTGCACCACTCCTCCTGGAGGAGGAAGGAGGGGTTCTCTCTGGAGCTGCCTCTTGTTGGGTCCCTGCTTGAAGAGCAGTGTCCTGATTGTGCCTCATATCATGGTGCAAGGTAAGCCTGAGCTGACAGCACATGTGCGGCTCCTTCTCTGCCGCTGGCTTCTCCACCCAATACCCGGGAGCTCTGCCACAGTCGGACACCCCTGGTTCCTCTGTGACCCCACGGGTCCTGCACTTCCTCTCTTCACTCTCCTGTTGAGTTTGTAGTTTTTTAGAATGGTTTGATAACTATCTAGCTGAACTTCTAGGATCCGATGCTATCTCAGCCTCCTACACCTCCTCCATCTTCCCGAAGTCCTCCTCTTCTTCTCATTTTCTCCCATGTCTAAATGTACTGAAACTCATTGCGACTCTAAATAACAAATTAGTAAGTCAGTCATTTTATACTGACTTATACACATTATAATATTTTATAATAAATGTAAATTTATTGGTAGTCCCTAAATACTATAACTGGAAGTCCCTAAATACTATAAGCCATTGCTCATCTACCTAATATTCCTGGAATAATATCCTACCTCTCCCTTCTATCTAATTGACAAACTCAAATTTTAAGTCACTGGTTCTCAACTTGGGCCATTTGGATAAGCTTCAGGATATGTAGAAACCATTTAAATTATATGCTTCTTTTTTATAAATGCATGAATATGTGTTTTTGCAAGATAGGGTAAGAGAAAGTTTGAAAAGTATACGCAATAATTTGGGAATCTGAAAAATAAAATTGGGAAAGAGGTAATTTTACTCCTCATAAATTACTAAAGCAGCCATTAAGGGGGAAGTATGGGGAATCTTTTTCTTTTCCTAATGCATCACTCTTAGAGAACACTGCCTAGAGTGTTACCTGAGCTTGAAGTTTTCACCATCTGCCTTCTCCCATTTTCTGCACTCTATTTATTGCCTCGCTTCTTCTTGCCTTTGTAATGCTAAATATTTCAAGGTTCAACTTAGTCATTCACTGCCTTAAGCTCTTCAGAGTAGTAAAAGTTCAGGATTAATCAAATAAATAAATTTCTAACTCTGAAGCTAGAAGCTGAATGACAGTTATACTGCTAACCAGAAATTTTTAGTCAGTGGTAAAATATTGAGTGATTCAAGTAGAAAGACATATATCAAAACTATTATTAGAGCTATTAGATTTAAAATATAGTTATTTAATATCAAAGACTATTCAAATGCATGCATAACAGAAAAATTTACAATGATTTGACTTCTCCAACTAAAGAAGTTGTTCAAATTTATAAGATTTTTTTAACTTGCCATATTTTGCTGAGTTAATACCTTTAGATTATAAAGTTGAACTAACACATATTAGTATAAAATATGGTTAATGCATGTACAGATTTAAAATGAGTTAGCTGAACTAAATATATTCTATTATTCACTTCAAATGCATAATCATTTAAGGTAATGGATGCCTAGACATAGAAATGTATTAGGCATGGAGAAAAGCCAAGCCACCCATATTATATAAACAAAGACTTTTATTTCCTGTAGCAGAAACTTCAGCACCTATCAGTTCCTATGTTCTCCTTCTCCTTAAGAGAACAGTGCCTTTATTGGGGTTAGAAAGGTGCCTAACTAAACACTACGTTTTCTCATCTCTCCCGCAGGTAGTGATAACTAATGAGATATAAACAAGGAGTTACTGGGCAGACTTTTTAGAGCACTCATTTAAAGGGAGCTGAGTCATCCGGGAGAGTGCCCCTATTTTACCCTTCATTCTTTTTCCTTTTTTCTGTTTGGAACATGAAAGTGGTAACTGAGTCTCCAGCATCTTGCAACATTGAGGCGGCCTTGGGATTGGAAGCCATACACTACTGATGGATATGTAGAAAAAAGTGAAGGATCCTGGGGTAATGGTGACATTACAGTCTTCAGAGTGGACCTCTGCCTTCAGACCTCTCTAAGAGCAAAAAGCAAAATCTTTTTAAGCTGTTATTGTTTCTGATTTCTGTTGCTAGCAATGGAATATACCTTATAAGTGATACATTCTCTAGTTAGGAATACTGCATAATCAGGGGCACCAGGGAGACTCAGTTGGTTAAACATCTACCTTGGGCTCAGGTCATGACCAAGCCCCATATCAGGGTCCTTGCTCAGTGGGGAGCATGCTTCTCCCTCTCTTTCTGCATGCCACTCCCCCTGCTTGTGCTCTCTCTTCCTCTCTGTCGAATACATAAACTCTTAAAAAAAAAAAAAAGAATACTACATAATTAAAAAAATAACATCGGTAGTCAAAGTATTGGTGAATGGTGGCTGCCTAAATCTTATTCTTTCACTAATCTTCCCTAAATGCTACAAATAAATAAGAAAAAGTAAATTCACGATTTTCCATGACTTCATCATGATTAGAAGTCAGAGAATATTTTCTTTAACTATGAAAATAAAAAAATTTCTAGTCAAGGGGCGCCTGGGTGGGTCAGTGATTAAGCGTCTGCCTTCGGCTCAGGTCATGGTCCCAGGGTCCTGGGATTGAGCCCCGCATCGGGCTCCCTGCTCAGCGGGAAGCCTTCTTCTCCCGCTACCATTCCCTCTGCTTCTGTTCCCTCTCTCGCTGTGCTTCTCTCTGTCAAATAAATAAAATCTTTAAAAAAAAAAATTCTAGTCAAGATTTTCTTGAGCTCTTGCTGAAGCCTTTGCACAGTAAGCTAAAATCCTCTTCAAGAAAAAGTCCACCCAATGTGTGAAAGTGCTAAACAAGATCCTGTAGATTAAGAAAGTGACTGTTGCAAAGGGGCTTCAGATATGAGACTTGAAGAAGCAGTATAAGTAAAGCAACATTTCATAGAGAGAGTGGTAAAAAGACAGACAGAAGTGACATTTGGTGACTGTTGAAAAGGAAGCAAGGATGAAAATTTAGGATTCTGAAAAAATAAAGAAACCAAGTTCTTTCCCTAGCAACCTTCCCAAGACACTGGCCATTAAAGAAACTACATTTAACCATAGTCACAAAGAGAGTTCCCAAGTTGGAATCTTTTTCTTTCACTCTCAGACTTTAACCCTGTTCATTAAATGCAGAGACATAGCAACATGTATCTATATAAAGCTACTGTCAAGGGAAATCAGAAAATAAAAACCACATCTCCTCAAAAATTATATATTCAAAAAACCCCACTATCATGACATTCCAAAATGAGTCACATATCTTCAAAGCAATATTGAGATACCTGCAAAATACATACATACATACAAACAAATGGAAAAATCTTTAACCAGAAATAAAAAAAAAATCTGAGAACAGAAATGTACAAAAGAAACGAAAGTTGATGGAATTCAAGAGAGACTTAGAAAATAAAAATATTTTTAGGACTAGACTAAATTAGAGGGAATGTGGATTAAAATAAAAATTTAGTAAGGGGCAGTCAAGAAAAGTGGGCAGATAACCAAGAGAATAGAAATGACGATTAAAAAAAATTTTAAAAGCCAAAGTGAAAGTAACTGAAATGGAAGACAGGCAAAGAAAATTAACAACTTGAGTTTCTGAAAAAGATAAAGCAATGGAACCCAATATTATATTTAAGACTATAGTCTGAGAAAACTCTCCAGAAAAATAGAAGATCTGTATTGATATATTGAAATAGGAATATTTGGTAAAATTGAAAATTGGTCTGGGACAATGACTTCTACTCTGTTCCATCAGTCTATTAATTCATTCTTCTGTCAATATCATAAAATCCTAATTTATTTTCATAGTAAGTAGTAAGGTCTGGTAATATGACTACTTTGTTTAGTTCTTCATCATGTATGGCATTTTATGCCTTTTGCATTCCCTATAATTTTTTCAGTTGACCTTTCAATTTCCACAGTAAAACTTGTTGGAGTTTTATTGGGATCTCATTATATCTATACACTGCCTTGGTGAGAATGAACACAGTTATAATATTGACCTTTCCAAACCACAAATATGATATATTCCTTTAATTCTTCCAAATAATGGTTTATAATTTTTAGTGAATCACAATTGCTTTAATTTCTATGTTTTAAAAATAAATATATAAGGAGACTTTAAGTACTTTTCTCTTTGAAATCGATTGAGGGGTTCTGAGTGCATAACGATAGAGTAGGTATGACAATTAGGACAAAGTGAGTACGTTCATGATTCATTTCTCCCTTGAGTGTAAAATTCAAGAATTTTAAACATCAGCATCAAAAATGTAACTTCTTTCAACCTCAATTTCAGTATACACTTCATATATTTTAGTTTATAATATGAAACATGATAAAATACATAAAAATCCTATGTTGAAATTAATCAATGTCTTTTCTTTTGTTATATAATTAAAAAATAATGTTCTACCACATTGTAAAATGCAACATGTCAGAATTTGTCTTCTTACGTTATATTTTATTTCTTTTTAAGGCTTTATTTATTTGAGAGAGAGAGTGTGTGTGTGCATGCACAGTAGTGGGGAGGAGGGGCAGAGGGAGAGGGAGAAGCAGACTCCCCACTGAGCGAAGAGCCCAACTGGGGCTTTAATCCCAGGACCCTGGAATCATGACCTGAGCAGATGCTTAACCAACTGAGCCACCCAGGCACCCCCTAAGATATTCTTAAATATTTTTGAATTATAACAGTTTCCTAGGACTGGCCTAACAAAATAACATAAACCAGGGGGCCTAACAGAAATTCACGTTCTCACAATTCTGGAGACTGGAAGTCTGAGATTAAGATGTCCTTAGGGTTGGTTCCTTTCGAGAGCTGTAAAGGAGAATTGTTTCACACCTCTTCTCTAGCTTCTGTTGGCTTGCCAACAGTCTTTGTTGTTCTTTGGCTTATAGGTGAATCACCCTAATTTCTACTTTCATGTTCACATAGCATGCTCCCTCTTTGCCTATGTCAAAATCTATGTTTTCTATGAAAAGACAGTCATATTCAATTAGGGGCCCACCCTGCTCCAGTATGACCTCATCTTAACTAATCACATCTTCAGGGACCCCATTTCCAGATAAAGGTCACATTCTGAGGTACTGAAGTGAAGACTTCAATATATGGGTTTTGGAGGACCTGATTCATCTTATAAAAGGGTTACTTCTATACTGTGAATATTCTTAACACAGAATTTTAAGTATTTATTCAATCTCCTACTTTATCTTATAACATAAAAAAAAAAAAAAAATTGAGCCTACAGACTATGAAAATCTCCAGGGAGAGAGCAGGAAATTTACGTAGAGTCAGATAATGTTAGGAAATACTGCTCTGTATGAAAGTGAATTACCATTTTTTTTTCTTCACTCAAAAGCTTACATTCTTACGTGATAGAATAGAAATTTACCTACTTTAGTACCTTTTGCTTTATACTTATGTTGAATATGTTTGTTTTCCTTCTTAGACTGTAAATTTTAGAAGTTATGCACACTTTTATTTTTAATTTCAGGTCTATATGCTGCATGTAGTAGGCATTCAATAATTACTTCATCAGTAAATAAATGAATATCTAAAAGTGATGGTCACAATAAAAACAACTGATTAAACTTCCTGTGGCTAACTTAGCATTTTTCTAATACACCATTTATTTCATTTGAGTAAACATTATTTGAGTGGAGTCTTTTATTTCCAATATTGCACAAAATTTGTTAAGGGATATGTAGGAATCACTGCACCTTCGACTGTATTACACTCCAGGGTGAAATGTGGCATCTGCTCTGCAATGCACACAACACAGCACCGGATCGATTCCATCACCCAGGAGGAACATCAAGTCTGACTGAAAGCATAGTGGCTCAGATTTAGGACAGTCAAAATATAATTACCTCAAGATAAGTTTGACCAGGAAGGTAGAATTAAGCAATTTTGCCGAGAAATCCATTGACTCTTTTGGAACACGAGTAAAATATCCCCTAGGCAGTTAGTAGAGTATAATCAAGGATACATGCCACATAGTGACACAGAAATATTCCTAGAGCTTTAGATTTTATGAGAAATTTGAGGTTGTAGATTGTTTTCAAAGATCCTGGATTTTTTTTTGTCTTTTTTTTTTAAGATTTTATTTATTTATTTGACAGAGATCACAAGTAGTCAGAGAGGCAGTCAGAGAGAGAGGGGGAAGCAGGCTCCCTGCTGAGCAGAGAGCTCGATGTGGGGCTCGATCCCAGGACCCTGAGATCATGACATGAGCTGAGGCAGAGGCCTTAACCCACTGAGCCACTCAGGTGCCCCCTTTTTTAAGTCTTTCAAATTGCAATGGAAGAGAAATGGAAATAAGTGTATTTGTCATCCCACTTAGTATCTAGGCGGTTAAGATTGTCTTATGATCTTTTTACAAATATGGTAGTTAAGTAATATGTAATATTTTGCTTTTATGTTTTTAGCACTATAACTATATCAAGCTATCACACTTATTCAGGGGAGAAGCCAATGCACTATATGAAATTAGGCAGTCCCTAACTCTATGTCAAAAAATAAAAATATTTTGGTGTAGTGGTCTTAAAATTTCATAATTAAATATTCCAAAAACAAAGGATAATGCAAATGCTCTAGGACCATAATAGGAATCAAACAAGCAACTTTAAAGGTCATAACTTTCATATTATCAAATTCATGAGAATTTTGTATCATATACCATAATAAATACTTGTTTTAATATCAAAATAAATATATTTTTCCAATTTTTATTAAAATGATAAAAAACAAAGATACACTTATTTATTTTGTGAATTTGAGGATATTAGTGTTTTCCATATTTCAGTTTAAGGTAGTAGAATGAGTACAAGTTTTGAAGTCACTCTGACTTTCTTTCAAAAGTCATATAAGATATTTTCCAGAACTTAAAGGCATCAGCTCTTTGCTCATTGAGGAAGATGACAGGTGGATTCTCACTGAACAATTTAAATTGTTATTTTTCATTTAAGATTTTTTGGCAGGAACTTATGGTTTATCTGGAAAAAAGTACATAAGAAGCCAGTCTTTTGTATTTTGTAGAGATCTTTTTTTGTTGTTTCTTTTAGTTTTTTTTTATACAGATATTTTAAATTATTTTATGGTTGAATCATTGATTTTTTTCTTTTTTAAAGGAAAATTCTTATTCAAATGAACAACAGTATTTTACATTTTTGTATTTTTTTTAAAAGATTTTATTTATTTGACAGAGAGAAACACAGCGAAAGAGGGAACACAAGCAGAGGGAATGGTAGTGGGAGAAGCGGGCTTCCTGCCGAGCAAGGAGCCTGATGCGGGGCTCGATCCCAAGACGCTGGGATCATGACCTGAACCTAAGGCGGACGCTTAACGACTGAGCCACCCAGGCACCCCATATTTTTGTAATTTTTTAAAATTGAGATTATACTAAGTATTTTCTCTGACCAGATAATTCCCAAAATATTCCATCTCATTTTTGGTAACTTTTGATTATCTTTTCTTATTTAAATTGAGTCATACCTGGTTGTATAACAAATGATTTCCCGGATACATCCTGGTGTTTTGGGGTATTATGTTATAAAATTCAGGCTCTTATTTAAATTTTCAATTTTAGCAGACATTCACTCTGTTTATCTATTTTTAAATTTATTACTGAAGTGTAGTTGACATACATTATCTTAATTTAAGGTATACAATGTAGTGATTGCACAATTCTATGTATTGCTCAGTGCTCAACATGGTAAGTGTCGTCATCATCTGTTACTATAAAACATTGTTACAACATTGACTATATCCCCAGTACTTTACTTTTAATCTTTGTGACTTATATATTTTTATAACTAGAAGTTTGTACCTCTTACTCCCTTTAACCTTTCACCTGTCCTCTACTCCATCCCCTCTGGTAGCCATCAGTTCTCTGTATTTGAGTCTCTTTGGTTTTCTGGGGTTTTTTGTTGTTGTTGTTGTTGTTGTTGTTGTTGTTGTTGTTGTTGTTCTTTAGATTCTACATATAAGTGAAATTATATGGTATGTATCTTTCTTTGTCTGACTTATTTAGCATAACACCCTCTGGGTCCATCTATGTTCTTGCAGATGGCAAGATCTCATCCTTTTTTATGGCTGAGTAATAGTCCATTGTGTACAGTAAATTAAAAATGGATGAAACACCTGAATATGAGACAGGAAGTCATCAAAATCCTAGAGGAGAACACAGGCAGTAGCCTCTTTGACATTGGCCATAGCAACTTCTTACTAGATACTTCTCCAGAAACAAAGGAAACAAAAGCAAAAATGAACTATTGGCACTTTATCAAGATAAAAAGCTTCTACGCAGCAAAGAAAACAATCAACAAAACTAAAAGGCAGCCTTTGGAATGGGAGAAGATATTTGTGAGTAACATATCTAATAAAGTGTTAACCCCAAAATATATAAAGAAATTATCAAACTCAACACCCAATAAACAAATAACCCAGTTAAAAAATGGGCAGAAGACATGAACAGATATTCTTCCAAAGAAGACATTTGAATAGATGGCCAACATACACATGAAAAGATGCTGAATATCACTCATCATCAGGGAAATATGACTCAAAACTACAATGAGATATCACCTCATGTCTGTCAGAATGGCTTAAATTAACAACACAGGAAACAGCAGGTGTTGGCAAGGATGTGGAGAAAGGGCAACTGTCTTACACTGTTGATGGGAATGCAAACTGGTGGAGCCACTCTGGAAAACAGTATGAAGATTCCTCAAAAAGTTAAAACTAGAACTGTCCTACAACCCAGCACTTGCATTATTAGATGTTTACTCAAAGGATACAAAAATCCTGATTCAAAGGGGTACATGCACTCTGATGTTTATAGCAGCATTATCAATAATAGCCAAATTATAGGAAAACCCAAATGTCCATCGACAGATGAATGAACAAAGAAGAGGTGGTATATGTGTAAGAATATTAGCCATAAAAAAAGAATGAAATCTTGTCATTTGCAACAACATGGATAGAGCTAAAGTATATTATGCTAAGCAAAATAAGTCAGAGAAAGACAAATACCACATGATTTCACTCATGTGGAATTTAAGAAATAAAACCTCTGTTTTATTTTATTTCTTTATTTATTTTATTTCTTAAATGGGGGACAAAAAGAAAGAGGCACACTGTAAAACAGACTCTTAACTGTAGAGAACATACAGAGACTTGCTGAAGGGGAGATGGGAGGGGGGATGAGTTAAATGTTTGATGGGTATTAAAGAGCACACTTGCTGTGAAGAGCAATGGGTATTGTATGTAAGTGATGAATCACAAAATTCTACTCCTGAAACTAATATTATACTATATATTAACTAACTGGAATTTAAATAAAAACTTGAAGCAAACAAAAATAAATAAAATAAAATAATATTCCATTGTGTATATATACCACATCTTCTTTATCTATCTATTGATGGATACTTGGGTTGTTCCATATTTTGACTATTATAAGTAATGCTGTAATAAACATAGGAGTTAATATTATCTTTTTGAATTAGTGTTTTTGTTTTCTTTGGGTAAATTTCCAGTAGTGAAATTATTAGATCATATGGTATTTCTATTTTTAAGTTTTTGAGCAAACTCCATATTGTTTTCCACAGTGGTTACACCAATTTACATTTACACCTACAGTACATAAAGGTTCCCTTTTTTTGTACATCCTTGACAATACTTGCTATTTCTTGCCTTTTTGATACTAGCCATTCTGGCTATTGTGAGGTCATATCTCATTGTGGTTTTGATTTGCATTTCTCTGATGATTAGTGATGAGCATCTTTTCATGTGTCTTTTGGCCATCTGTATGTCTTTTTTGGAAAAAATATCTATTTGGGTCCTCTGCCCACTTTTTAATCGGGTTCCTTGGAGTTTTTTGGAATTGAGAATTCTTCATGTATTTTGGATATTAATATTTTATCAGATATGTCATTTGCAAATATCTTTTCTCATTCAAGTAGGTTGCCTTTTTACTTTGTTGGTGATTTCCTTTGCTGCGCAAAATCTTTTAATTTTGGAATAGTCTCAACAGTTTAATTTTGCTTTTGTTTCTTTTGTCTAAACATCCATAAAAATATTAGTAAAGGCAATGTCCAAGAGATTAGTGCTTATGTTTTTTGTTTGTTTGTTTGTTTGTTTGCTTGTTTTGTTTTATTTTGTTTTTAAGGTTTTATTTACTTGAGGTTTATTTTTTAGGAGAGTTTTAAATATTTAAATATACCATGCCTAAAATCCTTTTGTTATCTGAAAATTGTCCTCCTTGTTTATAAAGTGAACTAGTATCACCAAGAAGTACAATGTAAATCTGAGGACTGGGGGAATTGTGAAAGACTCCTGGACTGCTGGATTGTATTTCCTTGGAAAGAGAGAGATTGAAGAAACCTAAGCACTGAGTGTAGTCTTTCATTATTTCGGTGTGTTCCCCAAAAGTCCACAACAAGAGCTAAAGGGAATATATTTTTCAATATACCAACTGCTTGGGTTGGAAATCTTATTGGAAATGGAATCCCAAATAATTTGTGCCTACTGCATTAAGGCAAGTTCCTTTGTCTCACTTGAAAGGCTCTCCAAGGACAAACCATAAGAGACTCCTGAATTCACGAAACAAGCTGAAGGTGGCTGGGGGGTAGAGGAGGTAGGGTTAGGGTGGCTGGGTTATGGACATTGGGGAGGGTATGTGCTATGGTAAGTGCTGTGAAATGTGTAAGCCTGATGATCACAGATATGTACCCTGGGATAAATAATACATTATATATTAATAAAAAATAAAAATAAATTTTAAAAAGGCTCTCCAAGTACCAACCCTAATATACTTCTGTAGTCTCCCTTATACTCTCAGAAACCTACTCAAAATAGATTACTCAGAGCCCCACCCCCCCACGTAAACTTCACATTTTCCCTCTTTCATCCCTTTACTGATATTGTTCCTTTGCCTAATATAGTTCCTAACCAGCTTGGAATAACTCTTTGTCTAGCTCTTTCTAACTCCACCTGTCAAAAATTAAATCCTCTCTTCAAGGCAAAGTTCAGAATGCTAGTTTTTTCATGGTCTTTGATTCCACCAACAGGGTGTAGCATTTACCTCCCCTAAAGCCACACACAAGTGTTAATATCTGCCTTATGCAAGTATTATTTTTTAATTATAATTATACTTGTGATGTTTGTATCTTTTTTTTTGCTTCAGTTTAGAAAAAAATATTTTCTTAATACTTCTACCTCCACAAAGCAAAATGTTTTGTATATATTTGGAATTCCAGCTTAAAGTGCTTGAATTGGATTCTATTTACATAAAATTCTAAAAAATCCAACATATACTGACAATAATAAATCAGTGTGTATGAGAGTTGGTGGGGAAATGGAAGGAGGTCATCAAAGAGGGATAAAATAGAGAGATTACAAAGGGACAATAGGAAAAGTTTAGAAGTAATGGATATAGTCACTGTCCTAGCTTTGTAGAGGGCTTCATGGGTGTATATGTAGGTCAAAACTTATCATTTAAGTATGTATTATTTATTGTTAATTTTACTTCAGTAAAACTGTACAAAACTGTTATTTGTGCAAAAAAGAAAATAGGCTGATTTGTGAGGCAACATCAGGGTAATCAGTGAAGATTCTTTTGGAGATAGCAATGAGGTCTAATCCTACTCAATGAGGAAGAGCTAGACTCAGAATTCTGGGAACAGCTGCATCCAGATAGAGGGAACAGCTGCAAGATTGTGTAGAACTTAGAGAACTGATGAAAATAAAATGAACAAAGTCAAGAGTGGGAGAGTAGCAAGGAATTAGGTTGTAATAGTAGATAGGGTTTCCTCAAGATAGAGAGTTTGGATTTTATTAGAAATAAAAAGAGAAGTTACTAAAGGCTTGCTAAAGACCGTTAAGCAAGGCTTTGCACTGACATAATCCAATGGCTTGCTCTCTTTGAGATTTGTAGACAATAAATCCATGTGTCTGTGTGTCAGATGGGGATAGGGATATGAGAATGGTGGTGGGAATTAAAATAGAAGCAGAAAAACCAGATATCCTGGGGAGATGGGAGACTCTGGGCTGGGTTGAAGTGATAGAAGTGTGGATGGGGAACTGTGAATCAGCTCCTGATATATTTCAAAGGTAGAAGTCAAGGTGTTTGTAAGTGGTTTAATAAGTATGGAATCACATGGAAGAATAAAGCTTTATGATTAAGTTTCTGGCTCTAAGCAACTAGATAAAAGGAGGTTGCTCTTACTGAACTGGAAAGCTGCAGGAGGAGCTTTTTTGTTTGGTTTTGGGGTGTGTGTGTGTGTGTGTGTGTGTGTGTGTGTGTGAAAATCACAGTTCTGATTTGGATATGTTATATATTTCGAAAGGTTGTGAAATGTTCAGGTGGAGATGTAGAAGAGTCTGGGAATTACAAAGAAATTTTAGGTTAAAGTGCAGTTAGACTTAAACACATACATGTGTACCCCAATTTAAATAGTTTGAATAATTCCCCCTTCAACTCACTGAGAATATAACCCACGATGACTGTGGGGCCAAAAGGGGTGAGTCTAGTGGTTCTTGAGCAATCTCAGTCCCTACATACCTCTCACAGTGTAGGCATCTTGCCGCCAGACTTTGAGATTTCAGTTGTCTTTGATATAATGTAGATCTGAAATACATGTTAGATATTTTATTTGGTTATCAAAGAAACGTAATCTCTGCCTATTCTGGAAGAATAAAAGGTAGGTAGTTTGGCCTCTAAGAAAGTAACTTCCAAAAGCATACTCAAATGTAATTTTGACCATCAATGATTTGTGTCTTATCCTCTGACTTTGAAAAAAACAAAGGCATGTAAATGGGTCATCAGTATATTGATAGTATGTAAGGCCAAAGAATGAATGGGATTATTTGAGAGAAAGAGAGAGGAGAGAGACCCTCAAATTAGCCCTAGCAAGTTCTATCATTCAGAAAATCAGATCTGGTATAACTAGATAGTTATACCTAGTTATATCTAGATAGATAGAAAGAAGGACTAGCAGCAATGACAGAAATAGGCCAAGGAGTAGGAGAAAAACAGAGTGCACAGTATTGGAAACCCAAGAGAAAAAGATTCTGAGACGTGATCAACTATGTCAGATGTTGCTGGAGGTTGGATAATATGAAAAACAACTATGTCATATTCTCTGTTACACTTTGTGCACAGAGCCCTGCACTCAGGAGGTATTCAGAAAACATATGTTGTTTATGTACCGAAACATCCCATCATATACTCCGTGAATGAATATGATGAACCATGGTTTATTATTTTAGGACTTTTTATTTTATCTTCCCTACTAAAATATAACCAAGTTCATGTGGTTACCTTTAAAACTCTGTATCTGAAACTACTATAACAAAGTACATAGAGTTGGAGAATTTCATTGCAGCATGAATACCAGTCCAAAATAACCCATTATAATTAATGGCTGCATTTTTATTAGGTTCTAACTAGTCCTTTTATTCTATGATTCAGAAAGCTATTTCCTGATATACATTATAAAAAAAAAAAGGCAGAGCTGATTTTGAGGCATAAGATGGGAACTATTCAGTTCTCCAATCAGTTGGATGAGTGCTAAGGGCTGACCTATGCGTTATCTAATTTCAGAAGAGTTGCAAGCACAGGGCAGGTATTCTCTAGAAATATTATTTCAAAAATTAGGATATTTCTGATTTTGTAGATATCTATCTACATAGAAATATTCCATTTTGAATAGTCTGGTAGGATTTTAATGTATTTCAGTTATGTTGGAAAAGGAAAAAACGGGATAAATATAGCTTCAGTTATTTACACACACACACACACACACACACACACACACACACACGCAGGCACTGAAACAAAGCCCCGACTTACCTTTCTTGGGCCACAATAATTGATCTTTCTGTAAGGTAATTCCATAAGGGCATCTTCCTGAGTATTTCTCTTGATTTATGATTTCTTTTCTATTAAAGCTTTTTCAAGCAGGACCAATCTGACTGCTGAATGATTGACAGAGTTGAAACCTTTGCTAAGACATCAGGCTCAAAATGTTCTAAAATTGTGATAGATCACAGAAAGAAGTTGTTACAAAGGAATTTAAAAATATAAGCCATTAAGCTAGACCTAAGTAAAATGTAGGGTCTACCTATTATAATTTTTTGGGTTTAGGTCAATGTTTCTTCATTCTGACTTTGGAAATATGGACACTAGTACTCAGATATAAACAACTTTATTCCTAATTTGTATTTTAAAAATACATTTAGGGGTGCCTGGGTGACTCAGGTGGTTAAGCATCTGCCTTCAGCTTGCATCATGATCCCAGGGTCCAGTGGTCAAGTCCCATGTCATCAGGCTCTCTGCTCAGCTGGAAGCCTGCTTCTCCCTCTCCCTCTGCCTGTCACTCCCCCTGCTTGTGCTCTTTCTCTCTCTGTCAAATGGATAAATAAAATCTTTAAAAAAAGACATTTAATATCTAATGATATCTATTTCATGTAGATTGTAGATTTTAATTTTGTTTTTATTTTTATTGAATAAATTTTATATGTAGCATTGTATAAGTTAAGGTATACAGCATGTTACTTTGCTACATTTATATGTTGTAATATGATTGCTAATTTAGCAGTATTTATCCAGTGCATAATTATAGTGCCATATTATTATACCATGCTTTACATCTCTGTGGCTTGTTTATTACTCTTTACGAGTTTATATCCTTAAATATTGTCATCATTTTTATCCTTCCCCTAACCAGTCCCTTGGTAATGATTATTTAACTTTCTGTTCTTTATAGCTTTAATGTTTTTAGATTCCACATATGAATGATACCAGGCAGTATTTGACTTTCTCAGACTTATCTTGCTTATCATAATGTGCATGAGGTCCATCTATGTTGTTGAAGATGAGAATTTATCTTCCTTTATCATGGCTGAATAATATCCCATTGTGTATATGTACCATATCTTTTTTATTCATTAATCTGTTGATAACATTTGAGCTATTTCCATATCTTGACTATTGTGTATAATACTGTGGTAAGCATGGGAGTGTATATATCTTGTCAAAATCATGTTTTCATTTTCTTTGGGCATATACCCAAAAGTGAAATTGCTGGATCATATAGTAGATCTATTTTTAATTTTTTGAGGACTTTCCTTGTTGTTTTTCCATAGTGGTTGGATTAATATACATTTCCACCAACAATGTACATAAGGGTTCCCATTTTACCATGTCCTCACTAGCATCTGTTTTCTCTTCTCGAGTATAACCATTTCAACAGGTGTGAGGTGATATCTCATTATGGTTTTGATGCTTTCCTGATGATTAGGGGTGTTGAGCATCTTTTCATATGTCTGTTGACTTTTTGATGTCTTCTTTGGAGAAATGTCTATTTAGTTCTTCTGCCCATTTTTTAACCAGATTTTTTTTAGTGAGTTGACTGAGTTCTTTATGTATTTTAGATATTAACCCTTATCTGATATATGTGATTTGCAAAAACTTTCTCCCATTCTGTAGATTTTCTTTTCATTTTGTTAATTGTTTCTTTTATTATGCAGAAGCTTCTGTGTTTGATAGAGTCCCGTTTGTTGATTTTTAACTTTATTTGTGCTTTTTGCACAATTTATTGCCCCTAATTACTGCTAAAACCAATATCAATGAACTTTTCCCCTGTTTTTTTTCTAGGAGTTCTATGGTATCATGTCTTAAGCTTAAGTCTTTGATCCATTTCTAGTTAATTTCTTGAGTGGTATGAGATAAGATCCAATTTCATTGTTCTGCATGTGTTTCTCCAGTTTTTCCAGCACTGTTTATTGAAGATACTAACCTTCCCCCACTAGATATTCTTGGCTCCCTTGTTGAACATTAGTTGGCTGTATATGTTGTGATTTAATTCTGGGTTCTCTATTCCATTGGTCAATGTGCCTATTTTTGTGCCAGTACTCTGCTGTTTTTATTACTATGGATTTTAGTATGCTTTGAAATCTGGAAGTGCCTTGTTCTTTTTTTTCAGGATTGCTTTGGCTATTTGGGTTTTTTGTGGTTCCACACAAATTTTAGTATTATTTTTTCTATTTCTTTCAAGAATACCTTTGGTATTTTGATGGGGATTGCACTGAATCTGTAATTGTTTTAGGTAGTACAATCATTTTAATAATATTACTTCTTCTGATCCATGAACATGGGATATCTTTACATTTGTTAGTCACTTTCAATTTCTTCCTTCAAAATTTTGTAGTTTTCATTATACAGATCTTTTATTTTCTTAGTTAAATTTATTCCAGTATTTTATTATTTTTAATGTTGTTGCAAGTGGGATCATTTTATTTATTTGTTTTTTGGATGCTTCATGATTAGTGTAAAGAAATTCAAATGATTTCTGTATGTTGATTTTGTATCCTGCCACTTTACTGAAATTGTTGGTTAATTCTAACAGTTCTTTGACTGATTATAATGTTCTATTGATGGGTTCATATTACTAGCAAATAATGACAATTTTATATCTTCCTTTCCTACTTGGATGACTTTTATTTATTTATTTATTTTTTTGGTCTTGCTTATCTGGTGAAGACTTCTAGCACTAATTTGAATAGAAATGGTTAGAGTGGAAATGCTTACTTTGTTTCTGAAGGGGAAGCATTTTTAATTTCTCTCCATTGAGTGTAATGTTAGGTATGGGTTTGTCACATATGGCCTTTATTATGTTGAAATATCTTCCTTCTATAGCCAATGTCTTAGAGGTTTTTATCATGAAAGAATTGTATTTTATCAGATGCTTTTTTTGCATTTATTGAGAAATGACTTTTTATCTTACATTTTTTTAAAGATATTTATTTATTTATTTGACAGAGAAAGAGAGAGAGAGAGATCACAAGTAGGTAGAGAGGCAGGCAGAGAGAGAGGAGGAAACAGGCTCCCCACTGAGCAGAGAACCCGATGCGGGGCTCGATCCCAGGACCCTGAGATCATGACCTGAGCCGAAATTAGAGGATTTAACCCATTGAGCCACCCAGGCGCCCCTTATCTTACATTTTATTTTTGTGGTGTATTACATTTATAGATTTGTGTATGTTGAACCACTCTTGCATTCCAGTGATAAATCTCACTTAGTCATGGTGTGTTCTTGAAATGTGTTCTTAAATTAGGCTTGCTAATATTTTGTTGAGAATTTTGCATCTGTATTGATCAGGGATATTGGTCTATAGTTTTATTTTCTTGTAGTATCCTTATATCTGGTTTTGGTATCAAAGTAATGCCTCATGGAATGAGTTTGGAAATATTCCCTTCTCCTTGAGAGTTTGGAAGAGTTTGAAGAGCATCGGTATTAATTCCTCTTTAAATATTCAGTAGAACTCTCCAGTGAAATCATCCATTCCTGAAAAAGTTTTCTTTGTTGGGAGGTTTTTGTATTTTTCTTTTTAACATTACTAATTCAATCTTTTTACTCATTACTGATCTATTTAGGTTTTCTATTTATTCCTGATTCAGCTTTAATAGGTTATGTGTTTCTAGAAATGTATCAATTTATTCTAGGTTATGTAATTTATTGGCATAATTGTTCATAGCAGTCTATTATTCTATGTATTTTTGTAGCATCAGTTATAATTTCTCCTTTTTCATTTCTAATTGTATCTGAATCTTTGCTCTCTTTTTCTAATTAGTCCAACTAAAGGTTTGTTAATTTTGTTTATCTTTTTGAAAAAAACAGCTCTTAGTTTGTGTTAATCTTTTCTATTGTTCTTCTGGTCTTTATTTCATTGATTTTTGCTCTGGCCCTTATTATTTCCTTATTATTTCCTATTATATCCTTTTTGGGCCTAATTTGTTCTTCTAGTTTCTGAGGTGTTAAGTTAGATTGTTTATTCGAGATATTTCTAGCTTCTTAATATATGTGTTTATTGCTTTAAACTTTCTTCCCAGGGCACCAGGATTAAAGCCTCTTCCTTTGGCTCAGGTCATGATCTCAGGGTCCTGGGATGGAGCCCCACATCGGGCTCTCTGCTCAGCAGGATGCCTGCATCCCCTTCTCTCTCTGCCTATGAGAATTTTTAAAAAATAAATAAAAAATAAAATAAAAATTTTTAAATTTTTAATTTTTTGTGGTGTATTACATTTATAAATTTGTGTATGTTGAACCACTCTTGCATGGTTTTTAAAAAATAAATAAACTTTCTTCCCAGAACTGTTTTTGCTGCATCCCACAACATTTAATATGTTTGTTTTCATTTTCATTTGCTCTGAGAAATTTTTATTTCCCCTTTTATTTCTTTTACCCAGTGTTTGTTTAGAAGTGTGTTGTTTAGTTTCCACAAATCTGTAGACCTTATTACTTTCCTCTTGTTGATTTCTAGTTTCATGCCATTATTAAAGAAGATTGTTGGTAAGATTTCAGTCTTCTTAAATTTGCTAAGATTTGTTTTATGGACTATCATATGATCTCTCCTGGAGAATGTTTCATGTGTACTTAATAAGAATGTATATTCTGCTGTTGGATGGAATGTTCTGTGTATTTCTTCTAAGTCCATTTATTTTAAAGTTTCAATCTAGGTTCAGTGTTTCCTTGTTGACTTTCTGTCTGGATGTTCTGTCTGGAGCAATGTTATCCATTGCTGATAGTGGGATATTGAAACTCCCTACAATTGTTGCATTGGTACTATCTATTTCTCTTAAGATCTGTTATTAATTACTTAATGCATTTTGGTGCTTGGGTGTTGGGAATGTATATATTTACAATTGTTATACCTTCTTGATTCTTGACGTATTGACCCTTTTATCCTTAAATAATGACATTCTTTGTTTCTTGTTACTCTTTTTGGGTTAAAATTTTTTGTCTAAATAGGGCTACACCCACCTTCATTTTGTTTCTATTTGCTTGGAATAACATCTTTTATCCTGTAGGCAGCATAAAGTTGGGTCTCGTTTATTTTTTTAAACTATCCAGCCACTCTGTGTCTTTTGATTGGAGAGTTCAATCTATTTATATTTAGGGTGATGAATAATATTTAAGGATTTATTACTGCCATTTTTTCTTTTGCCTTTTGGTTATTCTCTCCATTCTTTTTCTTTCTGTTTCTGTCTGCCATTGAAGTTGTCATTTCTCCAGGATAAATTTCTCAGTCTTCCCTTTTTTATGTTTTGTGTCTCTGCACTAGAGATAAGTTTTGCAGTTATCCTGAGGTTTATACAAAACATCAACATATATAAAATAGTGGGTTTTATTTTCCTGCTGATAGTAATTTATCTTCATTCACCTATAGGATTCCATCCTTTTACTCATCGCTTTTATATTTTTATTATCACAAATGATCTCTTTTTATGCTGTGATTTTGTTACCAAGTTGTAATAGCTATACTTATTTTCAAAGCTCTTTTCCTTTAATCTTTATGCTATTGTTGAGTTAAATATACTATTTTTAAAAAGCTACAGATATTATAATTTTGACTATTGATCACCTCATAAGAGTTTTGTATATTTATATCTTTTCAGTCTTAAGAATTTCTTTCAACATTTCTTGTAAGTCAGGTGTAGTGGTGAACTTGCTCAGCTTTTTGTTTTTGGGAAAGCCTTTATATCTGCTCCGTATCTGAAGGATAACTTTGCCAGATAGAGAATTCTTGGTGGGCACTTTTTAATTTTTCAATATTTTGAGTGTATCATTCCACTCTTTTCTGGCCTGTAGAGTTTCTGCTGGGAAATGTGCTGATAGCTTATTGAGGGTATTTTTGTAGGTTGTTGTCTTTTTTTTCCCCCTGGCTGCCTTTAAGGTTCTTTATCATTAACTCTTGACAGTTTTAATATAATGTGTCTTGGAGAAGGTTTTCCTGTGTTGAGATAGTAAGGTGTTCCACTAGTGTGATGGACTTGTATATACAGTTCTTTCCCCAGGATTGGGAAGTTCTTAGCTATTAGTTCTTTAAATGCTTTCTCTATCCCATTCTCCCTCTCTTCTGGGATACCTGTATTCTTATGTTTGCTTTTTTAATGAAGCCAAATAGGAAATTTTCATAGGATTTCATCACTTTTTAAAAATATTCATTCTCTCCCCTCTTTCACCTGGATTATTTCTGTATTTCTGTCTTTAAACTCACTAATTCTCTCTTTCATATAATCTATTCATATGAATGTATTTTAGTGCATTCTTCATCTCATTATTGAATTCTGCAGCTATAGAATTTCTGTTTGGTTCTTTTTAAGAATGTCAGTCTCTTTGAGAAAATACTCATTTTGTTTGTTAATTTCACTTCTGAGGTGATTGTATTGCCTTTCAGAGTTTTCTTGTAGCTCACTGAATTTTTTCATAATAGCTATTTTAACTTCTTTACCAGTTAGTTTACAGGATTACATGTATTTGCGCTTTCTTGTTGGGAAATTATCATTTTTCTTTCCGTGATACAGCATTACCATGATTTTTCATAGTGTTTGATGAGAGGTGCCTCTGTTGCCAGGTTTGAAGTAGCCAACACTTTCTTATTCAGGCAAGGTTTTGTTTACTTTAAGTTTGGTAGTTAGGAGCCTTCTTTTTGTTTTCCAGAAGGTGGAGCTATAGCACAAATTTTTGGTTTCTCTAACTGGCGCTGATTCCCTGCTAAGTTCGGGAGTACTGTGCATTTTTAAAAAAAGAAGAAAAGAAAAAAAAGGTAAAGGGTGATGGGATTCATGGGTGGTCCTCTCGTATACCAGGGCTGACTGCCAGAGATGCTTTCCTTTAGTTTTTGTCAGCCTACTTTCCTATCTTTTTCCTCCTCTCACCCAACTGGAGTTTCTCTTCAGGGAGAGCAACTGGTTTCTCCAGCTACAGTGGGTGGCTAGCCAATCCCCACTTACTGCCTTCACTCTCCATCTACTCTGCCAGAACCTGCCAGTGCAGGTTCACTGCCAGATTGGCCACCACCTTCTCTGCCGTCAATGCCTTGGTTGCCACCAGCTGCACTGCCATTTCCTTCATTCCTCCAGGTTCCTCCGAGTCTTATCCACACATTTTTGTGGGCACAGATGGGTGGATCTCTTGGGTGTCCCAGGATACTGTACAGTGGTGCCTTTTTATAATTGTGGATGTCCAGTTAGTTGTACATTAAAGAGGTTAGAAAGAAGAAAGGACTCATGGTGCCAACATTCCCTAGATTTTTATTTTGTATATGCTTAATTATATTTTAGCTTTATGAGGGTATTTATTATTTTGATTAACAATTCCTATACTATAGGTATAGAAGACGCTGAATAGAATTGAGATTAATTTTGAAGTAACAAACTAGATAAGTGGAGCAAAGATTTTAGTACTGAATTTCCAATGATTTTAGTATGATTATTGATCTATTAATGAGCATAATAAAAGAAAACATAATGTAAACAAAATTGATAGTGGAGAGTATTACAGTATTGCTGTTATTAAATATAAATGAACTGCCCTAATTAAACATAAATGAACTGCTCCAAAAAATGTAATAACTAATGCATAGACAATGAAATTCTACAAAATATGTTATTTTGTGTCGATATTGTAGAATATGTATTAATCGCTCAAAAAGAGTTCACTTTTCATTGTTCTTTAAAGGTATTGAATTACTGAGAAAATGTGAAAACTCAAATAGTTTTTATAGCTCTAAATATATTTTTCACAAGTACACACAAGCCATATTACCCAGAACATATGAATAATAGTCAAATCATATAAACTATAGGAGTGTTTAGGTAAGAGGAAGAATATCTAAAATAAAATGATTTAGGACATTGGATGGCTTTGGAATGAATTAGGTTTTGTTCGCTATTTGATCTAGCCATGTCATAATGACATTGTAATTTGTACACAAAGAAAAGACTTTTTCATGTATAAGGCTAATATCTAGTTCTAGAACATGACAGGAACCTAGTTAAATAAGGAAGAGGATATCTGAGATCTAAGTGTCATAACTTATGTGAAATTAGGTAGAATGCATTTTGGATCTTTACCAGTAGACTGCCGATAGCACTGGGAAGGTTTGGGGCTCAATTTGGACCACGTAGCTTAGTGGGAGTCCCCAAATAACACGGCCAAAGGAGGCCTTCTATACCTAGAGCCATTTCAGGCTGTTGACATAAGAAAAGGGATCCTATGTGGGCAACAGAATAGCCTGGGCAGTTATTGTACACTTATGCAGAGTTTGGTTTATGCAAGGACATCGATATCTGTGTTGAACTGGAACCCGAAGGAGCAGTTAGAGGTACAACCAGAAGGTTTAATTTCTTAGGAGACGGGACCAGAAATGTTTAGGCAGGTTTTCATGGTCCCAATTACATTAGATTGGGGTAAGGGAAATGAGACAAGCGTGCAATTATACCAAAATAGTACAGGTAGAATGAGGGGAGTGGGTGAGAGATAGTACTCACTGGACAGGTGTCCAGTGCTTTTCCAGACCCGCTCAAGCCTCGGAGCAGCAAAGAAATTCCAGAGTCTGGCTGCTGCTGATTTGGGACTCCAAATGTGCTAGACTGAGTTAGCGTGGATCAAGACTTGAACATCTGTTTCAGCAACTGACTAGGGCCAGAGAATTTGAGGAGCATTTTGCTATTATGATATATTTAAAAACATCATATATCTGGATCTCAGAGGGACCTAAACATAGGAAAGGATGACATGGCTCCAGTTTCGAAGCATAGAGGGAATGTGGGGAGAAGGATCCTTGCACAAGCCTACACAGGGGAGATTTTAGGCAGTGGTGTTTCACATTCTTTCATTCTTTTTTTTTTTTTAAACCTCTGCAATTATTAGTTTATTAGTATCATCCAGGACTCAGATGTTCAGTATTCCTCCTGAAATTCCATAAACAAATGCAAATGGAAAGAATCCAAGTCAAAATTATATAACAAAACAGCACTCCATCACGAAAACGTGTAAAATTACAAGAACGCTATTTTAAAACACTGGCACTTTAAGAGAACGATAATCTCAAAAAAACACAAAATTGCCATATTGTTCCGTAAACTGCTAAGTAGATAAACATGAGTCTAATGAATGAATTAGGGTTTTGTAAAGAAAAACCAAATTCAAATCAGGTAACTCATACTGAAATACAAAGTTTTAAGTGTCTTCTTCCCTCAGGTCTATTTGACTTATATAAAGGAGTAAACTATAATATAGGAAAATACACCTGACTTTAGAAGTGGCATACATTTTATAAGTTGGCCCAATTAATTAAAAATACTTTTAAAGTCGAGTTCCCTAAGAAGAAATCTGTATTCAGATAAATAGGAGAAGACATTTACAGTCAGCCTTTTTTTTTTTTTTTACTTTTCCAGAGCCTTTGCTGGGACTAATGCCAACAAAAAACTTAACATGGCAGTCTTGTAGTTTAAGCTCACGCTTTTGGGGATACATTCTCAGGCCTTCTTTATTGTGGGAACTGCAAATATAACTGCCATTCCATGGTAATGGGAGTTAAAGAATGTAGAGTCCTCATGTAAAAGATTAGAACATACTTTTCTTAGTCCTTCAAGGACAGACTTTTCAAAATGTTTGATTCTACTAATCCCATGCCGTGACTAGACTGGTTACCCTTCACTTTATAAATGTGACTGGGCTATGTGAGATCTGGTTATCCATCGATCAAGATTTGAGTTTCAGCTATGGATGAAAACTGTCTCAATTCAACTTTTATTACCCTCATCGTGAGTACACAAGGTGCAGGCAAAAGTTCTTTATCAGCTAACTATATGAAAAGATAAACACTGTAATAATCCATGTGATCCAAAATGGGCAAAAGAAAAAGACTAGCTTCCCCTCAAGAAGAAAAATTTCAGACCTATGAAAAGGACAACAATACCAAGAAAAAAAAATTGTATTTACTTAGAAGCATTCAGAATGTCAACAAAACAGCTGCAACTTTTTCTTTTTGCAATTACATAGTGGTATTCAGTTAACAGAACAACAATTATTTCGTAGAAGCTGCATCAGAGACAACTGAAGATGAAAAACTACCATCCCCATATATAACTAATTTGTGCTGTGCACCAACAAGAACCTGCTTTAAGTTTCCACGCCAATTTACAACCCCCATACTGTACCAGGCCAGGTTAGTGGCTCTTGAAAATACCACCAGGACAGGGCTATCTAAAGACACATTCGGTAGTGTGTTAACTATACAAAAAAAGACACTGTACGGTTTAAAAACAAATCTTACACA
>CM053608.1:48807670-48822894 GCA_028646535.1 Procyon lotor
TCGCCCAGTGCCCGTCTGGCTCTCACTTGCCCCGGCGCTGTCTCTATGAAGCTCAATGGCTGTGAGAGCGGGAGCCGGACGCAGCCTCCGGTGTTTCACATTCTAATGAGCAGAATTAATACCTTCCCGAATGAGCAAGTATAGGTAAGTATAGTGTGTTCAGATGTAGAGTAGTCAGGATTGAGGGAAGTCATTAGCACTCTCATTGATCTGTGGATTGGTGGTAACTAGTTACTACTCAAAATTGAGAAACAGCAACATAGTGGCTCAGATTCATATTCCTGACTTAAAAGTCCGAAAAGCTTTTCATTCGGTTTCCAATTAGGCCTTTCACTTTGCAAGTAGGATATTAAGGCTGCTTCTTTCTGAGTCATTAGATAAGTCAGAGGCTCCTAAAAGGTTCGACTTCCGTCCAATGTTCTTCCTACTGCATAATATTTTGTTCTAGAATTAAATTAATTACTACATAAGTATTTCTTCTACATGACATAACCAAGATTACTTCTATTTCAGGAAATATTTAGATGATGACTCATTCTTTTATCTTTCAAAAGATTCCCTGTTTGAAGCTTTTACTGTGGGCTGGACAATTTATAATATTTGAGAAGGTAATAGGAATTTTGAGAGGAAAATAAATTACAGGCACTGAGGAATCCCTGTTCAAAGTTTTTCCCCCTATACATTGTGGTATGTAATAATGCATGTAATCAACCTTACTGCCTACTTAAAATATTTCACTGAAGACTACTTTGGAGCAATTATACTAATGGAAAGACTTGTTGTTGAAACAAGTAATATTAAGGCATTGTAGGAGGTGATAATAATCCTTTTTATAGTTGATAAGGTATTTTGAGTACCCTTGCTTTCACACACTCAAAACTTTCTAAAATAATTGGTCGTTGGAAGAATAAACTTTGATTTTCTGAAACCAGAGAATCATTCTACTTTTTTGAAAGTTAAAAGAAATTATTTAAAATATTTGAATGGGACAGGAAATGCTTATATGTGATCACCAAATATATTTAAAGATGCTTTAATGACCAAACTTGGGATCTTTATGTAAATCTGTATTTCAATTTGGGGAAAAAGGATAAAACCATGAGATTTGAAGAGAAATTCAAGATTAATTTAAAAAACCCCATGGAAACCAAATGTCAGGAGCCATAACTAGAGATAGTCATCTTAAAGTAATTGTTCCACCAAAATTACTGGATTTTTCTTTTCTTAACTCTTCCTTAGGGTTTTAATGTAAATTCTTCCTTTAATGTTTTCTATTTCATTGTTTCGTTTTGTTCTTTTTTTACACCATTTGTGAAAGCTGTATCTACTAAGAAAATTAACTCAAAGGTGTCATAAATGCTGAAAAAATATTTTTACAGTTTTTAATCTACTTTTGTTTATGCTATTTCTTTAGTCAAGTAGAAATACTAAAATTTGGTATTCAAATTTATATACTTTTGCATTTGATTCTCCATTTTTCTTATGCTTAGACGGTTTTCCTGGCCCAAGAAAATTCACAAAATTTTCTTCCACATTTTTACATAGTGGTGTTATTATTGTTGCTATTTAAATCTCAGATATATTTATTGTTATTTAAACTTTTGATCTGCCTGAAATTTATTTTGGTATAATAAATAAAATTGGAATATAAATTTTTTCCTAGAATGAACAGCTAATTGTCCCTGTATAAATGTTTGAGTTATCAGTTTTTTAGAATCTCATTTTTATTTCCATAATATGAGAATTTCTTTTAAAATAGTAATTGTAAATAAACAAAGCTTTGTTTAATTTGTTTTCTTTAAATGCCTTTTCTGTTATTGTTCTTGGAAACTCTTTAGAAAGGATTTTGAACTAATAGTCTTGTAACAGTAAATAATCCTATAATAATAGACCTGGATAAGAAATTTTCTATGAAAATTCCCAAGTTTTTTTAGAATACTTAATTGAAATTTCTTAGGAAATTTTCCTCTAATTTTTCCTAGTTTTGCTGTGTTTTGCAAATTATAGGCAGTAAGTATCTTTTTTTGAAGCCTCCCATTTGTAAAACAAAGGTGGTTTTTTTTTTTTTGCAATAGTTTTACATTTGTAGAAAAAAAGCTATATAGAGTCCCCATATCTCCCAACCTGGTTTCCCTAGTTATTAACATATTACATTACATGTAATGTACATTTACATTAATATTGCACATTTGTCACAAATAATGAAAAAGTATGGATACATTATTATTCACTGAAGTCCACACTTTATTCAGAGTCCCTCGGTTTTTACAAAGGAAAAACTAGAGAAGCAGAGTTCTTGCTTCTGTTCCAGGAGCCCATCTAGATCATCATGTTACCTTTTCTTGTTGCTGTAGTCTGAATGTGTGTGTCCCACACTTGAAAAATTGTAGTTCTAGTGCCCGGTATTATGGGGCATGGTGCTTAGGTCATGAGAATGGAACCCCTAGGAATGGGATGTGCTCTGATAAAAAGAGATTGCAGAGAGATCCTGGAGAGGGATCACTTCCACCTGTGAGGATACAAGAAGTCTGAGACCCAGGAGAAGACCCTCACCCAACCATTCTGGCACCCTGATGTCAGACTTCCAGCTTCCAAAGCTGTGAGAAATAAATTTCTGTTCTTCATAGCCACTCAGACTTCAGTATCTAATTATACTGCCTGAACAAGCTAAGGCAGTTGTAATGTCTCTTCAGATTCTTCTGAGCTGTAAGTTTCTCAGACTTTCCTTATTTTGATGATACTAAAAGTGATGAAATACCTGGTCAGCTATTTTGTAGACTTTCCATCAACTGGGATTTGTTTGATATTTTTCTCATGATTAGTCTGGGGTTATGGGTCTTTGGGAAGACGACTACAGAGGTAAAGTGCCATTTCTTATTACATCCTATCGAGGGTACACACTAACAACATGACTTATCACTGTGATCACCTGGCTAAAGTAGTGTGTTTCAGCTTTCTCCACTGTAAAGTTATTCTTTTTCCTCTCCCTTCTATACTCCCACTCTTTGGAAGGAAGTCATGAAGAATAGCCCATTTTTTTTTTTATTAACATATAATGTATTATTTGCCCCAGGGTACATGTCTGTGAATCATCAGGCTTACACATTTCACAGCACTTACCATAGCACATACCCTCCCCAATGTCCACAACCCAGCCTCCCTACCCCCCCACCTCCCAGCCACCCTTAGTTCATTTCGTGAGTCTAGGAGTCTCTTATGGTTTGTCTCCCTCCCCATCCCTTCCTGTTTCATTTCTCTCCCCCACCCCCTGACAAACCCCAAGTCAGTCAGAGAAGCATAGCCCATTCTTAAAGAGTGGAGTTATGCTGTACTTCACTGAGAGCAAAGTATCTGCATAAGTTATTTGGAATCCTTCTACATGGAAGATTGTCTATTCTCCCTCATTCATTTTTCAATCATTTATTTATATAATTATGGAATTCTGTAGATTTATTTTATACATTGTGTCCATTTTTGAAAAATCTAAAATGAATTTATCTTGATTCGGGAAAACACTGATTGGCTAGTAGATGGCAGAGCTGGGGACAATTCACGATGATGTGAGGGACAAGGACTAGAGACTGAGTCAATGCTTAGAGAAGCAACTTCTAGAAGCAGAACAGGGCCAAAGGATTAAATCTTTAATTGATAAAGAGAATGATAAAGAGAAGCCATTAAAAACAATTTTGAATTATTTTTATTTAATCAAAATTTGACAAGGATGATATGACCAAGACTTGCTATGTTTTCTCCAATATCTGTTTTCTCTTTTCTTCTAAAGTAACCACTTTGATACCTAACCAGAATAAAAACTACATTTTCCAGCTTCCAGTGAATTTATTTGTTGTCCTATGACTAAGCTCTGACAATTGGAATATTAAGAGAATTGATGCTTGTGACTTCTGGGATAATTCCTTAATAAATAAGAATGCAGATACTGTGGAGAGCAATTCAAGGTTATGCTGAGAGTGCAGTGTGATAGGCAGCAATCTGGGAATGAGCTATAAAATATAAAGATCCTGGGTGACTTGTGAAGCGAGTCTAGGTGATAGCATTTGGATTATTACCTGGTCTGTAAGAAACAAACCTGCATGTAGTTTAAGGTCACAATATTCTATTATAATTGATTATAATATACCGGTTAAGATATATTTTAAAATGTGGAGGAAGGAAATTGATCAGGAAGAAACAAGCCTACACATAGTTTAAGCTTGCAATATTCTACTAAAATTGATCATAATGTACTAGTTAAGATATTTTAAAAAAAGACGGGGGAAGAAATTGAATTTTTTCTCAACTATTTATATTAGTTTAAGGGTTTAAAAAAAAGGCAAGCAGAAAATTGTGCATTTCAGACTTTTTCTATTTAAAACATGTGAGATAAGCTTTTTTTTTTCTCCTCAGAGAGTTTGTCTAAAAGATGCTGGGAGTCCTTAAAAAATGTTATGGCTGAATAATCTTACTCAAAGTCCTCTCAAGATAGTTTGTTTTCCTCATATGATCCCTTTACAATAGATATTAAAACCCAAGGCTAAACCTTCACAATGACCCTCCCAAATGCAGGACTTGGGGATCAAGGCCTATGTACGACTGTGAAAAGCTCTGAACTTTAATTTCAGCTCTTAAGAATGTCCCCATAATATTGGTTCTCACTGAATGATATTATTCTTTCTTTTTTATTCTCTAGTTATTGTAAATATCCACATTATGTTTAAGGTAGTCTGTAGAGCTAAATTTGAAAAGATATAATTAATCAAATGATGCTTAAGAAGTAATGAGGATGTGAATTTATTCCCAGTCTTACAGGCTAGCAAAGGATTTTGAATTATATTAGATGATACAAATGATGTTTTAGGATGAGAAATTGCAGAACTAACTCATCTCAAAGTAAATGTCAGTTAGGATGAATGTTTTTCATTATAACAGTCTAAGTATTTTTCTGTGTATTATTTGTTGCTAGTTTCCAAAAATTAGCATTTCATATTATGTGAATATTTCTATTTGCATTATTGCCGAGAAGAGATTTGTCCACAAGCTTTTGTGATTCAAGTGGATTTAGCTTAAATCCAAAATTTAATTATAAATATGGTGATTGTTTTGACTCATTCTTATGCATTTCAATTAGGTGAAAAACATACCAGCTGGGAACTATCCACTCATAGATTAAGAAATATTAATTTCAAGGTATTCTAGTGTACCTTAAAAAAGGATACAAATCATCACAGACTTTTAATGCTTTTATTTTTATAGCCCTATTTGGCATAATACATATACATGTGGTATAATTGTTAGGATTTAATGGTGGAAATAAAAGTATCAGTGTATTGACTTTGAGTGTTCCCAAAAAAGTTCATGTTAAGAACTGGTCATTGTAAAAGCTTTGTAATTCAGACTATCTTGAATTTTACTCAATTAATTCATACACAGATTTTTTTTTCTCTTGTCCTTTGTGTGTGTTAATTGTCAATACAAAAAAGCTTACATAAAAGGTCTCAGATGATTATCTTGATCCTCAGAACTTTCAAGACATTATCCTTCTACACCATTACAACAAATGGACATTCTGTGATAGATGCAAATACAATTTCCAAAGCTACATTAATTGTATAATTTGTAATAGAAGCTTGGTATGGGCACTGCCTGCAGAGTGAAAAACAATCCAGAATAATCTAATCAGCATGATCACTGAATCTTTATTAGTCTTTGGTTAGTTATCTATTAGCATGCAAAGGATCACACCTTTGTGCTCTTTTCTTTCATTAATGCACCTTTTAAAGTTACTCCAGAGAAATTTAGAGAAAAGTAGAAAATAAATGTCTCTTATTTCCTTTAAAATCTGACTCAACATGCATTTCTTAACAATTTGACTCTTCATTTACCAATCTCAAGCTTTTACTAATATATTCCTTTTGTCATGCATTTGAGTGGGCTAACTTTAGCATGTACCCAATATTACTTAATTTAAAATATTCTAGCTACCTATAGTTGGTGTAAAGAGAGAGGAGTTACACTTTCTCTTCTTTCTCCTTTAATAACAGTCAAGAGATATCAGGGCATCTTAGTTCTATTTCACTAATAGCTAAGTTTCAAATTACCTCACTTCTTTAGGCTTAAATTTTCTTATCTATAATATGAAAGGGGTTGACTAGAAATTTTCCAAAGCGTTTGGTACCTAAAGGGCATGAAAATTAATGTATAGATATAAAGTCAGGGTCTTTTATTCAAAGCATTTTGGAAAGTGTTTTCTAACAGTTCTTTCTTCCTTGGGAAGAAGTGTATATATCTTTTGTGTACATGTTTGGAAATGACATGTCTTTCCAATGGTCCAGTTCTCAGAGTCACTTCCCAGTTATGTTAATTTCCTGTTGATGTTGTAAAAAAAATTACCACAAGTTTAGTTGCTTAAAGCAGCACATACTAATCTTACAATTCTGCATGTCAAAAAGCTAAAACGGGTCTTATAGAGCAAAGATCAAGGTATGAATAAGGGTGATGTGATGCTTTGACCCATGGCTCCTTTCTTCATCTTCAAGGCCAGCACCACATCTTCACATCTGTCTCTGAAACACCTGCCTGACTCTAATAAAGATTCTTATGATTAGACTGGGTCTCCCTGGATAATCCAGGCTACTTTTCCTATTTTAAAATCCTAAATCATATCTGCGAAGTCTCCTTTGCCATATAAAGTAATATATTCACAATTTCCAGGGATTAGGATGCAGATATATTTGGGAAATCAGTATTCTGCCTACCTTACCAGTGAACCCCTGGTATCTTGCTTGCCTTTTTTTTTTTTTTAAATGAAGCTACTATTACCAGCTCAATATTGCTGCCTTAAGATTGACTTATTTTCGGGGTGCCTGGGTGGCTCAGTGGGTTAAAGCCTCTGCCTTCGGCTCAGGTCATGATCTCAGGGTCCTGGGATCAAGCCCCGCATAGGGCTCTCTGCTCAGCAGGGAGCCTGCTTCCCCCTCTCTCTCTGCCTGCTTCTCTGCCTGATTGTGATCTCTTTCTCTGTGTCAAATAAGTAAATAAAATCTTTAAAAAAAAAAAAAGATTGACTTATTTTCTTATTTCCCAGTTCCATTTTCTTCCTAAGAATAAGCATGAGTGAAATAAAATAAGTAAGAGAAAATGACAACCACAGGAAAGTTTTAAAATATAAGGAATCTCTAAATAATTCAATGATGGATCCTGATCTATATTTCTTGATTACCCAAGTTAAATACTGGGGGGTTTTGAGATGCCACAGCTCAGAACTGATCCTACAAGTACCTCTGAGAGCTCAGACTCTTGCTTAAGCCAGATCTGGGAAAGAACCACTGCATTTTCCGTCCATCTGTGATATCCTTACATTTGGAAGAGGTAGATAGAAGAGTTTGTGCAACAGTATCTTAGTTTTTCCTTAATGAAGAACATTTTGTAATCTGGCACAAGGATCCTCTCCTTAGTTAAGATGCCAGAGATAAAATCGTCTTTATTACTGGGGCTGTACTTACTCACTGGTGATGGAACTAGTGATAATAAGCTTAATCCTTCAGTGTAACTTATCCATGTTAGTTTTTTTCTACATTTAAAAAAATTATAAGTTATACCTAAATTCAATTTCATTTTTGTTGTTATTTTACTCAAACAGTGCTAGTGACTAGATTATCCTTGAGTACCCACTGCCTGATGCTCTAGTCCGTTTCTTTCTCAAATACAAGTACCATTAACTGGCAAATACCTTCAAAACTTTTTCTTTTTTCTTTCTTCCTTTCTTCCTTCCTTCCTTCCTTCCTTCCTTCCTTCCTTCCTTCCTTCCTTCCTTCCTTCCTTCCTTCCTTCCTTCTTTCTTTCTCTTTCTCTCTTTCTCTCTTTCTCTCTTTCTCTCTTTCTTTCTTTCTTTCTTTCTTTCTTTCTTTCTTTCTTTCTTTCTTTCTTTCTTCTTTCTTTCTTCTTTCAAATTTATTTATTTGAGAGAGAGAGAGAACACTAGTGGGAGGGACAGGGGTAGAGAGAATCTCAAGCAGACTCCCCACTGAGCCCACCACGGGGCTCAGTCTCATGAACGTGAGATCACAACCTGAGCTAAAACCAAGAGTCAGACACTTAACCAAGTGTGCCTCCCAGGCGCCCCACTTCCAGACTATTTTCTAAGTATTTGTGTACATGTACATATATATGGACATGTAGAAATATATACTTATGTTTCGTGGACTTTAAATTAGTGAGATCATATACTGTATGTATCATCCTAAAACTTTTTTGCAGCTAGGGGCGCCTGGGTGGCTCAGTGGGTTAAGGCCTCTGCCTTTGGCTCAGGTCATGATCTCAGGGTCCTGGGATCGAGCCCCACATCGGACTCTCTGCTCAGCAGGGAGCCTGCTTCCTCTTCTCTCTCTGCCTGCCTCTCTGCCTACTTGTGATCTCTCTGTGTCAAATAAATAAATAAAAATCTTTAAAAAAATACTTTTTTGCACCTAATCAAATATCTGGAGATCTTTCAGCATCCTTATATGTTGATTTGCTGCATTTTTATATTCATGCATAGCATTTCTTTGTATAAATGTACTATTACTTATATAATCATTTCTCTATAAGATCAACATATGGTTAGCAATATTAATCTGTTATAATCATTAGGGAAACTAACATCATTTTGTATCTCTAGGGTAGAATTTCTTGATCAAATTGGTGGCATATATAAAATTATGACATACTACCATATTGAGCTTTAAAAAGTTGAATAAATTTCCAGTTCCTCTCAGCAGTGGATAAGAATATTTGTTTCCTCAAATTTCAACAACAGTTGCCCATATCATGGATGAAAAACTGTATCTCATTGTTTTAATAGACATAGTTAAGTAGTGTTTCTTTTCTTCTTTATTGCCTTTGTTCTATTTTTAATTAGTAGGTTTGTATTTTTCTTTGTAATTTGAAGGATTCTTTTTCATATGTTCTGCATGTAAGATACAAGCCCAGTCTATGGCTTGTTTTAACTTTCTTTATGGCAATTCTGATATGCAAAAAAGGCTTTATATCTTACTGTAATCAATATTTTCAATGCTTCAATTATGGCTTTTACATTTTATCTACTGTTTAAAGAGACCTCTTCTGGCTAATTATATAAACGTCCTCTTTTTACTGAATTCTCATTCTGTGATACTTTTGTTGGTTGGTTGTTTTTTAACAATTAGCCCATTAATCATGCAGTAATTAATTTTTTGCCTCGTCAGAAGCAAGTAGGTTTGTCTTTATTATTCTGGACTAAAATCCCAACAAACTTGGCAGCTTAAAACAACACAAAGGTATTATTTCACACATCTGCAACCCATAAGTCCTTCAGCATAAGGTACAGCATTGCTCGGTTGGGTCCTCCACTTGGTTTCACAGGTTGAAGTCAAGGGATCCACAGGGCTGTATTCTTTCCTGGAGACACTAAAGATGAACTTGCTTCCAAATTCATTCAGGTTGTTGAGAGAATTCAGTCCTTGAGGTTGTGGGGCTCACCTGTTTCTTTGCTGATGGTCATCCATGAATCTTTCCCAGCTTCATAGGGCTACAGGGATTATTTGTCATGTTGCCTCTTCCATCTTCAACCCAGCAAGAATACCTCAAGTGTTTCTCATGCTTTGAATCTCATTTCCCCTTCTTGCATGTCTCTTCTGCATCCAGCTAGAGAAATTCTCTGCTTTTAAGGGCTCCTGTGATTGGGTTAGGCTTACCTGGATATCCAGGATACACTCCTTATTTTAAGGTTCATAAACTTAATCACATCTACAAAGTTCTATTTGCCATATAACATAAAACATTTGCAGGTCATGGGGGATCAGGGCATGGGCATTTTTGAGGGGTTTGCCTACTCTAGAGGCACAGTGACCCCTACACTGAGCACCATCATTTTAGTTATTCCAACTGGTTTATGAATTGCTTATTGATGCTTCTAATTCAAAATGACTTTTCTTCTGAAGTCTTCCACTTTCATGAGAATTTCTTTGAGGCTCTTAATTTTTTTAAAGATTATTTATTTATTTATTTATTTATTTATTTATTTATTTGACAGAGAGAGAGAGAGATCACAAGTAGGAAGAGAGGGAGGCAGAGAGAGAGGAGGAAGCAGGCTTCTTGCTGAGCAGAGAGCCCGATGTGGGGCTCGATCCCCGGACCCTGAGATCATGACCTGAGCCAAAGGCAGAGGCTTTATCCCACTGAGCCACCCAGGTGCCCTGAGGCTCTTATTTTCTTTTGAGGAATAGCTTTGAGGTCATAGTGCATTTACAGTACTAGAATGCTTGGCATGACCCTTTGAATGGCTTATACATGATCTAGTTCATATCATCTTATTCTTACTATCCTCTCTTACTGATCAGAAGAGCAATCTCTGAGAATGCATTAGCAATACTAAAAAAATATTTTTAACCAAAATGAGAAAAAAGCTTTTCTTTTTTGAAAATAACATATATATGTAGTAAAAAGTCCAAACAGGAAAAAAATAAAGGCATATAATGATATACCTCACCCCAAACTCCCACGTTAAACATTATATTAATTGCTTGTGCAGAAATTTCATAAGCATGTGTTTTGGGTTTGTTTGTTTGTTTTTTTGTAGTTGGTGGATTTTTTTTTTTTTGGCATAGTTAGTGAATTGCAATCTATAAATATATCTGTACTTTATATTTTTCACTTAACATATGTCCTGAAAGTGTTCACATGTCAGCACATATAAACTTACCACATTTGTCATGTCTCTGGAAATTTTTATACTCAATATGTTTTTTGGTGAAAAGCAAGTTTCACTGAGTTTTTATGACTACTTTTAAAAAAAGAAACTTACCTTTGAATGTAGATCAAATAAAATAATGAATGTAAGAGCCACTGAGAATTGAAAACTACTGCACATGTAAAACATATAAATTCACTGTATTATTGTGTTGATCATTTGTAGTAGTCTGGTTTAATTTAAAGTAAAGGTAAAATGAACAATTTGTAGTTATTAGATCTCTATATGTGGAGTTCACTTTTTATAATGTACTTCAAAAGGCATTTGATTTTTATTCTGATAACTAGTTTAGTTTAAAATGATTATTTAAAGTGATTTTTTAAATGACTTTTTTTTCTCTTTTATTGTCTATGATAGGAGGTAGTCCTTTGGTTAAAACAACATCTTGTAATCAATTTCTCTAATGATGAGGAAAAGAGTCTGATAACACTTGTGATCTTACTACTTCAGGACTTGATACAAGTACATCACATAAAATACCAGCAGTTTTATCAGTACCTGTTCTTGTGAAAAACAAAACAAAGAAATACCTATTGCTTTTCAATCCTTGTTAGAATAAAAGCAATTCTCTTTTGCTCTCTCCACATATACATACTCTCTATTATATATATGTATATATATATATACATATATATATAATTTTCAATTGTCATTGAAATAATATTTATATATGTATATATAGTTAAGGGGTCATGTATGTATGTGGTATGTATGCATATGCATATATAATGGTACGTATGCAACATGTATTATATATATATATATACTCGTATATATACTCGTGTATATATATATATTTACTCATATAGTGTTTTGTTCAAGTATGCATTTTGTGGTATGAATGCAAAAATGTGGTATGCATGGGGTATATATGTATAGACTGTGAAGAGTCACTTGATACAACCTACTAATTTGTGTATTAAATCATCTTAGCACAAAAGAGTCAGTTGCCATTATTAACACACTTCAAAAATGTATTTATTTTAAAGAGAGAGAGCAGGAGGAGGGGCAAAGGGAGAGGGAATGAGAAAATCTAAAACAGACTCCCTGCTAGGTGTGGAGTTTGATGTGGGGCTCAATCCCAGATCCCTGAGATCATGACCTGAGCCTAAACCAAGAGTCAGATGCTTAACTGACTGAGCCACTCAGGGACCTCCATTATTAACATATTTCCATGAATGTATGACAATGAAATGTGATTGTTTTCAGTACTTGTATTTTAAATAGCATAAACAACTATTAAAAGATAATTTTCAAAATAATAAGATAATGGCTATACATATATATACTATGTCAAAGATATTATTTAACTCATTAATTAAAGAACCAGCAAGTCACATGTAATTTGATGAGGAATCTGAAGAACAGATATATATGAGTAGTCAGGAATGCTGACAGGAATGTGAAAAGTGGGCTGATATGTTATAAGGCATTAAACATAATCTATAGAATCATCTTTTTTATAGGGCAGTAATTGATTATATCTCGGGTGTAAAGTTCATTTGCATTTCTATGGACAAGAGTCATTTGCATTATGAATCCTTTTCTACAATTTGCAGGGCTGTAATACAATTTGGTCGAAACAATGAAAAGCGTATAGAATTCTTTAAAATCAGATAACTCTAAGGGGGTTACTAGAAAAAAAATGGCATCCATTGAAAGGATACTTAATAATCATTTGCCCTTTATAGATTATTTTGCAATTTTCCCTAAAATAACACCTTTATTTGTAGTTAATTTCAGATTTAAAAAAAGAAAAACAGAAATGTTCTAAGTTCCCATATTGAAATTGTATAAATTTAGAGTAGCGATTGGTAATTGAAAGCTTTTATATAATGTCATTTTATTTCATTTATTGTTTTCTTCATTCTGCCAAACATATTAAAAGACCATTGTATGCCAGGTGCCGAGCTAGATATAGACTAGAGTGATGGACAATATATACATGGTCCTTGGTTTTTTTCATGGAGCTCACAGTCTTTTTGTGGAGAGACTGTCACTAATGAAAGTGTCATAAGTGCTAGCAAAGCACGATATTCAACAAGGTAAGTTTGAGGGACCATAGGATGGTATCAGGGAAACTTCCCTGAGGCAATAAACTGTGAGCTGAGTCCTAAAGGACAAATAGAAACTGTTAGTAGGTTAGGAGGCTAGTGATTGAGGGAGAGGGGAGAGGGCAGGTCACAAAAAAAAGATATCTCAGAGATGCAGAGTCCCTGTGGATGAAGGAAATATGGTCATAGTAGAGAGACAGAGTGCCTGGAGGTGAAGTCAGAGGAAAATGCAAAGATTAAATCTGCAGAGCTAAGATTATGTCCATAGAAGTGATTTAAGCATGAGAATAACATAATTAGAATTATATTCTGAGAAGATCACCCTGGCTGTCCTATGGGGGATAAATTGAAGGAGCAGCCAGGAATGTTGCTAAGAGGCCCATTAAGAGGCCATTGCAAAATTGTGAAAAACGTTAGTAGAGCTAATGTTAGCGCTATATGCAAACATAAAAATATGGCTCAAAGCAGAGAGTTGAGGTGTTTTGAAGATGTCTGTAAAAACCAAAAGATTAGCTTTGCTCAATTTTGTTTGATGTGAAGTAGTATTGTATTTCCTGGGTAATAATGGTTCTGAAATTTTGCCAAAAGGGAATTTTAATAAAATGGTGCACCTCATTGAATAAACTGAATCCTTTGGCTCTGGTTGAATGTACTATTCTGTAAATGCTGTTCAAAGATTAAAATATGATCTGTTTACTTTTTTGAAAGAGCTGTTTATTCGGAAATTTTTTTTTTTAAGATTTTTATTTATTTGACAGAGAGAGACACAGTGAGAGGGAACACAAGCAGGGGGAGTGGGAGAGGGAGAAGCAGGCTTTCCACCTAGCAGAGAGCCTGATACAGGGTTCAATCCCAGGACCCTGGGATCATGACCTAAGTCAAAGGCAGACACTTAACGACTGAGCCACCCAGGCTCCCCTATTCAGAATTTTTTAGTATTTTAATCTGGAGTGTCTATATTATATTGGTACTCTGAGGAAGCTAAACATCTTTTGGCAACATGTAAAATTTTCTTGAATTTTAAACAACATGGGTTTCATTTTTTTTAAATAAGTATACTTCTTTGAACAATTAAGCAGACTTATTGTATACAATTGCTTCATTTTAACTAGTTCTGTCTTAATTTGGAGCTGACACTTTACATAAGAATTTTAAAAATTTGAAAATAATATCTCATAGTTTGCCAAAAATTGTATGCTTGTTTGCCACATTTTTAAACACGAGTTTTCTAGTGTTATTTTTTATTAGATTACATATTTTAAGTCATCACATGTATCATAGTTATTAAGCAATTATTTGTTTTCAGCTCTAAATATTATACATATTGGATGTATTTTTTGGTATGTTTTATACAGTAGTTGTGTTTTGAGAATAAAAGATTCAGGCACAAACAAATCTTAAAAGCAGCTGCTATACACCAACCAAAATGTAATTTCCAAAAGAGAATGCTAAGGGCCAAAACACCCCAGATCATTCTTACCTAATAAAGACAGATGATGTATAAGGATATTGACCTCTAGGAAGCCAACAGCATCGATATTGTGATAAGATTCCTGCCAAACTCTTACTCATGAGAGAAGTCTTGGGGAGAATGAAGAACTTCGTTAAGAATGATCATTTTTATATCTTGAATAATCATACACACCAAAAAAAAAAAAAAAAACAAACCGAAAAACCCAAAGCCAAAATATCCCAGATGACTAAGAGCTATATTGGGTTGTGTGATGATGTAACCTCCTTAATTTGCATCTAATTTTCATCTAATCATATGTAGAAATGTGTCTATTTTTTATTCACTTTTTAAAAATGTTATCCCCTTTTCTCAATAGATTGAGAGGGGAGAGTTTATATTCTCTTAACTCCCTTCTGCTGCTTTCTACCTCTTTATTACCCATTCTTACACAGAATACTTTTTCTCCTTTAGTTCCTCTCATCTAGCTGCATTAATGTCTTTCCTTTCATCAACCAACCTCTCATTTATTCACACTCTCTCATTTATGGAAGATGTTGTCTCTTCCCCTTCTCTCACCATTCTGCCATAATCTTAAGAGTTTTCAATCCATCAACAGATTAGCCTTAACCTTCTTGGCTCTACTTAAATCCAGTGACCTTTTGCCCAGCTATTTTCAATGTCTTCTTGTGGATCTATCCACATCCGGGACCTTCGCAATGATAACCTCAAATGATAGTCCACTCTTTAGTACCCACTCATGTTTCTAGATTTCTCAGGTTCTCATTCCAGTATACATACTATTCAACCTCAAAGATGAGTCTCATCTTAACTAATTTCAGACTCCCTCAATTTTCTCTCAAACAACAGCAGTCACCCTCCCCAATCCTTCCCTGTGATACTCTTTTCCTCCTCTCCTTCTCATTCACCTTCTCTTTCCACCAGTCTCAATTCATAG
>CM053608.1:48823394-48865994 GCA_028646535.1 Procyon lotor
AAAAAAAAAAAAAAGGTAGAAAAAGAATTAGTAAGCTAGCGGACATAAAAGTATTATACAGAGGGTGCCTGGGTGGCTCAGGTGGTTAAGCATCTGCCTTTGGCTCAGGTCATGATCAGGTCTTGGGATTGACTCTCTGTGTCCGGCTCCAGGCTCAGCAGGGAATCTGCTTCTCCCACCTCCCACATCCTCTGCCTCTCTCCTCCACTCATGCTCGCTCTCTCTCCCTCTCTCTCTCTCTCAGTGTCTCTAGCGAATAAATGAAGAAAAATTTAAAAATAGCATACAGAATTTAAATCATAGAATGAAAAAAGTAGAAATTATGAAAGGAGATGAATTGAAAATGGTCAACACACATATAAATCAGAGTTTTAGAAGTAAAAAAATGTAAGAATAAAGACTATATATATATTACATGTATTATATACATATATATGTATACACACAAATATTGGGTTTATCACAAACACACAAGATTATTTTTATTTAGAAAACCTTTAAGGTACTTCACTATACCAACAGATTACAATAGAAAAATAAAAAAAGGTAATTGTCAGAGCAGATGCAGATAATTCACTTTAATGATATTGAAAGTATTTTTTTGAAATGTTCTTGGCTGCAAGTTATGCTAAATGTCATGGAACTGTGGCTGAAAAGAATTGGGGTTTTTGTAGTCATAAAATAGTCTGAGGAAAAAAAGTCTGGAAGTTGTAGTTGCTGGCTTTGGCTCAGTTCAAAAATGCTGGGGTGAGCATCTTTGCAATTCTCTTGGACTTTGCCTTGTGTTTGAGAGATAGCTTACCTGATATTAGGGAGTTGAGAGAAGGGGATTCAAAGGCTAAGAAACTGCCATGTCCTTCTCTCTAGTCCAAAATAGATTTGGACTTTGATAATAACATATGACTGGACCTTTAAACAGTAAATTAAGACTGTTTTGTGACCTACAGCTCTCAAAGTACCCACTTAGGCCTGGATCTATCTGAATTTTTCATTCTCTGTCTTGGGAAGTAGTAGAATCACACAGATGATTTAAAGTGACATGAAAAGATAACAATGAAGTGGCTTTATGTTTACTTCCACTAGTCACGCATGTTAAACATAATGGTTATGGCATAGAGCAGTGAGAGTCACTGAATTAGAATTACATGTGTCAACATAAATGAACTCATGAATATTGTAATGTCAAGTGAAAAAATAGGAAGAATGAAAAATTTGTACTGTGTTAAAATTCTAGAAACAGTAAAAATTTAAACCAGATCAGTAAAATGGTATTTAGTAAAAATTTATTGTACATATAAGAAAAGGTCATGAACTGGGAGCTTCCAAACCCAGAACTGACACAAAGCTTAGAGGCACAACTTTACAGGATGGCTTATAAAGTAACAAAGTAGTTGCTTAACCTTTGCAATGGTTGGTTATTACAATGGAGGTTCTATATGGCAGGGATTAAACATGATTATTTTATACTATTTTAGGGAAATGACTTAAGTTGCTTTTATGATTATTAGAGGAATTTACATTAAATAACCTTAGTTAACTTTTGCTTATATTCATGAAATAAACTGGATTTAGTTTTGTTTACATGATTTAAATGGTAGTCTGGTCAGGGAATTTTCACTCTTGGTTTCATTTTGTAATTTTACAACAGTATGGTAGGATTTCTTTTTTTGTTTTATTTGTTTTTTGTAATTTGAAGTCTTTATTTAAATTCCAATTAGTTAACCTACAGTGTAATAATCGTTTCAGGAGTAGAATTTAGTCATTCATCACTTACATCCAACATCCAGTGCTCATCCTTAATACCCATCCTCTACTTAACACTTTCCTTATCCACCTCCCCTCCAGCAACCCTTACTTTGTTCTCTATAGTTGAGATTCTTTTATGATTTGCCTCTCTCTTTTTTCCCTCTATATTCATCTGTTTTGTTTCTTAAGCTTTACATATGAGTAAAATCATACATTTGTCTTTCTCTGACTTATTTTGCTTAGGATGATACTATGTCACTCCATCCACTTTTTTGCAAATGGTAAGATTTCATTCTTTTTTATGGCTGAGTAATATTCCATTGTGTATATACCACCTCTTCTTTATCCATCGATCTGTCAATGGACATCTGGGCTTTTCCATAACTTGGCTGCAATAAACATTGAGGTGCATGTGTCCCTTCAAATCAGTATTTTTGTATCCTTTGTGTAAATACTTAGTAATGCAGTTGCTGGGTCATAGGATAGCTCTATTTTTAACTTTCTGAAGAAACACCAGTTTGCATTCCCACCCACCAGTGCAAAAGAGTTCCCCTTTCTCTGCATCCTCACCAACATGTGTTGCTTCCTGTGTTGTTAATTTTAGCCATCCTGACAGTTGTGAGATGAAAACTCCTTAGTAGTTTTGATTTCCCTGATAATGAGTGATGTTGAGCATCTTTTCACATATCTATTAGCCATCTGGATGTCTTCTTTGGGAAAATGTGTATTCATGACTTCTGACCATTTTTTAACCAGATTATTTGCTTTTTTGGGTATTGAGTTTAATAGGTTCTTTACAGATTTTTGGATGCTAACCTTTTATCATTTGCAAATATCTTCTCCCATTCTGAAGTTTTATTGTTTCCTTTACTGTGCAGTAGCTTTTTATCTTAATGAAATCCCAATAGTCTATTTTTGCTTTTGTTTCCCTTGCCTCTGGAGACATATCTAGTAAGAAGTTGCTGTGGTAGATGTCAAAGAGGTTGTTGCCTGTGTTCTCCTCTAGGATTTGGATGGTTTCCTGTCTCATATTTAGGTCTTTCATCCATTTTATTTATTTTTGTGTATGGTGTAAGAAATTGGTCCAGTATGGTAGAATTTCTAAAATATTTTAAAATACCCTGAGCTAAAATACATTTTTATTTGGTATGTATATATTCATGGAAAAAGCATAGAATAATAAATAGGAATCATGAACATTACATTTGGGGCTGTTTACATGAATGAGAGGGGATATATCAGGAAAGTACATGCAGACTCTTATATTTCATATAACTCTTTATTTCTCAAAGTAAACATTGAGTACCCGAGTACTTATAGAATTGTTCTTTTTACTTTTTTTAACTTTTGTAAGTTTTCTACAAGAGCAGGAAATAAATTTTTAGGTTAAAAAAATGAGAGATTACTTGGATTTTTAAAAAATGAATTGAGAGAAGATTTACATTAAGGAAGAAAAGTAGTGGTGGATGAAAAACATCAGACAATGGAGAACCTGAAGCAATTTTGAACTCCAGGGGGAAGAAAACATCATATAAGACAGAAAATATAATTTGAGAAGATTGCATGGCTCATCTGTAATATTTAAATAGTAATAATAATATAACACCAAATACTAGCTTAAAGTATGGCAACTTTTTAAAATAACATAACTATGTATGCAAGGCAGATGGAGAAATGAATGGCAGCAGAAGTGTGGGAGAACTATGGCTTCATCTTCCATAATGAGAGGTCAATAGAAAATAGAGAAAAGAAAAAAAAAATCATGGTATAGCAATATAAGCATGTTACTTAAGAAATATGTGACAAATCTCTAAATATATACATAGCTAACTAGCTCAGAGAGAGAAATATGTTTACTGATTTTGAGTAGAGTAGGGAGGAGAGGGACGGGAACTATTTGTTTTTAACAAAACCTCATAGGTTCATTTGACATTTTGAATTACATACACGTGTGTGCAAAAGAAAAACTTAAAAATTCATTAGATCAAATCTTACATATTTTGCTTAAACATAAAATACCATATTTCTCAACTCTTCACCGTTGTGTAAATATTCGAGGGTCCACTTAAATAGTAGCTTAGACACACTGTACATGCCTTCTGTATATCTGCCTTGTGAATAATTAACAGTGCTGTTCCCTAGATCAAGAATTAGAGTAATTTTATAGAATAAACCTAAGCTCATACCCAGTAGAATGTTTGATTCCATCATCACTGATTCTACATTGTATCATGCTGTCTCAATTCAAGCAGAATACTAAAACCCACAGTGGCAATTCCCAGAAAAATGTATCCACTTAGTACATTTACTGCTAGTGTTGCTAAAGACTGATTAAAATGAGTGCAGAGTCTTTCTGTTAGTGATGGCTTCTGATTGCAGGGACTTGCACCAGCTGCACCCGTGAGCATGAGACCCAGTGGCTAGCTCAGCAGGAGCACTGAACCCACTGATAATCACTCTACTATAATCTCAGCACCTCCTTCCTTGTCCTACCTCAGTATCTAGAAGTTGGCAGAATGTGGATGTGATATCCAACTGTTAATATACTCTACAGTGAAGCATTTACTGAAAATTATTTGGTGTCCTAGGGCTCTACTTTCACATCAAATTTGCAAAAAAAAAAAAAAATTTAATATGTTATCAGTTGCATGTCACATTTTACAACATTTTTATCTTGGTTGAGTAACACCAGATATCTGAAAGCTAGAAAGGAAGTGTGGGAAATTAAGCAAGGTTAACAAAATACTTATCTTTAAGAATTAACCGATTTCCCAAAGTGAGTGATGAGTCCCAACAGGCAGGCAACCATTCAGAGTTTCTGAGGATAGCACTGATCTCACAATCCTTCTCCCAAAGTAGGGAAAGGAAATGTAGGTCACCCATGGCCACTGAGGGTCCTGAGAAGGGAAGAGGAGCAGAAGGAAGACGAGGGGCTTAGATAGAGAGAAAGAGACTCCAGAAAAGTAACTGGCAGAGGGAACAAGGTAATAGCTTCATTTCAGTAATCAAAAGAGGTAGTGAATCCCTGCATTGTTTTTATTGCTATCATGTCTTTGTACTGCATGTTCATGAAGCGGAACATACCAAATTAGAGTTTGTTAAAATATAAACTAAACTGTACAAATAGGCAGCAGCCTAGTTCCCTCCCATATTTCCTAGAGTAAATGGATACTGAAATATTGAAGTGCTGAAAAGACAAACTGAGATTCAGTCAACTCTCTCAGAATGATCATTTCAACTCCACATTATTTTGTTCACTATAATTTATATACCTTTTGGTAGGCATTAAGTGAAAGGTACAGTATCACTTCTTTGGTTAAGTATCTGTCTCATTATAATAAATTTTGCTTTAGGCTAATATTTAACAGGATTTTCAAATTTAAGAACACTATTTTGCTTAATAATATTGATATATAAATGTAAATACATTTGCTTATCAATATATCCAGACTTTCTGACAAACCATAATTTCCAAATATTTGTGTTTATTTTCACTAAAATTCAGTTTGCTATATTGAACAGAAACCCCTGACATTATCAAAGGGGGAAGATTAACTATATTAACAGAATAACTTATTTAATCAATACCCTGTTGATATTTTCCAATTTAAATCTTAGCAAATTGTGGCACAGCCTAAGTGCCAGGCAGCTGTCCAAATCTCTACTCAGCTCTTTTATCCCAAGACCAGAACATTTTTTACTCTAAAAAAGTAACATCCAATTTCAATGATTTTCATATATTTGCTGTGTTATGTATATGACATAGTCTAAGTCCATAAGAATATCCCCATTGTTTAAATTCTAAAGAGGCAGAAATAACTATCATTTAATGAACTGTTTTATTATACAGGGATTTTAAGATATAACATCACTTATGGTGGAGCATGCTTGTAAGATCCTGCATGAAACCTTTAGGGGAATACAATTCTCATGATCGATTAGGCCTACGTTCTGTCAACACATTTAGAAAATACCCATCTATTTCTGTTGAGTTCCACACACACGCACATACACAGAAAGTTTCCTATTACACTACTTAATTAAACATTTGGCAGCTCTCTTCAACATTATACTCTAGGGAAGAAATCCAGGCATGCATGCCTGCATTCATTCATTCATTCAGAAACTATGTATTGAATACTAACATTGTGAGTTACTGTCTAGGTAGTACAGTATCAAAGGTAGAACACAGACTCTACTCCAGTGAAGCAGAGTATCTAGCAGGAATAGGCATTTTAGCCTCTTTAGTCTAACTGTGATTCTACATTTCTCACGAAAAGGATTTATTTTCTGTTTCTAGATATCCCAAAGAAAGTGAGGAAGAGAGAAAAACTGGCTTACGCAATTGGTGTGGCATATATTTGGATGACTGCAGAGTCTCAAAATTGGTCTCACAATTCATGTCCTGGAGCCATTCTGTTGGTACCTATATCTGAGGTCTGCTTTAGGGAGGAGCTCAGGTTATTACTGCCACCCAGCAACCAATAAATTCAAACTCCATTATAATGATATTTGATAATTTTATATTATTTAAAAATCATTTACATTTCTACCTTTGGTAAATTTTTGTAAAGTTCTTCATCTGGAGTACTTGAGATTACAGCAGTCTTCCTACTCAGTGTTATATATTATTTCATTTCTCCACCACTGAAGGATGTACCTCTAGTACACAGAAGCCATATTTTGTTCATATATATAGCTCAGGTATATCGCATAGTGCTTAGCACTTGCTGCTTGTTATATTCATATTTTCCTGTGTATTGAGTCCTCTTTGCCATACAATTTTGACCCATCCTTAGTATGACTTCTCATATTTGTAGGGTCATTCAAAGCCTTGCCCCAGGCACTCATCACAGAGTTCAGTACTGACTTCTGTCAGGATCCTATCTAAGTCCCATACTGAAAGCTTCAGTATAGCTTTTGCCTAGTGGAAGAGAGGGTAATGAAGGTACTGTCTTCCCTTTAGGCAACTCCCACAGTCCTTTTCTAAGGGCACTATGAACTTGCAAGTGCTATAGCACTCCTCTCTTCCATGGATTATAGATTTTAATGTCTGCTTTGCTTGAAATAGAGCTAGATTGGCCAAGTCAAATAAGTTCCTCAATGTGGCAGTGTGCCTACAGCCCAGGGGAACAAACAAAACGATGTCTAAAATAGGTCATCGGCAAAGCAGTATCACTAAAATGGACTCTGGAAGAAAGGTCAGACAGGTACACTGTGTAAGACAGTTTTTCTTTTATTAAAATAAAAATTTTATTTAAAAGCAGTTTAATGATAATGGTACAGAGAATGTTCAACTTTTGGGAATTGTACCAAAATGTAGATATGAAATACATAAGATAAAAATTATTTGCAATTGGACAGCCTGGGTGGCTCAGTTGGTTGAGCATCCAGTTCTTGGTTTTGGCTTAGGTTGTGGTCTCATGGGTTGTGCGATTAAGCCCCACATTGGGCTCTGCACTCAGTAGGGAGTCTTCTTGAAGATTCTGTCCTGCTACCCCTCCCCCAACTTGCATGTGCTCTCTCTTGCTAAAATGAATAAATAAATTTTTAAAAACTTATTTTGCAATAGGAAAATAAAAGATAATAAAAATAAAGGAAGTAGGGCACCTGGGTGGCTCAGTGGGTTAAAGCCTCTGCCTTTGGCTCAGGTCATGATCTCAGGGTCCTGGGATCGAGCCCCGCATCGGGCTCTCTGCTCAGCGGGGAGCCTGCTTCCGCCTCTCTCCACCTGCGTCTCTGCCTACTTGTGATCTCTCTCTCTGTGTGTCAAATAAATAAATAAAACCTTTAAAAATAAAAAAAAAATAAAGGAAATATTAGGTAAATATGAGACAATGATGCTACACAGTATGACAACATATTATGTGGCATAATATGTTACGTGGCATAATATGGCAACACAATATGCTGCCATTCATTTTGATTATGAGCACAATAAAAAAATGTGAAAAATCCATTATACGGCACTAAATGAATAAAGCCATTCACAGAGAAGGCCATTTAATAGAACTGTACTTCCCCAGTTGGTTCTTCTTAATGTTTCCTCACCAGGGTCTTGCTATTTATCCAATGGTATAGACAGCCTCTCCTGCACGCAGAAGTTGGCAATTTCCAGGGGGTTGATGGCTTTTTTGAGGAGTTTCTAGGAGCAGAGGCTGTACATTACATTTTAAGAACACATTCTCTAAGACATGAGGAGCTTAATTTTATCTACTTCTCAGGAGCATTTGCATTTGAGAAATGGATGGGTAGACTGTAATTACTGTAAGTGACTGAATCCTGAGCAAAAGCTTCAGATACTAGAATATGAACAGAATATGATATATCTGATTCTCCTGCAGACAACAAAGATAGAGCTAATCCCTGGAGAAACACAGAGGGCATTCCCTTGTTAGTTGATGAAGAAATTAGTAGAACTGCTTCTACTTATCTTGGGAATTCCGATCACACCTATGGGTTGTGCACATGTCCTTGAAGGATGAATTGAGCTCAATTTTGGAGAAAATTATTACTTTTTAAATTTTACATAATATTTGTTTAACACATGGCAGCATTTCTCAGGAGGGTCTCACTAAACGTAAATGATTAATGAACCTCAAGCTGAACAGGAATCACATGGGGGTAAGCTTTCAATCTGGCAACACTAATTAGTATCAAAACAGTCTTATCTCTCTTGGTATTTGAGCTCCATTTCTTACCAATCCATCACATTTGATTTGTGATAAATAAATGCCAAGATGCAAATAATCAGGTTTTTCTCAAATATGAATTTTAATAAATTTAATTTTGAAGGTATAATGATTTCTCAAGTTGAGTGTGACAAAACAAGGTGTCCTGTATTCTACTGATATGTGCTGACTGTAGTTGGAAAGGGACATTCACTTCCTGATCTTCATAAAGCATATAAGCATCATAGAGCCCTTCAGATAGGATAGAATTATTTAATTAGATCCCTTCCTCCAGAATATTAATATATTACATTTCAGACAAAGCATCTCTCTTGCAGTAAGGATGAATGGGTAAGGGATTCTCAACTGTAACTCAATATCAATCTATTTGATTAATTCTACCATATATAATGATTTGCTAAACCAGATCATAGACTTAAATATATTACCTAAAAATATAACATTTCTAGAAGAAGACACAATACAAAATCTTTTGTCTCCTTAAGTCAGACAAAGATTTCTTTCTTTTTTTTTTTAATTTTTAGAGAGAGAGAGCATAAGTGGGAGGGGCAGAGGGAGACAAAGAGAGACTCTCAAGCCAACTGAGCATGGAGCTGGACACAGGGCTCAATCTCACAACCCTGATATCATGACCTAAGCCAGAACCGGGAGTTGGACGCTCAACTGACTCTACCACGCAGACGCACCAAGTCAGGCAAACATTTCTTAGAAACGTGATACATAAATAAAAATGCATGATGCACAAAAATATTGAAATTGGTTTTTGACAAAATTAAGAACCTTTGTTTTTTAGTTCACTTTTAAGAGAATGAAAAGATAGGCAACATTTGGAAATTACATAGATGATATAAGACTTGCATATAAGATTTATAAAAAATAATTCAAATGTTAGTAAAGGACTTTACAGACACTTTTAAAAAGATATACAGATAATAAACACATGATAAAACTACCCAACATAATTGGTTTTTGGGGAAATGTAAATTAAATTCACAATGACATATCCTACATACATATTGGAAAGTAAAATTTTTAAGAAGACTATACAAATTATTGGCAAAGATAAGATCTGACTGGAATTCTTGTATACTTATGTTTGGAATATAAATAGTAAAAACATGTGGGGAAATAATTGGCAATTTTTTTAAAGGTTAAACATGCACCTAAAAAATGCATTGGCCATTCTACTCCTAAGTATTCAGAGAAATTAAAGCATATGTTCATATAAAGACTTTATGAGCTTTATTTGTAATAGCCAAAAACTGGAAATAACCGAAATCCTTGGTTATTCACCTTAACAGGTGAATGGATAAATTGTGGTTGCCGCGGCCTGTGCGACAATCTCCAACCGGGACTGAGGGTAAGGGAATGAGGAAAAGAAACAAAGCATGGGAGTGGGAGGAACACAAAGGATGATGTCCAGACTGTGCTCAGCTTTATTCAAGAGCGCACCTTCTTATATAGTGTGTGAAAAACAAGTCCAAAAAACGATTACACCTGGGAGTCACGTAGCACACGTTCTAGGAATTTGTTCTTAACACATCAAAACAAGCTCCCCTCATCACAGGCTCCAAGAAGTCTGGGTAAGACTACGAGTAGCACGTGCACATGCCTCGGAGGCATTGCTGCAGTTTAATGATCTAAACAATCACAACCTGCGCAGCTTGTCCTTCAAGGAGGTATGACCAATCACAGACCAGCATGCCTCCAGGCCCCTTGTCGAGCCCATTCTCTAGCGCCCGCTTTCCGCCCACTCGGGCAGGGGTCACGAGTCCGGGCTCAACAGGTCCCTTTAGCAGCTAGCCAGCAGCTGACCACATGTGGTATATCTCTGTATGATGGGATACTACTCAACAATACAAATAAATTTTTAATATATCCATCAATATGGATGAATCTCAAGATTATTTTTCTTAAAGAAAGCAGACAAAAATTAGTATATATTACATGATTCCATTTATATAGATTTCTGGAAAATACAAATATTCTGTAGTGGCACAACGCAGTTCAGTGGTTTACTAGGGACTAAGGGTAGAGGGGATTATAGAGAAGGTCCAAAATAAGGATTTAAAAGAGCAGAGGAAATTTTTGGGTAATGGGTATCTTCCTCTTAAGTGTGATGGTTTCATGGTGTAAACATTTGTCAAACTTTATCAAATTGTACATTTTATTTATTTTATTTTTTTAAAGATTTTTACTTATTTGACAGAGAGAGAGACAGTGAGAGAGGGAACACAAGCAGAGGGAGTGGGAGAGGGAGAAGCAGGCTTCCTGCGGAGCAGTGAGCCGGATGTGGGTGCTGAAGGCAGACGCTGAACAACTGAGCCATCCAGGCACTCAAATTGTACATTTTAAACATGTGCTATTTATTCTATGTTAAGTAAACCTCAGTGAAGCCCTTTAGAAAATCTTGTCAGTTTACATATCTGGTACACTGGAAGCTAAGCCCCTTCTGTGGCCTTTGCTCTAACAACCATCCCTTGGCTTATTTAAAAGCCATTTGGTAAGTATTAATAACTCTTTGAAAATTAAGCATCTTGAGATGAGCAGACAGTGAAGCTAGGGTAATTCCTGATACACCAATGATTTTAGCCATGGCTAGTATGAGGGCTGAAACCACTAACAATGGAAAAGCAACCTGTACACATTTTTAAGCAAATTATTCATACAGAAAATTTTATTTAATCTCATGATTTCAGCTACGAAATATAAATATCCCAACCTAGCTCTTTCTATTTAATTCCCGACACTCATAGTTAACTATCTACTAAACTTCTGTTCCCAAACTTCTGTATCACTTAAACGCTGATAAACTCAGCATTCACAACCACTGTCCATCCCCTAAAATCTGTCCTTCCTCTTGTTTTCCTTAGCTTGGTAAATATAGTGGCCCATCCACCCTGTTCTCCATCCTTGTGACTTGAACACTTTTCTTAATGCTTTCCCAAATTCATTGTTTACATTCTATCAGCCGTCTTGACCTGTTGATTCTGTCTCCCTAATTTGTTGAATCCCTCTGTAAATGACTTTTCCTATTTTGTAGATGTCATGCAGACCGTCAACTTTCCAGCCTGGGTTGTAGATATGGCTTCTCATAGTTTTCTTTTTCTCTGTTGAACAAACACATCATCATTCCAGAAAGAGAGGAAATATAAATGGAAATTATGGGATACAATTTATCTCTTATAATTACACCACCCAATTTAAAAAAATTACCTCCACCCCTTTTGTTGAAGTGGGAAAGGAATGAGCAATTTAATACTATATAAAATAATAGGTGAAAATTTTAAATAATAGGTAGAAAGACCTTTCTTTTCTGTCCCCCTCTTCCCTCACTGCCTTTCCTCTCTACCCCCTCCCCCTTTCTCAGCTCTCTCCCTCTAGCTCTTCTCTCTTTCTCTCAAAATCCAAACCCACATATGTATTTGTGTGTATTCATATATAAACATACATATATATTAGTCTAAAATATATAATAGATGCTTCTTCATGTTTATACTTAAGAATTTGCCTCATTTTTTAAAATGTTGAATAACAATTTTTACATAATTCCATAATTTATTAATAAATGTTCTGATGGATATTAATTTTTTCCACTAAGCCTGCTTTGAATAGCTTTGTACATATCCTTATTAGTTCCTTTGGGTGTACTTTAGTAGAATTATCAGAAGTGAAATTCCACTATACAGCTAACTGTCTTAAACCAAAGCTGCTTTTACAGATATTGAACATTCATTGCTAGAAATTAATGGTCACATTCTTCACTTGCACTTATGGGGTATTTACAAAAATTGACCTTGTATTAGGCCACAAAGTCTCAAAAAATTTCAAAGATCTGGCTTTTATAGCTGTAATGTAAATTTAGGGACCAATTTTAAAAGATAACTTTAAACAAACATCTTCTAAATAGCATATCCATCAAAGAAATTATAATGCAAAAGGGAACATATTTGGGACTGAACGACTATAAAGAATTAAATAGCAAAACTTTGGGGATCCATCTAAAGTGGTAAATAGAGAAAAAAATTATTGCTTTTTAAAAATTTTATAAGAAAAGAACAAAGGCTGAAAATTAATGAACCAAACATCCTACATACCCAGTTAGGAGACAGAATGAGCCAAAATAAAATGAGAAGAAATAACTATGTGTCTGTATAAATTACAAAGAAATTCATAAGAATGAGGGGCGCCTGGGTGGCTCAATGGGTTAAAGCCTCTGCCTTCGGCCCAGGTCATGATCTCAGGGTCCTGGGATCGAGCCCCACATCGGGCTCTCTGCTCAGCAGGGAGCCTGCTTCCCCCTCTCCCTCTGCTTGCCTCTCTGCCTGCTTGTGATCTCTCTCTCTGTCAGATAAATAAATAAAATCTTAAAAAAAAAAAAGAAAAGAAAAAGAAATTCATAAGAATGATAAACACTAAAATAATATTCATGGTTACCTGTGTAGAAGAGTAGAAAATGTATTTTGGCAAGATATACAGGGACTTACAACTGTACCAGTTATGTTTTATTTCTTAAGATGGATAGTGGAATTCTCCACTTGTAATAATTTTTTCTACGTGATTCTTTTTTTTTTAAAAAAGATTTTATTTATTTATTCAACAGAAAGGAGAGAGATCACAAGTAGGCAGAGAGACAGGCAGAGAGAGAGGGTGAAGCAGGCTCCCCGCTAGGCAGAGAGCCCGATGTGGGGCTCGATCCCAAGACCCTGAGATCATGACCTGAGCCGAAGGCAGAGGCTTTAACCCACTGAGCCACCCAGGCGCCCCTCTACGTGATTCTTTTTTAATAATGTTTTAATAATAAATAGTTTAATAATAAAAATAATAAAATAAAATTTATAAAATTTACTTAATAATCTCCCTGACTAGTTACTTACTCATTACTAATTTATCTTCAGCAAATATTTTTTGAATTTTAGAAGTGTGGTTTACTGACATTAGTAACGTGTCATTGTTTTTCAAAAGGCATCAATTTTGTTCTTTAGCACCAAAACTAGAAAACATGAGAGGAAATGTTATAATTTTAAGATACTTACATCCCATTCAAGGTCTTAAAGTTATCTTTACTTATTCTTTGATGTTTTTTTAACTTGTTTGTTTTTTCTGTATTGTCTCTGCTCTAGATCGCTTCTGTTAACTGTAAAAAAAAAATAATAAAATGTACCTTTTAAAGGAACTGATTTACAACTATACAGACAAGTCAAGCATAATTAAGTGCATATAATTGACATTAAATTATTATAATAAATGGTTATGTAAGATTCATTTTATCATACATATTGTATAATGTGACATAAGCTATTCTTTTGTTTCGTTTCCTCTTTTTTGGACCTTAACTTTTTCAGTTAGTCATTGGCTTACATCTTATCTCCTACCATAATGGCAGAAATTAATGGGATAAAAGTATTCTATTCAAAGACAAATTATCATTTCACTGATCTACTTCAGTAATTGCAAATTCCCTCTGCACCCATTAAAAGGTTTAGAACAGTAGAAAAGTGCTAGTTAACTAAAATTGTGTTTCTTTTCTTAGATCATAAAACTTTCATTTACTTATCTGTTAAACCCTTTTGTAAATACAGTAATTTTGAAGGCTTTCAGTATTGTATGATACATATTTGGGCATTGTAGCTATTCTGGATTTCTGACATGGTACTTTAATTTTGTGGTTCAGTGAGCAAAACTTTGAGTTCTCCAGGAGGACTTGTACTTAAAACAGTCAGGGGCGTACTGCCTGATGAGACATTCAATCTTTTCCCTTGATGAGGGTGTCTGGTCAGAAAAGCCCTTTTGTTTTTGAACTCAGGAAAGGTTTTAAAGAAAATTATCACCCAGACCATAAAAAAAAACACTACAGTTTTCTCAGTGCGATGCAGTGTCACAATCTAATACATGTTTAGTAAATGTTTTCAGAGGATATTGCTTGTGATGATGAAATTGACATCTTTTTTCTTCATTTAGCCTCTGTAACTCAAACAGAATTGTATTAGGGAATTCCAAGTCCAAGTGTAAGTTAAAGACAACATAATTTATATCATAAAATCCTCAAAACAACTGAATGAAGTGGGTCTTTTTCATCTGTGGTCAAGAAACCATAGAGACTTAGGAAAGTTAGCTATATCCCCAGAGCCAAATAGATGGTAAGTAGCACATCTGGAACTCAAACTCATGCCTTTCTGATCCCCAAACCCAGTATAAGACAATTATCCTATTAAAAAAGACTAATATTTTTCAAGTTAATAAAAAATATTCATCAAACGATTAACATTTGGAAGGTAGCACTCCTGGCATTGACGTAGATAAATAAATAATAAACTCATTGTGATGCTGAGTTTCACCTCTGGTCATATGAATCTACCTACCAATTTTATTACAGTTCCTTAGTTTTACTGTTATCTTAAACTAGTTGCAGATATATTGTTAGCTACTCCTGGTCTACTTTTTCCTACAAGATTTGTTATGAACAACATTAGAGAAATACTTCCTTTAGAGAAGTACTTCCTTTAGAAATAAAAATTGAAATTATAAAGAAATATTTCCTTTGGAAATAAAATTGAAGTCATATTAATCAGTAAATTTATGTAATTAAAACATGTATTAAGACTGAATACCTATAGCAAAGCATACAGTTATACTAAAATTAATATCTTATGATAACTTGTTTTTACATTTTGATTATGACTTAAGATTTCAAATACTTACCCATATTAATGAACTGGTTATTTCATATCTTTTATACATGATTAATAACTTGAGCAGTAATCCCTATATATTGATCATTTTCAAGTTATCTTCTATGATTTTAGGTATTTCTCACAGTTACTTACTCAGAGAACTGAGAGAATGTGATTTCTGTTGGACTTGCCTATTCCAGCCGGAAATCAGCTGCCCATTATTGGCTCAGTGTCTGGACAGCCAGAGAAAGGGAAACATTTTGTTTCCCGGCAACTCTGACAATGCTGCAGATTCCATTCCTAATGTTCTAATTTATACTGTCAGCTTTCCTGCAGACTTTCTGGTCAACAAATTTACCAGTTCTCCCCTCCAAACCTTCAAGTTCTTTTAACACAGGTTTTCCCTTATTTCCTTGACTACCTGAAGCCAGTTTCCCGCGGGGCAGAGAGCACCGTTCCACCTCCTAGTTCTGGTGCACTTGAGTGCACTCACTCTCCCCAGTTCCTTTTTGTTCTTTTTCAATTAATGGGTTTCTTCTCAAACTTTTTATCTTTTCTGGGAAGATCTTTCCTTTCTAAATATCTGGAAAACCTTCATGTTGGGGAATGCTGCTACCTAGAAAACAGGACTCTGTGCCATCCTAAACATTTTGTTGTATATTCACCCCCATAGAAGTCCTAGTCTGGTTCCACATTATTCCTTTCCCTTAGATGAGACCAAGCCAGTTATGGTCATATCTAGGGAATTACATATTTGTTATCAGTTAAAAACTTAATGTGTAGATCAAAGAGTCATTTAAAGAAAAACTAAAATATTTCAGAATTAACTTACTGATAGCTGAAGAGAACAGAAGACTTTGTGATTTGTCCTATTTACTTAATTATCCCCAAAGTTGCCTGATTGGCCATTAGAAATGCAGGAAAAAAAAATCAGGAGGAAAAATGTTTGTTTAGTGGTAACTGGAAAGAGGAAACAATTTTCTGTTCACCTGCCAGATTAAAGAAGAACATTTTAATTTGAGGAATAAGGACTAATTACCTAATTAACAGGTCCTTCCTATAAAGGTTTAGGCACAGAATAAATAGAAATGTTTAACTGAGCAGAAACATGGAGAAGCAGACTGAGAAATCCTTTAATACTTCTGGGTATCTGTTTCTTCATCTATAAAATGAATGAGTTGGTTAAAATCATCTGTTAAGTATCTTTCCACTTAAATAACATAATATAAACCCTGATCAGGAGAATCTCTGACAGCTGGGCTTTCAAAGGCAGTTCATTGTAAGGCTTTATATTTATATATGAAAATATTTGTATAGATTAATATTAGTTAAATGGTAAATTTACCTCTATCTTTATGTTTATTTTTCTATCTCTACTACCATTGAACAGTAGATTTTCTTTTCTTTTTTATTATTTATTTTGTAGTAGACTCCATGCCCAGTGTGGTGCCCAGTGGAGTTTGAACTCATGACTCTGAGGTCAAGACCTGAATTGAGTTCAAGAGCCAGATGCTTAACCAGCTGAGCCACCCAGAAGCCCTGTTTATTTTCAAAGTTTATCCATTGGAAAATATTTACTGTCTACTCCAAAGGATACTAAGTGGATAGAACTAATCCCTCCTCTAATCTGTCTATGGGTGTGTGTACTAGGGGGGTGGCATTTTATGTTTAATCCAGTGGTATTATCTAAGAAGGTAAGCCACCAAAGGGATAAAATACAGTATCAATGTGTTCAGAAAAGAACAAGACCATTTCTAGATACAAAGGAGTTGATGTCGAAATCAGAATGTATTTGGTTTTCCACAGTTAGGTGAATGAGGAAAAATTCTAGAGGGCTAGAATTCAGGGTTGGAGCAAAACCCAGAGGCTAAGAGGCAAGGGATATATCCAAAGAGATGTAAATAGATCAATTTGGCTGGAGTAAAAAAAAAAAAAATCAATAGCAGAATATAAGCCTGAATACCAAATCATACTGAAGGAATGATGCATTTTAGTTTGTTTTGGTTGCCATTGGGAAGTATTTGTAGGATTTGGGGGAGGGATTTATGTAGTTTATGAAAAAATGACTAGAAACAAAGATGGATGGGAAGAGGGGCTTATTAGAAGAGTGAAAAGGTTTTTTAGAAACTACTGTTTTAGTTTAGGCAATAGTCAATTAGGTCTGAAAGGAAAGGAGGAATCACTTAGAGCCTAATGGCATAATGGAGGTTAGGGGGAAAAAAAACCATGATTCTGAAACGGCTGTAAGAGCAGTGGATGTTTGAATGAAGTGGGGAGTGGGATTCAGCAGCTTTGTCAAGCAGATTGTTGAACATGTAAGACTAGATTCAAGAGATTTTCCCTAGAAATACTGGAGAATTATTTGCAGATTGATAAATATTGAATCGATATTCCATCTTTTTAAAAAAATTTTACAACATTATATGAGTTAAGAATGATTTCATTTTTAAATGAGAAAACTGAAACTCAGGTACATTACATGGGCTGTTCAAAGTTATCACCTACACTGGGATTCATATTCTGTCTGAAGTAATAGGTATAGGGGCCCCTGGGTGGCTCAGTTGGTTGAGCATGCCTTCAGCTCAGTTCAGGACCTCAGAGTCCTGGGATTGAGTCCTGCATTGGGCTCTCTGCTCAGCTTGGGGGTGGGAGGTGGGGGGTGGGGAAGTATCTGCTTCTCCCTCTCTCCCTCACCCCTCTCTCACTCTCTCTCTTTCAAATCAGTAAAGGTTAAAAAAAAAAAAAAGTAACAGGTGTACTATTGACTTCTTTTCTGAGACTTTTAATAAGAAAGAGAGAAATTGAGAGAATAGTACCTTTTTATTACTATTATTATTATTATTATTTTAGTTTGCATATTTGTCTTGTTATAGAAGGAGAGGATGATGCTAAGTGAGAATAGTTTTCTCTGCTGATCATATAAGGTTTGGGAAGAGAACAATGAGAAATGGAACCAAAGTACAAACTGACTTTCAGAAGGAAAGGAGCTACTTTTCCTTTGAGACAGGAGGGAAGTCAGAGACATAGAGTCATTGGAGTCTGAGTCAAGAAATTCAGATGCTCTAGAGAGGAATGGAAAATGTAAAAAAAATTATGGAGTAATAAGCTGAACATTTGAGTTTCTGAGAAAAATGAGACAACCAGATGAAGATAAATAACATGACTATACACAGTTGACTTTTGCATGTCATCCGTGTTAGGGGTGCTGACCACCCCGGGATACTAAAAAAATGCAGGTATAAGTTTGACTCCCCAAAAACGTAACTACTGATTGCCTCTTGTTGACCAGAAGCCTTACCAATAACATAAACAGTCGATTAACACATATTTTCTATGTTATATGTATTATATATAATGTTATTACAATAAAGCAGTCTAGAGAAAATAAAGTGCTATTAAGAAAACCATAGAAAGAGAAATCAGAAATACTTACAGCACTGTACTGTATTTGTTAATACTATAAGTTTATGTCATAAAGTTTATATCATAAAGTTATAAAATCTCAACTACATCAATATTGTCTTATACAAAGCATTATAGATATTGTATTACTAACATTCAACATCAAAAGTGAAAAGATTATGTGGAAAAGAACTTCGTATTTATTTACAGACATAATGATTCATGAATTGATGATGAAGAAGCAGCAATGTGATTGCTGAATAATGGCCTAGTATAATTGATATGATTCCTTCATGGTAGCCTGACCTGTACACTAATGAACGAATTTTTATAAAATTTTTATAGCACAGAGTATTATAATCATATTCATAATACAGTATTAGAAACATGTACTGTTCAACATTTCTAGGCTACATGGTTCATCTGTGAGTTTTTTCAAATTGTCACGAATCTCCAAAAATTGTTCCAATGTATTTATTGAAAAAAAATCTGCACAGAAGTGGGCCCATACAGTTCAAACCCATGTTGTTCAAGGGTCAATTATGGCCAACTTCGGTGACTTTTCAAAACAATGATTAAAGTCCAAGAGGCTATATTTACTCAAAGAATATTGCAGAAGTAAAGTAGTGTTATGTTACCTATAAATTAAAACTAGTATATTCAGGTCAGAATTACTTTTGCTTTGCAAATAGTAGCACATTATGTTCAGAGGATTAGTTAAGACTATCATTTCTCTCTATAGCTTCTGGCAGCTTTTATAGCCTAACTGGCAGCTCTAAAGCTTATCAGTTGGAAGTGCTTTCCAAACTGACCTCTTTACTCCTCTTAGTAATAGAAGAAAATAGAATAAGTAGAAAATTTTAACATTTATAATAAGCCATACTTCTCATGAAATGTGGGCCTTTTCATCATTAAGTGGTAATTATGTATACAAAATAGAATAAGAACAAAGTATAGGGGTACGACTTATTGAATTATAAATCACAGAAAAGATAAATCACATGAAATTATGGTGGTCAGGAAAGAGTTAAAGGAAGATGTGAGATGAATCAACCTTTGAATTATCTTTTTGGTTCAGAAATATGAAGCATAGGGAATAAGGAATTATAAGCAAAGTAGAAATAGGAGTTGTTTCTGGAACAATGAATAAACTAAATTGACTGAAAAAATTTATATAAGTAAAATGGATATTGCTGGAAAAATAGTTTGGCATTAGATATAAAAAAGAATATTCATTTATAAAATGAAGAAAATAAATTTTAAGCAGTGTTTAATGTGTTCCAAGTAGGTGTTTCAAAGATTATTTTGAGGGAAGATGTGATGATCCAATATACATTAAGAGAAAATTGAAACAAACAAAAAAGTCACGTAAAGGAGATTTAAAGGATTTGTGGCCATCTGAATAGATACAGAAATGAATAGAATTGAAAGCACCTAGTGTGTAAGTTAAGGAATTATGAAGTCCATACCCAAAAAGGAATTATGGAATCCACTAATGAATAGCTAATCATGATAGCTATTTTTCATTACCCACTATTGCACAAAAGACCAGTAGATTGTGAACAAAATGGTTTTAAAAAAGGTGGCACAGACACCAGATTTCACAAACCAGAATAAGATAAATTATTAAGGAGATTTGAAGAACAGCCTGGAAATTGGCAACAGGGATCCAGGAAAATGCTGGACTTGATACACGAAATAAAGGAAACTGAGGATTTTCCTTGTTAGGCTGTGTGAAGATGATACTACCAGATATACATTAGGAAGTAGACAGAGAATCTTAGTAGGTGACTGAACATATAGAGAGATTTCTTGAGAACACAAAATGAGAAAAATCCTGAAAGCTATATGTCCTTTGCCCATTTACCCAAAAAACGCATTCAAAAAACAATTTCGGCAGGTTCATGGGTCCTCTGACTGCCTTCCACAGACATCACTGGGCAATACCAGCCACTGTAGAAATCAGCAGGTGGGGGCGCCTGGGTGGTTCAGTGGTTTAAAGCCTCTGCCTTCAGCTCAGGTCATGATCTCAAGGTCCTGGGGTTAAGCCCTGCATGGGGCTCTCTCTGCCTACTTGTGATCTCTCTCTCTCTCTCTCTCTTTCTTTCTCTCTTTCTTTCTCTCTCTCTCTCTGTCAAATAAAAAAAGAAAAAAAAAAGAAATCAGCAGGTTGGAGGACTGGGCCAACTCAGGGTGCTAGCATGGGAAAAACCAAGGTGACTGTAGGGTGTTGGGACACAAATTTAAAAGAAGAGGTTTAATTATCCCTGTTGAAAATAAGGGAAGAGATTTCCCTCATCTCCTTTTTCTCAGAGCATTTCCTTTAGAAAACTGGCTCTTCTCTTTGAAATGTATGTAAATACTTTTGAAGAGTAATTAGCACTCATTTTGAAAGTGTCTGGGTTGTCTTTTTGTGACAAATGTCCTTCTCTAGGACTTGGGAACCATCTCTTTGACATGTAAACACCCCCTATTTCCCAGTTTCTGTAGGAGAGTGGGCACCTTGCTCACATTTTGCAAAACTGTCTCCAATCACAAAGATTTGAGGGGCACCTGGGTGGCTCAGTGGGTTAAACCTCTGCCTTCGGCTCAGGTCATGATCTCAGGGTCCTGGGATTGAGCCCCCACATCGGGCTCTCTGCTCAGTGGGGAGCCTGCCTCCCCTGTATCTCTGCCTGCCTCTCTGCCTACTTGTGGTCTCTCTCTGTCAAATAAATAAATAAAATCTTTAAAAAAACAAACAAAGATTTAAGAAGTTTGTTTTTCTCTAGATAAAGCTAGTTAGCTAACACGGATGGTAACCTCAACTACCAGGTAAGGTTAAGATAAACTGCATATGACAAATGCTATTTTCAAGTCCTCTTAGTTGACGATAGTTGTATATCTTAAAAGAAATTTCTATGTAATGCATTTGGGGGGGAAGGAAAAAATAATTTCTTTCTACCCTTCTAGGTTGCTGGCTCAGACTCCACCGCCCCACCTCACCCCTGTAATAAAAGACAGAGTAATAGAAGAAAAACAAACAGAAGTTTAATTACATATATACCTCCTGTATCCATGAGGCATATCCAGGAAAATTGAGTAATTCTCCCAAATGGCTCAAGCCACCACCTTAAATACCATCTCTACTAAAAACAAAGGATCTTGGAGGAAAGGGGAGGGTTGTTATGGCAGATTACCCAGCAAAGTAATCAAAGGTATGGTGGATATACAGATTTCAGTTTCTGTCTTCTCCATTGATAGAGTTTCTAGGAATTTAGACATCCTTCACTTCTGGTACAGGAAGTCAGACACCCTTACAAATGGGGATTTCCCTTAAAAACGTAAATTTTCTCTCAAAGGAGCAACTTCTCAGTTTTCAGAGCTTTTCTTACATCTGCTGTTTCTTAAAAACAATTAGCCTAAAATAATCCTTATGCCAAAGAGACATATTTTGGGGGCAAATTCTGCTCCCTTTCAGGTTGTATCTGCTTGGCTATATCAAAGCTTGGGATTTTTTTCTGTCTTTTCAGTCTCTTAGCAAATTGTCTGTAATGCACATCACATTCTGGTTTAATGCTTACTCAATAATAAAAGTGTTTTCTCTCTCTACTACCTTTGTGGAGAGGATTTCTGGGTTGGGGAAAGATTTTATTTTTAATTATATTTCCCCTTTAAGGGTTGGGTAAGGATTGTACACCTAAGGGACCTTAATATAACTAGCAAAAGTCAACTTTCTAATTACAATTTTTGGTAAAGCCGTTAGAGCAATTCTGTAAATCTTCTCATTTAAGTGTCTTGTCACCAGTCGGTAATTGTGATGCCTGGAGCTTAAGCATAGGTAGCTGAACAAGGTGACTCCAAAGTTTCTTTTAGCCCAAAAGTCTATGATTTTCTCATACTGATTTTCTTTATGGAATAGGAAAATGATTCAATTAACTTCTCTCATTTCAGTCATTAACACATTATATAAAAATTTATTATTTTGTGTCAACATATATTATTTTGGCATACTAATAATTTTATTCCTTAATTTATATTATTGGGAAGGAAAACTTTCTCTCTTTCAAAGATTCCTCTGGCTGGTTTAAGAATCAAATTGACATGAGACAGATTAATAAGGGAAAATCAAATTTAATTTCCTACATTCAAGAACCCCACATACATGAAAGGTTCAAAGACAGAAAGATAAAATGAAGTATATATTGCCATCCTGAGCTAAGACATGGGATAGAAGCCTGGGGCTTGAAAGGGAAGGAAGACAATTCACAGGGCAATAAGAAGAGCAGGTGTTTGGTAATTATATGTTTGCCTTGCCATACAGATGGGTTACCCAGATAATATCTATCTCTGGTAATAACTCTTAGTCTGAAAAGACACCCATTTTAGAGTTAGGTAGCTGGGAGGGAGGAAAGTTTCTCTTGAGCCCAGAAGATCTGTAATGTTTTAAGTTCAAAATAGTCCACGTGCCAAGGCACACTTTGGGGAGACTTGTTCTGAACTCCTGCAACATCAAGGATTATGCAGGTGATGTTTTTCTGTGTGCACACCAGACATCAAAAAATCGGAAGAACAGTTTTGAATTTGAAATTTAGTTACTAATTAAATTCTCTCCTAAATATTTATTACCCTTTTATCCTTCCTGATAGCATTTTATTCCTTTTTTTTTTCCTCTTAAAGTCTTTCCACCCCTTACTAATTTGTTACCTACCAAAAGACTGCTTGAATGTTTCCTATATGTACAGTTCCTCGGAAATTCACATTGGTGTCTTCATTTCCTTCTGAGTAGGATTTCAGTTTCTTTCTAACCCCATAACTTCTTGTGCTTCATTCACTTTTCTTAGCTGTCTTTCAGAATGCATGCCAAACTAATGGCAAATCCTGTCTTGACCCCCATTAGCATACTTAAAATTTATTAGCTCTTCCCCTGTTGTCCAGAAGCATAGTTTTTGTTAGGCAGGGTCTCCCAGGTTCTGTCATCCTCTGCAGCAATCCTTGTTAAGTTGAGCGCTGTAGAAAGCCTGTGCATTAAATAAAGAGTTCCAAGTTTGCCACCATCCTGTCCAGATGAGCCACTATTTAATCTTCATTTGTTATGGGTCTGACAGCACTAAACAAAGAGCCTCTGCTTCATATAAAAGCTTTAAAAAAAATTGTCTTAATTGACTCCTTTTGATACTTACACTGTCGCTACATCCCCTAAACAAACTACTAGAGACACAGTAATTACAAAGAGAGCAGAATAGGAAATGTTTGCTGCCAGAATAAGGAACATAATGAATGAGATGTGGGAGTGGCCCTGAAAGGCCTTTAGGTTCACTCTTCTCTCTCTCAAAAAGATTTCTTGTTCATTTTCAACCTCTGGTTTAAGAAGGCAAAGAAACAATGGTCTCTTAGCAGTGTTTGGGAGATGGCCTTTTCTGTCTCCAGTGTCTGAATAGAAAACTCTAACTCCCTAGACCTAGAATCAAAGAAATCTTGTGAGAAAAATAAACAAAAAACAAACAGCAAAGCCCCTAGGCAGATCAGTCCTTGGACCATTATTTCTGGAAAGAATATATATAAACAGAAGTTCCAGAAATAACATGAAGTCAGATTTTATGAACTATTCATCTTATCTGATTTAATGAGATCATTATAACTGGCATTTGGCATGTGTTAATAGCATCTAACACGATACTTTTCTTTTTTGACTATTGAATGTATAATGGTCCATGATTTAGGTTTTCTTAATGGCTCTTTAATATCAACTCTTTGGGGAAGAAAAACTGATAAAATGTATGACATTTATTTTATATTAGTAGCACGGAAAATGTGTATGTTTGTAATCAAGGTAGTTTTTACACTGCAGCTCTAATAATTTCTCATGAAAAGTGGATGGTTATAAGGAGTGCATCTCCTCAGTGAGTATCAAATGGCACCATATTACCCAGCGATGGGAGAAAAAAAAATGCAGACGCTAGGACACTATTGCTGATCTATAAAGGAAGTAGAATCTTATACTTTTCAAAGAATTCATTACTTAATGGAAGCTTTCATAAGCTACAAATAGATGGGCTAGAATTTTCCTTCCATATGTTAGAAATTATTATCTGCAAGAAAAGCAAAGAGAAGACATTATTTTGTCCCATGCTCACTATGACTCTCCTATGAGTACATTCTCTGTTATTTTTCTGATATAGAAAGGGTAGAAAAAGGGCATTATTTCCTTTGGCCTTAAGGAAAATTCTAGATGAGTGATAATGTTGTGTCCCATCCCCTAACATTTTTCTTAGCCTCCTAATCTTGGACCATATTAATTAGAAGACTAGATTTGCTGTTGTCAAAGGAACTTCATGTACAGGAAAGCTCAGAATGAGATGACACATTATCAACCTAATCCAAGAGAAGGGCTGGCACTTTGCTGACACAACATATAGCATTGATGTAGGTCAGAGCTAGTATGACAGTGTAGAATACAGAAGTCTGTGTAACTGGAAAAGGAACTCATTTAAACATTGTGTTCTGCTCCCTGCTCAGATTATAAAATATGGTAACACTTGTTTCTGAATGTTTCATTTAAATGCTGTGGACCCCCAAATTGCCTCTGGTAAGAATATTTCCCCTCTTCTTTCCTCTTCTGATAATCCTGAGTCCTTCAGGGTATTCACAACTGTTATTTGGATTCATTATGCAAATTTGAATACTCTTTCTTGCCAGTACTTCCAACTCCATATTTCAGCAGCTTCTTTCAGATAAAAAGAGTACTGAATTAGAATTTCCCTATTGGAAAGAATCAGTTCCATTCTCCGTGTACCTTTCCTCTCAAAATCCTCCACATGGTTCCTGCCAGCTCCTTTTATTCAGCTCTCATTTTTACTAGAAACAACCAAGAGACATATCTGTTTTTCAAGCCCTTTTCTCAACCCCGTAGTAAAAAGAATCCCATCATTAGCAAGCCTTTACCTTCTGCCCACCTACAATGACCCTGCTAACATTGAAGTAGGGAGCTGGGATTCTGCTCAGCATTGCAGTTATGACCATTAACATCATTTATAATCTTTCTTGATTTCTTTCTATTGTCTCTGAAAAACAAATCGTATTAATGATTATTCTCTTGAGTAAGTACTTCACAGATGAGCAAGAGGGAAGAAATTTTGGAATTTGCTTATTGATGATCAAAATTAAGTGAGCATTGAATCACCTGTGGAGCCTTTTTTTTTTAATAGTACTGCGGGATCTCTTTTAATAGATGAGGCCCAAGCATTTGTTTATACCAGGTCCTTCAGGTGCTTCAGGTGGTTACAGTGGTTACAAAACCTCCATATGGAAACCTCTATCAGACAAGGCAATTGGTTGTAACCACAGAGATTATGTTATCCATGTTTTTTTTTTTTTACTTCACTTTAGTAATTACTCCGTTATACTTAAAATTTAGGTTTCAATTGAGAACAATAGTTTTATTTTCAGAAGTGTTAAAATGAGAGCATGTTTTTTCCTCTAGCAAGTAAATTAGCTCCCTTGTGATTATGTTCTAGTTCTTTTTTTAACAGGTTGGTTTTTTCATGCTTGGGTTTTCTTCTCATTTTTCAGTTTCATTTTCAAAGGCCAGGTGTCCTATTAATGCACCATTCTGCTCGTGACTAAATTAAATTGCTGCTTTAACTTAAGAAGAATCAGTCAGTATCATCTTCAAGCCTCAGCAGTAACATCAGATCTCATCCAAATGGACATGCTTGCCGATACTAGGGCAAGGAGAGTTAATTACAGTTTATACATTTTTATTAATATTTATGAATATTTAAAGAACAAATTTCAATCTAGATGAAGGTAGTATTTCATCCTTAAGGACCTGTGTGTAAACCTGTTAATAAAAATGTGAATTCATCATAACAGTCATATCACTCCACATACTTCTTTGAAGTACACATGTATAGTCTATGAAGCAAACACAGGAAAACTTTTTTTTAATATGTTAATTATTTCTGAGACTTTGATGATAGGTAAACTTCCAGAAGAAGTGACTTTCTTCCTCTATTTTCTTTAGCGTCAAGTTGCTTCCTAAGAGGTAACATAAAAAGCATCCCTGAGTTTTATGAATAGTTTTATTACCAGGATTAGCCATTAATGAAAATTGGACATGTTATAAAAGCACTTCTTTTCAAAGTTGACTACAGTCAACTCTGAACAATAGGGAGATCAGCATAAATAGAATCAGGGACAAAATCTAACATTTCAAAAATGTGTATAGAGCAACCATATTTTATAGAGAGAATGCTGAATTATATACCTGATTAAATATTAACTTCAAGCACATGTTACCAGAACTTTTATTTTGTTGATGTTAAATTGGGTTATATTTTTCCCAAAGCAAATCAGTAAAGTCTAATGCCATTAGTATATTCTAGCCACAATTTAAATAAAAGCCTTGCCCATTAGCAGGGCATGAATGGTTCTGAGTGAGTAGTGCTGCTCTTGATGTCTTAAAGAGATTAGCCAAAGAGATCAGATTATGTTACTGGTGGGAGAGTCTGTGTTGTGGGAATGGAGGTCTCCATCCTTGGATTCCCCAAGGGAAGATTTAGGTGGTGATCCGTGCTGGAATAAAGACAGCCAGAAGGAAAGTAGCAAGTACAAAGAAGTTTATTAAAGCAAAAGTACACTCTGAAAGTGGGAGCGTGGGCAGGTGCTGGGAGGTGTAACTGGCTGGAAGGTGTTTTGGAATTAGACTTTTATAATGTTTCTCTGGGTTGGGAAGAGCTGTGAGTACAGTAGGGTGGCCTCTAATGGAGGCTACTTCCAATCATTTGGGAAACTCCACTCACAGGTTGGGAGAGAGAATTTTTAACCCTACGAGGTTTGCACTGGAAGTGTCATGGCAGCCCTACTCCATGGGGAAGTTGTACTCAACAATGCAAATGCAGTGTAATGAGTCTAGAGGTTACCTTGGAGCAGAGGTGGAAAAGGAGAGGGAATGTTCTGTGCCTATGGCTCCTGATTTGCCAGTCCCAAGGTCTCGGAAGCCACAGGATCAGGATGTTGTGCCCTGCCCCTGATTTTAATGTGTAGCTTATTTATCACCATTCTTGCTGCTCCTCATGTCTCTGTCATTTCCTTTCAATGAATTGGGACTCTGCATTGGGCATTCTTTCTACTTCTCACACCCAGTTTCTACCTAACACTTGTAGTGGATTTTGCAAAGTTTGGTTTTTCCTCATTGCTAAAAGCAAAAATACTTGTGACAAAACCCTACCATTCAGGGTTGCCTAATGAGCAGCATTATTATTTAGTAAAGTGGGAGTCAGAGGTGTGTGTGGTGTGTGTGTTTGTGCGCATGTCAGTGTGCATGCACAAGCACAAACACACGTATTTGTAAAGTACTTAATAAAAGTGCTGATGAAAAGTTTTTGGCTCTCAGGAATTAGTGAGGACAGCTAGAATTACTGATTCTATTGCTGCTGTGGAGGAGGAAGGAAACTAAGGAAGGAAAAAGGAACTAAGGAAGAAGAAAGAAGAGAAACACCCCTTAAAGCAGATGTATCCAGGGGCCAACTGGCTACCCCAAAAGGGCTCACAGTGGTAGGCAATATGCAGGTTCACCATATTTCAGAGTCTGTTCTTTGTGTTGGGATAGTAAAAAGCTTGTTTATTTGTTGTTTATTTCACTGACTATTGACTAAGCTATGGTGGATTTATTAAACCTGACTAAACTCTTTAGGTCTGCATAAAACCATTACTATGCTCATTTAATCATTTGCAGTTAGAAATGTAACAAGAAAAACAGCACGAAATCATAGCAAGGATACTATATATATTCTTGATGGTTAGTAGTTTTGAGCTCTGATAATTTACTACATGCATCTCCATTTTAGAGATAGCTACCCAGGGAACATGGTTGGTTATGTCATCCCTGCCCCTAGACAAAGCTTATGACCAACTGATAAAGTGTTATTCTTAAGATTCCTGGTTTATATACATACATACATACATATGTGTGTGTGTGTGTGTGTGTGTGTGTATGATGTGTTGTATGCAGCATATGCATATGTATAACATATGTTGTATATAACATGTATTATATATGTATATGTATACATATACAAAATATGTATATATTTTATATATATATATCTCCCAGCTTTTATTAAGCTCTTTATTCACACTGAATATAACCAATAACCTTGCCAATTAAATATGTTAATATACTTAATATACTTAATATGTATTATATATAATACATAATATACTATGTTAATATGTCATCATGTTAAAAATTTTATTTTTTGTGTTTATTTGTCCAGTCTTATACTACTAGAGAAGAAGAAACATAATCCATTGCTATATCAATAACACTTACCATAATACCTGGTATATCATATTACCTTAATAAGTGATACCTTTAAAAATTAATCTTTTAAAAAACAATCAAAGTTCCATTCACAGATTTAGGTATTATAGATTAATTAGTTAACAGTGCAGACTGAAATCAGATTACTAGGGTTTGAATCCAGGTACTTGTAGTTGTTTAACTTTGGGCAAATTACTTTACTTCATAGCTTCTTATCTATGTCATAATACTGATGAATCTGATTGTTTAGAAAGACCTTTGCAATATATCCGACCCAGAGGAAGTGCTCTTGCTACAAATATCATTTAAGGTGAATTATTTTATAGATGATGAATTTCATTTATTGCATGTTAATTTTCCCCAATGTAATCAAATTTTCAGTGGATAACCTTAACTTCCAATTTTCTGGATCCCTTTGTCTCCTTCCCAAATCCTACCTACCACAAAGAACCACCTACAAAAAGCAAATTGAAAACCACCTAGCTCGTTTGGAAATATTGGTCAAATGAATTGTTTGTAAACCTTCAACAAAAGCTATCTGAAATCAAGACAGGTTAGTATTAAGTGGTAAAATGCTAAGATGTAATTCATTTTAACAAATACCTGTTAAGAATCAACTATATGCTCACTAGTGTGCTAGAAAAAGAAGGAAATAATTACATTTATTGATTGCCTACTCTAAACTTCCTTGCACTGCATACAACACACATCATCTTATTTAAGTCCTCACGTTTATGCTGTGCAGTAGGTATTCTTATTTAAGTAACAGTGCCAGATTAATTCATGCTGTTTCCAAAGCTACACCTCGTCGTTAGGCACTGTGGAGAAGATTTAATGAATGAAGAAAAGGCTTTAAACAAAACTGTCTAACACCCATACAATGTTAGCACTAGGCCAGTGGTTTCCAAACATTTAACTCTAGCATAGGGACTTTAGTAAAACAAAAAGCCCAGTATATAGAAAAGACACTTATGAGTGCTACTTTGGTTGAGTAGATTTAGTGCATTTCATTCTCTTTCTCTCTCATTTCTCTTTCTTAGTCATTCATGTCAGTATAGACTTATATCTTTCTATTTTATACAATAAGTTATAATACATTACTATCAAATATTCCCTGTATTGGCCAGTAGTAGCCTCTTTAAGCCTGTGTTGTTTTGAAAAGTCCTCATCATTCTTTGAGTACTTCCCAACTTTTTGATCTGTCAGGACTTTTCCGGACTCATACCTGCCACAACTTTGAAGTCATTTTTTTAGGGATTTCTGGTTTCCTTTAGTCAAGAATGGGTACTTAGAAACCAAGATATGAGTGCTAGGTATGCTCATTACTACTGTCATTTATATATTTATTTCCAATATATAAGAAATCCAATCTTCTAATATATCCTGTAAATACAAGTATATTTTTATATATGGCTCAAATTATAAAAAAAATACTATGATGCATTGCTTCTAGGCCCTTTTAGAAGACACATATTCAATATCTGATTGATATACAGTTCATGAAAATTTCCCGAGTTTGCCTTCTTGGTTCCTATGGTTTACTAAATGACCAAAAGTTTCAGCTGCTTTGTGATTGAATTTTTGTATTCAATGCTGATGGGATTTACTAAGCCCTGAATACAGTTGCCATATCAGTGACCCTGTAATTAGAGGTGGACCAAAAAGATTAACAGAGTCACGTAATCTACTATAGATTCAAGTTCTATATTACCTAATTCTTCATTCTAATAACAAAAGACTATAAACCTCACCCAGCCTGCTGTTCACTTGACTGGTTTTGTATTTTTTTGGCTCTGAAGGTAGGTAAATTCATTCCCACCAAGGTCTAAAGACCTTTCAATTTAAAGAATCACATTTTCTTTTTCTTATACTTTCTTCCCGATGGCACTGTACAACTATTATATATTTAACTTATATTTAATGGAATTCTGATATCTCTCATGACTTTCTCCACTTGGGCAGAATATTTAGCATTATTGTGGTTTTACGTACCTACCCAGTCTTTGTTGTCTTATCTCCACTTTATTAACTTCATTCATTCTGTCTAAAATGGTTTTCCTCTCTGGCTCTGTTGGTGATCTGTTATCTCTCTTTCAAGGCCCATTTCTATAGAACTTTCCTATCAACTATCCTCTCTCAGTAAGAAGAGACTTGCCGCTCTATTTCTGTAATCTATTGCTTATAAATGAAAAAGAAATACATTTTGCAATTTCTTTTTCTTATTGGCTTGTATTCCAACAGCGTGTATGCTATTGAGCAGATTTCATGTGAGTTCATCTTTGCATCCTCCATAGCATCTAGCACTATTTAGAAAGAAAGGAAATAATCCCATTGAGCCACTTCAGTGTGGTTGGACTTTGTTGGATAATAGTAATTTGTTTTCTATAAAATCATTATGGCTACTAAGCTCAAAGGAAACAATGCATAAATCTTTACCAGGATATTGGGGCCTAGACAATGTGACAACGAAACTGTTCCCCATGTAAGTTTTGGTGATGGTGTTTCCTCATAGAGCATTCTTCACTAGGTGTTCTATGGATAGCACTAAGTTTGTCTGAGCACCCAGGAGTGTATAACATATAGTAAATATTTGTAAAATATGTTGAATAAATGACTTAGTTAGCAGTAGTGGAGAGTAGTGAACAGTACTGAGAAATACACGCACATGTAAAGATATCTTCAAGGTTCTAAAATTGCTCTGTATTCACAGATTTAATGTGCATTGCTTTATGAAATGGATGAAAAAGTATCTATTGATTAGTTCTCCAGAGTAAAGTTAAGAATCCTGAATCACAGAAATAATTTTCCCCTTTTCTTTAACTATAGTAGATTTTCAGAATTAAAAATAACAATGTAGGGAAAAAGTGTTCTTATCACCTAGCCTTTGATAAGTAAACAATCTATTTTCATTTCTATATGTACATGGGAAACACTTCTTTTAATAAAGATTGAAAAATTTCCTGAAATAGTTTAAAGTAAAATTATTCCATGGTTTATATTTTTGCTTTTAAAAAGACATAATTAAAATTTAACTGTATTTTAGTTTTTTTTTAAATTTTGGAGGATCTATTTTTTATTCTTTTTTTAAGTAAGCTCTCCATCCTAGATGAGACTTGAACTCGTGATCTCAGGATCTAGTTGAATTTCTACTGACTGAACCAGCCAGGCTCCCCAATTTAACTGCATTTTAACATCATTTTTTTGCCTACAACTGAAAATTTGTCATTTACTCAAATTTTGATATTGTGTAAATGATACTAAAGTGTATGATTTTGAAGCTGTGTTAGCAAAGAATACATTTCAGTTAGGATATATTGCTGGACCAAAAAAATAGAGAAAAGAAAATGTCATAGGTCATTGAGAGCAACATGATAGTAAACATTTGATTTACTGTGTAAATCTCTCTGGATTATTTTACACAATGGAAAATATAGTATAGTCTCTGTTTAGCTCTCTTGATTATTTCATGCAATAAAAAGGGTATTTTTCTTTCAATACAGAACTGACAAGCTATGGGTCAAACCTCAGTAAACAAAATAAGATGCTTTTTCTATTTACTCTGAAGAGTACAGTATTGAAAAATACTTTGTATTTGTAATGGAGGTGCTGTGACAGCCAAGATCTTAGTGACTACTTACAGTATCTTTGTGGTGTTCAATGAAGTAGAAATGAAGAAATAAAATTGTCATTTTCTTGGAGTTCTATCTAAGCTTTCATTCCCGTGGCCAATATGAAACATGTTTGTTGGAAACAGTCTTTGATTGGAATGAGATGCTTGGTCTGTTCATAGAAAGATGGATGACCTAAAGAGTTCTTCCTTTGCCAGCTCTGTGAGGAACAACAATGCATGTATGCCTGTTTGTTCTTTGTTAAAACTTCAAAGAGATTTTCTTCTAGCAATGTATGCTACTTTCTCTTGGAAGTTTTTAACAAGATCACAGTCCAGCTAAGGATGCATTAGGATTTACACTTCCTGTTCTTGATTTCATTTCCCAGTTATGGAAAAGAACAGTCAATGCAGAATATCAGAATGATCTGACAATCATTGTAACATGAAGAGAGAAGATGCTGGCTCATCAAAATTCAGTTCATTGTTATGTCTGGGATTTTGACACGCAACTCAGTTGACCTTCCGGTGGCAGAGAAGGTAAGAATAAATCCTCACCATAGATATGTTTTATTATCCTTTTTGTTATGACTCTTCTAGCTTTTCAATTCTACTTTCTCTCCTCATCTTTTGCTTTCCTAAATTGGCATTCAGTTTGTAAAGCCTTGGGTAGATTCTTTCATTAGATAAAAGCCAAACGACTCCCCTTTCTGTCATATGGCCCTTTGTGTCTCATGGCTCTTTATGTTTGGTTTCTATCTCCTTTTTTATCTGTCATCTCTCGTCACAGGATACTCAAAGTCAAGCCATAGCAAGTGCTCAGAATTGCCAGGACAGATCCTATTCTCTAACCCTAACCCTTTTATACATGTCTGGTCTCCCTCCATAGATTCTTGATCTTTAGCTTTATACACTTGGGGATCTCCTTTTTATCCTTGAACACACAGTTCTGATGTCATCTGCAATGTCACCTTCCCTTCTATGTCCAGAACTGATTTCTTATGCCTTTATTTGTTGAAATCATTAAATTATTATTCTTTTTGTCCATCTCTCTCCTCTGTAAAATCCCTAAGACTAAGCATTATGTTTTACCTATTTTTGCATCCTATGTGTAGTACCTAGGTATAGTCCCTGGCACATACTAGATGCTCAGTAAATATGATTGAATTGAAAACTACCAAACATTTCACTACATCTCCTTGATGGCTATGTCTCTCCTAGTTAGCAAGCTATGCTAAGAATTTGTTTATAGAATTTATTTTTCTTTCATTTCTAATCTTTTAATGCTCTATCATTTCCTTTCATTTTCTCCTAAATTATAAGAACTACATTACTTGCATAATGATGTCTCCCTGTCATCTTCATAATGATGAAAACATGCAGTTTATAGACTTTGTGTGCAGAGATAATCATATTGACAAGCCTCAATGTGTTTTGGAAGTTATCACTTTGTACAACATGTGGTTCTTGATCTGCATCCTGCTGAACCTGAGACACCAGCAAAGGGTTGATGTGTGTCAGTAACACACAACCAAAACATTAATTTCAAAACAGAGCATCTTGTAATATTTATAAGCAAAGAGGTTAAACTAAAAACTATTTTTGTGTTTAAATGAACAAAACCACAGGTATCTTTCAAAAACCATGTTTCTAAAAACATTTTCTTTAGAACATCCCATTAGAATAGATTATCTTCTAAAAAAAAAAAAAAAAAGAAAGAAAGAAACTTAATGCCCAGATGGGGATGCTGGAATTGTTTGGAAGTTGTTGTTCTAGGTTTGCTTGTGGAATATAAAAAAAATAAACTTAATCACTCATTTATAAAGTAACTTCATGAACAGAGACATTGCTTTCCAACAAGTCAGTTTTTTTTTTCTTATAAAAACAGTTTTACTTTCTTAAATTCTCTCTTGCTGTGGTTTGAGAGCTTTTTGTTTTAACGAACCATCAGAAAACCGCAGTTATTTTTCCCCTTAAGTATGTTGATTATATTCAGTGGCTTAAATGATCACTTTTGTGCCAATGACTACCAAATAAAAATTAAAAAGCCTTTTCTAGATTTTAATGATATCAGTTTATTTCAGAAATAAATGGAGCACTAGGCAAGCTTGAATTTAACATCTCTGTATGCCCTAATTCACTTCTACTGTTTTCTTAGCCCCCACATTGCTTGCGTTATTTTATAGTCTGAGCACAGAGGTACACTTGGAGAAGCATTTGGATTAAACGTGGTAAGAAATAAATTGAAATATATTGAGTGTCCCAATCCCAGGACACCCATATGAAACTCTGGATTGTAACCTTTGAAAAACTCCAATGACCTTGTGAATTGGCAAGAAACATCAAAATAGGAGCTTATATCGTGTACACTCCAAATCCAAAAGTTAGACCCATCTTCTATTGTGAAACAATGGCCTTTGTTCCTCAGTGTCTGTTATGGCAGATTCTTGAGTTTGATGAGGTGAGACTCTTTAATTTAATTCTGAGTACAGCACATTGGATCCTAATGAGCCAGGTTTTCCCTATTGCCTAATTCACTTTGTCTATAGTTAGATGCTTAGGGAGGCCACTAGCAGTCCATTAGATTAGAGTAAGAAAAAAAAAAATCAGGCCCCATGTGACCTAAGGGAGAAAATATACCTCACTGTGGAATTACAGCCAAGTTCCTGGCTTACTGAAAGTTGAAATGATAAAGAAGCAGTAAGTATTTATTTACTTTTTTTTCAAGTGTAGATTTTTTTTTAATAGGAAATAATATCCATGTGACTAAAAAGATATTCTGACCATCTGTCTATCATTATAACAACAAGAAATGTTTAAATGGATTTTCACCAAATTTGAAGGTTAATGTTAGAGTGGCTCAATATTTACAGGGATAGCAGAATAGCACAGCTCACATAGGGCCTGGCATGTAGTAAGCACTCAGTTTCTACTCAGTAAGTGCCAGCTATTTTTTTTTTTTTAAGATTTATTCATTTCATTTGAGAGAGAGAGAGGGAGTGGGACTTGGGTGGAGTGGGGTGGGGGGAGTAGGCAGAGGGAATGGGAGAATCTCCAGCAGACTTCCTGTTGAGCAAGGAGTCAGATGATGCAGGGCTTGATCCCAAGACGCTCATGACCGGAGCCAAAACCAAGAGTCAAATGCTTAAGGGACTGAACCACCCAGGCACCCCTATGCCAGCCCTTCTACCATTTCCTTCATGGTCATCATCCACATCCTACTTACAGGTTACAAAGTCAAGTCAACCTAGATTCTTTTACTGACCATACATTTCCCCCACCCCATCTCTCTCTCTTTTTTTTAAGATTTTCTATTGGAGAAAATATGTGAGTAAATCTTACTTAAATTTTATGAAATCATTTTCATCATTATTTATATTTTCTGGGTAAGGAAGGGGTCTCAGGGAAGGGTTACTTTGAAAGGACACAGAGTCCTCAGTGTTCTTTCAATGTTTACTGCTCACATTTGTAGCATCATCACAGCTCTCCATGCATGCATCTTGCACATTTTTTGCCAGGAAAAAAAAAAATTCTGATTTTGTTTTATTTCCCATTGTCATGTGGTAATAAAGAAATCTATTGCCCAGATCTGCAGCATATTGTGTAATTTTTAAATTTTATTTTTATTTATTTGAGAGAGAAGCAGGAGCATGGGGAGGGTCAAAGGGAGAAGCGGGCTCCCCGCTGAGCAGAAAGCCCAAGGTGAGGCTCCAGGCTCCAAGCTCTGGGCTCCATTCCAGGATCCCAGAACCAAGACCTGAGCTGAAGGCAGATGCTTAACCACTTAACCCACTGAGCCATCCAGGTGCCCCCACACTGTGTAATTTTTACTTATATGTGTTAACTTCCATCTCATCATAGTGAAGTCATGGCTCAAATGCATGAGGCAACATGATTGTTGCTGATGAAAAAATAATTCCTAACCTTTTTAAGATTTATTTCTGTTTAACCATAGAAAAAAAAAAGTTCCTCTTAAGCTGTCAGGCTTTCATAGAACCTCTCCTTTAGGACATGAATTACAACATTTACTTATTCTGTGGTAAAACATACAAAAATCTAGTGGTCTTCTCTAACCTGGTCCTCCCAGCCCCTCGTTATATTTCAGAAATGTTCCCTATTATCTTGTCTGTTTCATTTTTCCTTCCACCATAATTTCCACTTAAAATATTTATAAAAATTCTGATTTTATAATTTATGTAAGATGACCATCTGTTTTTTGATAGCTGTGTTGTTTTCTGATGTTCAAATATATATATAGCAAGCAAATGCCCTTTTCCTCTCTCCCTTGACTTTAGAATGTGTCTTACAACTGACTAGTGTTTTTTCTCGTTGCAGTAATAATTTCTTACAATAATTTCATAATTAAAAATTTCAAAGATTTTCATAATTCTAGCAGTTCATTAACTAGAAAATCAAATACTGCCAATTCTAAAAACAACACGAAGGCGTAATAACCACTTGGTATCATAAAAATGATTATAAGTTAATAAAGTCTATAGAACATAAACAGAGCTGTTGGGAAAAGAGAAACTGATGGAATGGAAATTAGATGCAGGAGCCAGTTGTAATTAAAAGCTACTTTAGAAATAGCCAATTAGGAAAGAGACCTTTCCATCTGAGAGTAGAAGCCAAAGCATTTATAAACTTTCTCATCAACTAAAAGTGGAAAGGCCATTATAGCAATGAGAAAGAAACACACTTATGGAAGTGACTAAGGATCAGTATGTAGAAGACAGAAGTGGTTAAGGTTAATTACTTTGGTAATATCAAGCAACAGACCCCAAAAGATATTTAACTCTATAGTAAATGCTATCTTTGAACTCTGCAGTTGTTTGTAGTTGTGGTGACCCATTTATGAGTCTGATGAAAACATTCATGCTTTATTTGGTTTATCTTTTTTATTCTTTTGCTTGTGAGGCAGTAAACAAGCCCTTTTGTATCTACTTGGTATTTAGGCACTCAATATTTTATTTCTGCAGTTTCTTTTGAATACAACTTTTAGACATACCTATAAGAAAACACAGCATGCTAAATTTGGCATCCAAGAGCTATTCTTATCCATCTGTTTGCTTTAAAGTTGTAGATGTTTAAGATACTGCAACTAATTTCCAACATTTTGAAAATGCAATCTTCTAATTATACTACTAGGTACATTAGTACACTGCATATGTTTGTCTGTTGTTTTAGAAAAGTTTTCAAATTCATTGTCTCACTTGATCGTCACAAGACCCCTTTGGGTAAGCAGAACAGGTGTTGTTATCATTGACACAAAAATAAGATAGAAAGAGGGAAAGTGTCTTGCCTGAATATTCATAACAGATTCCTTGGGAGAGCTCTAATTAGATTTTACACCTTCTCTGTTTTATTCGGTATCTTTAACATACTATTCTGTCATACTTTTTTTTCATGCATTCTGATAAGTTTCAACCATGTATTTATTTTATTCAAAATAACTTATAGAAAATTGAGCATGTAGACACATATTCTACTATCAAAGATTTATAATAAACTTTTTTACAAATCACTTTACTTCCAAAACTTATTTCCTTAAATATTGCAGAACTTCAAATTTATGTATAGTACTGTGGCACTGTGTTTATTCTTTTCAAGCTGTCTCCCAATGTATGAACTTCCAACGGGCCTCTGAGTTTTATTTCCTCTTAGAGCACCTTGTGCAGATATTGTGACTTCTAATCCATGGAACATTATTTTCTACCATAGTCTATTTTATATTTTATTTTGAACTCATAGCATGCTTGAGGAACCAATGAATATGGACACATAAAATATGGCAATAAACTCCAACACCAAATGGGAAATATGAGTTCTAGGGATGAAAAAAAATATCAACAACACTCACTTAGCATTTGCTAGGGTCAGGCACTGTTTTAAGCAGTTTATGTAAGAGACTACATAGTTGCTGTATTAAGCACCTGATTTCCTTCTAGCTAGATTAAAAAGGAAGAGAGACAGAAGGAGAAAGGGAGGGAGAGGAATAAAAAAAAAAGGGAAGGAGAGAGAAAGAGAATGATATGCTATGTATCATTTTTCAGATCTTACCATGTTCCAAGATTTGCATGCATTAATTCATGTTATTGTCACAATAGCCCTGTTGGGTAAGTTTTACTGAAGACCTTATTTTAAACAGGAGGAAACAGATACAGAATGGTGAAGTAACTTGCTGTGGGCTACACAGTCATAAGTGTTACCACTGGGATTCTGACCCATGAATCTGGCTCCAGAGACTGCAAGTTTAACTATTAATTAGGCATATTGCTGTTTCTGCACTAGAAAATTCTCCTTGTCAGAAAGTAGAAAAACAATTCCTCAGCAGACAGGTTTTCCTGGCACTGAGTACTTATACATCTATTAAGTGGGACCTTGTATATACAAGTAGGCAAAATTCTCAATAACAGCTTTAAGTGCAGAAAAAATTATTTCATGACTGTTCGCTAGAGTCATTGAAAGAATCTGAAGTCAAAATCCAAATAAGTAAATTGTTTTAAGTGTTTTTTTATGGTTAATCAGAAAAAAATAAAATGAATAATAACTTGGCTTTTAATGTCTCTGCTTGGCGCCATTGAGTGAAGAAAACCAAATAAGATGTATATTGATGATGGTGATGAGACCAGAGCCATCACACAGTCTTGATTTCCTCTGAACACTTAACAGTGTCACCATTCATTGTTGGTATTTGGAGCCTACTTAAGATTCTCTCTTTCCCTCTCCCTCTGCCCCCCTGCCCTTGCTCTTTATCTTAAAGAAAAAAAAGGAGTTAGGAATCATTTTACCATGCCAGAATACATCACCTCTGACTCTAGGCTTGCTTGTCTTCTACTAGATAATTTCTCCACCTCAGTGAATTGGCCGGTTGAGCTTCCATGTGCTGGTAGGTCACATAAGGCAGCTAATCAAGAATACCTTAACATTCCTCTCAGCCTGATTGAACTTTGGATTGATTTCTTCCTGACTATAGGCCCTTGACCTCCCTTTTCTTAGATCATTTACTTTAGAAAACTTGTAATCTGTAAATTCTTTCACTGGTCCTTTGACATGTCAGTCTTCTACAACCCAGAGATATCTGACCTGGGGGCCATCCCTATGGAATGCAACCATCAAGAAAAGTGTCCTGTCTCCCAATCTCTGTGGGAGAGTAGAAGCCTAATTCCAATAAGCACCAGTTAACAAACATGAGTGATCTAATCACATTGACCAGTCTTGCCCTAATGTCCTCAGTACTTTTCCACTAGCTCACCCTAGTTCTTAAAAATCTCCTGCCTTTTGTTTCAGACTTGAGTTCAATTTTTTTTCCTTACTGCAATAGTCCTGAATAAAGCCTCCTTGTCTGTTTAGCTCCATCTGGTACAATTAGTCTTTGACATCTTTCATCTCCATGTGTAATTGTTGAACCATTTTCTTCATCTTGCAGGAGAAAGGACTCCATAGGAGTTGTAGCTCAGGCAGAGAAGGGTCTTCTAGGTCCACAGTGTGTGTGTGTGTGTGTTTGTGTGTTGGGGGGATGGAGGGGTACCACTGGGTATTTTAATCACTGCTTCTTGAAAATCTAAGAATTGGAGAAAACTGGCTTTTGTTTCCACATGAAATGTTGCAAGTAAAGTTGGACTTAAAGGACATTTTACAAGCATTCTGAAAAATTTTCACATTTAATTTTGTCTTAAAAGGATCATATTTTTTTTTAACTCTAGCATTTACCCCCTTCTAATGTTATATTGATGGTGAGTATGAGACTAGAGCCATATTATTGTGTGGCATATATTTGTTTTTCAAGGACATTCCATGTTATTATTAGAGAAAAAAGTGTTTCCTTACTTGAGTGAAATTTTACTATATCCTTTATTTTGTGATTCAAATATGGAACAATATAAAAGAATGTTGGGATTTTTTTCAGTCTTCAAAATCTCCTACCCTAAATAGAAAACCATAATATTTAATTGCCAATATTATCATTATGTCATATAACCTTCTTACCTTAACTGATTACAAATTTTGTTTTATCACTGTTTTTACTACCACTATGACTATTATTTGACTATTATTATACTTTATTACTGATCAATGTTCCATGTCTATTTTTTAAAAATACAGACTCAAATGCTTAAAAATTACTTGACTTAAAGGGCAAATAAAACTTATAAAGCCTTTCTATGGCCTAGCATATTAGGCATAGAAAGAAAAATACTGAATAATGTGAAATATTTCTAGATAATGTTCTAAAGTAAGATAGCATCAAAAGATAAAAAAGTATATTCACATGGCCAAGAAACATTTGGATAAACTCCCAGTGGCTATAAGTGGTTTCTGCCCTGGCCTCTGGTTCCAGAGATTTATCTTTATTACTTACTCTGTCTAGAGCTCGTCTCAGGCAGACGACCTCTATTTCCCATCTCAGCTGCAACCCCCCACTATCTCTGTGATCCTTTCTGACCATTCTCTTTTGATCCAGGATTACTGATCTCACCATCACCAGATACTCTTCATGTCACAGACTCTCTTCTTCTCCAGCTCTGCAGTTATGAAGCTGTTTTGCTATGTGAACCATTTGTGGTTGATTACCCTGCTTTGCCAGCTCCTATTCTTTGGTTGTCTCTGGACAAATAGCAGCAATAGTAGTAAGATGGTATCCCACAAGTTGGAGTGAGATAGTATTAGAACAGGAGTAACTAGGAGGGAAGAATGTGGAGGATAGGTTAATGAGGACAAAAAAGGAGACATTTTCTATCCCCTCCCAGTACCTCCTGGTGGTCTAATATCAGATTTTCTCTTGCTGATTTTATTGGCTGATTTATTGGCTGCGTAGATTTTTACTGTAAAGATATTTTATTGTTTATCTAGCCATGATATTGTTGCTGAGCTTTTAGACTTTTCTGACATCTAATTTTTAAACATGATGTGGACAGAAGCATTGTTAAGCTTTTCCTTAATTTTCCTTAAAATATATAAAAATATATAAAACCAATATATAAATGAAATCAAATGTACATGACATCTGAAACTCTTATTTTCATTCATCCCTAGAGAAATTTTGACCAGCCTCTTCCATCATTGTGTTAGAATCAACCATACGAAATGTTTAATGGTCAAATATGTTTGACCACTAAAAACTGCATTTTATATGGTTCCATCTGATGTGTATATTGTGCACAAAATAACAATAATTTGCTTTGTTCATTTTTGTCTAGGTTATTTGTATTTAATTGTAAAAATTCTTTGGAAAGTTCATTCTCACACCAAATCACATAAACATTTGCCCATTTTTAAAATCAATTTATGATTCATATCCATGAATATAATTACAGTTTTTTAAAATGCATTTTGAGATATGGTGTATAGTACCTTATTCTTTTATTTTTTAGAAATGGTTATTACAATAAGATTTATTCCTTTCCCACCAATTTTAAATGCCATGTTTACTTTATATGAAACTATTAAATAGATTTGCGTGTCTCTCCTGAATAGAGAGCTTAAAAGATTCTGGGAGAACGGTGAGGCCTCTCAAAGTTTTTACTGAAAGTAAGAAGTCCTTTGGTTAAAACAAGACACATGGGCCAGTTAACTGTTTGAGTTGATTAATTTTCACCCAGGAAGTACTCTTCATGACTCCAAGGAATTTGAAAAACAAGGAAAAGGCAAAATAATACAACTAGCAGTTTCAAGAAACAACTGAACATTCTTTTTTTCTTTCTGCTTCTTTCTATTTAAACTTTTGTGTTTTTTGGTGTCTTTCTGACTCATTTCTTTGTCATATTAAAGCTGCCTTATTATTTTTTGAAGTAGAAAACTGATATGAGCAATTATTTTTTACAGAAAAAAGGTTAAATATCTTCAAAATAGTCTTATAAAAACTTTAGAGGTGGAGTGAAGTTGTACTAAGGTATTTCAACTAGTCTGTGAGTCATTTTATATTTTATTGACACTCAAGAGAGGAAGTGAAAAACGTCACATGGTATTCAGTCAGGAAAATGAAGATCTAAGAAGGCATCCAGAATTTTCCTCTTTTCAACCATGAGAGTTGCAGAACTGGACTTACGTTTATTTTTACAAGTTAGAACAATGTGGTTCACTTAGCAAGTCCACTGAAAGTCCTTCAGTAATATATTTGGCTTAGGATAATAATTGCAATGATATTTCAGTGGTGGTGGTGGGTTTTATAAT